>CP116449.1:5870094-7070094 GCA_028216015.1 Quercus dentata
AAAATATAAATTAAAGAGCAATAAAGACCATAGGCCTATTACCTTGCTTTGAAGCAGGCATTCGAATATATACATCCTGCATATAAGCATCCTGCCCATTAGCTGCAATCTGTCTAATATCAATTAGATCCCCAAACCACACGGCGCAGCCACTTCCTCCATTTATAATATTTGAGTTTGCATAAGCCGTACAGGAACAGTTGTTCAAACATTTGACTCTGCATTCGTTAAGATTCATACTTCCGTTTACCCAGGAATACGTGGTATCTGGCATTTTGAGCCCAACAAATTTAACAAACCCAATTTTATCTTTATCCTCGCAGCTCAATTGGGTAATACGTACACATCCCTTAGACCACTCATCTGGGTTCCATGTATTTGGTGACTTATGCTTGAATCCTTCTACACATTGACAGATAGGTGACTCACCAATGATACAATTTCCATAAGGACCACATAAATTATAACCTTCACATTTGTCATTTGGCACGGATAAGTACAGGCTCCATTTTTTATCTTCTGAGACCCATATGTGGCGCTCATATAAGGACGAAGTTTCGTTCAAAAGTACTCTTGAGATTACGGAATTATTAACCAAATTGTATATGAAGTATACCTCATCGCTGTTGATGACAAAATCGTAGATGACAACTGGATTGTCCTTTACGACTGGTAAACCACTGAAACTAAGGCCATTCCATGGTCCGGTCCGGAAGAACTTCTCGGTGCCTTTGTTCATGAATATCTCAGGGTAATTATGAAGTTCAATCCCCCAACTCAGTTCTCCTGGAGATGGATCATCTGGACTTTTCCAAGCAGTTAGGCGCCGTTCCAGACCAGTCCTTAAGTCCCATCCAAGCTTCATTCCCGGTAGCCAAGTATCAGAAGGATAGTCAAAGCTTTGCCACAAATAATTTTCTGGGTTTTCTTCGTTCTCTTCTCTTAATACTAGATTTCCGGAATCTAAAAGCTGGACTATTGGATTCCTGGCCCGTTTTGTTGAGTTTGCCGACCAAGCAACTGTTCTGTTCTGGCTGAGAAGAACAAGACTACCTGAACTGTTTACCATCAACATGCCAGAGGAGTCGTTTATTGGATTGAGCCGGTTTGCTACCCAAACAACCGTTCTAACTGGGATATTGTTATACCATATTCCCAAGTAACGGTTACTGGAATTACCAGGACGAAAGAACCCAAGAGCGTAGCTTTCATGTTTAGAGACCAAGGTTATGCCCTCACTGAGGGATTCGGATTTTGAAATGCTGTCAGCAGCATCCGACAGTACAAAGGAGAAAGGAAGCAAACTGGAACTCAACAACACAAAAGCAATGATGTCCATTGCTTTCTGTTCTTAATTAGAGAACTTAGTCTTAGCCAACATTTTAAAGTTAGGCCTATTATAATGAGCAATGGCTACACTATGGAAGGTCATGCGTTGACCCAGGCCGGTGGTCGTTCTTTCTTGACCCAGGCCGGTGGCCTCGCGCCCACTGTTTCTGACGAGATTGTGAAAGGTTGACAAGAGTGGAAAGGTGAGCACCAGGTTTTGAAATTATGGAATACTAGTAGAAAAAGTGCGACAGTGTAAGTCACTAATTGACGCGATCACCTCAGGCCCTACCTAGGAAAAAATAAAAAATGCCCAAATTTTAATTTAATTAAGCTCAAATATTAGCCATTACGTGAAGTAAATTTTTTTATTAAGTAGAAATGTTATGCTTATAATATTTTTCACACGCTTACCTTTTTCTCAAAAAAAAAAAAAAAAAAAAAATAATATTTTTCACAATATTTTTACAACGTTCAACTTAAGTAGTAGGTTATTAAAGACTCTTACTTATTGATAACAAAATAAATAATTTTAGTAGTGAGTTCAAATTAGAACCAAAAAATAACTTAATAATTAGGATTTGCTGTGAAAAATATTGTGAATATAACATATCTAAAAAAAGAGAGCAATACACAAAAAAATTCACAACATTTTCCACAATAATTGAGTTGACATACTTTTATTAGTTTTTGTCTAGATCCACCACATATTACTCTTTTACTTATCACTATCAATTTACCATATCAACAGGTGTGAAAGTTTTATCAATTTTTTTTTTTTTTTGTGTCTAAAGACTTTCTAAATAAAAAATCTACATTGTTCATGCTTATTAGTAATAATTTTGCATCTAAAACAAGATAGTAGAGTTTAAGTAATATTTATTTTTTTAAATTATATTTAAATATATAAAAGGTTTCAATTTTAGTTTTCGCGTTAGGCCCCTCAATACATCAAGCCGCCCTTGGTTGACAAGAGTGGAAAGGTAAGCACAAGGATTTGAAATTATGGAATATTAAGGAATATTGGTAGATCCATTATTACCCTTTTTTAAGAAACAAACACAAGAAGAGAAAGAGTTTTACACACAACAAACACAAAGGTATACTATAACTCTACTCAAAAGTTATGGTAACTTTTAAAAGAGGTTGGGGAAAGTTATATTACACACAATTTACTTTCTTAAACAATGTGGGACAATTTCCATTCTTTTTTTTTTTTTTTTTTTTTATTATTTTTATTTTATAGAAACAAACACACACAAGGAAAATGAAATGAATTCTAACATAAAAGTACACCATAATATACTACATGCATGACATTTTCATAGTAATAACATAGTATCTAAGATTTAGTATAAAATTATGTGAAAATATTGTAAACATAACATTACTCATAAATAAATGAGGCCATGTCATAAATAAATAAATAGGGCCACATTTAATTGGGAGCCAGATTTTTGCCTAATATTTATTTTTGCTTTCACATTTGATGGGGCCAAGGCTAGTAGGAACCTTGACTAAGAGTGAAGTTTGGTTCATTCAATATGATGCAATTTAGGGTTTGTTTGAGATCCGCTTATTTTGTTGAAATTGAAAACTTTTTACTAAAAGTATAGTAGATAAAGGTAAGAGTTAATTAAAATAGTACAATGAGACCTATAAATAGTATCAAAAAGTGTAATAGGACCTATGAATAGTAACAAAAATAAGCTTAATAGTAAAATAAGTTGGCAAAAATAATTTTTGCCAAACAAACACTTATTGTTAGATTCTCTACAATATACTAAGTGAGACAAAGCAAAGATGTCCATTAATGCTTCTTGTTCTTAGAGCTCTTTAGCCAAAATTTTAAAGTTAGGTCTATGAGCATTTACATCTGGTTAAAAAAAAAAAAAAAAAAAAAAAAAATCTCATTTTACCATATCAAGGGTCCGTTTGGGATCTGTTTATTTTCTTTGAAACTGAAAATTTTTGCTGAAAGTACTATAAATAAAAGTAAAAGTTAGTTGAAATAGTATAGTGAGATCTATGAATAGTACCAAAAAGTGAAGTGGGCCCCATGACTAGTAGCAAAAATAAGCTGAATAGTAAAATAAGTTGGCAAAAATAATTTTTGCCAAACACATAACAAGAGTTATTTTATCATTTATATCATACTATTTTACAACACACTTAACATCTCAAACTCTATTTTTTTTAGTTTATTTAAATTTTTTTTTTTTCTATTTCTCTCTCTCTTCCTTTTCCTCTCTTTTTCCCTCTACTTCTAGGCACCAACCAAAAAAAAAAAAAAAAAAACATAGAAAACCATAAACAATCACACCAAAAACCACTACATCGACCACAAACCAAAGGAACCAAGAAAAAAAAACACACAAACAACCACAATTGCCCACAACGGCCACCACAATCACAATAGCCGCCACCATGCCACCCAACAACACACCGCCACCCCCACATATCCTAGCACCACCCACTGGACCATCAAACCAAAACCACATTATAAAAAACCCATCAAACCATTCAAACCAAACCAAAACCCCACATATCCCAACAAACCAATTTTAAAAAAATCACCATCAAAGCCTTCAATGGAGCCACCATCGGAAGCCACTAACAAAGCCACACACAACACCCAAACCCAGAAGAACCACCATCAAATAACCAAGAGAACCCACCAATCTCCTCACCACAACCCCACTTGACCCACACACCCCACCGATCCAAACCCACGCCACCACAATTTCCAATCTCCACCAATCCACACCAATCCAAAATCCACACCAATCTTTGCCATGCTGCCATGACCATGTCGATTGCCATGCCGTGACCACTCGAAATCCAACCCAGCTCTAGTGCAAATTCTCAGAGAGTCTAGAGAGAGCTTTGAGAGAGAGAGAGAGAGAGAGAGAGAGAGAGAGAGAGAGAGAAAAAAAAGTGAGAGAAAACAAAAGGTAAAAAGAAATAAAATAAAATATTTTGGTTTACAATTATGCTACAATGTCATCATACATTTAGGATGACATTGTAGCACAATTGCAAATTTTTTTGCAATTGCAAGATTTTGCAAGATCGAGTAATGGGCTATTTTTGTGTCTTGATGCTAAAATATACCAACACATGGCATATAGAGGACTGAATGTAAATGCTCTTATAATGAGCAAAGAATAGATCATTGACGGCCGTGCGTTGATTTAGGCATGTGGTTGTTCTTTTGAGCATTGGTACATTAACAATGACTTCTTGTTAGAAAACTCCACTTTTTTCTTTTTTTTTTTTTTTTGGTGAACAAATATTTCCTGCTGTATTGTTAATTTGTTATTCTCTTTTGCGGATGTTGCATTTTTTGTAGTTTGTCTTCTGGCGGACTATTTTTGACAAGAATGTGGAAGGTTGACAAGAGGAATGGAAAGGTAATGTTATGAAAAATTTTACCATATTTGGGAAGTGGAATATTTTGCACTCCCAAGATATTGAATTATCCAAAAAAAAATAATAAAAAAAAAATTTTCCTAGAAATTATATAGCAGTATTATGTTACATTTTCTGATTGAAAGAGATAAATAAAGAATAATGCTACAACACAACATTTTTCAGAATAAATCCCGATTGTCATGCTATTATTGATTCTAATATGAATCACCATTGACATATTACTTTTTTGTCCCACCAATAATAACTTAACACCTAAAATTTATTATGAAATTATTGTAAAAATATTATGCACGTAATTACGTAACATTTTTCATAATAAAAATGTAGCACATCACACATTTAATTAGGAGCCGATTTTTTTTTAATTTGTTTTTGCTTCCGTATTTAATGGGAGCAGGGCTAGAAGGAACTTTGACTAGGTGTGAAGTTTGATCTAGGCTTACAAACAGCTGAGAGACTTAGTGGCGGCACTATGTTTAGTCTAGGGTGTTCCCAAAAACACCCTAACCTAAAAAAAAAAAATATAATAATTAATTTTTTTTTATTTTTTACCCTTTAAAAAAAGTTAGGAACACCTTCAATCAAAATCAGGAACATCCTCAAATAGAAAAAAAAAATTTATTTGTTCTACTGTCAAGCCCAAAAAAAATTGAACCAAAATCTGAAAAAAAAAAAAAAAAAAAAAAAAAAAAAAAATGTAACAGAGCAAGCAACAAGCCCACAAATTCTCAAAAAAAAAAAAAAAAAAAAAAAAAAAAAAAAACAGATGACAAGCTCAACATTAAGCCCACGGCAAGTCCAACAGATTTGGATGGTAGCAAACCCATGGATTCTTAAAAAAAAAAAAAAAAGCAATATAGTGAAATCGAAAACCAACTTACCAATGGACAACCAAACACTAATAGATGTTGAAAGAAAGAAAGAAACCTAACCTAAAGAAAAAAGCCTAACCCAATGGATGGAGAAGGAGATCGTCGCCACTAAAAGGACGACAACAACCAACAAAGGAGAAGGAGATCGCCGAGATCGTGCCTTAAACTCGAGCTCATCTAACGATGGAACACATCGGATCGGATCGGTCTTTTGGTGAGATACAATTAATTGGCTTTATCTGATTGGCTCTAGTATTGTGATTGGGTGCAATGAGGCATTGGGGCTTGTCTCTTGAATTGGGGGGTGGATGGGGGCATGGGGCCGAGGTAAATGCACATGAGGTGTGTGGTCATGTTTGCTAGTGCAAAGAAAGAATGCAACTAATAAACAATCATTTAATTAACCAATAATTAATTGGGGAAGCAACTAATAAACAATAAATTAAATTATGTTACTATGTTAGGCTAAACAACAATTAATAATTTTATAATTAATGAAACAACAATATAACAAATTATAGTTTATAAAAGACAAACAAATTAATGAAACAACTAAACAATAATAATTAATAATTTCAAAATATGAAAACTCATAGAATGCAATTGTAAACTTTATGTATTTGAATGTTTTTTTTATTGTTGTTGTTGTCAATATATGAATGTCTCTTTTTATTAGATTGTGTAATTTATGCTTCTTAAGAATTACCCTGGAAAAAATTCCTGAAACCGCCACTGGAGAGACTTGTGTATTATGCAAATTGTTGAAAAATCACATCTCCTCCCATATGATGGAATTTATTCTCAGGCTCACTACAATATACTTAAGTTTATTGAGCAGATTTTCTATTTTAGTTTGTCTCACCATGGCTGTAACATAACTCTTTGCAAATCCCCTAATGACAACTAAATTTCCCACATATTATGGTAACTAAGGTATAGATAAATGCAAACTAAAGCGCCAATATTGTCAAGTTCGAGTGGGGACCTTGATTAAAAAAAAAAAAAAAAAAAAAAAAAAAAAAGACATGTAAGAGACGTGTGCTAATTGATTGCTAGTTCTTAAAAACTTTGATTCCATATTATAAGTTGAAGACAAAACCTTATAGCGGAGCTCTTTTTTGGACAGATATCCCTATCGAGTATCAACATGCACCGGCTGCTATTGACTTCTATGCCTGTGTTCAGTGACAAAACCTTCCTCAACTTTGACCCGTGGGCTAATAATTTCCACATCTCTAAAAAAGATCAAAGATTTTCGGTGAGCCAGCTGTTTAACCGGGGCTGATATGGGTCCACATTGGGATGGGGGGACCTATCCAATATGAGATGTAATAGAATATGCACATGCAAACGTCGCATAAGCTACAAATTGTTGGTAATGACAATGTGATCAGTAAAATGATGACTAACAATAAGCTAATACATTAAAAGAATTTACATTCTTCTCTCCACTTTTGCTTTCACTACTTTCATATCCGCCATTGTTACTAAACAACTAGTACAAAGTGGACCAACAGTGTCAAGTGGGACAAGCTAGAACTCAATTGGTTTAACTTTAAGCTCAACACAGATTGGTTGTCCCTAGGAAATCCAGAGCTAGCAGAAGTTGGAGGTCTTATTAGAGATCATCGAGGAACGTGGTTAAACTGCCAAAATTAGAGATCATCGAGGTCTTTCTAGAGATTGTCTTAATTATGTATTCAGTCGCAGGTTGTTGAAGTGGAACATGATGCAAGGATTGTAGTTGGTATGCTAATAATGTTCTATCTTCAATTGTGGCTAATTGTAGGGAGCTTATAACCAAAACTTATGGTCTGTTTGGATACCGCTTATTGCTAAAAACTGAAAACTTATTACTCAAAACATTGTAGTAAAATAATTTTTAAACGTGTGAATAGTGCTGTAGGAGCTAGTTTTAACTTAACATTTGCTCAAAATCCGTGCTTTGCGGGTCCCGTGAACTATGCATGAGACCCACAGAAAAAGGTCAAATGCAAACTCTTTCATTTTTCAATGCAATCCAAACTCAACCTTAGTGTGCATTTGGCTCCAGCTTAAAAAGCCAACTTATTTTACTATTCAACTTGTTTTTGCTACTATTCATGGGTTCCTTTGCACTTTTTGGTATTATTCATGAGTTCTACTGTACTATTTTAACTAACTTTCACATTTATCTACAAAGATTTTCAGCAAAAAATTTTCAGTTTTAACAAAATAAGCAAATCTCAAACTGACCCTAAGTACAATAGACCACTATTGTCCATTGCTTTGAGGAAACCAATAGGTGTGGATATGACCTAGCACAAAAAGGGACCAATCTGAAACTATGTTTTGTTATTTTCTTAAAACCCTCCTAGTGCATTAATGCTTTTTAAATGCTATGGGCATGTCCTATGGACATGGCTTTTTGATTTAATGAACTTGGCTGTCAAAAAGAAGAAGAAAAAGTTACCTTCATTTGAATAAAATGGACATGGCTTACTTGAGAGTAGGAACACAGTTAACAATATATGATGATGAATATAATTCTACCTTGACGGTGTTGTATGATATTGGCAAAAAATTGTTAGCGAGCCTCACAACAATGTGATTGTGATTTCATTGGTTGAATAAGATTCGTGTTTACTCGTGAGAAATTGCCCTTCATTTGAATCCTTTTCCAAGAAGAAACCAGGTTGTTTGGGTTGAGGCAATGCACTCTCACTGCCTAGCATCACAATGACAGAAGATATGCTTGGTCTATCCTCAGGACGCTGTTGCATGATTCTCCTAAACATTCATCGAGCAATTCCAAAGGCCTGCCCTCATTCCACAGTATCCATGCCTAAATAAAAGAACATAGTTGTCATTCATCTGTCCAACGTATCTAGATAAGTAATCTAATTATTTGATACTTACATGTCCAAATAAGGTTTTGCTTGTTGTTTGGATGATAAAACCCTCTACTTTTCTTCCCACTTATGATCTCCAACAATAAAATCCCAAAACTAAAGACGTCAGATTTTGTTGAGAAGAGTCCATCAAAAGTATATTCTAGTGCCATGTAACCACTGCAGGGCATCACAAGTTTTAAGTAAAAATTAAGTTGGAAATGTAGATTTACATATAGATAATATCAATGAAACTTACTAAGTTCCAACCACTCTCTTTTGTTTCCATCTGACTGGTCTCCTCCAAAAGTTCTAGCCATGCCAAAGTCTGAAATTTTAGGACTCGTCTCACTATCAAGTAAAACATTACTTGCCTCGAGATCTCTATGTATAATTCTCAATCTAGAATCTTGCTGAAGATATTGAAGCCCGGGGCAATCCCACGTATAATGTGGAAGCGCTTGGACCAATCTAACAATTTGCCTTTTGTTTGATCTGGTAAGTATAAGGTTCAAGTTAATTATATATACCCTTATTTCAACCAAAATTTGGAATATGTCTACGTTTTAAGAAATATTGATCACATAATTACACCAACTAGCAGAATGTATTATAGGTTAAGGGATCCAAACCAAAAATGAAGGAGTCTAGGCCTTTGTTGGGCATGTATTCATAAACCAGCAGTTTCTCTTCTTGTTGAATGCAACAACCAAGAAGTTTTACAAGATTTTGGTGTTGAAGCTTGGAAATTAGTCTTCATTTTTGAATTCATTCAATACTTGTCCAGAACTCCTTAAAAGCCTTTTGACAGCAATTTCTCGTTCATCTTCTAGTATACCCTGAAATTCTCATTCGCAGATTGCTAAAATTCTGAAAGTAAAACAAAATAAAAGAGTGCTTCATCATTTTAATTGCTTTTGCTCATCACAAACTTACCATGTAAACAGATCCAAAACCACCTTCACCAATCTTCTTGTTGATTGCAAAGTTCACAGTGGCACAAACTATTGTGGATAGGTCAAAGAAAGGGAGCTCAAGGTCTTCGTTATGGCCTTCATTGTTCTGATAATCCATAATTCCACTTCTCTCTGTTTTTACTGAGATAGAAAAGAAATTCAGTAAAAAAAGAATAGGCGTGGAGTCATTATGAGATAAAAGTTAAGATATAAAGGAAACTTAAAATAATAAGATTGGATATACATTCTAGTTAAGCTGGAAACAAAATCTCGTATTACTATCTTCTATCACGAAAGCATAATCTTCTTCATATCTTATAAAAACGATTTATTTCTCCCATAAAGATAGTATCCCACTTGAACAATAAGACTAATACGAAAATAAATAAAATATGTAGCAGCACAAGTAGAGTGGTACTTATATAAGTGATCTAAAATAAATCAAAGTACTTAACAAAAACAAACTATAAAGCTTTCAAAATTGTATCTGTATCAGTTTAAGTCCAGTATATTAAGCACTTTGCTATTTTAGTCATTCCTACAGATATCTACTAACATGAGTACCTTGGCTATTCAAGAATATCCACTTGCAGCATGGTTTTGTGCAATTAGTAAAACAAATCTCACCACTTCAAATTAGACACAATGTTTTTTATGTGTCCCATCACCATTTTGACACTCTTAATTTAAAATTAAAAATATATATAAATATAAATATATATATATATATATATATTTATATAACCCGAGTTTCCAAAAACATATCTTTGGTCAAATCCAAACGTAAACTACCCTGAGTCAAAAGTGACCAAATCAATTTGCCCCGATCTTTTTTTTTTTTTTTTTATAAGTAACTTAAGAATTTTTATTAAGAAAAAAAGCCCACCAAGAGCACTGGAAATGTACTACAACGGTACAAATTAAGAACCTAGATTACAACAATCAATAATGATAGTTTTTAGACCCCTTAAAAATACAATTGGATTAACTTAGGTAATTAGCTAAGTTGTTACTTAGTCCAAATTAACAAATTTAGGTTATCACAATCAAAACAATCATATCATGCAAAGCAAAATGAAAAGATAAATAACACAATGATATGATCACCTAGGAAACCAAACCGGTAAAAACCTGGGGAAGATTTAACTTAACTATTCTCAAAGTAAACCTGAATCCACTATGAAAGAATCGAAGTTATTCAACAGGACTTAGACCACTAACATCCTATTGCTACCCACCAGTAGAAACTTACTAACACGACCATGTGCAAGCTCCGAAACTATAGACTCCTTCTTTCTTGGATTCTCCAGCAAGTATAAGCACACCCGCTTGTGTTTCTTTAAGTTCTTATGGCAGCAACTGAATGATCATCAAGCTCTTGAAGAAATCTCCTTCTTGATAATCCTAAACTTGTGTAAAGGAAAGCTCCTCACAGATCTCACAAGAGATTTACACAAACAATAATATGAGCAACACTAAAACGTGGCTAGGGTTTGCCTTATATACCTAGGGCAAATTAGAAAACCCTAAACATTTTAAAAACAAATTAGGGCTGAGTTGGAATTCTACAAAAAACACATCTGACCCAATTTTCGATTGATTGAGCCTAAGTTTCGATTGATCGAACCAGGCCGAGAAGCATAAATGATTTCTGCATCAGCTTGTTCCAACTTTATATAAATGAACCAACTTTGAGTAAGTCTAAACACGACTAAACATCTTGTTTTGATCATGGTTTGCCAACAATAGCTTGTTCCAACTTTATATAAATGAACCAACTTTGAGTAAGTCTAAACACGACTAAACATCTTGTTTTGATCATGGTTTGCCAACAATACATATTAGAGTTCTAAATACATAAAATCCTAAGTCTTTAGAACCTAACAAATAAGATCGGGGAGAGATAAACAATAACAAGATAGCATAATTAAACTCCAAGGGAGGGTACACAAAAGACAAACTTAATGTCAAGAATAAACCATTCACAATCCTCAAATCATCTAGCATTTTGCTCCCGCCATAAACACCAAAACAAACAATGCAGCACAAAACTCCATAAATCAATATTTCAATGTCTACTAAACCCGCCTTGCCAAGAAGCTAACAACTCACTATCTTTATACGCCATAAACCAATGGATACCAAATAAACAAAATACTATAGAACTCAACTCATATGCTATAGGACAATGAAGAAGAAGGTGATCCACCAATTCCCCACACCTTTTATACATAAAGCACCAATCTAGCACTACAATATGCCTCTTTCAAAGATTATCTGTAGTTAAGATTGCTAATCTAAGAAAAGAGTGCTAATCTATAAGGAACCTTCAATTGCCACATCATTTTCCAAGGAAAACAAAGGACATGATAAGGAGATAAAGAGTGATAGAAATCTCGAACCTCAAAACCTATACTCATTGCTGGCTTCTAGAAAAGTTTGTCAACACCAACACCTCACACCTTCGTGGAAGAAATCACATCCAAGCCAATGAGCCTACCTCCCAATCTTGCGCTATACAACAAAACTGAAAGTCCCAATGAGGCCTCCCATTAGAGAAACGCATGACTTCCGACATAGAAGACTCCCTTGCCCAACTAACGCTATACAATTCTAGAAATGCTTCCTTAAGAGAACAATCCCTACACCATACATCCTCCCAAAACTTTACGCTAGTACCATCACCCACATCAAATCGAAGAACTTTAGAAAAGGCCAACCAACTACTTCTAATGGATTTCCTCACACTAACACCATAGGTCCCTAACACCAGTTTTGTACACCAACCACCCCCACTATCCCCATATTTCACCTAAATCAATTAGAAATTTGCTCTGATATAATGGAGGAAAAATTTATTTGTGTCAAATTACAATCCCTAGGATTAATGAACTTCAACCAAATTTGACCGATCGAATTTCAAATTACAGTCCTTAGGATTAATCAACTGTGAACAAATTTGACCAAGGGTTTATTGATGTCCAAATGTACATGTTTATTGTGATTATGTGTCAAATCAGTGAATTTCATCAATTCATGTCCAAACCCTAGGATTGACCAACTTTGTCTAAGTTTGGCTAGGGGTTTTCTAAGGTCCAAACGTACTTGTTTACCTAGATTAGGCATCAAACCAGTATATTCTATCGATTTATGGTCAAACTGCAAATTTGACTAATTTTGACCAAAATCTAACTAGAGCTCTGTTGTCTAATCGGCATGAATTTGGTTCCATTCTAAAAAGAATGAAAAAAAAAAAAAAAAAAATCAAAACGACTACTTGCAGGCTACAATCAAAGTTGGAACAAGCAAAATATCATGAAATTAAGGGAAAATGGCTCAAACCAGGGCCAACCGTTGTTGAATTGATGCAAACTGGAAACCATTGGAAAGATCACAGAAAAAATATTAATAATAAAATAAAAACTTTGATCTTATATGCTTTGGACATGGAAACTCCAAAAGACCCACTCACACTCACAAAAAATAATCAAAACTGGTTCAGGTTACGTTGTAGTGATCATGACTTTTCATGTCAAGAAATTGTAAGTGCAACTTTGGCACTATTAAAGCTTTGCAATGATAAGTCATTGGAGTTAAACGGACAACAAGAAGGTCGTTAATTAAGAGCATGAAAGTGGATCGATTCTATGGAAATCTTGGATTTCTTTTTCAAAATCAGTCTGCACTAGAACCATTCCATGCAAAGTTGTTTTGAACCACACATAGTTCATCTGAAAAAATGTACTTTCTTAAACTATGTAAAATTTTCTAAAACTTTCTTAAACCATGCAAAATTTTCTACAACTTGGTTAAACAGAATTTTTACATGGAAGTTCAAATTGTCGGTAATTTTATGTGAAAAATCTGAAAATTAGGAAAAGCATATTGTAAGTCCCAAAATCATCTTGGGGTACTAAATCTGCGCGCTAAGTTGCCATAAATTGCTTAATGATATTTCAAAAGGCATGTACTTCAAAAAACTAGTCAAAATTCTGTACAACTTGGCTAAGCCCGATTTTTTGAGGAAGTTTGGATTATCAGGTCTTTCGCACTAAAATGGAAAGCCGACAAAAATCTATGATTGGGTCAATATTGCCTCACCAACTACCTAACTTCACAGGAGACTATAACCTTCGGATCATTGTACAAAACTATACACATGTGGAGGCTCTAGAAAGTAGGTTTCATAAACTTTCCAAGGACACCAAGACCACCCAATGAAGGCCTTGACTAGTTGAGTAGACAGTTGTAGGCAGAAAATTTAAGTTGCACAAGGTGTATGACCTGCTCAGCAACACCAAGCATGGCTCAACCAATTGCTCCATGGCCTATAAATAATCTTGTTCTATTCATCACAAAGCTAGAGTAGGAGCATTGAGGGCTGATCAAGCGAAGCCCACTGGACGGCATGACACATGGTTTTTAAATCCAAACTGGATTGGGCTTCTCATTTTTTTCCTCTAGTGCCTCCCTTATCTCCTCTCTGCTTCACCGGTGAGCTCGCCGACCGAGGTGGTGCTCGGGTCAATCGGCCTTCGATTACGGTGGCCGCGGGTTGAGCCATTTTGGCGGCCGCGGGTTGAGCGGTTCGGCGGCAGCCGAGACCCCATCTCTCCAAGCCCTATCGCCGATCTATTACCCGAGCCCCATCATCGCCGAGTTTGTGCTAGATTTGTGTATGTGTGTTGAGTTTGTGTTTGTGTTTATGTTGGGTTTGTGTTTATGTTTGTGTTTGTCTTTGGGTTTGTGTTGTGGGTGTGGTCCGATTGGATTGTGGCCTGTGGATCAGTGGGTTTCGTGGATGTGGGTCGGTGGATTGTGGCTTGTGGGTCGGTGGTGGTGGGTAGTTGATCCATGGGTTGCCGTGGTGTGTTGGTGTGATTGTCGTGGTGTGATTTTTGTTGTGGTGTGATTGTTGCCATGGTGTGCCGTGGTGTGATTGTCGTGGTGTCTTTGTGGTGTGATTGTTCTTTGTGGTGTGGTGGTTTGATTGCTCAGATCGAGAGAAGAGAGAGATGAAGAGGAAGAGAGAAAAAGATAGAGATGATGATGCTGTATATAATGAATATTTTATTATGATGTTTATATTATTTTATTGTGTTAAAAGTTAAAATAGATCCATTGCTGTAGCATATGTGTAGGTAAAATAGATAAAGTAACTTTTGGTGGAACTAAATTGCTAAATTTTTAGCTCCACTGTTGTGGATGCTCTTATTCAGCAAAAAAAATAAATTCCATGTATTATTGGATTGTAGCACCCTGATCTTAACTAGTTTTTGGATTAACAATACTTGTCACACACCACCTGGCGTAGTTGTTCTTGAAATTTGCATCATTTGGGGACCGAGTGATACCTCTAATATTTATTATCATCACGTGATGTGGGTCAATGAGTCTATACTAGAGATTCTTTTTTATTAAGAAAAAAAAAAAAACAATATTAGAAATACACCCAATTCTATGGCTTGCTGCCTCGTGCTATTATGAGAGATAGGTTCATATAAATAAGAGTACTTACTGTCTGTTACTTTGTCGTGAAATTAAGTGTGATTTATTATGAGTGATAGTAATAAATTCATGCCAACAAGAGTGGATAGAAAGTGTGTATTACTCACAATGGATTGCTTTGTTGTGAGATTGGGGGCTTTGTAAGTGAAGTGTATGTTTGAAGATTTTGTGAATGATGCAGAAGTCTTTGGATATTTGCCTACGCCAACTTGTATTTCAGTCACAAGGGTTGCACTTGCACGGGTGCTGAGACCCCTGAGACAACATTTAATGTTGGTAGCTTGAGATCCAAAATTTGCTGAGGAGTGTTTGGTTACAAAATCTAGCATGACATCACTGGGTGCAATAATATTCACCTCCTAGCTTTGTACATTCCTAATCCAAAAGGTTCAAACTTGAAACAGTAATAATATATGAATTTTACTTATGTGTGCCTTAAGGGCACACAATAATATACTATTTTGGAAAAAAAATTTATTGAAAACTAAAAAAGTTTTGACAATTTTCTCAATTTCTAATAATTTTTTTTTCAAAAACAGATTTGTTAACCGGATCCATCATATATAAATGTTCAAAAATGAATGCGCCAAATTTCGGTCATGCCAGATGCCACGTGGAAGGGGGAGGAAGAGGAGGACTTTTTGACAGGCAGGTGAGGAATCACATGGTGTTTGCATGGGGATGAGGGTTTAGGGGCTGGGGGCTTAATTTGTTTGGACTATGGAGGTATATGTATATGGGGGCACAGAGACGGAGTCACATTGAACTAAACAATGCACTCTCTGCAAACTTTTATATATATATATATATATAATAATTTATTACTTGAGATGCTACAGGAGTTTTTTTTTTTAAAACGAGGATATTACTATTAGATTCCTATTTTAAAATAAATGATTGAATATATATGGGTATTTTGAAAGTTTAGTAAAAAAATTTATTAAATTTTATTTCATTCTCTTCAATTCCTACTAATATCGGGGAAATAAAAATTTAAGATTTTATGGAAATACAGAGCAATGAATGTTTCCTTCTACTAATTCCATTACCTCCCATTAAAACTTTCAAACAAGGGAAGTGAATAATATTCTAAAATTATTATTTTCATTCCTTTCTATTCTCTCCTCTCAAACGAGGGCTAAGAGATCTTTAAAATTTCCCTTAAAAATAAGTATCATTTTTATATTTGACAACATATCTAAAATTGATTTAAAAATAATTATAATAATAATATAAATTGATACCCATGATACTATTGTTTATTTATAAAACTTCAATACCTATTCCTGGATGGATTTTTACCTTCTTCTTTTTTTTTTTTTTTTCTTTTTTACACAATGAATAATTTTCTTAAAAGACAAATAATAGACTTTCATTTTAGACCAAAAATAAGAACCTAAACCAAAGTCAAATTAGAAACTTGAGAGTTGAGACATTAATTATAATCTAACACTTAAAATGATCCATATGACAAAAACATATTGCATCATAATAAGCCATATGATACAAGCACAACACGTAAGACAAGGACAATACTTTAATTCTAAGAGGGCGTTTGGATTGCGCTAAAAGTGGTGAATGCATTGTTGCGTTTTCCAGCTTTTTTTTTTTTTTTTTTTCTTTTCAGCCGCACTAGTTGACCAAGTCAAATCGTGAACATGCATGCATTCGTGCACTATTCACGGACTCACAAATTTCACTTTTAAGCAACTTTTTCATTAAAAATGGGTCCCACGATACTATTCACACATTTAAAAATTATTTTGCTACATGTTTTCGTTTTGATTTTCGTTTTCAGCAAAAATAAGCTCAATCCAAACGGACCCTAAGTTAAAACACTAACCCAATACTTTAATTTTATACTTGGCAAGACACTTAAAGGATATGGTATATATATGGACTATACTTGACAAGTTGTCTGAGGTTCATTTGTCAACATACTTTTGACCAATTTGTCAAGACTTATTAGCAGTCCAATCTTTAAATGAACAATCATTGATAATGGAACATTGAAAATCTTGTTAATATTTTCCCCACACTATGACTCTGTGTGATAGTGATATAACTGGGTAGGCACTACAAAAAGTCTTCTGGCCATGCTGCTATGCCCTCTTGAAAACTAAGATTAGGCTTACAAAGATTCATACATATTACCAATCATGGTTTGTCCGTTTCACCGAAATCAAAGCAATTAACAATCATGAAATAGCTCAATTATTATAAGGAAAGCAATTGAGTGTGCCTTATGTTTCAAACTTTCATTGTCTATAGATGTTGATTGATAGTATTGTTGTTTGGACCTTTAATTAGTTTAAATAGAACCCCTTTATTTATTTAACCTTGAGAAGTTGTGAGTGCTAATTTTGTCTAAGATCCAGTTCCAGTTCTATGCATGATGCATCACTTTCCTGGGAAAAAAATAAGTGAACATTCAGTGACAAATCATATCTGATATCTTTGTAAAATCATAGATAATACTATGTAAGAAAGAAATTGGATTGTGTTATGCCTAACTTTTGTCCATTAAATTTCATGGTTTTTCTTAGATTTTTTTTTTTTTTTTACTGGATTTTCACGTGATTTAAATAATCATTAATTCGAGGTTTGTATATTGATCTTGAAATTTGTAGTAGTAATATTTATAAATTATATAGGATACCACACCACACGTCGTAACCTTGAGTTAGGAAAAATAAATCCTTATCTCAAATAACGATGACCATGTTTCATCCTAGTACTGTAATTATTACTAACCTATAAGAAGAAGATAATCAAAACCATTATCAGTAAAACCTTACCTCAACAACACTGATTTTGAAAGTTGAAACTCAAAAATTATAATAAATAAATATTAATAACTACGCCGATCTTGTTTGATCCATGGTTTTAAAAACCGAACCGATCATAGAACCGTTTTTTTTACCATTTCCGGTTCAACCCCCGTTTTTGGCCGGCTTTCCAGTTATTGATCGGTTTTGGAGCTTTTAACCGGACCGGATTAACTCCCGATTCCCAATTGAACCGGTCGGACCGCCCGATCCAGTCCGGTTTTTAAAACAGTGGTTTGATTATTCTAATGAAATCTTTATTCAACCCAAAAAAAAAAAAAAAAGTCAATACGTGGTAGAATGTACAATCAGTAAGTAAAGATACCGGTAATTGGCAATTGTATTGATCTAGCAAAAAATAAATATAGATTATTGGACTGTGTGCATGGCTTTGTGCTTGTGCTGTTCAGTTAGGTGCAGCCGCATTTTCTGACTCATGCGACCTAGTTCTTATTAACAGTTAAGTTAAATTCTTGGCGAAAATATACTTTTAGTTTCAATATTTTGAGTTGATTTTCGATTTGGTCTTTAAATTGATTTGGCTCATAGGTTAGTCCATGATTTTTAAAAAAGAAATGATATATCTACAATATTTTTACAACATTTCTACAACAAATCCTAAGTGACAAGTTATTACTAGTTGTTATTGTTGAAGCAAAAAAGTAATCTTAGCGTTAGTTTGAAATTTGAACCAATAACAACTAATCACCTGTGATTTGTTGTAAAAATGTTGTAGATGTAGCATCTCTCTTTTTAAAAATCATTTTTATTTTGGTCCTTGCCGTCATTCTAGTAACAGAAAAATCTGATGATGACAAACAGTACATAGGTGACATATTAAATCTTTGACGCAACCAAAAAATAATACTAATAAAAATACGACGTCGATCTAATTTTTTTAAAAATATCAATTTTAACAATAATAAAAAAACATAAAAACAAAATTTAAAACATAAAAATACATCAATTCAGATTTGAATAAAAATAAACAAGAACATGAACACGGATCACAAGAACATGAACCCAGATCATAAGAACACAAACCCGGATAACAAGAACAAGATTACTTTGAATTTCTATTCCAAAATTTGTATACATTCTTCCACCAAAAATCAATTATAAATTAAATAAAAAATGGTGTTGTGTTCTTCCACAAAAATCAAAACCTAAACCATCAAACCCAATGACCACCACCACAATCTGCTACACTAACCCATATCCACCAGCACCAAACTCGAATGACCTCTAGCACCACCATTACCAAATCCATCACCACCAGACCCTACAATCAAATTTCAACCATAACTCAAACATATTTTTTGAACCATTAAACAACCCAAACCCCCCACACCATCACGAATCAAAGAAAGAGGCACCGAGTGGGTGAGTCCAAGAAAAGAAGAGGTAGAGGGAGAGATCAAGGAGACTACCTTGATGGTGGCTGGTGGTGGTGAGTGGCGAGGAAGGAAACCATGACCACTACCACCGATCCGAGTTTCATAACACACACAAGGGGGAGAAGCCATGTTGCCCATCGTTTTCTTTGATCTGTGTTGCCAATCAAGCACCAAAACCTCCATGATCAAAACTCCAAAGAAAGATAAGCAGATCTACTCGTCGTTGGTCGACAAGGGAGAAGTCGAACCACCGTCGGCCACATCTCAACCTCTCTCTCTCTCTAAACCCATATCGTTCTCTCTCTCAACCCGGATATATCTCTGTAAACATGATAGAAAATCATACTCCAAAAATAGTTTTAAAGTTTTTTTTTTTTTAAGAATCAAAACTTGTGACCACTTTTTACCACAATTTTAGATTTAAGATTAAAAAAAATTAATTTAATTAAATTAAAAAAATTAGAAATTCAGAAATTTGTTTTTAATTCAACGTTTGTTGTTTTTTTTAATATAATTAAATTATTTATTTTTATTAGATTAATGTTTATTTTTGTTTTTCTGAGCTGGCTATTTTTTTATTAATTTAAATGTTGATGTGGCTTTTTAAATGCTAATGTGGCATTTAAAAATGTAAAATAATATTTTTTAATATTATTTTATTAGCCACATCAGCATTTACTTTGCACACAATGTATTCCGTTTGCTACCTTAGATTTTTCTGTTATTGGATTGACGGCGGGGACCAAAATAAAAACAATTTTTCAAAATCAGGGATTAACCTAGAAGCGAAAGCAATTTAGGGACCAACTCAAGAATCGGCCCAAAATGTGGGAACTAAAAATGCATTATCGCCTAAATTCTTTTGTACCAAAAAAAAAAAAAAAAAACTATTACCAACAAAGAATTAATTATTGTCAAGAATTATAAAAGTCAAAGTGAGGAATTCTACGTTCAAAGTAGGGGTGTAATCGGTTCGGTTCGGTTGGTTTTTTTAGTTTTGGCCAACCGAAACTGAAATTTTCAGTTTGTGAGATTACCAATCGAAACCGATCAAAATAATTGGAAATCAATCGGTTTCGATTTCAATTGGTTTTCGGTTTGAGTCAACATCACAGATTCACAATCACAAAAAGAAAAAACATAACTCAACATCACATGGGGTTATCGATTTTTTAATAAGAAAATAACAACTCAAAATCACAATCATAGATTCACAAAAAATAGCATTGATTCAGTTTTAAACAAAACCCAAAATACAAAAAAGAGAGAGGGTTATCGAGAAATGTCATCGTGAGAAACTAAGAATGAAAAGATCAAGCCGGTGTGGGGAGGCCAGCGTGTGGAGGTGGCAACAGGTCGATTCGTGTGGAGGCGACGGCGAGGGGTAGATCGAGGCGGTGGCAAAGGCAGATTCATGTGGAGGCCAACATGTGAAGGCGGCGGCAGGGGCGGATCAAGGTAGTGGCAAAGACAAATTCGTGTGGAGGTGACGCAGAGGAAAATTTGCGTGGAAGCCGGCGTGGAATGGAGGCTATGAGAGGGATTGGAGTGGAGGTCAGTGAGAGAGAGACTGTGAAAGGCGAGAGGGATTGGAGTGAAGGTTGAGAGTGAGTGTGAGAACCGAGAACATATGGGTTTGTAGGGTATTTTTAATTTTTTATTTTTTTTTATTTTTATAGTTTAATTAGATTAAGTTTAATTAGATATATAATTAGTAATTAGTTTAATTATAGTTACTTAATCTAATGATAAAATGAAAATTGAAAACATTAAACGTAAAGGCTGGACCATATTTAAAAAAGAAAGGCTCAAATGTTTTTAAACAAAATGAAAAGCCCAACTATGTATAGGAGGCCCAAATATTTATAAAATTTATATTATATATAAAATATATTATAATATGATTCAGTTCGGTTTAGTCGGTTTGGTGCATTCAAACCTGCCACCAAACCGAACCGAATAATTTCGGTTTTAAAAAGTCAAAAGCAAAACCGAACCGAACCGAAAATTTGGCAACGGTTCGATCGGTTTTGACTGGTTTGTTCGGTTTGTCGGTTTTTTACACACCCCTAGTTCAAAGCACAAAGATCAAGGAATTAGTAGTAAAATCACATGGGGGTCGGGTTGGCCATTGGCTAAATCGGTGCACCCTACCCCAAAATTAGTCACAATACTCTTGGATTTTGGTCGCCGGGTAGGCATGGTTGATTTTATACCCCATATTCCTATGTATTAGGACAAACGTCTCTGTGTTGCTTAATTTCCCAAGAAGTTCTAGGTTAGAATTTCATGTGGTATGAATTTCATTAGGGAGACAGGGCTGCGTGCTCATGGATTTATCATGCTCTCTTTCTTGGCTATCATTAATCATGTTGGTTTGACCCTGATTCGGGAGCACGGTAATTAAACACCTTATTCACCTCAACTTGGTACTTGGGTTCAAGTCGACGCATTAGTACCAGAGTTGATGGGAGCATAGTGGTTAAGTACCTTATTTAAACATCTAGCATAGAGGTTTAAAGCTCGTTTAATAAGAAATTTCTAGTAACATAGTTTAAGTTTTGTGAAAATATGTGTGGGTGAAAAAATATGTAAAAATACGCGTTGCGGTGTTTAAACAACAGTTTTTGTTATCTAAATAAACAAATGCATTTCTTTTTTCTTTTAAAAGGAAAAGTTTAGTTTATAAATTATTTATGGGAAAAGAAAAAAGAAATTAACTTTTTTCAAATTTTTTTACATTTCTAATAAAAGTAGTATTAAAATTTTTTTTTTCTAAAATTGTCCATTAACAAATGGTTTATAGGCATCAATTAATTAGATCATTTTTTTTTTAATTGACTTATGTGCAACTTAGTAGAAAAAAGTGAACGATTATAATAATAAAAAAAAATCAATATTTATCAATGTCTTAGACACTTGTTAACTGAGCCGTTTATTTTATGATCTCTCTTTCACACAACACAAGATGTGCATGTTGAAAGTCTCACATGAACAAAACCCTAAAGAAGTTGAAGAATTAGTATAATATAATAGGACTCAAATCTATAAATTTTTAACCTCTAAATTGTGTTGTGTTCTATATGTTCCATTTAACCTCCAATTAGAGTGCCCTCAAATTATTAATTCCTTAATAGTGTAGTATAGACACACGCCCCTCGGCAATGGGTTGTGACTTGTGAGTCTTGCGAGCCACCTAACTTTCCCCAACCCATTACCATCATTGAATGGTTTGTTCCACCCAACAAGAGGGGATGGAGCATTGGGAGTGTAGGTACACTACACTCCCAATGCTCCATCCCCTCTTGTTGGGTGGAACAAACCATTCCTAAATGTAAACTCTACATTAAAGCTATGAATTCCCTTTACCTAATAGAGACAAGAAACCAAACTCCTCACATGGTCACATTGTGAGTTCCATCGAACCACTCAATTGAATTACATCTAGCAGAATGACTATACCTAGGGATGAGTTTAGACCCAGCCAACCCGGCCCATCCGATCGACCCCACCCAACCCGAAGGGTCTTGGGCGGGTTGAATGGATGCTTTGGTTGGGTTTGGATCCAATATTTGGGTCTGTCTTGGGTTCGGGTCCAACCCGACCCGACCAATCTAAAAAAAAAAAAAAAAAAAACATAACTAATGTATTAGACAAGCACGAAACCATGGTTGAGAATCTTGTACTATTTTTAGTAAAAATATGATACAGACCCAAGAGAGAGAGATTCCCCTCAAAAGAGAGAGAGAGAGAGAGAGAGATATGTAAATGTGTCTGATTCTCTAGGCTACTCTATATGTATAGGTTATGTTTAGTATGTGTTTGGATTCGAATTATAAGTAGTTGCGTTTGCGTTTTCTGACTTCTTTTTTTGTTCCAGCCGCATTATTTGACCAAGTCAACCGTGAACAGTGCACTCATGCACTTTGTTCACTGACTCCACAAATTTCACTTTTCAGCAACTTTTTCATTAAAAATGGGTTCCACAATACTATTCACACATTTAAAAATTATTTTGCTACAGTATTTTTCAGTTTTCAACAAAAATAAGCTCAATCCAAATGGACCCTTAGTGTAGTTTTTTTTTTTTTTTTTTTTTTGGTTATGCTAGAGAAAATAGGACTGTATTTATGATGATAGAAACAAAGGAGAAAATGATAAAGAAAATAATATAGAATCATAGATTCCACTATTCCATACTCGTTTGTTAGACTTAGCACCAAATTGGGTAATGGAATTTAATATTCTTAATTTATTGTTTAAAGGGTGTTTTCAATAGTTTTTAATGAGTTTCCATATATTAACTCTACTATTTAATATTTTTAATAGATCTTTTCCGTAATTTTCAATGTCAAGTGTTGATTTTATATATATTTTTTATTTCTTATATATAAAAGCGGCAATGCCGCTTCTGATGATTTGCCACTTTGTTCATTTAGTGGTTTTCACTTTGTTTATCTACATGAAATTTTCATGAGGCACTTGTCATTTTTTTATTTTATTTTATTTTTTTTTAAGTTTTGAACAGTAGCTACAATACCAAGCGGCACTGTAGCTATAGTAGCAACACACTTTTTTTTTTTCTTTTTCCTTTCAGTCTTCCATTTGTTTTATTTATTTATTTATTTATTATTTTATATATATATATATATATATATATATATATATATTGTTATACTAACACAAAAAATTTCACAATATTTTCATAATTATTGAAGTGTCAATTTCTTATAAGTCAAAATAAAATAATAAAATATGAAACTATGACCAACCACAACTGAAAATAAATGTTTTGTGAAAAGTGGCAATGCCGCTCTGAGTATTTAGCAATGTTCATTCAGTGTTTTTGCATTGTTTATCTACTGTGTCATTTTGGTGAGCCACTTTGTCTTTTTCTTTTTTCTTTTTTCTTTTTTTCTTTTAAATATTTATGTAAGCTGGTATATATATTGTTATATTAACACAACAAATTTCATAATATTTTCACAATTATTGATATGTCAATTTTTTATAAGTTGAAATAAAATAATAAAATATGAGACTGTGACCAGCCACAACTAAAAATAAATTATGGGGGCCAATTAATTAGGGAGTATTGTTAAAGGTCGTATTAATCGGGCATATGGCCCTATATGAGGACGTTAGACCATCCGAGGAGGCCCAAATAAGGCTATGAGTAGAATAAAGTTAAGAGAGGAGTAAAGACAATGTGAGATGGGTCCAATAAACGTCCGAGGATAGAAACCTTCTCGGTAACTTGTGTCCGAGGTTAATCTAAGTGCCTTATCATCATAGACTTACTTCAAGGTTACGTCACAACTAAGGATAGGACATTGGACTAGGGATAAGAATAAAAAGGTAGACAAATATCTTCAAAGGCTGCTACCTCCACATTAATTGTCTCTCAACCAACTCTCTGACCGCATTAATGTAGAAGTGATGCCTGAACAGTGATCAAGCAACCTTACGACTCTTGGTTGATGGTTCTAGGAAGTGTTGGATGGGACAGGAAGGAATCCCCAAATCTAACCTACACGTGTGTGGTAAGGATAACCCGAAGATTGCGGTATATAACATGGAAAGATGCACTGAGAGGGAGGATTGGAATTCTTATACAATTTCTGTCTTGAAGAAAACCATATGAAACAAATAACTTAGTTTGTTCCGAGGATAAATTTGATAATCTTATTTGGGTCAAACCATCTTGAATCGTTAAGTTTAATCGTTTTCTTCTAGGATAAATCTAGTTCTTCTATCCACGCTCTCAAAATTTATTGTTTAGACCGTTAGCATTTGAGCCCAATCTGGTTTTGGGATCAATACAATTTCGATCCCTATAATTGGCGTTGTCTGTGGGAAGAGCTTGATCTAAGCCAAAGGAAATTCGATTACAACGTTCATAATGGAGGAAGCAAGTCCACACCGGCGTGTAGCGGGGCCGCACCAGATAGATGCTAGCCCACACTAAGCAGAATCAAGGGGTTCCCGGCATGGCAATCCACACCCGAGCCTTGAACGGAGAGAGGGCCGTGAGGGAAATGTACACACGACTCATTCCAGCAAAAGCCGGTCTCGAGGGAAGAGTCATGTTTCCCATGCAAAGAATGACAAGGACATGCAACATGAAATTGACGAATTGAAAAGAGAGTCGCGTCACGCACGATGAAGATTTTCCCCACCCGATTCCGAGCCTTCCTCCGAAGAGACAGATGGTGCTAGTTATAGACGAAAGTCGAGAACTCCGCCCGGTGAGACTTTTTCCTATGAAAAGGAGTATCACCATTGACGTAGGTACAAAAGTCCGCCTCGCAGAGGCTAAGGGAATAACTCCATGAACAAAGCGTTAAGCCAAGTTTCCAAATCACCCTTCACAAGGAATATAGAGGATGCGAATCTTCTTCGGCGATTTCATCGATCTACATTCATCCTATATAATGGTCGGACAGACTCGGTAGAACACATTAGCCATTTCAGCCAAAGGATGGCTATCTACTCCAGAGATAAGGCTTTGATGTGCAAGGTCTTTCCATCAAGTTTGGGCCCGGTGGCGATGAGATGGTTCAACGGTTTAAGGGCTAATTCTATCGATTCCTTCAAGAAACTTACCCGGGCTTTTGGCACTCACTTTATTACCTGCAGTAGGGTTCCTCGGCCTTTGGGGTCCTTGTTGTCTATGACCATGCGAGAGGGTGAGACTCTTAAAACTTATTCGAATAGATACTGGGAAATGTTTAATGAGATAGAAGGAGAGCATGATGATGTGGCTATAAGTACTTTCAAGGCCGGTCTTGAACCAAGCATGATTTGAGGAAGTCTTTAATCTAGTAAACTGTTACTAGTGTACATCAATTGATGGATCGGATTGACAAGTACAGAAGAGTAGAAGAAGACCAACTTCAGGGAAAAGGAAAGGCTAAGGTAATCCCTCAAGAGAGGAGGGATTTCAGGTCGGACCGGTACAACAATAATCGGCCTTGGAAAGACTTTGTTGGGCGGTCGAGTTTACGCCAACACCCGAGCGATTAATCTTTGGGTTTCGGGAGTCGGTGCAACAGTCTTGGAGAAGATCAAGAACGAACCATTTTTTAAATAGCCAAATAAGATGGCAGGAGAGCCTACAAGACGCAACCAGAATCTCTATTGCCACTATCATCAAGATTATGGACACACAACTAAGGATTGCAAGAATTTATGGAACCATTTGGAACAACTAGTCCGAGATGGGAAGTTGAAGCAACACTTGCACCACTCCCGATGTCGGGTAGGCTAAGTAGGCTCGGAGATGCGCGGAGATGCTTCTTCAAGACTCCCCCTTGACACAATAAACGTTATTTTTGCTGCCCCGGGGAGGACTGGCTCTTGTCCTTCCAGGGTATTGTCGATATCTCGATCTCCAGCCGAGGAGTATAGCTCAATGTCTAAAAGAGCCAGGATGGACATCCCATTGGTTTTGGGCTTTTCGGATGAAGACAAAGTAGGAACCATGCAGCCACATGATGATGCTCTGGTGGTCACACTAAGAATTGGCGGGTATGATGTGAGAAGAGTAATGGTTGACCATGGCGGCGCTATTGCTAATATAATGTACCATGACTTATACAAGGGGCTAGGTTTGAAGCCCGAGCACTTGATAGCTTATAGTTCACCTCTGGTGAGTTTTGAAGGAAGAATGGTTGTCCCAAAAGGTTAGATCGGGCTACTGTGCAGGCCGGTACAGATGTGGTGGAGGTGGACTTCATCGTTGTAGATGTTTTCTCTCCATACACGGCTATTATGGGCCGACCTTGGCTCCATTCCCGAGGACAATCTCCTCTACCCTACACTAGAAGGTAAAGTACCCATCCGGAGGTCAAGTTTTGGAGATAGTACAAAGTCAGGCTGCAGCCCGGCAATGCCTGGTAGTGACTATCGAACATCGACCAAAGCGCGAGAGACCTCGGCTACTGCCGATAATGGATTATAGCAATTAAAAGCCCTAGCATTACCCTTAAATGGACTGGCCGATGAGGCAAAATGCAAAGATCTAGAGAGTTTAATTCTTGCTAGTGATCCAGAGAAATTCTTCCAAGTTGGGGCTAAAGCGCCTTCGCGAGAAAAAGAGCGGTTGGTAGAATTCCTCGGAGAAAATGTCGATGTGTTCGCATGGAGTCCATACGAAGCCCCGGGTATAGATCCGAGCTTTATTTGTTATCAACTCAATGCGAATCCTTCCATTGTTCCGAAGAGACAGCCACCTCGGCGACCATCAAAAGAGCACGCCAAAGCCATCGGGAGTGAGATGGCCAAGCTCAAGCGAGCCCGGGCTATCAAGGAGGTTTTTATCCTCAATGGTTAGCCAACATGGTGGTGGTGAAGAAGAAGACTAGGAAGTGGCGAGTGTGCCTGGACTTCATGGACCTCAATAAGGCTTGTCCCAAGGATCCTTTTCCTATGCCAAAGATAGACCAATTGGTGGATGCAACAGTTGGTCATCCTCGGATGAGTTTTTTGGATGTCTTTCAAGGATATCACTAAATACCGCTAGCATTGGACGATCAAGAGAAGACAGCTTTTGTTACCCCCATTGGAAACTATCATTATAAAGTGATGCTCTTTGGTTTGAAAAATGCGGGGTCTCCCTATCAACGGATGATGACTAAAATGTTCGAACCATAATCGGGCGAAACATTGAAGTCTATATCGATGATATGGTTGTGAAAAGTAAAGTGGTGTCCAAGCATGTGGAAGATCTTACGAGTATTTTTGGAATTTTGAGAAAGCATAAGCTACGTCTAAATGCCTCAAAGTGTTACTTTGGTGTAGGCTCCGGAAAGTTCTTGGGGTACATGGTGACTCATAGGGGAATTGAGGTGAACCCGGACTGATTAAGGCCATTAACGATTTACAAGTACCTCGGAATCCGAAAGAGGTGCAGGAACTAACAGGAATGACTATTGCTTTAAACCGATTTATCTCCAGGTCGGCGAATAGGTGCATACCCTTCTTCCGTTTACTGCATAAATGGAAAGGATTTGAGTGGACCAAGGAATGCGCCGTAGCATTTCAAAGAAACTGAAATAGTACCTATCTTGGCCGCCTATCATGTCTAGCCCCGAGGTGGATGAAGTCTGTTTTGCTTACAGGCGGTTGCCTCTCATGCGATTAGTTTTGTCTTAATACGAGAGGACAGTGGCGTTCAAAGGCCAGTTTATTACGTAAGTAAGTCACTTCATAAAGCCGAGGTGCGATACTTATCACTAGAAAAGGCCATCTTGGCAGTATTCCATGAAACTCGCAAGCTCCTGCATTACTTTCAGGCGCACACCGTAGTAGTCCTAACTCGGCTACCACTCAAGTCCATACTTAGAAGCACAAATTATATGGGGAGGATTGCTAAGTGGGGCACGATCCTAAGGGCTTTCGACATCAAATACATGCCCCGCACCTCCATGAAAGGCCAGGTCCTCGCCGATTTAGTAGCCGAGTTCACCGAGCTCCCAAAAGAAGCCGAGATGAAGCAACATGACATGGATGAAAAGTCGGTTAGCTTGATTTCCACACAGGGCATCTCATCCTGGAAAGTATATGTGGACGGCGCGATAAATCAACGGGGAGCAGGAGTGGGGCTAGTTCTAGTATCCCCCGAAAAGATCATCATTGAGAAGTCTTTGAGGCTGGGATTCTCGACCATGAACAACGAAGCAGAGTATGAAGCTTTGTTGATAGGAATAAGTATGGTCTAGAAAATGGGCGGAAAGGTAGTGGAAGTATTCTCGGATTCAAGATTGATAGTTGGCCAGGTGAAAGAGGAACTGGAAGCCCGAGATGTAAGAATGTAGGAATATTTAAGTCAAGTTAGGCGTGTTCAAACGAAATTTGAATCTTTTGACTTGTCATATATTCCCCGACGTGAAAATACCCACACCGATTCCTTGGCAACCCTTGCAACCTCTTGAGCATGGAATTTGCCCCGGGTGATAATCGTTGAGGATTTGTGCACCCCCACCCCAACAGGGAAGGACGTGCTTCAGGTTTATCAAGTCAACCTAGCGTCGAGCTAGATGGACCCCATACTGAAATTCCTCGAAAGTGACACCTTGCCTGAAGAAAAAATAGACGCCTACAAAATACAGAGGAAAGCTCCTCGGTTTTGGTTATCCGAGGACAAAAAGTTCTACAAACACTCTTTTTCTAGGCCGTATTTGCTTTGTATACACCTCGAGATGTCAGAGTCACTTCTAAAGGAACTGCATGAAGGAATTTGTGGAAGTTACACGGGGGGAAGGTCCCTATCTCACAGGGCCATTACTTAAGGATATTGATGGCCAAATATGCAGAAGGAAGCACAAGAGTATGTTAGAAAATGTGACCAATGTCAAAGATTCGCTCCCAACATCCACTAGCTTGGAGGAATTCTTAATCCCATTTCCAGCCCTTGGCCTTTTGCTCGATGGGGTTCAGATATTGTAGGTCCTTTTCCTAAAGCATTAGGAAACAAAAAGTATCTGCTGGTCGGCACGGATTATTTCACTAAGTGGGTCGAAACTCAACCTTTGGCTAACATCAAAGACGTAGATGTTAAGAGGTTTATCTGGAAAAATATTGTAACGCACTTCGGAACTCCATACACCTTTGTCTCGGATAATGGCCTTCAATTTGATAGTAAAGCCTTCAGGCAATACTATTCAGACTTAGGGATAAAGAATAGATATTCCACTCCGGCTTATCCTCAAGGGAATGGGCAAGCCGAGGTCATCAACAAAGTTATAGTCAATGGACTTAAAAAGAGGCTGGATGATGCGAAAGGAAAATGGGTGGAGGAATTGCCACATGTCCTTTGGACGTGTCGAACAACGCCTCGACAGGTCAACAGGAGAGACTCCTTTCTCAATGACATATGGAGTTGAGGCCGTCATCCCTCTTGAAACTGGTTTCCCAATGTTAAGGACTAGTACATTTACCTCGGACGGTAACGATGGGCTGTTGGAGAAAAATTTGGACTTGATCGAAGAGCAAAGGGAGAATGCAATGGTCCGATTGGCTTACTACCAGCATAAACTCAAGCAAGGCTATGATACTAATGTAAAGTCGAGGTTTGTTAATCGTAGGAAATCTAGTCTTGAGGAAAGTTAAGGAACCACCAAGAATCCAGCTTGGGAAAATTGGGGCCTAATTAGGAAGGGCCTTATCGGATTACTTGATGGCCGGAATAAGAGCCTATTATCCGGAAGACCTAGATGAAAAAGCTATACTCCATCCTTGAAATGTAAACAATTTCAAGAGGTATTATTATTAATAAAAGTAATCTAGTTTGAGTTTTCTTTTAATTTATGCCAATCATACATCATGTGTTTCCATATCTATTGAAGTATTAAACAGAAACAAAGTTATGTCGGGTTCCTCGGACCACAAACTTAGTGGAAATTAATACCCTATGACATCTATTAAAGTATTAAATAGAAACTAAGTTATGTCAGGTTCCTCGGACCACAAACTTAGTGGAAATTAATACCCTATGACATCTATTGAAGTATTAAACAGAAACAAAGTTATGTCGGGTTCCTAGGACCACAAACTTAGTGGAAATTAATACCCTATAACATCTATTGAAACTTTAAACAGGTTCAATAGAAACTAATACAGCCTCTTGTTATTAAAATGCTAGTGCCACAAAAACTTGGGCATTTCAAAATAACAAACCCTCAAGTACCATCCTCGGATCACGGGGTTCCTAATTACCTAGTGAAGATATAAATCCTAATAGGCCTGTGAGCATCACTTAATGTATAATTGAAGTACTTTAGACTTAACTTTATCCAACTTTTGAACGCTTCGTTAAGTTTCAATTTATTAGAATGGATATATATGTATCCGAAATATATCTATGTGATGTTATAGTCTTAATGGTTATCATCCATTTTTAATCGCCAACTGTTAATGTGTGTAAGTTATATTTTTTCTCTTGTATAAACAAAGGACAATCGAGGTGAAACCATTCAAACTAAAATGACAAAACGAACAACACAAAAATGAGATAAACAAGAACTCAAACAAATTCCAAAAAGTGAAAATGCATACTTCATTAAGATATGTCTAAAAAAACAAACAAATGGAAACAAAATCCCTTACAAAAGTTCTAATTAAATTACAAAATAAGGCTTATATTTTCAGCTTAATTTGAAGCTTGGAAGTTTGGGTGGCATTTTATCGCCTTTGAGGTAGTTATTCCCTCTTTGTCCTTGGAAGCTCCTTCACCGACATGACATGACTGAGAGGCCAAATCTTCTTGAAAACCTTGAGAAGCTACCTCCGCCTCCGGGCACGGCTGCGACTTTATCCAAGGATGCTTCTTGGGAAGCACTGGTCTCTTTGGCTGGTTACGGTTGGCTAGAAGGAGGAGGATCCTGAAGCAATACTTCTAGATTTGGATCAGCGATTATGGAAGTCACTTCGGCTTGAGTGGAAGGAGGATTCGAGGCTCGGATTGCGGGAGGGTAAAACACATTCTCTGCCTTCCTCAACTCGGATGAAGCCTCAACCCCAGCTCGGTTAAGGGCTTTATCCTAAGTTTGGGTGCGATAAATGTGGCATACTACTGGGACCTCTGCCCTAAGGGTTTCCTCGATCTCGGCTACCTCGAGGTCATAACCTTTCTGTTCGGCCACGTCCATTGCCTTTTCGGCCTCAACCTTTGCCTTCTCGGCCTCCTCCTTGGATTTATCGGCTTGATCCTTTAGCCGTTGGGTTTCCTCCACCTGCTTTTTAAGGGCTGCTAATTGCTCCCTGGCAGCCTTCAATTCTTCATTTGCTTCGCGTAGGCGCTTCCTCCGATCCACAACTTGCCTTTGTGCGCCTTCCAAGGCCGAATCGGCGCTACGGCGAGCTTGCTCCTCGGCAATCAATTTTTTCCTCGCCTCGGCCAGGTTATGCTCCGATATGGTCAAAGTTTGTACGGCGGATGCCCGTTTTTTCCTTTCATCCTCTAACTGTTGAATATCTCATCCAGTCTAAAAGTGTTTTGGATAACCTAAAAGGGAAGGATCATCATCATAGTCAATAAAAAACACACATTAATAAATGATAATTGCAAAAAAAAAAAACAAAAAAAACGTGGGAAAAGAGTTGACACTATACCATTCCCAAATATCATTTATTGTTAAGGATGAGTTCATTCTTCCTTGCATTTTTTAGCTCGGCCATGTCCCTTGGAAGCAATAAAGCCTCCTCTACGGCCGAGGCTATGTGGCACCCAATGCCATCGTTGAAATCCCTAAGTGATGCATCATCCCTTAAGGGCTCCTTATCGTGCATAGGTGCGGGCAGCCAAGCTTGTGGCTCGGGAGGTTGAGTGTCCGACCTTTCCTGGCCCCACCGTAAGGTATGACTGGTTTTCTTCTGCTTTGCAGCTCGTTGGGCCTCTTCCTCTCGGGTCGGATGGGATTTTCCAGTATCTACCATGTCCTTCCACTTCTGTTCCCTTCGCCTTTTCAAATCAGCGGTTTCGGCTCTAATCACCTGAGGAGGTTGGTAAGGAGGTTGGTGAGGAGCAGGAGAAGGAGACTTGGTGGGAGGAGGAGGAATCTGGGGCTGTGCAGGTCTCCCTGGTGCACTTTTCCCGGGCTGGTTCTTTATCGGCTCCATTAGACTTCTTTGGGGTTTCCTTTGTACACCCATTTCGTCAAGATCATTCTCGGAGTGTATAGTCCGATTGAAAACTTGGAACTCATCCGAAGAGTCCATCAAATCTACAACTTCTTTCGGATTTCTTTCTTCTTCTTCTTTTTCTTCCTCCCTTATGTCCTTTTTTTCTCCGAGGACGGGTTGGGATGTGGATGCTCCTGCTGAAAGACTGGCAACAAAAAGTGGCTGGGAGAGGGGGGAGTGTCTGGGGGAGTGGAACACCCTCTGGAACAACGAACCCCTGGTAGGCAACGCCGATCTGGTGAGCCGAGGATTGCGAGCTCGGATTACGTGCTTAGGAGCTTGGAAGGCGAACAAGAGAGGTGTGTATCCGAGGATCAAATGAGCTGCTCAGAGTTGACCATCGCCTTCGTTCACTTATATTTCAGTTCGCAACACCCTATCCAAGCTCGCTTTGTTGACTAAGTTGAGTTTAGGTTTGGTATAACGCCTATCTACAAAATCATTGAAATAAAAGGAAAGTTTCATGAGAAACAAGGATATTGAGACACAGAACAAACAAAGAAAAGATGTAAACCAAAATTCATGAGTCCACGGCTATACTTCCACCTGGTTCTCCCTCCTCCGTTGGGCAAGGCAAGCCATCGTGCCATTCCCTAGAGAAAATAAGTAAGTCCTCCTTTAAATTTTTGTTTGAAGTGGGAAGGCACTGGATTAGTCTTACTGCGGGGTACCTCGATTTGAGGTAATATCCCTGCTCCTTCAAATTATGAAGATTGTACACCCAGTTCACATCATGATGGGTCGAGTTCAAGTCCATTCTCTCATTCAAGGCTTCTATACTTCCCAGGACCCTAAACATGTTTGGGGCGTATTGTGTGGGAGATAACCTAAAAAACCTAAGGTAATTTCTAGTAATTGTACCTATGGGAATGGTCATCCCCCCTTCTATGAAGGTGATCATGGAAATGACCACCTCCCCTGTTCTCCTAGCGCCAGCCCATTCCCCACAGGCGCGTACCTCATGCCCATCACAGGGTGGGATCCTATACTTAGCCCGGAAACTTCTCATACCTTCCTCGGATTCAACCAGATCTTTGAACTTACCCATTTTCCTAAGGGGTTTCGAAGAAAAATTAACAAGTTTAAGATGAAAGCTAAAAAAGGTTTTAAGAAGACTTACAGGTGTGAAAGAGAGTCCTCGGACAAGAGTCTAGTATTTGTAGACGCACAAGGAAATGAAAGAAAGTGACAGGTTCAATGTATGAGGTCTAGGATTGTGTGATTGTTGAAAGTAAGAGAGAGAATTGATTTGAAAAACTATTTATAGTGGCTCGGAAGTTACAAGTGGGAAAGTTCCCGCTCGTAAAACAAGAAAAGCCCCCACCCGTTCAATTTACATCTTACCATTGAACGTGGGAGACAGGGGCGTCGCCAAAATTTAATGTTGGTACGCCTTGGGTGCCGAAGCGTAAGGAGCGTGTCCAGAGCATACTAAAAGCCATGTAGGAGGTCGGGAATACGGAGTAAAGCTAAAAACAAGACGGGATAAGGACATCAAAATCATCCTTTTCTTCCGAGGAGTCAAAAAGCAAGATTTTGAGGGGCTATTGTGGGGGCCAGTTAATTAGGGAGTATTGTTAAAGGTCAGATTAATCGGGCCTATGGCCCTATCTGAGGACGTTAGACCATCCGAGGAGGCCCAAATAAGGTTATGAGTAGAATAAAGTTAAGAGAGGAGTAGAGACAATATGAGATAGGTCCAATAATTATCCGAGGACAGAAACCTTCTTGGCAACTTGTGTCCGAGGTTAATCTAAGTGCCTTATCATCACAGACTTACTTTGAGATTACGTCACAACTAAGGGTAGGACATTGGACTAGGGATAAGAATAAAAAGGTAGACAAATATCTTCAAAGGTTGCTATCTCCACATTAATTGCCTCTCAACCAACTATCTGGCCGCATTAATGTGGAAGTGATGCCTGAATAGTGATCAAGCGACCTTACGACTCTTGGTTGATGGTTCTAGGAAGTATTGGATGGGACAGGAAGGAATCTCCCGAATCTAACCTACACGTTTGTGGTAAGGATGACTCGAAGATTGCGGTATATAACATGGAAAGATGCACTGAGAGGGAGGATTGGAATTCTTATACAATTTCTGTCTTGAAGAAAACCATATGAAACAAATAACTTAGTTTGTTTTGAGGATAAATTTGATAATCTTATTTGGGTCAAACCATCTTGAATTGTTAAGTTTAATCGTTTTTCTTCTGGGATAAATCTAGTTCTTCTATTCACGCTTTACAAATTTATTGTTTGGGCTGTTAGCGTTTGAGCTCAATCCGATTTTGGGATCAATACAATTTCAGTCCCTACATAAATGTTTTGAGAAAATGTTACAACACTTATTGTGCAGTGCTTTTGGCTTATTCAATTGGCACAGTAGCTACATTGCCTAAAGTTTTTTTTTTTTTTTTTTAATATTTATGTAAGTTGGTATATATATTTTTATATTGACACAACAAATTTCACAATTATCGACGTGTCAATTTCTTACAAGCAGAAATAAAATAATAAAACATGAGACTGTAACCAACCACAACTAAAAATAAATGTTTTGAGAAAATGTTATAACACTTATTGTGTAGTGTTTTTGGTTTATTCAACTGGCACGGTAGCTATAGTGCCTAAAGTTTTTTTTTTTTTTTTTTAATATTTATGTAAACTAGTATATATATTATTATATTGGTACAACAAATTTCACAATATTTTCACAATTATTGACGTGTCAATTTCTTACCAATCGAAATAAAATAATAAAATATGAGTTTGTGACCAATCACAACTAAAAATAAATGTTTTGAGGAAATGTTACAACACTTATTGTTATCACAATATTTTCACAATTGTTGAGATCTCAGTTTCTTATAGATCAAATAAAAAAATGCTAAGTTCACAACGTTTTAACATTAATTTATACATTGCCTAAAAGTTTTTTTTTTTTTTTTAATATTTATGTAAGCTAGCATATCTATTAATTATATAAAAATAGCCAAAGGCTCATGAATAATGTTTTTTTGGTTTATTCAATTAGTGAGGTGCACTTTTTCTTTTCTTTTTTTTTCCCTTCAAGTATGCCAGTTGGTTTGAGCTTTGTTTTTGTTTTTTGTTTTTTTAAGATCTTTATATATTTACTTTGTACTTGCAATGCAAGTTTACATTGTAAATACACAAAAGTGGTTAATATTATACACATTTGCACAAAAAAGGGTAAATATTGTACAAATTTTTTGTAAATGTGTACAAAATTTGCCAATTTTTTTTTGTGTCTAGAATATAAATTTACATTGTAATTAAGTACAATGTATACATAGATATATTATGAAAATATTGTGACGCATGTATCAATTCCTTATGGATCAAAATAAAATAAAATAAAATAATAAAATATTATACTGAGATCTAGCACAACTATAAATGTCATGACATTTTGTTGTTATTACAATATATTCGCAACTATTGAGGTGTAGGTTATAGGTCAAAATAAAATAATAAAATATTGGATTGGGATTTGTCACGGTCTTATACGATTGAGATTAACTTTTTATGATATAATTATCAAAATTCTTAAAATTAATGTCTCTTTTGATTAATGTAAATCTCTATATATTTTAAAAATCAAATGATTTATATCTTTATTTTGTGATACAAATAAAATCTAAAATTGATCCTAATCACCACTTTTTTTCCCCATGGCTAGCACGTGCACGTGCTGCCTTGACTAGTAAATAGTAATGCCCTTTTCTTGCAATATTTCCAAATATAATTTTTAACATAATTACAAAGCTCTTAACGACTTTCAATATATATTTGTATATGCGTGAGATAAAAATAAATTGAATTTGATTAAGCTTGTGTTTTATATTAACTAAATTTCTAAAGCTAGAGAAAATAAGACATTAATTTGCAAAGCAAGTCGTTACAGCTTATTAATATTTCGTGTTTGCCACACGATGACCACATTTTAATTAACTGCAGAAGGAATGTACTAATGTTGCATCAAACTAACCTATTTGCTTCTATTCTTAGATAAGACTACAATTACGTACAAAGTTAGCCAGTTCCCTTCATTTCACCAAATGACATTTTTTTGCCTAATCAAGAAATTGTAAAAGTTATATTTAAATACAAACTAACCTATTTGACATTTTCCCGAAACTTTCAAATGTTGTTTTTATATATTGCTTTTATTTAAATAGTAATGGTCTTTTCTTGCAATATTTCCAAATATAATTTTTAGCATAATCTATATATATATATATATAACTGAAACTTTTGAAACTCCCACAATTTTCCACGTCAGCACAATATTTAAATTAAATTTAAATTAAATTAAATTTTCCACCTCATCACTGTTTTCCTTTTCCAATGCAAATTAGACTTCTAGCCAAATAAGGACACTCTCCCACCGCCTCTACTCTCTTCTATTTAAGAATTGCTTGTGTAGAAAACCTAAGCCCCAAAAACTTATTTTTGCCGCAACACAATTTTCTCCTTAAAACCTATTTTTCTTCAAGATTTTTTTTGAGGGCGGCTCATGCTTCACAATTCACATATTCCACTTATGTATTGGACTCCTCTCCTTCTTCGGTCAATGCATCAAGGTTAGGGTTATTTGATTTGTTCAATAAAAATTATAGATTTGTTACTTTTTCTTATAAGTTTGTCAATTGTTGTTTTGTTTATTTAATTGTTGGGCCTGAATCTTTTAATTAAATCTTCAAATTTTTATTGAACAAATCAAATAACCCTAATCTTGATGCATTGACCGAAGAAGGAGAGGAGTCAATACATAAGTGGAAAAGCTATAATCATAGATTCCCTTCTTTCTATTGTATTTCTCCATTGCGTAATTTTATATATATATATATATATATATATATATATATATATATATATATATATATATATATATATTGTTTTATTTCAATACTTTTGAAGCTTTGAATCTTCTGATTTTTTTTTTTAAAAAAAAATTTTTGGCCTTTTGGAAGTTTTAACATCATAACTTTTGGGTTTTATTTTTCTATTATCGAAATTATCTAGAAGATTTCAATGAATATCCATGGATTATTCTTTTTGAGGGTAACCCATCTATATCTTATATTTCTATTCCTAACTTTTTTTTCCTATATTTTTCTTTAATTGTCCGTGTTTACGTCTCTTTTGTTTTTCTTATTTTTCTTTAATTGTCCGTGTTTATGTCTCTTTTTGTGTGAGTATGTGTCATCGTATCTCTGGTACTTAGGCAAAATCTATAAAGATTAAAGATTTTTTTTTTTTTTTTTTTTTTTTTTTTTTTTTGGTAATGAATCCTGTGTTTTTCATGACTTTAGTGAGTCATATTCTTAATGATCGAAATGGTTTTGTTTGACGTGGATTTTGTTCATATTGGTTTCAAAGTTTATTTCTTGGCTTATATTATAGATTGTAATATATTTATTCATCAAACTGTTTAGTTGAGTTTGTTTTCGAAATTGTTTTCAGTGTTGGACATTTTCTTGAAGCATGTTGGTACTTATTTTTGCCGCAACACAATTTTCTCTTTAAAACTTATTTTTCTTCAAGATTTTTTTTGAGGGCGGCTCATGCTTTACAATTCACATATTTCACTTATGTATTGGACTCCTCTCCTTCTTCGGTCAATGCATCAAGGTTAGGGTTATTTGATTTGTTCAATAAAAATTATAGATTTGTTGCTTTTTCTTATAAGTTTGTCAATTGTTGTTTTGTTTATTTAATTGCTGGGCCTGAATCTTTTAATTAAATCTTCAAATTTTTATTGAATAAATCAAATAACCCTAATCTTGATGCATTGACCGAAGAAGGAGAGGAGTCCAATACATAAGTGGAAAAGCTATAATCATGGATTCCCTTCTTTCTATTGTATTTCTCTATTGCGTAATTATATATATATATATATATTGTTTTATTTCAATACTTTTGAAACTTTGAATGTTCTGATTTTTTTTTTAAATTTTTTTTTTTTTGGCCTTTTGGAAGTTTTAACATTATAACTTTTGGGTTTTATTTTTTCTATTATCAGAAATTATCTAGAAGATTTCAATGAATATCCATGGATTATTCTTTTTGAGGGTAACCCATCTATATCTTATATTTCTATTCCTAACTTTTTTTTCCTATATTTTTTCTTTAATTGTCCGTGTTTACGTCTCTTTTGTTTTTCTTATTTTTTCTTTAATTGTCCGTGTTTATGTCTCTTTTTGTGTGAGTATGTGTCATCGTATCTGGGTACTTAAGCAAAATCTATAAAGATTAAAGATGTTTTTTTTTTTTTTTTTTTTTGGTAATGAATCTGTGTTTTTCATGACTTTAGTGAGTCATATTCTTAATGATCGAAATGGTTTTGTTTGACGTGGATTTTGTTCATATTGGTTTCAAAGTTTATTTCTTGGCTTATATTATAGATTGTAATATATTTATTTATCAAACTGTTTAGTTGAGTTTGTTTTCAAATTGTTTTCGATGTTGGACATTTTCTTGAAGCATGTTGGTACTTATTTTTGCCGCAACACAATTTTCTCTTTAAAACTTATTTTTCTTCAAGATTTTTTTGAGGGCGGCTCATGCTTTACAATTCACATATTTCACTTATGTATTGGACTCCTCTCCTTCTTCGGTCAATGCATCAAGGTTAGGGTTATTTGATTTGTTCAATAAAAATTATAGATTTGTTGCTTTTTCTTATAAGTTTGTCAATTGTTGTTTTGTTTATTTAATTGCTGGGCCTGAATCTTTTAATTAAATCTTCAAATTTTTATTGAATAAATCAAATAACCCTAATCTTGATGCATTGACCGAAGAAGGAGAGGAGTCCAATACATAAGTGGAAAAGCTATAATCATGGATTCCCTTCTTTCTATTGTATTTCTCTATTGCGTAATTATATATATATATATATATATATTGTTTTATTTCAATACTTTTGAAGCTTTGAATCTTCTGATTTTTTTAAATTTTTTTTTTTTTGGCCTTTTGGAAGTTTTAACATCATAACTTTTGGGTTTTATTTTTTCTATTATCAAAATTATCTAGAAGATTTCAATGAATATCCATGGATTATTCTTTTTGAGGGTAACCCATCTATATCTTATATTTCTATTCCTAACTTTTTTTTCCTATATTTTTTCTTTAATTGTCCGTGTTTACGTCTCTTTTGTTTTTCTTATTTTTTCTTTAATTGTCCGTGTTTATGTCTCTTTTTGTGTGAGTATGTGTCATCGTATCTGGGTACTTAAGCAAAATCTATAAAGATTAAAGATGTTTTTTTTTTTTTTTTTTTTTTTTTGGTAATGAATCCTGTGTTTTTCATGACTTTAGTGAGTCATATTCTTAATGATCGAAATGGTTTTGTTTGACGTGGATTTTGTTCATATTGGTTTCAAAGTTTATTTCTTGGCTTATATTATAGATTGTAATATATTTATTCATCAAACTGTTTAGTTGAGTTTGTTTTCAAATTGTTTTCAGTGTTGGACATTTTCTTGAAGCATGTTGGTATCATATATTAAAATACTGTTAAGTTGATAATAATAATAATAATAATAATAATATAGTTTAATAAATGTCTGAAAACGTATAGTCATAACAAATGTTTTAGCTATATGATTTTATTTTACAAATTCAATTTTGGTGTTGTAGTAAAATAAACAAAGATTAAATTATATATTGTACTCAATACATTTCCCGTGCATCGCACGGGTTAGCGACTAGTTTAGTTTATTGTAGAATAATTTTCTAATGACAATACTTTCCATCCAAATGAAGGTTAAAATGATAATAAAATAACTGGAATTTACAAAAAAGGAATAACTCTAACAATAATATTTTCCATAGTGAAAGTCAAATTGTTGTTTAAAAAATATTTTATTTCGGTCCTAATTATGTCAAGGATCTTTTTTTTTTTTTTTTTTTTCATAATTATGTCAAGGATCTTGTTTCTTATTGGAAAATATATTTCCAACCTAAGCCTAGTCTTGATGTAAACAAAAATGGTAAATTTTATTTTCTCATTCAATGAGGAGCGGGTCAAGATTTACACAAGGAAAAAATTTGAAAAAAGTTTGTTGCCTAATCAAGAAATCACGACCATTAAACCTATACAACAATAAATAAATTATTGAATTTAATTTTTCACATTAATGTAAATCACTAAATTAGTAAAATAATTTCAATAAAATATTGCCTAAACAGACATGCATTAACTTGATAAAGAAAAAGGAATTAACATTTATTATCATAAAAGTGGAGATTCTTCAAACATAGAAGTTTAAAAATAAAAATTAAACCATGATAACTTTTAAATGGTAAGTTTGAGTAATAGGGTAAGTAATTTTTTCCCCATTAATAGCTCATTGAAGTGGTGGCTATTTCAATGTTTATTTAGGCCTTTCACGCTTTCATCTTCACACAATTTGAAGAAAAACAAAAAACAAAAAACAAAAAAGAGAAAAAGAAGGAAAAATAGACCCAACCCGAGACCCGTACTTTTTGGGTCGGGTCGGGTTTCTCCCTAGTAAACCTGATTGTAATCGAGTTGGGTTGTGAGTGGTAGTAAAACCGATCTGACTTGACCTAATATTAGTCTTCGCCACCTTTACAATATTGAAGATAGAAGAGCTTCCCAAAAACATGTTTTGCTTCATTTAGTAAGAAAAAGGTGGAAATCACATTTTCGTCCCTACATTTTCAGCCGATTCCCACTTTGGTCCCTAGATTTTATTTTTACCGTTTTTAGTCCCTATCCTGAAAAACGCTTCCCGTTTTGGTCCCTGCCGTTACATCAAAGACGGAAAATGCACACGTGGCAAACGGCAGAATTAAAAAATTTTAAAATATATTAAAATATAAATAAATTAAAAAAAAAAAAAAAGCTCCTCCCATTCAGGAGCAGCCAAGAAAGCTGGGAAAAGCTCGGAAGCAACAGGCACAATGGTATTCCCTCCCAACGAAATCGACAGCCTGTCCAAACACTCCCGACCGAAAGCATAATTACTAGTCTCGCCGGCATCCTCATCCTCGATCTCGGCATTGTGCCACGCAGATCATCCTCCACATCTAATAGCATATTCATCGGCATTGCAAAAAGCCTCTGAATGAATTGTGGCAACTTCCTCATCATACCAGGCGCCCTCTCTCTCGCCTCTGCCAACGTAATCACAAACTCAATGGCCAAATGTCTAGTGTTCTCCTCCAAACTCTTCACCTTCGAGATTTGCAACATGGACCCAACCACATCCACCAACTGCCTTCGTAAAAACTTCGACTCCGTCCCGACCAACTCAATCAACAACTCCAACGCCTCCTATGCCTTGACCTCCTGACCGCAATTCAATGCCTCAATCAAAGTCTGCATCATCAATGGCGGCAAGTCTTGGAAGCGGTCCCGATCAGACGCACTAAAAAAAATTGATAGCGGCGCCAAGGGAAGCGATCCTAACATCGGAATTACTCCGAGGCGAGGCGAGGCAATTGAGGAAAACGTCATGGAGAGTGGTGAGGTGAGGCAACTTCTTGAGCTTTTTTTTTTTTTTTTTTTTGTTATTTTAATATTTTTTTAATTCTGCCGTTTGTCACGCGTGCATTTTTCGTCTCTGATGTAACGGCAGGGACCAAAACGGGAAGTGTTTTTCAAGATAGAGACTAAAAGCGGTAAAAATAAAATCTAGAGACCAAAGTGAAAATCGGCTGAAAATGTAGAGATGAAAATGTGATTTCTGCCTAAGAAAAAATATGTGTAATTTGTGGTTGCAATGTTGAATGATGTTCATTAGATTGGCTTTAGAGCATTCACATCAGCTCTTCTAAAAGATTCCGTCTATTTTACATAAAAAGCCTACTTTTTCTATTTTACACCATCACTTTTACAAAACACTCACATCGGTTTATCTATTTTACAAGATATTTTAATAAAATATTCATTCTTCGTTAATTTTTTTTATTATTTTCCCTAATTGTCATACTTTTTAAATTTAAACTTAAATTTTAAGTAAACTACCAACACCGGTGGCTTGGCCAATGGAGTCGCTTGTGGTGGAGGTCTGATGGTCAAACCTCTGAAATAGTGTTTCCGACGACCGCCGCTAGATCGGTGTCTCCACCCACCGTGTCGCTAGCATTGGTGGCCATACCACCAAAATAGTGGCTTCGGCGACAACCGACGGATCAGTGTTTTCAACCATCATTTTGCCATCAATAAAATATTTCGATGTGTCGTTTCAGGATAACGCATTGAAGATATATATATATATATATATTATTTACTATTAGTATGATTTTAGTTTAAAAAGAAAAAGGCACTGATTTGAATTAAAATTTTTAATATAGACTTTAATAAAATTCCAAATAAAATCATGCTTTGTTTGAAAAAAAAAAAAAAAAAAATCTCAATCATAATTCTTTTATAATTAAATTATATTTAGATATATTTACAAGTAAGGAAGCTTCCTTTCCCCTCACTTTTAACCCCCACCACACATCTGACCCTCTCTTTTAGTTTTTCCTTTTATATCTCACCAAGCAACATCCTTTCTCTACTTCCTCTCCCACGGTCTGTTCTATTTTATTATTATTATTATTATTTATTTATTTTTTTTTTTATCTTTTCCTTTGTCATAGCTCTGCACTTGTTTCTCTCTTCTCTAATGGCAGCAGCAAGCTCTCCACGAGCAAAGAAAGCATCAAGCTCTCCATGGTAGTGGTGACAGCGGCCTTGATTTGAGTTTGGGTTTGGGTTGATGGGTTTTTTGTTGAAAGTTTGATTTTGGGTTCTAAGTTGTTGAGTTTTCCATTGAAGGTTTGATTTTTGGTTTGATTTTTCTTTGTTTTTGGTTGATTTTGTGATTGGAATATCATGGGTCTGGATGGGTTGTGGTGGTGGTGATTGAGTGGTGGTTAGGCGGTGTTGATTTTGGGTTAATTCTCTCCGTGCTAGGTTGCGGTGTTTGGTGGTGGCGCTGGGTTTGGTGGTGGTGCTGGCGCCTTCTTCCCCGTGCTAGTTTGTTGTAGTTTGATAGAGAAGAGAAAAAAAAAAGAATAAAAAAATCGGCAAAACATGAATAGTAACCATGTAAATATACACGGTTTACTGTTCATTTACACTGACCGTGTATATTTTACACATTTTTACATCTACTGATGTGGATATTTTTTTGTTTAAAATGTGTAAAATTGAACAAAATATGTATTTTACACCATTATAAAAGAGCTGATATGAATGCTCTAAGCCTTCTATATATACTAGAACACAGAGCCGACTTGGGTACGTGATATAACACAAAAGGACAGACAATCAAATACCATCCGCAATCTTTTTAGTGGCATTCTAGAAGCAGAAGGGCTTCTTTTTGACAAAAATTCACCAATATTAGTATGCCACGTCATCATTCATACCTTTATGACTTTGAGTTGGAGTTCCTGAAACAGCATTTACTTTCTCCTACCCCACGCACCGCACAATATTTCCTTGTTAATATCCTAATTTCAAGAGAGGATTTGGTTCTGTCTTTTTTGGAAGACTTCGGGCCCGTTTGGTTATAGAGTTCAAAAATTATTGTTTAAAAAGATGTGAAAATTGTAGTTTAAAAAGTGTTATTGAAATACATGTTTTTAGTGTTTATAAAACAAAAAAATGTGTTTGGTATCATGGTTTAAATAACATGTTTTAGTGTTCAAAAACATAAAATATGTGTTTGGTATGTGTGTGTTAGATGGTAAAAAAAAACTGAACAAAGTACAAAATAAATATTTTTTAAATCAGCAAAGTACAAAAAAAATATAAAATATTGTTTAAATGCTGCAGGGTTGTGTCTGTGTGGGTGAAAAAGCTGACCGGTACTGTTCACTTTAATTACAAAATTGCCACTCAGCAATAGTTTTTGTTGTTCAAAATCACTCCCAAGGTGATTTCAAAAACTATTGTTTTAAACATATGTTTTGAGCAATATTTTTTAAACACCCCTGTTCTGGAATGGTCTACCAAACACATTTTTTTGTTTTTTTGAACAATATTGTTTAGTGTTTAAACACTAAACAATATGTTTTGAAATCAATTACCAAACACCCTCTTCTCCTCCCATCAACCCTTTTTTTTTTAAACAAATTAAACACTTAATTTATGCCTATATTAATTCTATTCAGTCAATTAGCCAAAATATTCAACTACAATTTTATTCTACTTTTTTCAACATGAATTGTTTTGTGTGTGTTTTTCGTTGAATTTCTGATTGATTGATTTTTTTTTTTTTTTTTGGGGGGGGGAATAAAAGTCTATACCCTTTATAATTAGTATTAGTATTTCTTTGACCTTTGATTACAGTTTCTCAGGAGAAAAAAAATTTTAGGGTATTGACAATGGAAAACGTATTTGATTACAAATTTACAATCTGTTCTCTCAGCTTTACCTGTCCAAATGATATCAATTATAGCACCGCTATATTCTCTATGCAACAATATAGACACGCTGTTCAAGGAAATTTTTTGGGATGCAAAGGTAAATCAGAGAAACTATTCCTCACAAGCTTGGAAGGATTTAAGATTTTGTTTTTGAGAGGAAAAGGATTTAAGAATTAAAGCTTAGAAAGTATCAGAAAATAGATCAGCAATCGGTAAAGTAATAAACAATTTATTTAGTAATTGTTAATATGCTGATTTATTTTTACTTTTAAAACATCAAAAATATTTTAATGAAAGTAGTAATTAAGATTAGGTTAAATTACAATTTGAATTTTGATCAATTTTTTTAATTTAAAATTTAGAATCGGGGTATCATTGAATAACTGGTAAATCAAAAGCACAACATTATTTATGTCGGGAGGAATATGTTTTATCCAAACTAACAATAGGAAAGAAAATCTTGCTCTCCAAGCTAAAGTAGGTTTTACTGCATTGCCTTGCTTAAACGTATAAGAGAAGGAAAAATTATACAAGTGTGTGAAGCTCCCTAATCTAAGTATATATGTGTGTGTAGCTCCTTCCTGGAAACTTGAACCTCGGCCTTTGCCTCTCCACACCTCACAAGCATTTATTCTTGTAGAGTGACCATCGCATCAAGGGTGTGCAATAGAAGAAAAAGTTTTGAAAAGAGCTAACATAAGACAAAATATCTTTTACTAAATGACCAAAAGAAAAGTGAAACATATCACCATGTTGTAGAGAATTTATAATGATCTCAGAATCATCTTCAAAGATGGACTAATGGAGATCATTCTCTTGCATAAATTGCATTGATCTCCTAGCTACAAGCAACTCTAGGGTAACCACAAAAGAAGGATTCAGAATTCTTTTTGACAAAGTTAGAGAGTGTAATTTGTAAATTAACCTTAAAATTTGACTCAAAATTTATAAGTTTACTAAAATTATACAAGGTAGGTTTCTTTTATCCTTTTTTTTTTTTTTTTTTTTTTTTGCTGAACCGAGGCAGGTTTGTTAATCCGTTTGATTGGATTTTGTTTCTATTAGGTAAATGTCAGCTTCTGAATCTTGTAAATTTGAGAGTTTGGGCAACAAGTAATGATTGTGATTAAATTAGCATTAAGTGTAAATTTAAGATTTTGGGTGCATATGTTTATTTAACAAGTTAACGAGTCTTTTATGATTATTCAACTTCCATACATAGCCCAAGAGCCTTAAACTTAGTAGCATTGAAAATATAATTAGGATTTAAGTCCTCCTCTCCTATTATATTAACTATCAAATTATTTATAATATATATTTAAAAAATTCTATACACAATTTATATATTATTATTTCATGACCTTGTAAGCACTCCAAAGTTCAAACCATTTGCAAGTCCTCCAATGGAGCCCAAAATCGGTGATTAAAAAAATAAAAAAATAAAAAAATAAAAAAAAAAAGACCCCCTTTATTGCCTCGAAACCACAATTCCTACACTTTTTCACTTGGTTTTTCACGCAGGATTGGACCAAATGATGAAGTTTGGGCTCTAGGATTTTGTATCTATCTGGTTTCATTCTTTGTCTAGAGAGTGGTCTTGATTTGACTAACTATTCAAACTTCCAAAGTATTCTTTCTCATGTATTTACCCGACTTTTCATGATTCATCCTTTTGTGGTAGCAGCCAGCAGGAGATAAAAGTGCCACACGGTAAGCTAATATATATATATATATATATACACGCACACATAGAATTGAAGTGCCAAATGTTAGGTCTGCAAAAAAGGAAATCATACTACTTGCTGTATTCGGTCGACCTGACCGACTTGTGGGTAGGAAATTCAAGCTACACACTGCCGCGCAACAATTTTTCTTTCCTTCAATTTTGTGTCCACATGGTCTAATTGCCATTTGATGTTAGGGTTTAAAACGATATTTTAATTTAATTATTTGTTTATTCATTGGTTTGCCTTGTTCTTTCTCCAAAGGCATGGTGTCAAACGAAAGTGGCATCAACAACAAATGATTTCACATTAGGCAATGGCTTTGAATAGACTATTACTTTGAATTATAAGTTTTGATATAAATTTTCAGTGTGCTCTTAAGCAATAGCGTTTTAGCCGTTATTTCTGCTAGGTTGAATAAGTAGGAATTTTCATAGGTTTAGTTATGAGAGGGGTGATTACAGATGTGAACAATTGATTTTTAGTTAATATGAATTTAATGGATTGAATCTTTCATTAATAGATGAATTGTTATTTTATAGACTGTATAGAATGCAATGGCTTATGGAATAACATTAAATTAAACTCATGACCAATATTCTGATTTGATTTTCATTGAGTTGAGTATTGATTACGGATTGATAGTTCTTACTTCTCACTCCATAAGCCAATAGTATTTTGAAAGTTATTGTAATAATTACGTACATAATCAAATGTGGTGTGTGTGTGTGTGTTTTTTTTGGTTAAAAAAATGTGGTGTGTTAGATTCCATATATTGATATAAGTTTGGGCTTCGGGATTTTGTATCTATCTTGCCTCCCTTTTTTGGTCTAGCGTGTGGTCTTAATTTGGCCATCTATTCGGCGATTTTGGCCCATTAGCATTGATTTTTAAAATATTTAGGCCTGAAACACTGTTTGGGAAATATATAGCAATATAGCACTTTTTTAGGTACTCGAGCTTGGCAAGCTCGAGTACCATGTTTTTTTAATCCACTATCGCCCCATATTCAAGGAGCCCTATAGTGGCGTTTTTAAGCCCTATAGTGACGTTTTTGGGCCCTATAGCGGCGTTTTTAAGTCCCCATACCAGGTTAAGGAGCCCTATAGTGACGTTTTCAGGCCCTATAGCGGCGTTTTCCTGCAAAATTTTTTTTATAAGTCCCCATAACAGGTTCAAGGGGCCCTATAGTGGCGTTTTTATGTCCTATAGTGACGTTTTCGAGCCCTATAGCGGCGTTTTCCTGCAAATTTTTTTATAAGTCCCATAACAGGTTAAGGGCCCCTATAGTGGCGTTTTTAAGCCCTATAGTGACGTTTTTGGGCCCTATAGCGGCGTTTACCTGCAAAATTTTTTTATAAGTCCCATAACAGGTTCGAGGGGCCCTATAGTGGCGTTTTTGGCCCGAAAACGTCACTATAGGGCTTAAAAACGCCACTATAGGGCTCCTTGAATATGGGGCGATAGTGGATTAAAAAAACATGGTACTCGAGCTTGCCAAGCTCGAGTACCTAAAAGTGCTATATTGCTATATATTTCCCAAACAGTGTTTCGGGCCTAAATATTTTAAAAATCAATGCTAATGGGCCAAAATCGCCCATCTATTCATGTATTTTCAAGCTTGACAAATTAAAACCATTTTGTCTAGCCTTGAGTAATTGGGCCTTAAATAACTTTATTTTGTCTAGCCTTGAGTAATTGGGCCTTAAACTACTTTATTAGCCCGAATACGAAGATTTAATTTTGCTGGCCTATTGTGTTGGACTATATATATTTATCCCAGAACACTATCTAGATCTTTTCATCATGTGTTTTGTATGAAGGGATATGAACCAAGACAGCGGCATAAAGTGGGAAACATCGGTTGTGCTATATAATGAAAATTCATAAACATCTTTAATTAAAGAATAAAAAATCAACCCCATGTCTTGGCCTTTTGTGGTTCTTAATCAAATCCGTGAGACAAGAATAATATGGAAAGTAACACATTTGTGTGGCTACTATAAATATATATAGGTTAAAATGCAAATTTCACTCTTTTAAGTTTGCATTGAAATAATTTCAAGCCTTTAATATTACTTTCATTCAACTAAGTCCTCTAAATTTCAAATTTATTCAATTCAAATCTTCCATCCAATTTCATTATATATATATATATATATATATATATATCTTTCCTCACATGAAAAAAAAAAATCTACAAAATTAATAAAATTATTTTATAGATTTTTTATGTGATAATTTTTTTTAAGAAAAAATTCATTAATTCATTACTTAACGGAAATGGATGGAAACCTTAAATTGAATAAAATTGAAACTTAAATGACTCAGTTGAAAAAAAATAAAGTTAAAAACCCAAAATGATATTCAATCAAACTTAAAATGTACAATTTACATTTAAACAAAAATCCATACTTGTTCTTAAAAAACTTTCAGTGCAGATTTTGAATTCTGAAGTCATTAGGGTGCGGTTTGAATAGCTGAAATGCGTTCGGGGTTTTGCGTTTTCAGCTTCTTTTTTTTTTTTTTTTTTTTTTTTTTTTTAAAACCAGCGCCTGTTGCATTGTTCATTGGACATAAACAGTGCAATTAGACAAATAAACGATGACTGGCCAATAAACAAGAACTTTTTTATTATTTTTTTTTATTATTTTCAATTTTCAGCAAAAGCATTCAAATGGATCATAGGAACTTGAACTTTTTAAACTGCATGAACAGATGGTGAACCATTTTCTACATGTAAGCCCATATAAGAGACAATCCAAGCCACCGGAAGAGTGCCTCTAAGATTTTGGTACTGATTTGGATATCTCAAAGCCTCATTTCGAGCCCAAATAACGGAAATTGGTCTGTGTAATAGTGTAAACCATTGAAACTTTCTAATTTAAGCCAACTATATGTCAGAAAGGGGTTGTCTATAAGCTTATTTGGAATAGTTTTGGCGTTCAACAAAATGCAACATATTCAAATTTGAAGTTCATAGAAACCAGGCCAAGAAATTTGTCATAGTAGCTTAGAGCATTTGCATCAGCTTGCGTAAAAATTCATATTCATTTAAGTATAAAAAATCTACTTTTTCTATTTTACATACTCACTTTTCAAAACACCACTCATTGATCATATTATTTATTTCACATTATATTTTATTATAATATTAATTTTTCTTAATTTTTTCTATACAATAATTACTATCCACTTTCTTCCTTCTTCCTTGAAATACATAAAGAATAAAAAATGTAAAATGGATGGTGTCAATGTAAATTTACATGATTATTGTAATAACCATATATTTTTACACAATTTTACATGACCTGATGTAAGATTTAAAGTGTTCTATTTATGAAAGTGAGAGATTTAAAATATTTCATTTAAAAGCATGTAGTTTAATGTGTCTCAAGTATAAAACTAGGAGCTTTGTTTACCTAGCTACTTTCCCCTAAAAATACCTATTTATGATATCTTTCCTCTCTTTTTAAAGAAAGTTTTTTTCATTATTTACCAAAAAAAAACTTCCATACTTTAATCAAATGTATATCTCTCTCCACTGCTAACTATAGCGTTTTCATGTAACTTCTTTGTTTTTACAAAAAGTCTAGAAATGCATACTTGCACACACTTTGTCTCATAAGTCATAATTATTAGTATACATATCAAGTGATGAGTGGATTAATTTTTATAAATAGTGGTGATCCCCATGTGTAAGTCATGAAATCCAATCATACAATGACAAATATGCAAATTATGTCAAAATATGTGTGGGTAAGAGCAATTGCATCAGTTGATGCAAAATTGTGCAAAATGGAAAAAGGTGCTCAAAATGCATGTGTAAAATGAGCAAAAAAACATTTTGCACATTTTGAGCAAAAAAACACCCACATCGGTGGGTGTAAAATTGTGCATTTATGTACAATTGCTACGATAACCGTGCATATATGCATGGTTACTATAGCACTTGCAATTATTATTTTATTAGTTTTTTCTCTCTCCTTCTCTCTATCTCTTTGGTTGCTCTCACTCTCACCTCACTCTCATTCTTGTCAATCATCAGAGAACGCCACACCATGCATCAATAGAGAACACCACATCAAAAACTTTCTTTCAAAATCAAGTAAAACAAGAAATTAGTATTACACAGGATTTGTTTGGTTGTCGAGAAAAACACAGAGAAAATAAGAAATAAAGAAAATTAATCAAACACAGAGAAAATCAATAGATCTTTGGTTGCCAATCGTCTTTCCTTCTATTTCTAGTCTTTTCCACCACTTTCTCACCAACCAAACAAGAAATAAAGAAAATTAACAACAAAAAGGGCTTGAAGGACCTGGATCTTCATTGCTAAGATGAGCATAAGAAGACCGATCCAAGAAGCGAGCCATTTCGATCACCGAACCGCCGGAACCAGATGCCGACAAAAACAACGAAGCTCGCACGCCGATGAAAACAACTGCTACTTTTCTTTGCGTGTTGGGTTTGGGTTTGTGAGAGAGTGTTGGTTTGTGAGAGAGAGAGGGGCGGTGAGGGAGAGTAATAAAAAATTGTAAAAAAATGAATATTTTATTAAATAAATGTGTAGAATAGATAAACTGATATAGATGTTTTGTAAAAATGAGTGTGTAAAATAAAAAAATAAAAAATAAATAAAAAAAAAAGTAACTTTTTGTGCAAAATAGAAGGAAAATTTGCATTAACTGATGCAATTGCTCTAATATGTGTCGAAGTGTTGTTTTTGCCTCAAGAGTTAAGACTCAAACCTAGGTATATTTTCCTCTACATGTATGGATTCTATACCCTGGAGCCTCAATTCTTTCACATTTGCCCAACTTTTGTACTCTTTTCATTTAATTTTCTCTTAAGCACTCCAAGTAACTAGCTTTTTCATGAAAGTTCCTTGTTCTTGCCCCAAATAGTCAAATGTTCTATTCCCTCCATGTATATATATCTCTTAAACCGTTGTCCACACAGCTGGTGCATTCTTAGATATGAATAGATTTTAATTTAGTTATTTAATGTTAATGTATTCTAAATACATTATTTGACTTTGAATCTTTGTTAAATTTCTACATATTGTAGGGTTCTTTGAACAAGTAGCATCTATAAATGGTTCAGGGGTCATATCTATCTATGGATCAGATATGTAAAAATAAAAATAAAAACTCTTTTTGAGGTAAAAAATTACATGTATGTTTGTTCTTTATATGTTTATTATTTTGATATGGTGGACAAAGGATAATGTTTATCTATTTTTTTTTATTATTAAATAATTTTTAACTTGATTAGAAACACTCCTCATTTTCAAGAACAACAGTTCAATTCTCATGTAAATCTCTCTTTACCAACTTTACTTCTAATTTTTTTCTTTTTTGGGTCAAAATTTTTGTATATTGGTTACTAGATTAGTTATTCCATTCTAACTTTTTATGTTTCTTAAAATGCTAATCGTTATTTTCATATTATCACTAACTCAATGTACTAAATTTGCCTTTAGTTTTATGTAACTTCTGCGAAAGAGTTAAAATATTATATTTAGGATATAATATTCACTTAAAAGAAGTATACAATGTCTTTGGATTTTTAACATTTCATAAAAGGCGCAGAAATATATATTATCACGACATAACCCTTTCTTTTTTCTTTTTCTTTTTTTTTTTTCTTTTTTTTTATATGCTTAAGTATGTAGTCAAATAACCCTTCACTCTAGACTTGGATCTCATGCAGTTATTGCATGGCACAATTATGATGGTGTCATGGTGATGTGAGATGTAAAACTTCTAAAAGTGAAAAAGTAAAGAGTTGAAGGTTAAAAATTTTTATGATTTGAGAGTTGAGATTAAAAGTGAATTTTTAACCTTCAATCTCAATCATTTAAAAAAATCGTTCTTATATCAAATCTAGATCCCTGGGCTCGTGCTCTTGCCAATACATGCACAATAACCTTCTTTTCGTTTTTGTTTTTTGAAAAAGAAACGCAAACACAAGAAAGTAGAAATATGATTCTAACACAAAAGTACACACCAAATTTCACTCAAAATTATGATAACTTTTAAGCCATATATAATATGCCCAATAACATTTGTATTATTACCCAGAGAACTTTTAATTTATTTCATCCGATCTAGGTAATAAAATATAATCCGCAACTACAGCATAAGGGAAACATTTGGCAAGTAGGGACATTTCCCCTTTTCTTACTACATAACAATTTTATTCTTACCATTGAAGAGTAGACGTGAATATAGCAACTCCACTCAAGACCACACCAAAAGCCTAAAGCTCCGTCTTCTTCTTTTAATTATGGCAACCTGAACCTCCAGTATGGGGTCCGGGTATGTAAGTGCCTGGATTAGAAGAAGAAGGTGGTGTTGGTGCTCGATAATGTGAAACTGACATCGTCATTGTCCCAAGTTTTGACATCTTCACGTCCAAACGCCTTGCAGCTTCAAGAGGCTTGATGTTAAAAAGTAACAATGCGAGAATCACAGCCATCTTTACAATGTTTGAGTGAGTGTTTCCCCAAAACATGTTTTGCTTCATCAAGCTCTCTTTTTCTTTTTATGTTTCACAGTTTGAACTAGATCGAATTGGGTTTTTATAGGAACAAAAGCAACCCTCCGTATCTCAAAAGACAACGAAGGTTGATGTGGATTCTTTCATCTTTATTAGAGAGATACGTGTAAGCCCCAGAGCAAGAAAAAGTTGTTCCTAAATAAACAAATAGATATTAGGGAATACTCTTATCAGTCTCCAATCTCCATGAATGTAACTATAGCGGGCCCCTTTGCACCTCTTGCAAGATGCAAATTTTTGTTTTGTTTTTGACTATCACAGTGGTCACATAATAATCCTCTATATCATACCAGATACTATATAATAAAATGAGAATATAAAAACTGTAGTTAATTACACCAAGTGTTGAATAATAAAAAATTACACCAAGTGTTTACACTAATTTTTTTTTTTTTTTGGGGTACACTATTAGTCATTTATTATTGTTGTGATAGTATTCCCAATGAAATTAGTATTATATAAGCTTTTGTCATGATTGATTAATATGATATTATATACTATATAATAAAAGTTATGTCTAACACGTTGAGGTCAATTACAACAAAAATCCTTCGCGAAAAACAAAAAGTTGGAGAAATTTTTTTACCAAATCATGTTTTGCTTCATCAAGAAAGGATGTGTAGTTTGTCAAAGTTCTATGGTCTTTTTATATTGGACAAAGTTTTGCTTTAAATTAATTAGAAAGAATTTCCTCCGACCTATTATGTAACGATTAAAAGAATCATCCATATGTATGAAATCACATGATTATCTAAATGATCTAAAAAAGATTTGAGGTTTCATACAGTGGATTGTAATGAGAAAATAGTTTTTTTTTTTTTTTTTTTGGTCATAAACGGGTACTATATTAACATAAAGCTATAAAAAGGAAGTCACAAAGTTTTGTTACACAGATTAGCGTGTCCCAAGGTTAGGAGACTGTTAAACTCAATAGCTCATATTACTGCCGAATTTTCTGCTTCTATTCAAGTTATCTTTTCCCGTAAAATCATGTAGTTAATTTAAGGAATCCTCTTTTATAATTAAGTCGTGTGGTAGGGCTCTTTGAATTCAGATATCCCTTTATTTTTTAAGAAAATTTCGGTCACTTTTATTGTGGAATCGTCTTTTAATAATTCTATTAAAAATGTGACATAAAAAGCCTGTCTTGTAAAAGTGTAAAATGATTCCTAGATATAAAAGGCAAAGGTTGACTGATTCGAGGAATCATCATTCAACTCTGACTCACAGTGCAATCTCTCTCTTTTTTTTTTTTTTGGGGGGGGAGGAGGAAATCCACAGTCCAATCTTTTTGATACTTGAATCTGTCTTCTATCCACTTTGCCGCTATTGGAATCTTCAATTATGTATAATTTTATACTATAATTATTCGGAGAAAACACATTTTTAATGTCCACTTTTTAGATGGTCTAAAATGCACTCAAATATTAATTATGATAAGCTCAAAACACTTTAAACAATAGGATTAAACAAAGAAAATAATAAATTTTAAACACCTAAAATGTAGGTCACACCTAATATATATATATATATATATTTTAATTTCCCTTATCTCCCAATTTTTATACTAAAATAACTTTTTATAATTATATGTATTTTTCAGATTCAAATCCTTTAGATTTTCCAGGGTATTCTACCAAATAGATCTCTTTAAATCTTAATCATTCTTTAATGATTTATTAATCTAGATTTTGCCATGTCAGCATTCCACTAACAAAAATCTTAATTATTTTGTTTGCAACGTTATTTTATTATTTTAAGAGTACTATTATTGAAATGTTAACATGGCAAAATCTAGACATTCAAATCATAAAAGAGTGGTTAGGATTTAAGAAAATCTATTGTTAGAGTACCTTAGGAAATATAGAGGATCTGAATCCGTATTTTTCTCATTAAAAAAAAAAAAAAAAAAAAAAAAACTTGTACTTTTAGTTAGTTTTAGACCATTCATTATTTTGTTTATGGAAAATTTTAGACTATTTAGATAGATGATAAATATGAAAAATTGATTATAGCTTCCTGTATTTTTTTAAAAAAAAATTTCCAATTAAAAATTAAATAAACACATGAACACACATGTAGGAGAAATTATAAGGTCCTCATGGTGGATGGACAAGTGATGTGGTCCACCATTCTAGTAAAAAACTCCCACTTGTTTAAAACTGTGGAGTTTTAAATAAAAACCGAATATTGATTCAGCAATTTTAAATAGGTGAGAGTCTTTTACTAGAATGGTAGACAAATGATGTGATCCACCTTGAAGAAGGTATAATTTCTCCACATGTAGAGGCTAATTAGACCTCATTATTTTGTTTATGGAAGATTTTAGACTATTTAGATAGATGATAAATATGAAAAATTGATTATAGCTTCCTGTAATTTTTTTTTAAATTTCCAATTAAAAATTAAATAAACACATGAACACACACGTAGAGGCAAATTAATTAAGTATGAGTTGTAACAATAATGAGTTTTCTCACAAACTGCCCAGATAATAATTCTAGTGACAAAAAAATTGTACTTTTTTACGTAACTGTTTACAAAACCCTAGCCACAATCACTAGATTATATAAATATTATATATATATATATATATATATATGCTAGGAATGCATATTAACAATTAAATTTTCATTTAGCAATAACTACTAGTTTTCTGATTTAAGCACATGATATATTGTTTTGATTGTTAGAATATCTAAATTTGTTTTCAAGGAAATACTTGAAAATCTAAGGATTAAATTATGGCTTTTCCCTTATGTTGTTGAATGATGATTTTGCCCTAGAAACAAAGTTAAATGGATGTTACAAAATGTGATTTTTACATTCGAATATCTAAAATTCTAGGTTGAATTTTTAGAGGGGATCATGTACATGGTCATGACATAAGTGAAAGTGTTATTTGCCAAGAACCTTACTTAACTAGAACTTGCAAAGTTTTCAATGTAGACATCTGAGGTTCAAAGTTAAAATCTTATTAACATGATTTATAGATTACAAAATACTTACAATGCCTTTATAATTTAAGATGGTTAATTATTTATAAAATATATTAATTTATGCACTGATTTAAATGGTGAATTGTGAGAAGAACATAATAACTTGCACAAAAAAAAAAAAAAAAAAAAAAGAGGATAGTAAATAAATCAATCTTAAATTAGAATATTAATAATAAAAATTTAAATTTAAAATGGCACGTTATAAAGTGCCCATAATTAAGCTTGGATAGTTGTAATTCTAAACAAACAACACAGGGATAGCCAGTTAGCCACAGCCCAACTGGTTTGCATGGTCACTTGATTAAGGAGATCGAGTTGCTTTTGACAAATCGTAGTTCTTGATAGTTTGCTTTTATGCATAAAAATGGAAATAGATGCATAATTAAGAGGACATGTACTCTTGTTTTGTTGCTGTTTTAGCAAACTATGTGTATTTCTTTTAAGTTTATGAATAAAGAATTTTAACTTTTTCTTAACGCTCTGTTTGTTTCATTTGAAAACCTTTTGTAAAGATAGTTTTCCACATTTTCCAGTATTTGGTAGCACAAAAAAAATCTGGTCAATGGAAAACTATCTTTGGTCAATAGAAAACTCTAATAAAAATAACGTTCCGTTTGTTTTGACGGAAAACCTTGTGTAAAGATAATTTTCTGTATTTTCTAGTGATTGGTAGCATAAAAAAATATGAGTCAAAGGAAAACTATCTTTGGTCAACATAAAAAGTATGGCTTATTTTTAAACATTGTTTTCCATTAAATTTTTTTGGAAAACAATTTTATCTCACAGCAAGCTAAATAAGGGAAGTTAGGAGATTGTTTTTCAACTTAATTAAAATTTCTACCAATCATTGGAAAATGAGATAGTTTTATAGAAAATAATTTTTGAAAAATGACTCATTTTCTAGAAAATATCATTACTAAAACAAACAGAGCATTAGGCTTATTTTCTATAGGTTGTTTTCCAAAAAAAAATTTTGGAAAACAATCTCTCTCTCTCACACGTTGCATCTCCTATAAATATTATCTTCGTTTATAGCTGTGGGAAACATAATTTTTTGGCGCCTTCTCTCTCTCATGGTAAGTTTTCTCACTTTTTCTCTCTTCCCTTTGCTTTTTCTCTCCTCACACCCTCACTGTCACTAACTCTGATCTCTCCCCTTCCCATAGATCTCTCTCTCTCTGTCTCTCTTCTCTCTTTTCTCCATGTTTCTCTTCCCCTTTGTAACACAATTCTCTGATTAGATTTTTTTTTTCCTTCACTGATCGGTCAATAGCTCCGACTTGCAAAGGAGAACAAATTTGCGATGGTGATTATTTCATTCCTTTCTACCAAAATCCCAATTCTTTGTTTGAATTTCAAGCTCGATTTTCTTTTTTGTCTAAGAAATTTTCGGTTTGATGGATTCCAGGAAAAAGTTACTTCTTTTTCGTACTTAAAGTGCAAAAAAATAAAAAGAAGAAGAAGAAGAAAGAAAGAACGAAGTAAAAAATGAAAAATTTTAAACATAGTACCTATATTACTCTAAATTGCTTTTACATGGAACAATCTTTACCGTGGACTAATAATATTGTTATATAATGAATGATAATTGTTTAGAAGAATTGCATTTGTTGGCAAATACTTTTTTTGTTGACAGATACTATGCGGTGATGATATATTATACAAGATATTATGTAAATACATAATTTAGAATAATATTGGAGACTTGTGGTTGACCATAGTAGACAATTAGTATACCAACAAAAAGAGTAGAATACTTATTGAAAATGTATTCCCCTATCAAATTTATATATATATATATATAGACAAATGATTGATATATGTGTGTGTGTGTGTGTGTGTGTCGTACGTCACTGTCTATATATATGAACAAAATGAGCGGTAGAGATCATGAAAATTTGACAACTAATTAATTTTGATTATATCTATTGTCAAAATTTTAGTATGAAAACCAAATTCATTCTTGGTTTTTTATTTATAATGATTACATTAATTAGTTTATATAATATACATGTTTTAAATTATAAAAGAAATATTTAAAAAAAAAATTGCATACCAAACACTAGAAAACATTCTCAAGCTCGTTTTCAAGGTCGTTATCAAATACTGAAAAATGAGACAGTTTTCTAGAAAATGCTCTTTGAAAAATGAGCAATTTTCGAAAAAATGTTAATACTAAAACAAACGGAGCATAAAAATAAAATATAAACACACACATCACACATGTATATGAAGGGATGTGCGAATAAGGAAGGAGCCTGGACAATTTACTCAGTTGAGCTTAAGTGGACCTCTTTACAAATGGGCGTTGTCAATCATTTGCATAATTGGATCACACAATACATGCAGCAAAAAATGCTTTGAGCCCAAAAAAAAAAAAAAAAAAAACTTCTTTTAAATGAGCAATGTGAATGTTTCTTTCACGCGGTTTGCTTTTATAAACTGAAAACATGACTTAAACTCACATGAAGAATGATTGAGTTAAACTCATGTCTTCAATTTATAAAAACAATCAGTGTGAAAGAGTTTTTCCCCTTTCTAAATTATGCCTAATTGTCAGCTTTCTTATATGATTCTTGAGAAGAACACGAAGGACCTTTAAAGAGTTTGGTATAGTCAAGGCTATGCATAGCAGCATAGATACCCTAGAAACACAGAGCGCCTAATTTTTACATCTTCACTATCTAAAGTAACGCACAACTACTTCTAAACTTCAAATTGAAAGCAAGAAATGCGAGAATCTAAAAAGAACTTACCTTGGCCTAAAGACCTCTCGAATCAATTGAATGAATATTGGTCCCCTTGGTCTTTGGGAAGAAATAGAATCTCTACCAACCAAGCACAAAAGAGTTATAACTTTTGAAATCAGAGAAATAAAAAAACCCTAGAGAGTAGTGTTTTTTTTATTTTTTATTTTTTATTTTTTAAAGAAGTTTTGATTTTTGAGTACTGCTCATTTCTTTACTCTCCAAAGGTTTGACTTCTCCCACGGCTCATGAGTCATGACTCCTTTTATAGGAGAAATTTTGGGTTCAAAGCAATGGTAAACTTAGGACTTAACTTCAGGGGGAAAAAAATTATAATTAATATATATACATGTCTTTGTACACCCGATAATTTAATAGTAGAAATTCATAAATTGCAAGATTTCGTAAAATCTTTATGCTTTTCAAATATGTCACTTTATTTGTTTAAAATTAGCATTTTATCTTAATGTCATTCTAAGAGGACATCACATTACCTCTTAAGAAGTTCAATGACAAGGAAGGAGAATGTCGACCTTATATACCCTTTTTTTAGGGTAAATTGCAAATTACACTCCTGAAGTTTGGGATTGATTGAATTTTACACCCCCAAAGTTTCAGAACCTTAATTTTACACCCTAAAGTTTGGTTCCGTTAGCAATTCACCCCCCATGGTTAGTTTCTGCTGTTATGTGACACATCATCATGTTGATGTGTTTTATTTTTGCCAAATTAACCCCAAAACTACGTCATTTCAGTGATGACCAGGTTAGCACAATCAAAACTACGTAGTTTTAGGCCTAAAATTAAAACATATTACTCTAGCTTAAATGACAGCGTTTAGGCCAAACTCTAAAATAAAAAAATAGAAACCATAACCCCACAATCTGTCTAACCAACTTAGTCTTAGATAAAGAAACCAAGAATGCCATTGAGAAAAGTCAAACAATCGGTGAAGAGAATTGTCCCCCTTCCTCTTTCAACCATGCACAAAAGAACCCAATTCCAATTTTATGGTTACCCAAAAAAAAAAAAAAAAATCAAATTTTATCAATTAATCAAATCAATTTTAACCCAGGAAATTATTATGAACATAGAAAGAGTAAGGAAAGAATCAGTTAAAAAGAGTTTGGTTTCCAACAATATATATTAATGAAACGAAAAATTAAGGTTGAATGTCAATATAATAACGTAGGAATTGAAGATGATTATAGTACTAGTTTATGGCTAGTATATAATGATACCTGTTGGGCGTAGTGGAAGGCACCAACGGAAGAGACAACAAGGGACTTCTGAAATGAGTCAACTAGAATGTCAGAGAAGTTGGTGGGTTGCCAATTCGTATTAGTATTAGAGTAAGCATTGGTGCATTGTACACCAAGGGATTTGCCTGGGTCACACAATCGATGGTCTGTAAACAGATTTTGAGGTTATGGTTTCTGTTTTTTGATTTTAGAGTTTGGCCTAAATGTTGTCGTTTAAGCCGGAGTAATGTGTTTTAGGTTTAGGCCTGAAATTTTCTCTCCAAAAAAAAAAAAAAAGTTTAGGCTTGAAATTATGTAGTTTTGATTGTGCCATCTTGATCATCACTCAAAAGATGTAGTTTTGGGGTTGATTTGGCAAAAATAAAATACACCAACATGATGATTTGTCACTTAATAGCAGAAACTAACCGTGGGGGGTGAATTGATAATGGAACCAAACTTGAGGGTGTAAAATCAAGTTTCTGAAACTTTGGGGAGTAAAATCAAGTCAACCCCAAATTTCATGAATGTAATTTGCAATTTACCCTTATTTTTAATAGAAAACTTATATATGGGAATTGATTGTGTCTAATTATCTACTTAGTCATTCACATACACGCTAAGATCACATACCACATCTAGTCTAGGATGCTTTAAGCCCATAAAAACGAAGGTTGTTTATTTCTTTTAAAAAAGAAACCAAAAAAAATTCAGCTAAATTTGATTTTTAGGAGGATTATGACTATAGTTGGTGAGATTGGAGAAAAAAGGAATTTAATTTATGCTATTAAATTAAGGTAAATGTTAACGAATGCATGAAAGTGGTGTTAAAAACTTTCCTAATATAATTTATTAATAATTCTCTTTATGACACCTGTTAACATAACCCTTAAATTCAAGAAAGGAAATGTTAACCAACGTTTTTAGGGCATTGGTTTAGGAATATTTTATCGGGAGAATGATAAAATAATAAATGTTGTTGATAATTTTTTATATTTCTCATAAAATTGGTGTAAAAAATTTCCTATTATGATTTATTAACAACTGCTCTAAGAATATCCGTTAACATGACCTATTAAAAAATGCTTAAGAGTCGGACACATTGAATTTTTTTTTTTAATATACAAAATAGAAATTCTACTCTAGAGTGATCATCGTATAAAAAATGTGTTGGATAATACCCATTGAATATTCAAATCAAAAGTTTTTTTCTCGAAATTAAAGAAACTAAAGAGTTAGGTCAGAGATAGTTTTATTCAAATCAAAAGTGTTGATTTTGCAAAATGTCTTTAAAAGGTAGAAGTGTAGAACTTGTGTGAAATGGTACATACCGGCGGAACCTGTGCATTGGGTAGTGCAATTCATGAAAGACTAGATTAGTTTCTTTTTCTTTTCTTTTTTGGCTGAACATGGCAAGTTGGTTAGTCTGGTTTGACACTTTGATTGGACTTTGTTCCTATTTGGTGAATGGCGGGCTTTTGGATCTTCTAAATTTGAAAGTTTGGGGGCAATGTGTAAATAGGTGAGATTGAATTAGCATTAAATGCAAATTTGAGATTTTGGGTGCCTGTGTTTCAGCTCTAGGCCTACCATGGCCCATGTCTACAGGCAGTGACGAAGCTAGGACTTTGAGTTAAGGGGGCAACTTTGACCTCTAATTCGGTAGCTTTTTAGTCGCAGAGGTTTTTTTTTTTTTTTTTTTGATTGATGTGTGTGTTCGCTAGGTAAAGACAAAATTATTATGTTTAAAACTTTTTAAATGACTAGTTGTTTGTTTGAGTAAAACTGTTTAATTGGACTTAATTGTTTTTAGCTTTGCTATTGGTGATTTTTGTTGTTGCACAAATGTTTTTGGGCTAGTATATGTTGTTTTAGATTTTAGATCTATAAATTTTTTTTAATGGCCTTTAAAATGAGGAAAGTGCTAGAGGTATATTGCTGATATAGTGAGTGATTATTAATAAGTAAAAAAGTAATGTAAGTGATAGGCTCGGATGTGAACCAATAAGAATTTGTACCTCAACAGTTTATAAAAATATTGTAGTTAAGTTTATAACTATAACATTACTCTAGGAAAAATCAATAATATTGTTAAGGGAGCAAAATGTAATTTTATAAAATAAAATTGCTAAAATTAATACATATATATATATATATATACACACTAATATATTAAAAGTATATATATATATATATATATATATATATATATATATTAGGGGGGTCATTGCCCCCCTAGTCAATTAATGCCTCCGTCCCCGTCTACAGGTAAGCCCATATAAAAGAGACTATCCAAGCCACACCTCCCACTCTTTTTCTGTTGGTTTTCATGTAGGATTGGACCAACTTAGGCCCAAGCCCAAATAAATACAAGTTGGGCTTGAGGATTTTGTATCTAGCGAGTGATCTTGATTTTGCCATCTATTCATGCATGTGGTTTCAAGCTTGGTCAATTTACTATCCAACATTTCATCTTTTCGTGATAGTAGGAGGTAAAAAACCGTTTTGTCTAGCCATGAGTAATTGGGCCTTTAATAACTTTATGAGCCCGAATACCAAAATTTAATTTTGCTGGCCTATTATGTTGAGCTATATAAATTTAGCCTATAGCACTATCTAGATTTTATTTCATCTTTTGATTTGTAAGAACCAAGACTTAGACTGCGGCATAAATGGTAAACATCGATTGTGCTATATAAATAAAATTCATAAATATTTTTATTTAAAAAAAAAAAAAAAAAAAAAAACTTATACCCACTGTCATGGCCTCTTGGTCTTGGAGTTCTTACATTAAATGAGCCTGGCCCATAAATTCCCAGAAAAGTGGTGTTTCTGAATTTCTCAAACTCTGGCAGCTTTGAAGCCCACAAGACACGATGGCCCAAAAAGGCCTTGACAAAGAAGTAGAAACTAATTAACAACTCCGATTAATTAATTAATTAATTAATTAATAAGGTAAGTACTTCAACTCCCCGTTTGATTTAGTTTAGGAGCAATTTAAGCATGCAATAAGGTTTTCCATGATTAAATGCATGGTTTGAAACATGGTGCTGATAGACAATAAATCTAGCTAACGCACGTCTTTTTTTCTTTTCTTTTTTTAAAGAATAAAATCTAACACATGTCAAATACATCTATCTATCGGATATAAAAACCAAGGGTGACCACCGCACACCCTTAGTGCATTGGTCACTCTACAAGTATAAGTGTTTGTAGGGAGTGGGGGGCAAGGACCGTGGTTCAAGTTTCCAGGAGGGAACTTCACATACATATACACTTAGATTAGACTAGAATAGAAATTCTATCTTGTAAAAAAAAAAAAAAAAAAAAAAAAAAAAAACTTATCATGTGGCATTATTATTCTATATCATCTCAAATTAATTGAGGAATCCACCAATTTCAAGCATGGAAAACTCCAAATTTGATACATGGCAAAGCTATAGTATAGACTTCTGCTTGTGTGTGTGTCTATATATATATATATATATATATATAATTAGACAATTTTTTAATTTTATTTTTTGATATAGGTAGATTGTGGGAGTGGGTTGGGGTTCAAACCATAAACATGGCGCACACATGATTTTATCATCACTGGGTTATCACTTAACCTAATACTTATGTTAGGTTATTTAGACCCCTTAGTTGATTTTTAGGGGAATTAATCAACTTAAAAAATTTAGTTATGAATTCAAATTAATTTCTATGTTAATCACCACATAGCAACATACACCATATGTAAACCAATAAACAATCAACAAAGAACACATTATATTGTGACACTCGAAAAATCATTGCGAAGAATTAACCACTAAGAGGCAAAACAAATTCACTAATAGAATTGAAGTTTTTTCAAAATAGAATAGCCATACTCTCATTTGCTATCACATATAGTACTTATTATTGTTATCCGACGTAGTTCTAAATTTGCAGACTCTTCTATAGCATACTCTATTGAACATGAACATCCCCGCACATGACTTCAGGTACCCACTTGAAGATTTTCTCCACAATAACAGTACTGGAATGAAGACTCTATGACTTCAACTTTTGATCTCACCAATGAGGTACAACCCGAAGAATTATTTCTATTGAATCCATGGGCACACTGAATGGAGGTTAAAATATTCTCTCTAAAAAACTTAGGGTTTCTGCTTTTCTAATCTTTGTAAACGTCATGTTTAATTGGCCTTTATATAGACTCTCTATTAGGTTACAAAAACACATTTAAATAGCCAACTTAATAAAAAAAATGCATTAGGTCAAATTCTAAATCTATGATTCTCAATTGATTGAGTAGGTGCTGAGATTCTAGAAACCACTCTTTCCTCAAGCTAATCTTGAAACTTCATCTTGAACTTACAAATATACATCAAAGACTCAATAAATCTCATCCTTTTTGTCATGGGTTAGCAACACTCAATTTATTGGACATTTGGACCTAACAACTAGCTTCTTCAGTTTTAACTTATGAAGGACATTTGTATTAACTTAATTCTTATCAATTATAATTTAAATTTCCAATTTGGACTTTTGCACCATAAGAAATAGGAGATAAAGGGGAAGAGTAACTCTTTTATAATTAAGTAAAGGCATATATGTTTTACTCAACAAAAAAAAAAAAAAAAAAAAAGTAAAGGCATATATGTAACATCGTTTATATGAAACTTAGGTACTGTTTTCTTAACAATTTCAAATATTAAGTTTATTCATTTGGAATTTTTGGATGAATGGAATTGGGGTAATTTGGAATATCAAGATGGGCTGAGGTGAAGAACTGACCTTTGATTAAATTAGCATGGAGGTGAGTTTGTATTTTTTTTTTTTTTGGGAGCAAACATGCCAAACATAGAAGTGCCAAGTACTCTCATATATTAATGTGTTTCTGCACGGGGTGTCGCCGTGTCGGTGTCCTTTAAAATTATTTAATGTAGTTACGGATTCAAAGTAAAATTTTGTAACCCATTGCGGACTTGCTCATGATTACTCAAAAGATGAAAACTACTCAAAAAACTATATCCAACGTTAGATCAAATTGACATATATTGCTTTAATGTGGATATGTGGAAGGCTAATCATTTTGTAGTTAATTAATAATTAGATGCTCTCTCTGCCCACGTTTACACCTCAAATTATGTGATCTCATTGTCAGGGACATAATCAAATCATCTTTTAACGTAAACACCTAAAGCAAAGCAAAAGCTAATCAAGTAATGTTTCACGCTCAGATAGAAAGGTTATGGAATGATTAGTTTGTATCTAGCAGGGGTTTTAGGCTTTTAGCTAAGAGAGAAATATGATTGTGGCTTGCTTCTTTTATATGTAATGCCACTTCCGTTTGAAATTTGATTTTAGAAAAGCAAACTTTGTGTCCCCAAACAAGCTAAAGCCCTCGTTGCCATGAGGAAAATATTGCAATATATGTGCAATCTCTTATGCTAATAACTTCCATTTTCATCAAACTTGAAGCCAGGATAATATTCTTTGTAGAATCTTCAACATAAATTATGCTACAAATTGGCACTATAGAATTTAGATAATTTCAAAAATACCTTCCTAATGATTATTTACTTGGTATCAAATCCTCTTGATTTGAGAGTGATGAAATATTCTTCATGCAATGTAAAACTCATGATTTAATTAAGCACATACATGTGATGTAACATGACTAATAAATTTGCAATCTCTATTGTCTGCCACTTTTGTTAATTTTAGTTAATTTACAATAAAATTGTTACTGTTCATGTGCTTAGCAATTGCGCTTTATGGAGTGATATTACGTTCTCAGTGAGAGAAGAAATGTGCTGCAGATCGCTATTGATCATGTGACTTCAGTGATAAGAGAAAGATCATGCGGAAATGACACTCTCTCCCAATTCTAAAGGATATATATACACACACATATATATATATATATATATATATATATATATATATATATATATATATATTACCCCCATTGACATTTATTTGATTAAATTATGTTAAATTGATGTAAAAAATGTTGTATACTAACATGCCCTTTGGTTAATGGCAGATTTCCAAAATTACCTTTCACTTATCCTTAAAAAAATTAGAAGTTTTACAAAATCCAAAATATTTTTGTTTTGTGTAATGTTGACAACTCTAATCTAAGTCAATTTGTTATACAATTTTTTTGCAAATTTATTAGTTTTAGGATATGATTGTCTTCTACGGTTAAAATGTGTGTCAGATTAGTATGAGGGAAAGGTCAAGGCACACTTTTAACTACCAAAAGTGTTAATATATTCGTAGAAACTTTTGGGTATTACGATTTCAGTTGTTTTTTAAGCATGTGTAAAACAATTTGTGTATAATCGAGTGTAAACAATTAAACACCGCTTCTTCTTTATTTTATTTTATTTTTTTTATGTTCTTATAATAACAATAATAATAATATTTATTAGCTGTTTTTTTGAGGGGGATCTGTTAGTTTATTAGTATATTAGTTATTGTATTTATTATTTATTACTATTAATATTGTGTACATATCACATATCGATTAGCAATACTAAAGTTGTTTATTTATACAATTATCAAAAGATTACAGTGTAATTAACTATATGCGTTTACTCAATTATATAGTCGGTTAGAGTGCTAATATTTAATGAAATGGTCAATGGCACTGGTGCCAATAACAAAAGGGTATATACTAATACACTTAGTAGCGGAGTTCGGATTTCGGTTCACGGGGTAAAATTAAAAGATAATTTTGAAAGTAAAATTAATCTAAAAAAAATTAATTTAATAATGATAACATAATAAAGAAGCAATTATATGCTAATGTAATTGTCACATGCAATCTAATGTAAATTTAAACTTTAATTTATTTTTTCATACCTAGTTTAATCCACTCAATTGCCCTCGATGTAAATAATTAATGATAATCAAATTGAGAAATTAATTTTAAGCATATAATTTGATTTCTTCAAATAAATTGAAAAAATAAATCAATTTAAAAAGTGTTAAGAATATAGCAATATATTGTTTGTGTCTCATTGTTTTGTATGCTTTTAAATTTTTTTGTAGAATTCAACTTTTCTACCTTTATTCTTATAAGTAGTTAAATTTGGGATTACAGCAAAAATTCAAAGTTTGAAATTGAAATATGAAGAGATGGAAGAGAAAAATGTTAATGGATTCTCTAAGATGTCTTTTTGCAATAAGTCAGGAGTCACATTTCACAAAATTTTTCACATTCATTAAGGTTACAAGTTGTAAATGATAAACAATAAAATAATATCAATAGTAAGTCTAGATAAAATAAATAACAGCTTGACAACTAAATGGTTGTGAAATTTGTAGTGGAAAATATTATCCATGTAGCATTTTGATTCTTAATTCTTACAGTGATATACTTTAGTAATTAATTATTACAGTGCTATACTTTTACTGATGTGTACAAAGACAAAGAAGGTTTTTTAATTTTTTTTTTTTTTTTAATTTTTGAGATCCACTATTTAATCTTCAGTCCTTAACTTGCGGTGAGGGTGGTGAACTGTGAACATGTGAAGCAAATAAATTTATATTTTCAAAAAATATTTAGTGGCACCACTGGTCATCTTTTGTTTAGGGACAGACAAAAATAGTGGTTGTTTATTGCTTTTGGCGAGCTGGTCAGGGGCAATAAGCTAAGCAATGTAAATAAACACCACTCATAATAAAATCACAAGCAATGTGAAATAAATACCACTCAGAACAAAAATAAAATTCACTACTTTAGTGACTAGTTGTTTCACTTTTACACAAATTCGCTATTTTTTCTACGTCACTCCTAGTCTACTACATTGATAGTTATAACAAAAAATGTCGTTTTTATGTTTTTATGTGGTGATAGAATTTTTGTTAGGTAAATAATCTGAATTCATTTTCATAAAAATCAAACACTTTATTTACCTGCTCACCAAATTACTAACATAAAAAACTAAACATTCAGTTTGGATACGTATAGGAGATTGTATCAGCAGTAATATTGTGATTTCTCGATAATTAAGGCTTTAATCATTACAAGGTTGTGAGAGTGAGTCATTGACAAGATACAGAAGTGCTTTTCATTAGAACTCCAAGTGCTGCAATTCTGGATTACACGTATTACAGTTTAAGCTCTAGAACATTAGGTTAAAGTTTTTAAAACCCATCATCAACCATTTCATGGTGATGGTGCCGACTAAGACATAGAAAAATGAAAAGCAAAACCAAATAATCTTCCATTTTAGCCAATGACCTTTCTAGTGGTGGAGTCAGAAATTTTTCCTAAGAAGGCCAAGTTAAATATAACCATATTCTTAAGTAAAAAGAAAAAAAAAATTATATAAGTTAACTTTAATTCACTAAGGTTGTGTCATAGGATTGTTCATGGTACTAAAACTATTTATGATTGATCTAGAATTTTTTTTTCTTGTATATACCATTAAACAATCACTCAAAAACTCATTCCAATATCACATTCAAAGAAAGCAATATTCCTTGAATTCATATCTTTGAGCTAATATAGGGATTCAATATAAGTATTCTTATTCTAGATAGAGAATTGTGTAGTATTCTCCAAATCTTAAACAATTTTTCTCTTAAAATATGTATCAATTTTAGATTGGTTTCTCATTAAATTACATATTTATATATATATATATATATATTAAAACCTAAATATCAAATTTTAAATACTAATTATATAGTCACTTTTTTCACTTAAAAAATGAAAAATATTATTTAATATTCAAAAAATAAAAGAAGGGTAAATTAAAACTTACCCACTTGTGGTTTGACCAAAATTAAAGTTGTCTACTTGTGATTTGAAATTTAAAATTAACTTTATCCACTTGAGGTTTGATCAAAATTTAAATTGTTTATCTAGATAGTGTCTGTGGTTTAAAATTCCTTGATGTAAGTGTCCTACTGGATTTTTTTTTTTTTATTTGATTTTGTATTTTTATGTTTTTTGTATTTTTAGAAGAGAGAGACATAAAAGTAGAACAAAATTACATATTTAGTCATGTTTTTAACAGAAGTGAGTTACGAAATTTTAACTAAGCTAACTTCAGGTGAATAAAATTTCAAATTTCAAATTACAGGTAGATAACTTAAATTTTAACCAAATACAGGTGGGTAAATTGTAATTTTCCCATTAAAAAAAAAAAAACAACCTATGTAAATTTGTTTTCATATTAATGCTTCAATAGTCTATAATTACACATTATACAAACAATATTATTTTTAGAGGACCAAACATAAATATATAAACAAATGTATAACAAATAGCAATAACACTAAACATGGTAAAATAAGCAAAAAGATAAGTTAGTAACCTTTGTTGAAAAGTAAAATTTAATATAAAAATAGTAGAAAAAGGTGACAGCAACAAGCCGTTAAACTGGTCCTGTGTGACGTCATTTACAAGCCAAATAAACACTTTTTAAAAAAAAAAAAATTTAAAAGAGAGATACTTTTTAGTCTTTTTCATTCAAATAGATAGAGATCCCAACAAAAGATAAAACTATACACCGAGTATAAAGTAACAGAAATATACCACGTTACCACTAGTCTACTGGTCACTAATCTGGAGGTCGCCGGTCGTTGATTCACTTGAACGGAGGCTGGAACTCAGCAGGCCAGGCGACAAGAACCAAAGAAAACTGTTGAGTTCGTTGCAGTGGCGACAACAGTAAGGAATTTTTTGTTTTATTCATATTTATTATAAGTAAATAACCTGTATGTGTCAAAGATTTTTATTTTTGGTATTTGGAGGAGCTAATGGGCCAAGGAATGGACTGGATTTTTTTAATTTTTTTTTTTTTTTTTTTCTTAATGAATCTTAAAATATGTGAGAGACAAGTGAATTTTAATTGGGTACTAAACCCATAATATTTTTTTTTCCTCAAATTTTGGGGGGCCAATAAGTTAATTTACAAACAACTTATATATAATTTTTCAATTTATTAAGGCAGTAACTGAAATTTAAAAAAAAATTAGGGGGGGCCTTGGAATCTCAACCCTTTTGGTGGGAAAACATTAAGCACTCAATCATTCTGTCTTCACGTAGCCAAAAATAAAATAAAACCTTTCTGTACTTATTACAAATCTGATGGATAACAAATCACATGACTAGAGGAAATAGGCTAAACAAATTAAACACCTACACTCCCAAGCTTGTCGGGTGCAACAAATTAACCATTCCCAAATGCAAAACACTGGAGTCTGTATGGAAGATGTGAACCTGATCTAGCCTAACAGTAACAGGAAACCAGACTCCTCATACAGTAACACTGTGAGTTCCATCAAGGATCAGATCACTAAACAGAACCATATATAGCAGAATGACTATACCCAATGTATCCCCAGGAAAAAGTTTGTTATCTCATAAGTTTTCGTACGATTTTATGTATTGAACACAAGCTTAATCAGTAGAAAACTAATTACTACATCTGCTGCAGCATTCACTTTGACCTTATATAAAGTATAAACTACATCAACTGAACCTCCAACATTAGTCACAACGCAACCCTCCGATATTTAACCTAATCTATATCAAAATTGAAAACCAATGAAAATGTTGGATAATTCAAATCGAAAAGGCTGACTAAAAATTGACTCTAACTAGAAAGGAAAAATAAGAAAATAAAACACACACAACACAAATGATTTAAGCGATTCTTCTTGGTGCACTTTTTTTTTTAGGGTTAAATCTTGGTGCACGTTTTGCTCACAAAGATTGTCACCTACACTCCCAGTTCTTCTTGGTGCATAACTGATGGATATGTTGACCCTTTTAAGAAACATCCAGAATCTTGCATCCTCCTTTGTTAGCTGCTTTTTTGTTTGGGTTAAGAGAAATTGTAATGTTCCAACACATACTGCTGCTAAGTTAATTAGCTTTATCTTCCAATTGCTCTTTTTGTTTTTGTTTTGACAATCTGCCCCCTCCCTTAAGGTTAGCTTATAATGCAGATTGTCCTTATGTTCCTCCATCCTTTTATTAATACAATCGAAGTTGAAAAAAAAAAAAAAAAAAAAAAAAAAAGAATTACCTTGGCTGGGTTAGTGGTGTACGTGGAGATCAGCTTCTCCCAAGGACTCATTCATATGGGCCCATGTTTAGGTTTATGCCTTCATGAAACTCAATTCTTCAGGGAGATCTAAAAATTAATGATCCAAAACTCAAAGCTATAGAAACAAGCTGGAAACTTTTTCAATGCAACTCCTGCAAAGTAGATGCAGCAAGATGATGGTAGTAGAAACAATTTCTATACATAAATAACATGACCAAAGACAAGACAATCACTTCTCACTCAATTACTTCTGCTTTACATTTATATACCTTAGTGCTAATACTTGACAATTGATACCAACCTCAAAATCTAAGCATCACAACAGACAAATAGACCACCCCAATGGATTAGAGATCAAGTGAACAATTTCTAGACACAGAGAAAACCACAACAACAACAACAACATTTAATCAATCGGGCTAAAAGACCATGATGACTTTTTTATTTTTTATTTTTCATCTGCTACGATTGATTCCAAATCTAGGTAATAAAACCTAATACGCAACTATATAAGAGAAACATTTGGCTAGTAGAGATATTCTCTACTTTTCTTACTACACAACAATTTTCATCACCCCAAGACCACACGTCCACACGTAAAGCCTGAAGCTCCAGTTTTCTTCATTTATGGGTTATGGCAACCTGAATCTCCACTATTGGGTCCAGGTATGTAAGTACATGGATTTGGAGAAGATGATTGCTCTGGTGCTCGATCTTTTGATGAAACTGACCCCTTGATTTTCCTAAGTTTTGGCTTGGTGAAATCCAATGGCGGCCTTGCAGCTTCAAGAGCCTTGATGTTACAAAGCAAAAGTTCCAGAATCATCACTACCTTTACAATGTTAGAAAGAGTACTTCCCCAAAACATGTTTTGCTTCATCAAGAAAGGATGTGTCTTTTTGTTGTTATGGTTTCCAAGTTGAATGCCTCTCAGATTGACTTTTATAGTAGAATAGAGAACCGACTATTTTTGCACGTAAAAGATTCCACCTTTACAATGTTGAAGAGAGTATAAATTGAATAAGGGCAAGTGTAATCCCTTTATTTACACCTCTAATACAAACACACCGCATCAACGTACATTTCACATATACAAACATACTGCATCAACATTTCACATATTAATGATTAGAACCTACCATACACAATACTTCATCATTAATTCCCTATGAAAAAAAAAATTTATTTAAAAAACTTCCTTCAAATTAAAAAAGAAATTAAATTCTACAAGGATAGAGAAATGCTATATTTACAACATTTTCCCAAAAAATCATAAGTGATATTTTATTATTGGTTGTTATGAGTAGACATAAAAGTAATTTAAGTTGTGGATTCAAATTAGAACAAATAACAACTTACCACTTATGATTTGTTGTAAAAATATTATGGATATACACTTCTCATAAAGATATGGTGTAAAACCTAAGTATTGCACCCTCCAATCCTAATATAGCACATCATCTTTTCTCATATTAAAGGATAAACACAACCACATCCAATCAATTCTAATACCCATTTGAAAATCCAACACAAATGAAAGTTTATTGAGATGTTATTAGATGTGGTAGGATGTATTGAGTTTTAAGTAAAAAATTGATATGACAGTCTCTTATTAGATGATGTAAAACATAGATTTTACACTCCTTCCTTACCAGATTCGAACTCATTTAAAAAAAAAAAAAAAAAAAAAAAAATCTCGAAGAATATTGCTGACTCTTTTTCTCTTCCGAATCTTCATGAAAATCACCTTCCAAACAGGGAAAAAACTATAGGCGTTTTACATTAAAAAATAATAATAATAATAAATAAATAAATAAATAAAAAAACATTGATGTTCTTGTTTTATTAACGTTGTTTTCTTCTTATACGTATAACAGATTGTGAAGAAGAGGAAGGTTTTCTTAGCACTCTTGGGTCCTTTCTTGGAAAAAGTTTGTAATTTTGGGTTCTCCCTTCTTCTGAAGTCTTCTTCCTTAGTCTACTTGGGTGAGTTGAAAATACTTGAAATGAAATTTACATGTTTGACTAAATGCTTGATTTGAACTTATGTTCAAATAGTTAGATGCAGTTTGTGGTCAACACAAAAGAAGTTGCTTTAGAGATCATTTGGGAAGAACAAATGCTGAGGGATGGCTATGACCGGGTTTGGGTTGGGTATACTCAAAACCAACCCTAAAATTTTACTTGTGAGCTGTAGATATTCAAATTATATTCTCAATGCTTGCAAAATTTTAAGAAGATAAAAAATCAATAGTTATGACATCAATCAAATGTTTAAATTTTAATTTTTTGTGGTATAAAATTATGTATAAAAATATTTATTATTCAAATAGTAAATAACATCTTATTTCAATGAATTTTGATATGTGTATTAAGAATGTAGAAAAAATGCAATCCAACGTTTAGATTTTCAAATTTTACATCCAATAAAAAGATATAAAATAAGTTTGAAGGATTTTTCCCAAACTAGTTTAGAGAGAAATTTTGTCTCTATTTATTTGGAAGGAAAAAAAATGATGGTTTGAAGAGAAATGCAAATTAACGAAAAATTTTGAAAGCTCAATTAGTGTATAAAACACTATGAACGTTTAGACTCTCAATTTACAAATTACCAATTCAAGCTTAATATCAAATAATTAATGTGCGGAATATGAACATAAGCTTAAAACAGAATTGATAAACAATCTAAACCAAATAAAATTACATCCACAGCAGAAATTAAATGGAAAAGATTAAGGGAAGAGAGATGCAAACACAAGGACAACACACAATGTGTTATCGAAGAGGAAACCGAAAGTCTCGATGTAAAACCTCTTCGCCACTCTCCAAGCGGTAAACAATCCACTAAAGAATGTAATTAGAATACATGAACAGTAGAAGACCCTCTAAGCCTAATCTACCCAATGTACCTAAGCCCTCCAAGCTCTAACTCCAACGAGGTTACGCCGAACCTATTTCTCATTTACCTTACCGGATTCTGCTACTTGACCATAACATTAACTAATATAAAATTGGTCCCTTCTTAATCGCTTCCCAAACACCAAATGGCCTTCTCACGGATATGGGTATGGTGAGAAAAGGTTTTGGTAATGTGTCTCTCAAGGATTTGACAATGGAGAGGAAGAGAGTAGAGGAATTTGAAGAGTCTCTATGTGAAGATTGGGAATGAATTAATCTTGTTTTTCTCTAGGGTTTCTCTCTCAAAATTCTCTCCGGAAGCTCTTTACATTTCGTGGGTATAAGAGTCTATATATAGTAAGGTGAGAAGGAATGCGAAAAGTCAGTTTTTCCCAAATAGGGTGGTGCAGCGACTTGGCCTCACGACTGGGCTGAGTCACGAGTTCAAGCCGCGAGCTAATGGCCTGGTTAGCCTGGGACTTTTGTCCTATAGTGCAATAGTTGGCATGACTCTTCAGCTCCTCTACATGCTTTACACATGTGCCGTTTTGGCGGCTTACTAGTCGCGAGTCACTCGCGAGTTTCACCATGAGTCTCTGCATCCTTGCATAATTTTAAGCATTTCTTTACACTCTCTCACTCACTACCTTATATGATTCCCACTTAAATACAGGGTTACTAATTGCTAAAATACAAGCAAATTTGGTACGGAATAAGGCCAACAAGATGGTTGATAAAATTCGACCTTACAAATTTTGTAATCAAACAACAGAAAAAATAATTTGTTGGTTCATATTTATTTATGTGTAATGGTCCCCGCAATATGGTAGAGGAGTATTTGTATATAAAAATTATTGTAACCTTACTTGGATTATTAATCGTTTGCTCTCATACGTAGGCACACAGTCGAATTACAATAAATTATTTGACATAAATTCTTTGTATTGTTTTCTCTCTCTCTCATTTTCTTCTTTAATTTTGAGCAAATTGATTTTTCACAATAAATAGAAAAAGAAAACCTTTTTCACTTTTTCTAAAAATGATTTTTTTTTTTTTTAAAACGTTACATACTTAACATACCATCATAATAAATAATAAACTCTATAGGACAAAAATTCTCCCAAGAATAAATTTTTTCTCTTCATCCCTCTCTATTAATAATGGATAAATTCAATTACTTAATTATTATTCTAATACTCCCTTTGCGTATAAACCCACAATCCTCTTTAATAGTAGAAAGAAGTGAATAAGGTGGTGAGGAAGTGGTGACGACGGTAATGCGAAATAGCGAGGATGGTGCATTTGCGAATAGGAGTGTCAAATGAGTGGGTTTGGGGTGGGCATAATTGGGTTGGGTATATAAAACTCATTTACCCATTAAATCCTATTTAACTAATTGATTCTAACCCAAATCCAATCCAATCTAATTATTATGGGTAAACCCCAACTCACCCAATTACCTAATTATCCAAATTACCAAAATGCCATTAAAGTGAAAACCCCACTCTCTCTAGTGTTCACTCTACTTTCCCGGGAAAAAGAAAAAACAAAGAAAAACTTTTCTTGAATCTAACATTTCTTTTTCTTTCTCCTCCATTGCCTCCCCACTTCAATTTTGACCAAAAAACTCTCTCTCTCTCTCTTTGATTTCCAATTGAGATTTGATCCGAACTTTCCGGGAAATTTTAATTTTTTTTTCTCAGAGATTTGCTATGGCAAACGAGGTCGATGGTCAAGATCGCGTGAACCAATATGAGGGCGAGGAATACGAAGACTCCTTGTTGTCGTTGATGTAGATGGAGGACTCGGTTTCGTTGTGCGATGTTGGATCCGGAGCGAGTTCAAGCGGTTCATGGGAGAACAAGTCGAGGAGCGAGATTGGGTTGACGGAGTGTTTGACGAATATTCTCGTGGACGAAGGGGACGAGATCTGTTGCTTCAATGGAGCGATCAAGAGGACCGCGTTCTTCAATGGCTACAGGCTCTAGATTTGCAAGTGATGGGAGTTTGTCGCACCGATGAGAGGTTGAAGTCGTTGTTGAAGATGGTCTAAGCATAGGACTAATTCTCATTGATTCTTGGTGGTCTCTATCCTGTGTTTGTTGTGCCTCATTGTTCTCTGTGAGAGCTAGAGAGAGAGGTCTTTGGAGGCCGAGAAAATGAAGAAAAATGAAAACACTTAAACGTCTAAGGGCTTTTTTTTTGGGGGGGGGGGTGTGGGGGGAAGCGCTGGGTTGAATTTGAGTATATTGTTTTTTGGTTAAATGGGCCTCAATGGGTTTTTAGTTAAAACCCAATAATCACTAGGTCTAATTGGGTTGATAACCATTTAACCCAATTAATAATTGGGTGGGTTTGGGTTTAATTAGAGTGGGTGGGTTTAGGTGGGCAAATGGGTTTAGGCGGGTAAATAGGTTTGAGCTTACTTTACCACCCCTAGTTGCGAAGAAGTGACAAGGGAGAAATCTAAGAAAGAGGAGACAAAAATATGAAAAATAGATTTGAGAAAGGAAGATAAGAGAGAGAAAGAATTATGTTTCTAGCAAGTAGCAAGTGACTAACGACCAACTGCCATGCTGTCTGTACTTATGACTGGAAGTTATGGAAGTTTAGTGAGTTTCCACACAAATGCAAATACTTTCATCCTCAAATCAAGTTTCCAACTATCTCTATCTGTGAAGATCATTTGTAAATTGGTTCCCAAATGCCCTATAACAACTTTGTTCATATGGTTTTGTGTGAACTATGTAACCATGATTTTATGTTTAGTGACTTCGCTGAGTTCTTTGATAACTGCAACTTCAAGAAATGTGTGTTTAATATCTCTTGGTGTAATAAGAAACTTGTATTCAATCCTTGCCTTGTCAAGGATGTGTGTTCCTTTGGGCAATTATTAACAAACTATTTTTAAAATGTTTTAATACAAAAAAGTTTATTGCTTTTTTTTTTAAATAAAAAATTTTTAACAATAATTTTTATATCAATGCCCTTAAAGTATCTAATAACTTTTTTTCATTAAGAGAAGGTCCGCTAATAATTTAAATTATATCACCTAATCGTATAACAACGAAAGAAAAGCAAGAGGCAACCCCTCAGCGCCTCACGGTACAATGGGGGATAGGATAGGATAGGTCCAACAAAATTATTATTATTATTTTTTTTTTTTGATAGGATCCAACAAAATTATTTGTCATTGCCCAGTTGCAGTTGTGAGCCAGAGCATTAAAAGACCTTCTAAGTTTTAACCCAACAAAACGTGACAAAGTAAAGCACCTACTCGCCACTAATAATTCATCATTGACTCTTCAATATTCTTTATTTATTTTGATAAAAGATTAGACTCCTCAATATTCTTCATCATTGACTTTACACGGGGAGGGAATACAAATCATTTTTACCATTTTTTGTATTTCACTTTATATTCCACTAATCACAACTTATTATGTATTTGTCTAACTTTTCTTATAAAATATCCAAAATTTAAAATTGAAAAAAAATGAATACACGACAAGTTATAATTAGTAAAATACAAAATATGACATAAAAGATTTGTATTTGGAGTCCTCTCTTGTTGGGTGTAAATTGTTTTAGCTGAATATCGCATTTTATTAAAGCAAACAAACATAAATCCAAATATTTAATAAACGATAAAACCAAAAAACACAAAAATAGAAAAATTCTAATCCTAATCCTTCGTTCCTTACTACAAAATCCTCTAGGATTGGCCTTACGCAATAATCTCACGATCTAGATCATGATTTTACCTCAACTCCATCTTACAAACTATTGTAATACTATTTGGACTGATCCTCACAACAACAACCCAAAAAAAAAAAAAAAAATTAAAATTAAAATTAGAACTAAAAAGAAAAGAGAAAAAACGATAACATGAACAAACTAAAAAGTCGCTTTTATATTATATTCCTCCCAAACTTCCTTTCAACGCATACGATTTAATACCTTAAATTAACCCAAAAAAGTAGGAGTAATAACATAAACATAGTGTTGGGTGTGCTTGTGTGTGCGCACACATTTTGAGAGAGAACCAAAGAGAGAGTTAAAAGACTGATGTACTGCAACAAGCTAAAATGACTGCCCAAGACAGGTAACTGTAACTACTACTGGCTGTGAGTCCGTGACTCCTTTCCCAAGACAGGTAACTCTAACTACTACGTACATAAAATGAACAAAAACATAATGAAAGAACTGAAGTTACTGAACTGAACCCAAAATCAATAATACACAGCAAAGAGAATTTCAACATCAGAAATTAACTTCCATTTGCTTTTAGTAGCCAAGCTGTGCACGACATGGATGAAGACATAAACAAAGAGAGCTTTAAGAAAGAAGGCTTTTAATGTGTCAAACCTGATACTATCCTAAAAATGCAAGGCTTGGCCAATAATGGCTGAGCATGGCCATCGGTATGATAAGAAGCTAGTCGAATCCAAACGCATCAAAAAATCACTATTACCTATGAAATAAATTAAGTAAAGGAATTTTGAACAAAGAACAAAAAAGATATAGGCTCTTGGCCACCGCCTCTACATCACTCAAGAAAAAAAGAGAAGATTTTATGTCCTCTTCAAGGAATATCTTGCCTCGGTTTGGTTTCAAAGAAAAGAAAATTTCTCAAAACATTTTTTTTTTTTTTTTAATTCTATTTCTCATGTCATGGATAAAAGCCTATATACGCAAAGAAATTGAACAATGTAAATAAAAAAAAAAAAAAATCAATTCCCATATTCCTCATCACATTTTCTCAGCAACTACACATAGCCTTCACCTTTCATCAAAGCACCTAAACGGAAAAAATAAAGCAGAGAGAGAAATATGGAGGATTGTGGTACCGAGGAAAAACCTTGGTGTTTGAGGTAAAGAAAATAAACTAAAGCACAATAAGTCCCTTTAATTCCAACAATTCTAACTCGTTCTGCTGGATTGCACGGTGGATCATCTCACGTTTTGAAAAAAAAAAAAAATTCCAAACGTGAGAGAACTGAGAAGTAACAACAATCAGTGAGACGCAATAAGAAAAAAACTTCAGAGAAATTGTCAACTTGGACTTGGTGATCAGGGATTAAATAAGTTGAAGAAATTCCAGAGAGGATCACAATTTTGGTGAAAAATAAAAGTTAAAGGAAACCATCTGTTTGATACAGAAATTAGAACAAGAAGGTATGGAATCAGCCCTTGTATCAAGTGATCTTGGTTGCCGAGATTCCACATCTTCCTAATTTTCTTGCCAACTAAAAACAGCACCAAATAATAATAAAACCCAAATGAACCAAAATCGATGTCGAAATCTCTAAGTACAGCCTTCAAATTTCTAAGAAAATAATCTAACAAAAAAACTCCCCTAATTCTCTCGGCAACAAACAGCCCTTAAAACAAAATAAAACCCAAATCCAAATTTTTTTTTAAAATCTAATTTTGACCAGAAGACCCCAAAACCGAAAATTAGGACTTAAATCTCAAATTCAATATGAACGACAATATGAAGAGAAAAGAAGATGTAAAGCGAAGAGGAAGAGCTAACCTTGAACAAACCAAAACTGGAAAAGTGGAAATTTAGAGAGAGATTACTCGCCCAGAAGATACCAGATACGCACCTTCTCTCTACTCTCTAGTGTAGTAATGTACTTTCTCTCTGCGATTCTAGCTGATATTTCTCTCTCGTGGGGCCTTTTTGACAAGTTTTTTTATCCTTACTCATGTGCTTACTTTTGGTGAGTCCAAGGTGCAACTATTTACAAAACTTTTTAATACAGGTAAAGAGAAAGATACATAAATATAAACAACAAACCAAAAGTCTGCTCAATTTCCATTTGCTATTATTGATTCTTAAAAAAAAACAATATGCAACCTTTTTTTTTAAGAATCAATATGCAACTGTAACATAAAACAAACACAAACACTAGGCAAATTAATAGAGTCCTTTTTCTTGCTAGTTACTACATAACGTTATATCTCTTTCAATGAAACATGACAAACAACTCACATATGATATGAGTCATATGACCAAAGCTAAAGCTCCGGTATCTTTTTATTTAGTGGCAACCTCCATCATCGGATTCAGGTATGTAGGTGCATGGATTGGGCGCTGATGGGGGAATTTGTGCTGGTTCTTGTGACTCGGATCTTGACTTCGTGTCATCCAAAGCCCTTGCAGCTTCAAGCGGCTTGCTGTGAAGAAACACCAATGCAAGAATCATCGCCACCTTTACAATGTTGAAGAGGGTTTTGCACCACATTTTTTTTTGCTTCATCAGAGAAGAATATGTGTAATTTTCCGAATGTATGTTTTGTTAAAAGAGAAAATGGCTTTATTGAACCGAGGTTTTTATTTATTTATTTTATTTGGATGAGATTGAGATAATTAAGGAAGTTTTCAATTTCTACTTTTCTTTGCCTGGCAGGCTACTAGGCTGGCAGGTAGGTAACAAATGCCAAAATAAAAAGAAGCTTTTCTAGAATTTTGAACGACCCATCGTGAATTTGTGATTTTAAGCTTCAGAGTATGATTGATGGGACCATTGACGTCCACGTCGAAGTCCAAAATACTGCATATTATTTGACACAAACAAATAATTTCACAATCAGCTTTTATATGATAGATACATTATTAAAGGGTAAAATGTAAATTTAACTATTGTAAAAAAAATTTGTGAAATCTTTTGTACTTTGTAACATTGCTTAGAGCATTAGCATTTTTATGAAATCTTTTGTATTTGTAACATTGCTTAAAGCATTAGCATTCTTCGATACTAATGCCATATCTAAGGAAAATTTGACATTTACAGTCTTAAAATCATTTGCATCAGAGAATTGTAAAGGCAAGTATTGTAAATTTTTTACAATACTTGCTCTGATGCAATTCTAAAAATAGAATTGCACTGTAGTAGTATTATAAAAAAAAAAAATTAATATTTTATCTCTAACTCTCTCTCCTCTGTCTCTCATCTCTCTCATTTTTTCTGTTCTCTTCTCTCTCTTCCTTCTATGTTTCTCCATCTGCTCTCTCGTCTCTGAAGCTTCATCGCCATCCCCTGAGTTTTGGATTTTGGAGGTTGGATCGGTGTGGATCGGCGAGCTGGGTTTGGATCGGTGGGCTAGGATCGGTTGATGGTGGGTTTGAAACGGTGGATCCGTTGATCGGTGGGTGGATCGGTTGGGTTGATCATCAGTAGCTCCGATGGTGGCTTCGGTGATGATTTTTTTTGAATGGGTTTGCTCCAAAGGCTCCGGTGATGATGTTTTTTGAATGGGTTTGCTCCGGTGATTATTTTTTTTGAATGGGTTTGCTCCCGTTAGGCTCGGTGACGATTTTTTTTGAATGGGTTTGCTCCGGTGATGATTTTTTTTGAATGGGTTTGAATGGGCTTGCTCCGGTGATGATTTTTTTGATCGGTGGCCTGGGTTTCAAATCGGCGGCGTGGGTTTTGAGATCGGTGGCTTGGGTTTGCTGATCGGTGGCTTGGGTGGTGGGTGTGGTGGCCGTTGTTGGCTCCAACTGGTTTGATGGTTTGTGTGTGTGGCTCTGTTGATGGTTTGTGTTTGTGTGTGTGGTTTTGTTGTTGGTTTGATGTTTGTGTTTGTGTGTGTGGGTGTGGTGATGGGTTTGGATAGGTTGATCGGTGTATCATGGGTGTGTGTGTGTGTTGTGTGTTGAACTGGTGCTAAAGGTTGAGAGAGAGAGGAATAAAAATGGTCATTGGAAAGCCCAGGAAAGTGAGACTGAAAACGGTTGGAAAGAAATAATAAAGAAATATTAAAAAATAATATTTTAATAAAAATAGAGTTTTGGGATGCTGGAGGTATTGTAAAATGGTATGGTATAATGATAAAGTGGTGTTTTAGAATGGTAAAATAGAATAGCATTGCAATTTTCTAATGCTAATGCTCTTATCTTGGACATCTTATATATGTAAATGGAAAATGCTACGATTATATATATTTTTACAAAATATTTTATAAACCGTTGATATGGTGAGTTGTTTTGGTAAATAAAAAAGTAATGTAATATAAGATTGTAAATGAGCCAAACTGAGCTGAGTATAAAAAATTCAAGCTTGTTCGTAAATTTTTTTTTTTTTTTTTAACATGAGTCGAACTCAAACTCATTATTAAACAAGATTTTATGTTCAAGTTTGGCATATTTTCTTGTCAAAAAAGTTTAAACTTGTTCTTGAACTACTTGATTAAAATGATACATCTTCACAATTCTTTGAATTTTACAACAAAATGACTATTTGTATATTTAATAATCTACAAATAATAATTTAATATCATATGAACCTATTAACAATCTTATATGATCTAATTTCAAGTATATATAAATATATTTCTAGACAAATATGCATATAAAAATACAATATTACATATAATTAAATCAAGTTTTCATGTTCACGAACACATTATTATGTTTGTATTTGGCTTTTTTAATAATTGAGCTTATACTTAGTTTAATCAAGCTCAAACTGTTCATAAACAAGTTGGTTTATTTATAGCCCTAAATGTAAATGATTAAATCAAATGAAAATAAGGAAAAATTTGTTACTTCAACGGTTTATAAAGAAATTTATGACAAGCATTACACTATGTGAATTGACTAGCTAGTACAATATCAAGAATCTAAGATATATATAATGACAGTTTGATTTTAAAGACAATGTTTTTCAAATTGGGGTTTGGCTTACCTCCAGTACTTTTTTAATTGGAAGTGTCTTTTTGTTTTAAATATACAATAGCAAGTGGTAATGAGTTTTAATCTTCACATTTTATTTAGTTAGTAGGTAATGTGATAGTTTCTCATTAAAATAAAATGAGATTTTTATTACAAAAGTATTAGAAGTAAGTCAAACCTTTAAATTGGATAGGGAGAGAGAGGAGATGTATCATCGTAAGGCCAATAGCTTTGTAATTGAATTGACACTTTTCCATAGAGAAAGTGCTTAAAGACTTAAGGAATAAATGGTTTGAGCTACAAAATTATAATAATAATAATAATAATTAAGGACACAAGTAGCCAGTCGCATTTTCTCCCATAGCCGGTCACCAGTGAACATTTTTAGTCTCATATTTTCAGCAATTTGATAAGATGTTTTTACTTTTTTTTTTTTTTTTGGATAATCAGGAACTAGTTGTATTTCAAAAGGCAATAATTACAAAGTTCATATTCCCGAATATGCTTCTTTCCGAAGACCTTGTGGGCTGTGGCTTTATATTAGATCCTTCAGTACTCTTCAATTCTGGCTTTATTCTTTGTGTTCGCACTAATAATCGAGTTAATCTTTTCTGTCCACTAAATTTTAGTATGGTTACCTAGCTAGTAGCTAGTCCAAATCAATGTTGGAGCAACTACTCCACTTAGCTGAAATCAAGCGGTGAAAGGCGTGATCGTGTCGACTTTCTATTGACGATTACCGCCAGCTAAAGTGGAGGAGACATTAGTAGACAAATTCTGACAATCTTTTAGTGGTCAAATTGTACAAAAATTTCCTTATGCAAATGGACCATTTTACTTATCAACATACCAACATGGTTAGCTTCGCGACGAAGCCAGCTAAAAGAAATCACATCATGAGAGTTAATCTGTTTGGGATTAGATTGTTGACTTCTAGTTTTTTTTTTTTTTTTTTTTTTTTTTTTTTTTTTTTTTAGTTACAATACAAAGCATAGTTCTTATCTACTTATATGAAATAAAAAAAAAAAACCGTTGTCCGTTGAATTTTCCGTCGCAGGCGAATGGAAGAGTAATGATCTTTTGAAAAAAAAGGTAACTATGAAGGAATAACATAGAAGTGGTGTTTGTTAAGAACCTTCTGATACTTAAATTAGATAATTAACAAAGCTTTAGAATACTTAAAGAATTTAGTATAATTGTGAATGTACACCCCTCTTTATTATATGTGATGGCTTTATATAATCTGACTCTGTGTAGCTGTTGGAGGTTATTTATGTCCCCTTCTTTAGTCTTTACTACTGAAATAACATCTCTAAACCTGTTTTTGTTAAATATTTTAATTAATCATCTCTAAAGGGCCCTTCATCTAACCATTGTGGTCTGTCAGGCGAGTTATGACTGGTCTTTAATACTCAAAGGCCATCTAATACTTTAGACAACATTTTACACTTTACTCATCATTAACGATTATCCTTGTCCATGGTAACAAATGAACATTTATATCCTACTCATCATTCACTGTTATCCTTATCCATAGTAATGAATGATTGATTATACTATACTCATCATCTACACTTTTTATTTTTATTTTATTTCAAATAATTTATGTTGTAATTTATTATAAATTAATTAATTTTTAACCTTTTTATTTCACATGATGTAAATAAGTTACCAAAAACAACAATTATTATTATTATTATTATTATTATTATTATTATTTTTTAATCATTCCCAACTGTTTTCACATCAGAGCAGCACTAACCTTTGTAGTTTTGTTTCATCCCAATGCGCTACCATAGTGTACCACTGATGCCCTATCATTTAACACTTCTGTAGTTTATAAAAAAAAATTTATCACTTTTGTAATGTCCCTTCAAAATAAGTAAGAAATATAGCTGTTATAAAATAAAAAATAAAAAATAAAAAATATAAGAAAAGAAAAAGTAAGAAATAGCTGCGCACGGAGATTCGCAACAATAGGATCTACTTTTTGGCACCAAGCCGAACTCTTTTGTTAAGCTATTTCCAATAGGATAATGATTATCATTGACTCATCGTCTGCCCGTCTGTGGGTGCACTGTAATCTGTAACGTACCACGTAAATCTTACTTTATTTATTGTGAAAAAAAAAAAAAAAAAAAAAAAAGATAAGATGTTTATGGTTATATTAAACCTCGGGTAGGGTGCCAGGTGGTAGTGGCCTGGGTAGGCTTGCCATACCGTGTAAGGGGGCCAACCCTCCCTAAGGACGTCCACCAATGGAAGTCTGCGGGTAGTGGGACTTGAACCTAAGTATGGTGTACGAAGTGAACGAACCTTACCCACTTATCCAAGCCCTGTTGGCATCTTACTTTATTTTTTTCCTATAATATATAGGTCTAGGAAAAACAGATATTTTATTAAAGTGTTGTACTCATCTTATTCCAATTGTCCGCGTGTTTGTGTTATTCCCATGTCAATACTTGGTTATGTTTGGTTTAGTGGAATGAGACGGAGGAGAAGGGAAATGAAAAGGGAAGGGAAAAGGGAAAAAAGTGTGGAAAGAAAGTTAATCGGTGTGTTTGGATAGAAAAAGGAAAGATGTGATGTATTTTACACTTCTATTATTTTAAATTATAAATTAATAAAGATATAAATGTCATTTCAAAAAAATAATCAAGACCTTTTAAGTGTATAAGAGTAATTTGAAGAGAAAAAATAATGACTTCTCCAAAAAATTTTCTTTCTCGTTCTTCCTTCTTCTTGTTTTTATTTCTAAACAAACAAAGGAAAGTCATTCCTTTCTTTTCTTTTCTTTTCCTTCCTCTTCCATCAAACCAAACAAAACCTAAATCTGCAAGTCTTTCATGCCAAAATAAATAATAATAATAATAATAATAATAATAATAATAATAATAAATAAATCATAGGTTCCTTGAGTTTCTTATATTTAATCTTTGCTATATAATTTTTTTTTAAAGAAAAAGCATTAAAAATAAATTAATGACATAGCTTGTAACAAAAAAAATATTCATCATTCACTCACCAGAATTTATTCCCCAACTCATACACTTCTAAAGCCCACACCCGGGTAAAGAATAAAAAATAACTACAAACTTGCTACAATAATTTCTATAAATAATAACCTATTGTTCCCAATTGCTAAAAAATATTAGCAATACACACCCGAAATAAAGCTCAATATGTGCGTGTTGGGGGATTCTAAGGTTAGCTTGTAACGCAGATTGTCCTTATGTTCCTCCATCTTTTTATTAATACAATTGAAGTTTAAAAAAAGAAAAAAAGAATTACCTTGGCTGGGTTAGTACCACAAGACCGCACGTCCCCACCTAAAGCCCTGAAGCTTTAGTTTTCTTCATTTATGGGTTATGGCAACCTGAGTCTCCACCATTGGGTCCAGGTACGCAAGTACATGGATTAGAAGCAGATGATTGCACCGGTGCTCGATCATTTGATGAAACTGACACCTTGATTTTTCCAAGTTTTGGCTTCATGACATTCAAAGGCGGCCTTGCAGCTTCAAGAGCTTTGTCGTTAAAAAGCAACAGTGCCGGAATCATCACGACCTTTACAATGTTAGAGAGAGTACTTCCCCCAAAAAGGATGTGTCTTTTTGTTGTTATGGTTTTCGAGTATTGAATGCCTCTCAGATTGACTATTATATTAGAATAGAGAACCGACTTTTTTGCACGTAAAAGATTTCTCAGCATTAGTAATGGGAGTGTATAAAAAACCATTGCTATTTTACCAACCAAGACACTAAAAGAGGCTTTCTCAAAAAAAAAAAAAAAAAAAAAAAAAAAAAAAAAAAAAAAAAAAAAAAAGACACTAAAAGAGGGCTTTAACCTGGTATGGGTACCTAAAATTAGTATGTGTTTGACTAAATGCTTGAGCTAAAATCCGGTCATGCTAGATACTTGTTAGGACATATGTGATTCAATGTTAGGAATATATGTCAACATTTTATATAATTTGCTAATCCTTTGACAAAACACACTTTACTTGTAATTTGATAGATCTAGAATGTGTTTAATACTTCAAGAAATAAGGTTTTAAATTCAAGTATTAAAGCCATGTAAGTCTGTCCAAAAATCAAGTCAGAAAGTGCAAGATTTTAAATCTCGGCAGTTAGCATCTATCGAGGTTTAAAAGCTGCTGAAACTTGTGGCTCGACAACTAGCTATTTATCGAGGTTTACGAAGTTCAGTTTTTCAGGATTGTTTTTCATCCAATCCATGAATGTATGTTTGGGTTTTCTTTTCTCACAACCATAAATATATATAAAGATTATTTTAAGGGCTGAAAAAGGTGACACAATTTGCACAAGAGCAAATTGCACAAGAGTGAAGAAGAGTGTGATCGGAAACCAAGTTTGCCCTAGTTCTTGAAGAAGCTGTTGTGTTTGTACACCATAGGGTTTTGTAACCAAGCAACTTCATGATTTTTATCGTGTAATAAACAGAAGAACTTTGTAGCTAACATCCTTCTCAAGTTAGTGATCAAGTCACGTACTAGGATCCGCGCAATTGGTTAGTCACGTTAAAGAGTTTTGCATTGAAAATGAGAGATTGTCACTACAGAACAAGTCCAATTGTGTATTGAGATAAGGGTTCAACTGTAGGTTGGTCGAAGATACTGGGATTCCTTTACTTGTAACCGCTTGTTTTGATAATAGTGGATTCTCGGGAGTGGTGACCTTAAAATCACTTGGTAGAGTTTTTGTCATGTAGGTTTTCCCCATTCATAAACAAATCACCATGTCAATTTATTTTCCACTGCATACTTAATTTAATTGATGATTTGTTTGTACCACCACACACATTGCATGTTAATTAACTTAATTAATTAACTTGACTAAATTAATTGGTTAATTTATCACAAGGGGTCAATACTTTCTTGACCTATCAATACTTACGCACCCAGAGAAATACTTTGGCATATATTTGGTTGCAAGACCTGCATGTTCTCTACTATACCCATGTTTGGTGGTTTTCTTTTAGACTAGATTGAGTAATCTTGATGGTATATACTTAAATAATTCCAAGAAATTTAATCATATATTTAAGTTCTTATTCATACAAATAGCTATAAAAGAATCTTGCATTGTCTCTATTTATAAATATATTAATTTGTGCACTGATTTAAATGGTGAATAGTGAGAAGAACACAACGACATGCAAAAGAGAAAAAACATATAGTAAATAAATTAACCTTAAATCAGAATATTTAGAATAAAAACTTACATTAAAAATGACATGTTAAAAATTGCCCATAATTTAGTTAGGATACCATTAATTCTAAACAAACAACATAGGGATAGCCAGATAATCACCACCCAACAACTAGTCAAGCTCAAGCTTTTGGATCTTTTAATGAGCTCAAGTTTAAACATTATTTTTAGACTTAATTTAAGCTCAAGTTAAGCTTGAATATTTTACATTTATTGTCAAATCGAACTTGAACATTCAATACTCGATAAAACTTGGGTCATTTACAACTCTAATCTTGTCTAATGCTTTGTCTAGTGAGTGGTCCCGATCTGGCCACCTATTCATGTATTTGTGTAGTTTCGGACTTTAGATCAATTAATTATACTCGTCACCGTACCCTACATTTCATCATTTTGTAAAACCATTTAGTCTAGCTATGACTTATGAGTAATTGGGCCTTCAACAAATTTATGAGCCCAAATACGAAAATTTGATTTGGTTGTCCTAGTGTGTTGGCTGTAAAGATTTAAGGTCTGTTTGGATAGAACTTATTTTGCTGAAACTGAAAATTGAAAATACTGTAACAAAATAATTTTTAAATGTGTAAATAGTACCGTGAGACCCATTTTTAATGAAAAATTTGCTGAAAAGTGAAGTTTATGGGATTAGTGAACAGTGCACAGATGCACTATTCACTACTAAAAAGTCAAAACATGCTGCTAAAAAAAAAAAAAGCAAACGGGTTCCAAATGGATACTTAGCCCCAAACACTATCTAGATGTTTTCATCCTGTGATTTGTAAGAACTAAGAACTAAGACTGCAGCATAAATGGTAAACATCGGTTGTGCTATATAGGAGAATTCATAAACATCTTTAATTAAATATAAAATAAAATAAACCCACTGTCTAGGCATCTTAGGGTTCTTAATCAATTACATGTGACGAGAATAATACCATGGAAGTAACACATTTGTTCTTAAGCAGTTTTTATTGTAGTGTTAAATTCCGAGAAATCATGTCAGGAACTTGAACCTTTTAAACTACATGAACCATTGTCTACAAGTAAAGCCCATATAACCGACCATCCAAGCAACTGAAAGGGGCTTTGTCTTAGCTTATTTGGAATATTTTTGGCGTTCAGCAAAATGCACCAGATTCAGCTGAAGTTCATAGTAATCAAACCAAGAACACCTTAGGATTTTCGCGGGCCAAGGTTGGAGAACAAAACTTCAAGTTGGATTTGTTAGGATAAATAGCACATTGAATGGACCTAACCCATAAATTGCCTGAAAAGTAAAAAATGAAAGTTCAGTTTCTCAAACTAATCAGATTAGGCAGCTTTGAAGCCCACAGATAAGATTGCCCAAAAAGGCCTTGAGAAAGAATTAGCCAACCCCCTCACTTTCCTTCCCAAAAAGAAACGGACACTCCATTTGTTTGGAGGAAAAAAAAAAAAAAATTAGCAGGTACGAAGAGAAATGCAAGTTAACGGAAAACATTTCCTGTGATCAAACGGAAATAGCAAAATACTGTTGGAATCAGATCATATCTATTTATGCGTAATGGTCCCGCAATATGGTATTGTTATTTTATTATATATAAACGTTGTTGTAACCCTACTTGGATTATTAACTGTTTTCTCTCATCAATGTAGACAAGTAGTCAAATCATGTAAATTCTTTAAGGCTATGTTTGTTTCATGTAAGTGATTCCGGAAAATATTTATTTTTTGGAAATGTTATTTTCCGAAAAGGAAAATATTTTTAAGTGTTTGGTTGCATTTTAAAAAATGTTGTGAAAAATATTTTCTGATGTTTGGTTGTATGGTTGAAAATGCTATTTTTCTACAAATTTTTCACACGGTAATTCAACTCATGGCAGCAAACTCCGGCAATCAAAAGCCACAACCACCAAAACACCGCCACCACACCACCACAACAACACCAAAAATCAAAATCACATAGAACACCAAAACACAAATAAAACCCAGAAAAAAAAAATCATATTCCGGTCAAATTGAGAGAAGAAGGAAGAGAGGGAGGATGATCGGTTTTGGGGTGCGACCATCGCGATCGGGGACGACAAATCGGTGCTGTGATTGCGGCGATCGGGGACGACGAATCTGGGTTCGCGATCGGGGGCGATGAAGAGTGCAATTCGAACGGCGATCGAGGACGACGAAGGGTGCGATTCGAACGGCGATTAGCGCGAAGGTGAAGTCGAATGGCTCTGGGCTCTGGGTTCGTTCTCTTTACGAGTCCGGATCGTTCTCTCTCTCTCTCGCTGCGTTTGTTCGCCTCTTGTGTTTTGTTGCGTTTTGGCTGAGTGTGTTTCTCTCTTTTGCGCGTGCTATGGAAATCGTTTGAAGGTAAAACAAGTATGTAAAATGATTTCCGGGTCAACAAGTGTAAATTTTGGTCAAACGGAAATGATTTTCCGGAAAATCTATTTTTCGTCATTTTGCCAAACGCGTGAGTTTTACGGAAAATCATTTTCGGAAATGATTTTCAGTTGATTCAAACACAGCCTAAATTATTTTCTCTTTCTTTTCTTTAATCTTGAGCAAATTGATTTTTCACAATAAATAAAAAAGAAAACGTTTTTCACTTTTCTAAAACAATTTCTTTTTTAATAAACATTACATGCTTAACATATTGTCACATCGTCATAATAAACACTATAGGACAATTTCTCCCAATGGTAACTGTTCTCTCTTAAGAATATAGGGATGAACAGTCGGGGGTGGGGGCTGGGAACTTCACGCGCCCCATTCAAACCCTAAACTCTCCCTGTATACAGGATTTTTGATGCGGGGCTTTATCCAGTACATTTCCCCCCATGCGGTATCAAAAAAGAATATAGGAATGAATTACTTAATTATTATTCTAATATTTCCCTTGCGTATAAACCCAAAATCCCCTTTAGTAGTGGAGAGAAGTGAATAAAGGGGTGAGGAAGTAGAGACTGACCTTAATGCAAAATAGTGAGGATGGGTGAGGTTGGTGCAGTTGCGAAGAAGTGACTAGTGAGAAATCTAAGAAAGAAGAGACAAAAATAAGAAAAACATATTTGAGAGAGAGAGAAAACTATATTCTTTGTACTCAACAATTTTTAGGTATTCACGGAACACGAGAAATAGTGTTCTCTCATCTTACATTTATGGCGGATATCATTGTGAATTTAATGAGTACATTCCACTATGAATGTAAAAAGAAAGAGTACCATTTTCTAAGCTCCCAAAAGTATCTAAGAATTACTTATCTACACTTATGATTGAGGAGTTAAGGAAGTTAGTAAGTTTCCACACAAATGCAAACACTTCATCCTCAAATCAAGTTTCCAACTATCTCTATTTGTGTATTTGTAAATTGGCTCCCAAATGCCCTATAACCACTTCTTTTTTCTTTTTCTTTTTTATATTTTTTATGGAACCCTATGACCACTTTGTTCATACGGTTTTGTGTGAACTATCTAACCATGGTTTTATGTTTAGTGACTTTGCTGAGTTTTTTTTGATAATTACAACTCTTAGAAATGTATATTTAGGGTGAGTTTGGCATTAGTTTTAAGTTTTATTTTTAACTTTTATGTATAACATTTACGTATATTTAGGATGAGTTTGGCATAACCTTTTATGTATATTTAGGGTGAGTTTCTCACTTTTTCAAATATTTTCAAGATACAAATATATTTTAGCACACTTTCATCAAAAAGATTTTAACAAAAAGCTAAATAAGTTGTTCCCAGGTAGACACTTAGTATCTCTTGGATGTAACAAGACACTTGTGTTCAATCCTTGTCTTTTCAAGGATTTGTTTGTCTCTTAAACTGATCCTATTTGCAAAAATTAATATTTTTGTTGGTATCTTTTAGCTTCTCTTGAGGATAAATGCTATTTTTCATGGTTACCATTTGCTAATAATTTAAATTATGTGATCATCTAATCATATAGCAACAAACGAAAAGTAAACCACCTACCCCCAAGATAATACTAGCTCTCAAGGCACAAGTATATTTTAGCATACTTTTATCAAAAAATTTTTAGAAAAAAGCTAGATAAGTTGTTCCCAAACGAATATATACTTAGTATTTTAAAACACTTTGTTTTTTGAGGATTTGTTTGTCTCTTAAACTGGTCCTATTTGCAAAAATTAATATTTTTGTTTGTATCTTTTAGCTTCTCTTGAGAATAAATGCTATTTTTTATGGTTACCATTTGCTAATAATTTAAATTATATGATCATCTAATCGTACCGCAACAAAAGAAAAGTAAACTGCCTACGCCCAAGATAATACTAGCTCTCAACACATTGGACCTAGATCTCATATGTTGTGAGAGGCTAGATATATACACCTAAAACATAATATCTTTTTGTGCTAATGCTAGGAATAGGATAGGTCCCACAAAATATTTGTCGCTGCCCACTTGCAGCATTTATGAGCCAAAGCATTACAAGACCTTTAACCAAACAAAACTTGGCAAAGTAAAACACCAACCCACCACTAATTCAACATCAGTAATGCTAAGACCATAATTTTTGTCACAACTTCCTCACATGGTAAGTTGTGAGTGGTGGAGTTATAAACCCACTATTTTTACTCTGCCACTCATGCCTTGCTACATAAATAAATTGTGACAAAAGTTGTAGTCCTAACATTTTTCACTCATCATTGACTCCTCAATATTCTTTACTTTATTTTATTTTATTTTTGGTAAAAGATTAGAATCTCTTCAATATTCTTCATTATTAACTACATGAGGAGGGACGGAAGAAATGATGGAAACACGACAGAAAACAAAGCTCACGACTAGGAAATATGCTAAATAAACACCTAATATCCGTGCAAATCTTTTTGGCTCAATAATGCATTTCATTAAAGCAAACGAACATAAATCCAAATATTTTGTAAAATCGTTCTAGTTAACTCAACTGTTTAAGTCTTTTATTGTCGAATAAGAGGTATAGGGTCCGATCTTAGCCTACACTAGAAAACTAATTGGTATTTTAATCTAATGATAAAGAGCTATCATCAAGAGAGTACACCATAGATTAAAACCATCTAAAGAAGAAAAGAAAAAAAAAAAGGGGAAAAAAAAAAAAAAAAAACTCAATCCTTATGGTAGAATCCTCTAAGATTGGCTAAGGATCATGATCTTACGCGATCCCACAATCTAGATCACGATTTTACCTAGACTCCACCCCATAAACAATTGTAATACTATTTGGATTGATTTGGTGATGTAGCCGGATCGAGATCCTAACAACCATGTTAATACCTTAAGTCAATCCAATAAATTGATAACATCAAAACACTGCCCCTTAAAAATAAAAAATAAAAATGCAGCAAAAACACTATTCTGATCCAGTAAATTGATAACATCAAAACACTGACCCTTAAAAACAAAAACACTATTTTGATCAATACATTTTTTTTTTTTTTTTTTTTTTTGCGTTAGAAATAGTGTTTTCACCAAAAAAATCTTAAGGAAAAAAGGGCCTGACAAAACTAAAGAGTCACTTTTATATTGCATTCCCCTCAACTGACTATGAACGATTTAATAATTTAAATTAACCCAAATAAAGTAATACTAACATAAACATAATGACCTGTTTGGATGGAGGGGAGAATGAGGGGGAGTGGAGGGAAGTAAAGTAGAGTTGGCTAAAAAAAAACTAATTTTGTACTAAATCTACTTTTCTCCCCTTCCTCTCTCTCAATCCAAACGGACCAATATTGTTGGACTGTTGGGTGTTTTTTTGTGTGTATGTGCACACACGTTTTGAGAGAAAAACAAGGAGAGAGTAAAAGACTGTTGTGCTGCAAGTATGCAACAAGCACAAAAAGACTAATACAAAACTCCACAGAAAATGAGATGGTTTTTTTTTTTTTTTTGACTTTTTAAAAAATGTCCAATTTTTTAGAAAATATTTATGAAAAAACAAAGGAGCGTAAAATATATGATTATCAAATCCAAGACAGGTAACTAGTACGTACCAAACAAAAAGTGTGAGCTCTAGGATATTTGTTAGTTGACAAAAGAAAAAGAGACCATTTCGGCATTTTCACAAACATTAATATGCGTTTGTGCTCATAAAAAATTCCAACTTCAAATGAAGAAAATTCCTCCAGCCTGAATTATTTATTAAAAAAAAAAAAAACCAATTTCCTATATCATCTCACATTTATCACAGCAACTAAACATACATAGCCTTTCAAGTTTCACCTATCACAGCACCTAAACGGAAAAAATAAAGCACATAGAGAAATATGGGAGTGGTACCGAGAAAAAACCTTGGTGTTTGAAGTAAAGAAAATAAACTAAAGCACTATAATTCCCTTTTAATTCCAACACTTCCAGGAATACACTATACACACACAAATAAATACAACGCGTACCGCTGGATTGCACAGCGGTTCACTTTATCTTTTTTATTTATATATAATTCCAGACGTGAGTGAAGTAACAGCAATCAGTCAAACACAAGAAAAAAACTTGAGAGAAATGATCAAATTGACTTGGTGAGGGGATTAAATAAGTTGAAGAAATTCCAGAGAGGATCAAAATACAATTTAGATGAAAAATAAAAGTTAAAAGGAAATCATCTGTTTGATAGAGAATTTAGAAGGAGGAAGGGAATTAGGCCTTGTATCTAGTGATCTTGGTTGCAGAGATTCCACATCTTCCCTAGTTTTCTTGCCAACCAAACTTCACCCAAAAAAAAAACCCCATTCGAGCCAAAATCTACCAAAAATCGAGGGAAAAAGAAAAATAAAAATCGATGTCTAGATACAGGCCTTGTTCTTTTTTCATAATGGAATCCTTCAAATTTCTAACAAAATAATCAAACAAAAACATTCCCCGTTAACAAACCGCCCTTAAAAATAATGATAATAATAATAATCAAACTCAAATCCAAACTTCCAATAAACTAATTTTGAAAAGAGTATTGAAAATAAAAGAAAGAAATCACAGAGGAAGAGCTAACCTTGTACAGACCAAAAGCTTGAAAAGTGGCAACGCACCTACTCTATGTGATTCTTTGTAGGCCGATATTTCTTTCGCGAGTTTTGGGCCTTTTGACAAGGAATTTTTTTCTTCTCATTGGGCTTAGTGACCCCAAGGTGAACCATCGTTTTTCAATCTATAACTTCAGTTTCTGATAATAGTTTTTTATCATCAGATCAAGACATTAATCTGTTTTTAGTGTAGGCATCCCAAATTTTTATACAACCATCAAAGATTTTATCAGTTAAGTTAACTGGAACTCATCGTAATTATACTTTTAAAATATAGGTAAAAAGAGAAGATAGCTGAGTTTACCCAAAAAAAAAAAAAAAAAAAAAAAACAGAGAAGATAGCTGATGTAATGATAAAGAAACAAACCAAAACCTTGTAGCACAAAATCCTCAAATTATATGCATAAGCTTTTTATTCTAAAGAGTCTCTCTTTTCTTTTCTTTTTCATTTGCTATAATTGTTTCCAAATCTAGTACGCAACTATAACATGAAAACCCCCCATATATATGTTCATATGTAATACATACGATATTGACCAAAGCTAAAGCTTCGTTATGTTTAATTATTTACGAGCACCTTCATCATTGCGCCCAGGAATATAGGTGGATGGATTAGGCGCTGATGGTGGAACTGGTGCTTGAACTTGTGAAACTGACACATTGAGTGACTGATCAGGTTTCGACTTCATGTTATCCAAAGGCCTTGCAGCTTCAAAAGGCTTGCTGTTAAAAACCAGAACCGCAAGAATCACCGCCAGCTTTACAATGTTGGCGACAGTTTTCTTGTTTCCCCTAAACATTTTTTGATTAATCAGAAAAGGTTATGTTTATATCCAATGTGTGTTTTGTTGAATGAGAAAATAGCTTTGAAAAAAAAAAAGAAGAACTGAGAAGTGAGCACCTATAACATCGAAATAAGGAGATTTATAGAAATTTGTGCCCAATTTTGCTTGTTTTGCACGGTACTTTATTTATTTATTTTTTACAAGATAGTTTAAAGAGAAATACTTTAAATTTTGTTAATATTTTTTTATTGAATGTGAATTTTAGAAATCAAATTGTTGAATTGCATTTTTTTATAATATTATTAATGTTTGCCAAATTCTAAGAAGAAAAAAATTCATTGGCTATGTCATTAATCAAATGTTTTAAATTTCAAAATTTTATAATCTAAAATTATACATAAAAAAAATTAAGTTTATTAATTGAATAGTAAATAACATTCAATATAAATTAAATTTGACATGCATGTTAAAAACATAAATTACATGAAATCTATTGATTAAATTTTCAAAATCCAAAGAAAAAATATAAAAAGAATTTGAAAGGTATTTAGAAAGAAACTTTATCCTTTCAAAGAGAGAGTGGAGATGTATCTTAAAAGCATTCTTGTGGTTCTAGCCAGAGCCAGTTTTCTTTGGATTTGGTGGAGATAGGTGTGATGGGGAATGTAACTCACAATTCCCTTTGTCTTTTCTTTTTTCCTTTTTTATCTTTTGGAACACAAGAACATTTTTATTCCTTTTCTTTTTTGGAGAACACAAGAACATTCCTAATGGATGGCTCATGCAAACCTAGACAAAATGCATTTTGCCAGCGGGACTATGGGAGTACTGCCGTGAGGCCCAAGTGTAGCCAGTCACATTTTCTGTCATATCTAACTTGCTGATTCTGCAAACTTACCAAACTATACTGTATGATATTTTGAAATATTCAAGACTTAGTACCTGGATACTGATTATATTGAGTGCGTTTGCATTTTCAGCGTTTCACGCTTTTTTTTTTCATTGAAAAACGCGTTTGAGTGCTTTCCAGTGAGTCTCGTGCACTGTTTACAGGACTTACAAATCTTTTTTCATCAAAAATTTCATTAAAAATGAGTCTCACGACATTATTTATATATTTAAAAATTATTTTCCTACCATGTTTTCGTTTTTCAGTTTTCAATAAAATAAACGGTATCAAAACAGAATCTTAAAGTCCATAGTTTAGACGGCTTGGATTAGAGTTTAGATTTAGAGTTCATGACTTAAACAGCCTGAAAATTCCTATATAGATTTATAATTATATATAAAATAAATGTTGATAATTATTAAATATAAACAAGGATGGTAGCGTGGGTTGAAAACCGAAAAGCGGTGTTTGGTATTGGAATATAAAAAAGTGTTTACTGGTTTTCAACTCTTTGGTCAAATGTGTATAAAAGGTGGAGAAGACCCGGGAAGAATAAATTCTGAACAAATTTGACGTGTCCTGTACCTTTTTTTTTTTGGCTGAATATGTCCTGTACTTTATTGCTGATCCCAGCGGGTTCAAAAGAATTCACTTTTTTTTTATAAAAAATAAATAAAGAAAATGCTAACCCTCATGACAATAATTAATAATTCATTTAAAAAAATTTTGTAAAAAAAAAAAAGAATATAATTAATATTTTAACTGTTTATTTTATTTTCCATAAAAGTGGTGTTAAAACTTTCCTAAAATAGATTATTAACCATTTTTCAAAGAGTATCCGTTAACTTAACCTAAAAAAGAACAAAATTTTTCTTCAAACTAGAAATTTTTCAAAATTCTCACATATTTCTTTTTTTTATGTGAATTTTGAAATTTTAACCGTTGAATTTCATGTTGTTCTTAACATACGTATCAAATTTCGTTTAAATTGGATGTTATTTATTATTTAATCAATTAACTTATTTTTTATATACAGCTTTAGATCACAAAAACTTGAAATTATAATATTTATTTGATGACATAGCAATTGATCTTTGATTTTCTTGAAATTTTGTAAGCATTAAGAATGTAATAAGAACATGCAATCTAACAATTAGATTTTCAAAATTCACATTCAATATAAACATATATGATGAGTTTGTAGGTTTTCTCTCCAAACTAGTTTGGAGAGAAACTTTGTTCCCTAAAAAATATAACAACCCACAATCTTATTTTAACTATTAAAATTAAGTCCATTAAAATAAATAAATAAAAACAATAATAATGTGGTTTGGTTTTCTTGCTTGTTTTGTTTAATGACTCCTCAATTAAAATGTTAAAGAACTCAATATCTTTCTTTTACACGAGGCTTAGGAGATTAAGATGTAATTGTTTTTATGATTATTATTAGGCTAAAATGTAAAAATGATTTTCTAAGTTTTTTCAGATTTTATTTCAGTCTTCTAACTTTTTTTTTTTTATTTATTTAAGTCCTCTAACGTTCAAGTTTATTCAATTAAAACTTCTTCATCAACTTTTGTTATATGTTGTGGTTAATTTTTCAATTTTTTAAAAATTTTCAAATTTTTTAAATTAAAAAAAATTCAATTACTGATTGAAAAATATTTTTCAGATTTTTTTTATAAAAAATTTTAACAAAAATTATTAGAAAGACCTTAATTAAATAAATTAATTTGAAAGTTAGTGTTAGTGTTGCATTTTAGCCTTATTATTATTAACACTTTCGAAAGTTGTGATAGTTGGGGAAGCCTCACCACATGTACTTCCCTGTTAACGGAAAGTTCTTTTTCTAAGGGGGCAAAAGAAATTTTGATTCAGGAGAATTGTAACTTTGCTTGGTGGATGGATATGAGCCAGTGATGTTGGTGGGTCAGTGGGAACAATATAAATAGATTGCTGCTTTACTTAGGAATGGCCATAATTAGCTGTGTCAACTGGATGCTTCTCTTTATGTCTTTGAGATTCTAGGCTGGATGCTTTGCTTCACTTATTAGGGACGACGGAGAACCGTGTTTGTTCCACTAAAAACGGACTGTTTTCAGTTTTCATTTTTTTTTTTTTTTTTAATTTCTTTTTTAGGTCCTACTAGTGAAATACTCGTTTGGATATATATTTTGTTCTTATTTCTGTTTTCAATATCCAAAAATGTGAGAATGAGAAATCAAAACAAGGTTTTGACATTTTCATTTTCAGCAAAATAAGTTTAATAACATTTTTGTAAATAAATTAAAAAAAAAAAAAAAAAAACTGACATCATGGGTCTCACATGACAGCCTCTCTCTTTCTTTTCTTTTTTTAATGTTGGGATTTGATGATTTTGTAAATTTCTATTTTCTGCAGTACCTAGTCTGTCATTGGTCCTGATTCACAAAGAATGAATTTGGGGTTATGCGTTAAACATAAGTTTGGAGTTGTGGCTAGGTTTGACGAGGGAGGTGAACTGTTTCTAGTGGGTGTGATAAGGTGTCTGTTGGGTTTGTCAAAAAGATACTTATATTTTTTTTTGAGTAACAAAAGTGAAAATGAGAACGAAAATGAAGAAAGTGAGAATAGAAAATGAAAATAAACCTAATAGGAGCCCAACATGGTTTTTTTTTTTTTTTGTTTTGTTTTTTGAGAATCTAGATTGCAACTTAGATTCTCGGGTATTTCCAGAGCATGAAGAATGAGCTCTCACTCTCATATTCATGGTAGAGTTCATCATGAATGAGAGAGAAGAGTGTACCATTTCACTATACTTCGAAAATACTAAGAATTTTTCCAACCGGTACTTTATCTTTTTTCGAGAATCTAGGCTGGATGTTGTATGTATTGAGGCCCCCCATAAAGGGTTTAGAACACAACACAAGATTTAATTTTCACCTTGCCCGTATCATGAGCCTATTTACAAGGATATAGGGGGAAATTACACTTTACCCTCCTAAACTATACCTCATGTTACACTTAGCACCCTAAACTATGTGGATACACACTTACCCCCTAAACTATTACCAGTTGCATACTTTGCACTCCACTTTTAAGTTGGCCGTTAATTTGGATGGAATTTAAACTCATATGCAAGTCATGTGACATTTGCAAAGGTGGCATATAATTAAAAGACCAAATTACCCCGTTTGAATCTCTTAAAACAACAAATCTCCCTCTCATGTGTTCTCTCTAGATGGCACTCATATATATAAATATATTGCCTTTAAACTTTAGTCCTCGCCTTCTTCCTCCGATCAACATCACAGGTCTCTCGTTTCCTCCCAATCTCTCGCTTCACTCCATCGGTCGTAGTCCCAGCCCCAAATAACCCAAGACCGAAATTACCCCAAATTGAAAACCCGAACTCGCCTCTTTGCCTCGCTTTTAGTTTGTGTGTAGCAATTATTTTGTGTTTTCTCAAGTTCGATTTCAGACTTTCAGTTCTTTCTTTCTCCTCTATTTCTTTTTCTTATTTCATTTTAATTTTTGAGTGCTTCATAAAGGTCCAAGTTTGATTCCTTAAACCATGTTCTTATTACAAAGGTTAGGGATTAAGAATATAATGTATTGATGTTAAGCGAGAATTGAATTTGGATTTTACTGATTTTCAAACATTACTGGAACCCATGGCTACATATATAAAAGAATGCCAATTGTATTCGTATCTCAAAGGAGAGCATGTTATCAATCATTATATGTATTAACCCAATGTAAATTAGTCTTTCACCATCGTAGAAAATCAATACATGTATTAACCCAATATGAAGGAGAGCTTGTGCTTGTTTAAAACAAATTAAAATGAAAAAAGATAAAGCAACAGAGGAGAAGGATAGGACTGGAACCGAATGAGAGAGGGAATGTTGAGAATTGAGACTGAGATTGAGAGGGAGAGTTGTGTTGTTTTAAGAGGTTGAAAGGGGTAATTTGGTCTTTTAATTATATGCCATCTTTGCAGCTGTCACATGACTTGCACATGAGTTTAAATTCCATCCAAATTAACAAATAAGTTAATAGTGAGGTGCAAAGTGTAACATAAGGTATAGTTTAAGGGGGTAAAGTGTAATTTTCTCAGGATATAGTGGACCACAATCGTAAAAGAATGAGAATTGTTTAGAAATTTGAACTGAAAATTGAACCCATTGAAAATTACAATTGTGATCTCTTTGGAACTCTTTGCAAATTATAATGTTGATTTGCTAAAGTATTGCATTTCATATGTCAAATGATTCATTTGAACTGAACATAGTTTCTAAGCTTATAAAGTTTCATATTATGTAAGTTCATTTATTTTACGTAAGAATATACTTGATCTAGCTAGTTAAGACTTAGGATAATTATTGAATTCAAACTCACTCCCTCCAACCCCCCTCCCTCCCTTCCCCTCTTTTTTCTTCACCTTTTATATTCAGATTCTGAGAAATAGTGAGTGTCATATTGAGATTTCAAGAAATAGCAAGTGTCATATTTAGATTCTAAGAAATAGCAAGTATTGGGAGTTTCGCGAGGATGTGCGCATGAGAGGAGTTTAGGAATCTTTTGAAATAAGATTGAACTTTGGTATTTAGTATTTCTTGTTAATTAGCATTTTGTGCATTTGAGATTTGGACTTTATTTTGATTGATGCTTTTGAGACTATGGATATTAAATTATCGATGATAATTGGATTTTATTTTACATATTGATTAATTGAGGATTTTCTACTCCTTTTTTGTAGGCCTTGAATTATTGTAAGGTGGAAACTTTATAAGTGCAACTGTTATCACATATCTGATGTATTGTTTGATATGAATTTAATAAATTGAATATTTTATTAATAGATGAATTGTTAATTTATAGTGTATAGAATGTAATGGCTTATGGTACCATTAAATTAAATTAAATTCATGACCAATAATCTGATATGATGTTCTTTGAGTTGAGTATTGATTATGGATTATTGGCCAAAATGGGCATTTGCCTCTTTCACCAAAATTTTCCAGCAAAATACCTCATGTCCGAAACTATTTAGGAAAATGCCCCGTTTTGAAACTCAATTTTCTAAAAATCAAGTTTCAATTTAAAACTCGATTTTTAGACAATCGAGTTATACAGAACTGAAAATTATAAAATAAAATAAAAAAATTCTGGAACTCGAGTTCATGAAACTTGAGTTCCATTCAAGAAACTCGAGTTCCATACAAAGAACTCGAGTTCCTTGAAATTTTTTTTGTGGAACTCAAGTTCCATGAACTCGAGTACTTTGTATGGAACTCAAGTTCCAAAAAAAAAAAATAAAAAAAAAAATAAAATAAAATAAAAAAATAATAATAAATAAAAATCTAAGTCCACGTTCGCTATAACTCGATTGTCCAAAAATCGAGTTTTACATTTGGAACTTGATTTTTAGAAAATCGAGTTTCAAAATAGGGGCATTTCCCTAAATAATTTCAAAAAGAGGGCATTTTGCTGAAAAGTTTGTGAGAAAGGGGTAAAAGCCTTTTTTGGCTTGGATTATTGATAGATCTTACTGCGGAAGATGATTGTATTTTGAAATTAATGTTATGATTAGGTATAACCAAATGTGGCGTCATAGATTCTATATTGATATATGTTTGGGTTCAGGATTTTGTATCTATCTTGTCTCAATCTTTGTCTAATGAGTGGTCTTAATTTGGCCATCTATTCATGTATCTGTATAGTTTTAGACTAGATCAATTAATTACCTAACATTTCATCCTTTTGTGGTAGCAGAAGGTAAAACCATTTCATCTAACCTTAAGTAATTGGGCCTTCAACAACTTTACGATCCATATCACAATTAGGGGGGAAAATGGTTAAAATGCAAAACACACTCTATAAGTTTTACCAGAATTTATTTAAATTCTTTAATTTTAATTTTGTCTATAAATTTCTATTAGCTTTTAATATCTTATTTTACAATACACCCTATATCAAATTTTATATTTTTATATATAACCTATTAAAATAATATAACTAAACAACCCACATATTAATTTCTCTATCTCTCTCTATCTTCTCTATCTTCCTCTCCAACCCATGAAAGTAAATAAATTAAGTAATAGTAGCAACATGCTATAGTGGCCTGCAAGTAGTAGCAAATTACTCTAGAAGAGCATTCACACTAAAAGTGTGAAAATACCTATAAAGCCATTTTAGCACCAAAACCCAAAAAAAAAAAAAAAAAAAAAAAAAAAAAAAAAAAAAAAACCTCTTTATCAATGGTACCAGACCTAAAATTTTTTTAGCAACTTACTAAGAACATATCCAACAACCTCTTCAAATTTTTGTACTGTTTGGAAAGTGAACAGTTCATTTTATCTTTTACCTACTTACTTTTTCAAATACACTTTCCAAATGACTCTTTATCCTTTTCTCCATCTAATTTAAATATTATTTCTTTATTCATTCTTTATTCTTTTTTTAATATTCCTTTATTCTTCCTTTATTCTTCCTTTATTCATTCCTAATGGCTATATTTTTCAAATTCCTAACAGCCATATTTTTTAAATTTCATAACATTTTCAAATTTTGCAACGATCATATTTCTCAACTATTTTATTGATCCGATCATATTTTTAAATGATCATACATTTTCAACAATCATATTTTTCCAATGATCATACATTTTTCAATATAAATAATATTGCAATGATCATATTTTTCAATATATATAATCTTCTAATGCAAAGTTTAAATGACAATAGCATCAAATCTATCGACTACTTGCAAAATAAAAAGCAAATGTTCTACTACATCAAATAATAGTAGATAACAACTACTATCCTTAGTCAGTGGGATCACATTGCAACAAAAAAAAGAGTGACCCTGTATATTCTAGTCAATTTAATCACATTGCAACAAAATAAGTTTAAAGTGCTCTCCTAATTATACAAAACAAGAGCACCCCATGTCAAGCTAATTTCTTCGCTTTTCAAGGATTTCCATTTGGCGTTGATGAATATATTCTTGTTGCATTGGAGGCAACGCACTTACATCCATCATCATAATCTTTTTTTCCTCCTTCATATTCTCCAGTCTAAATTTTTCTATTTCCCTATCCTCTTTCAATTTTTCCATTTCCAATTCCATTTTCATTTGTGCCGTTGTAAGTTTTCTATCCTTGAGATGAATTCGTGCCATCTCTTGCTCATGGTTTGCAAGACATCATTTTTCAATAGCAGCTATTTTCATCTCATTCATTTTTCTTCTTTCTTCTATCATGACATTTAATAAGGCTTCCATATTTGAAGATGTACCTTCTTTGCTCTTTTGTTTTTTTAATCTTTCTTTCTCAGCCTTCTTGCCTGGTGGTCTCTCCAATACATTAGGAACATGTGGGATATTTTCATCCTCTAAATCTATTGGCTCTAGATTAGAAGATGAAGATGTTGTCTCAAGTCTCCCTCTTTTTGGTCTATGCTCTTGAATAGTACGCAACCATTTTGGCGAGTGCTTCAAAAGATTCCAACAATGTTCATATGAAAATGTGGAACCTTGGAGTGTTTGATACTGTTGTCTTGCCTTATTAAGCTGAAAAATTAACAAATATGTTATAATTAATATCTTGAAATAGTTGAAACAAATTATCAAATTAACACAATTTTTTTTGTAAGATGTACCTTGTCTTCCTCGGTCATACCACTTTGATTCATTGAATCAATTTGTGACAAATACTCACAAAACTTATTGGTGCATTTTTGAATTGTTGACCACCGATTCATTAGAGAAGTTTGAGTACGCGTAGACTTAAAGGTCTTCCACTTGCGGTAGTAGTCTGAAATTATTTTCCAAGAAGTTCCTTTTTGTTGGTTAGTACTTTGCACTACATCTTGGTTAACATTAAGAAATGCATATACAAGAAGATTGTCTTCTTGGATGGAGAAGTCGGCACCACGTTCTGGTTTCTTAGCTATGGATTCAACCTCGGGTGGAGACATTTGGTTGACTACTTGAGCTTGTGGAACAATATCTTCACCACTTATATGTGAAGATCCTATCACATATTCATTATTAGGATCTTCTAAAAGATCAATGAAAGATATAGCTCCTGGAATATGCGGATCCATCCCTAGCAAGAAAATTAATAAAGTATACTATAAGAAACCCTTCATACAGGTTTCACAACTTAAAAAAAAAAATAAAACAAATGCTCTAAGGCAGATTTCACACCTGCGAAAACCCCTTAGGCAGATCATATATTGAGCTCAAAAAGCCATAACACATTTAGAAACCAATGGTAAATTAGGTCCTGGTATCACTTATCTATTGGCTCAAGTACTTAATGGTTAAGCTTTCTTTAATTGAAACTTTGGACCATTATTTCCTCAAAGTTTATTTCCCTCATCACCTTTGTCTCGTAAATTCTTAATTACCTTATTGCTTTGGTTCAATGCAATTATCCTTCCACTATAAAATCGTTGTCCCTCTTATAGATACAGGAAAAAAAATATTAAGCTTATCTAAGACCCAACATAAAGAAGTGTTTATAAACTACAATGTTGAAGCATCTCACATCAAAATTTCAAAAATATTTCCATTGTTCACACTAATGTCAGGTATCCACCAAGAATCAAAAACAGGGAGAACAAGGGTATCCACCAAGAATCAAAAACAGGGGAACAATAATGTCAGGTATCCACCAAGAATCAAAAATAAGGGAACAATAAATTATAGAACAAACACAAACACAAATCCAAATTCATTTCAAGATTAACCTAAATCTGAACCCATTTTGAACTCAGTCCCAAACCTGGAAATAAACAATCAACCCTATTCCCTTGAAACCCCAAAATCCAAATCAATAGCAAACAGAACACAAACACATCATATACCTAGAAACCCATTTTTCTAAATCAAAAAATAGCCAACTAGAAATATGATTTCAAATTATTGAAGTTGGCATACCAATTTGATTTCAACTTTTGTGAGAGAAATCTAGGATTGTTAATCTTCCAGAGATAGTTTTGTGATCGTTTGCAGATCACCCTTTGTAGCAGAAAGAGAAAAGGAGGAGAGAATAATTGTTCACAAAGAGAATGAGAGAAAAAAAGAAGCAACGACAATGGAGAGAATGAGAGGAAAAAAAAAAGTAACGAAGGAGAGAGAAAGAATTGATATAGTAAGTAGCTAGTATAATTTTTAATCTAAGAAATCCAATTGCTAATGAACAAGAGCCCATCGGACTTGATGAGCTACCGTTCATGAGCTAAAAAAAATTTCAGGTATAGAGAGTCCGTTGGAGACCTATTTTGTGGGTTTACTCTCTACAATAAAGAAGATATTGTGTTTAGAAAGTCTATTGGAGATGCTCTAAAGCATGTTGCTACTATTCTCTCTCTCTCTCTCTCTCTCTCTCTCTCTCTCTCTCTCTCTCTCTTGTGCCTCTCACATTCTCAACCTCATTCTCTCTACTCTCTTCTCTCTTCTCTCTCACTTCTCCTATTTCAGCCCTTTCCTCTCACATGGTGGCTTCGACTCTAGTCCACTTCCATTTCTTTTCTCATCATCGTGTTGGTCCTCACTTAGTGGTCATCCTTTCTTGGTGTCCGGGGCCGTCGGTATGAGTGGGATGTGGCTGGGTTTCATCGTGTGTGGCGGGATCTTGATGGCAATGGCGGGGTTTGATAATTGTGATGTTGGTTTAGGATTTGTGGTGGTTGTGGGTTGGATTGGTGGTGGTAGGTCATTGATCGGGTTATGGTGGTTGGGTTGGCAGGTCACGTAGTAGGTTGTGGGTGATTTTCTATGGTGGTCTAGTTTTTAAGGCTGCAATTTCATGGGTTTTCACGACTGTGATTTTCTAGGTTTCTTGTTTGATGTTAATGGAGGAGGATGATGATTAAAGTAGGGGAAAATGTGAAAGGGGCGGGTCAGGTTTCGACTCCATCGGTGTGTGTCCTATCTCCAAATCTAACCAAGCTTTGAGGGACTAATAACAAGTAGGTTTTGTAGGGGTTGTGGGTGCCAGTGGTGGGGTTCCGATTTTGCAAAGGTTGTGGGTGGCGGTGAGGTGGTTTTGGATGGTCATTTTATTTTGGATGTAGTGAGTTGCGATTTGTAGGGATTGTGGTGGTGGGAGGTGCTTGTGGTGGCTATGGCTCTGCGGTGGTTTTTGAGGTTGTAGTAATGGTTCTTTGTGGCGATCGAGGTTGTGGCGGTGGTGGTTTGTGCTAGTTGTGGCTATTGTTTATTGTATTGGGTATATTATATTATTATGTTATCTCTATATATTAAGAGGATTCAGAAATCTCTATGTGAGAGACCTCGAAAAAAGTGTCTCTCAAAAAAGAGATTTGGGTACCTTTTAGGACACTTTTATTTTTGGGTATTTTTGGGTAAGTGGTATGGAGTCGCTACTTTTTTTTTTTTTTAATACCAAAAATAATAAAAACTATATACATGACTGAAATGTTCTCTTCATTGATTGAATAAAAATTTACATATCCGAAAAGAATTGAATATTTACATAGTTTTGGGTCCTAGTTACAATCTATCAAAATAATTACACGGCTTATTGTCCTAGTTACATTCTATCCAAAATAAAGAAAGACAAGGCTAGATCTATGTAACCAATGACCGAAATCCGTAGGCTAGGTTACAGAATGGGAAGGTGTTAGGCACCCATTCTACGCAAACAGAGTCTAGTCTTCTAGACTCTTGTGACCAATGTACCATTTTATGCATGTCATGAATGATATGTTGAACATGTGAAACAAAAAATCAAATCACATTAATTTATTTAAGAATGAAGTCTTTTCTTTTGCTTAAAAAAGTTCAGATTTGTTTTGATTGGTAAAAAAAATGATTTTGATTTGTCAAAATACCAGATCTGTTTTGTTTTAAAACAAAGTCTTTTCATTTGAAAAAGTATCGGATCTATTTTTTTAAGAACTAAAAAAAAAAGGTTTTTGATAACAGAAAAATCAGATCTGTCGTTTTTAAGAACTAAAAAAAATGGTTTTTGATAACAAAAAATCGAGATCTATCTTTTATATGTTTTAAAAGAATGAAAAAAAAAATTTCTTAAGAAGAGAGTTTCACTCATAATTTAAATTTATGCAACATGAATAAAACATACACAAACACAACAATACATGATCTCTTTCTTTATTTCAAAAATATGCATTCATTAAAAATTAGATCTGTATCTAAGGAAGATACAAATCAGTTTTGATGAAGAAAAATTCAGATCTACATCTATGGAAGATGCAAATTTGTTTTGTTGTAAAGAAAAATTCAAATTTGCATCTAAGAAATATGCAGATCTATTTTGTTTTGAAGAAAAATTCAGATTTGCATCTAAGGAAGATGCAAATCTGTTTTGTTATGAAGAAAAATTCAGATTTGCATCTAATGAAGATGCAAATCTCTTTTGTTTTGAAGAAAAATTTAGATCTGCATTTAAGGAAGATACAAATCTGTCTTATTGTAAAGAAAAATAATTAATTACAAGCGGATCTTTGAAACTAAGAAACAGATTACAACAATAATAAAGAAATTAAGAACATATTTTCATAACTGAATTAACGAGGAGAATATGAATACTTGAAACAATTAAACATACATCATCATGATAAGAGAAGCCTAACAATAAAAGGGTTAGAAAAAAACCTCTTGCTTGAGCACTCTTCAACTTGAGATGATGTTTTAAGGTTTAAAGAAACTTATTCAGTTATATTTGAAATCTAAAAACCCTATCTTCAATAGAAAATTAGAGAGGAGATCGAAAAATATGAGCTGTTTGGGAGCCCAAAACGTGTGCCTCTTAGAGCATAAAAAAAAAGTGCTGAATTATAAGGTTCAATCTCTATTTATAGAGGTCAAAGGACTCTAAAAAATAGGCATGAATGATTAAGATGTGAATCCAAACGCATCCTTTGTGGAAAGATCGAAAAGGGTGTGCATTATCATCACCCGAAGGTCATTGGGCCAAAGCCCACAAGGAAAATCTTGCCCTTTTAGAGTGCCGAACGGCACTCCAAAAGTGCTAAATTGGCCTTTGGGCATCGAACACTCTTTCATGTTCGGGTGTCGTTTGGGCTTCACTTCTAGGGTTTTTTGGCCAGTCCTTGTACCTAGACGTGTTTTCATCCACTGTTTATGATTTTTTTATCTTTATTTTGGATAATTCAGGCTTTTTAAGAATAATCATCTTGAAGATAAATACTCTAAAATAAATCTTAATAAAATTCAGATCATCCACAATTTTATTGTTATCCAATCATCCCTTTTATTCCTATGCATGCATCCCTATTTTAAATACTAATTATCAACCAATCACAAAATTATTTAATTAATTTTAATTATTTAACCAATCAAAATTAATTTAAACTAATTGTGTGTGGTTGACTCTATCTAGACACAATGCATGTTGACCATGCAAACTTGATTATGCGATATCTTTTGATCTGATGGTTCGATTTGAAAACCGAAAACACCGTTGCAATCGTTAGAATCTCAAGATCACTTTTATGATATGCAATGAATGAATTGATGCATGTAATGCAAAGAAAATATGATGCATGTGATGCAAGAATGAATTGATATATGTAATGCAGTCATGATTTTTGTGGATACATGGATGGTCATTCTCCTTGATTAAATCATGGGTGCAAAATTGAGTGTCTACACTCTATATATTAAGAGGATTCAGAAAGTTAATTATTGCATTTTTCACTTCTAGAAATACCCCTAATTTAATCTCTATATATTAAGTGGATTCAGAAAGTTAGTTAATGTCGTTTTCACTTCCAAAAATATTCCTAATTTAGTTAATTTATCCTTATTCCTAAAAATAAGAAATGAGGTTAAAACTGTAAATATTCCTAATTCACTTTTATGATATGCAATGAATGAATTGATGCATGTAATGCAAAGAAAATATGATGCATGTGATGCAAGAATGAATTGATATATGTAATGCAGTCATGATTTTTGTGGGTACATGGATGGTCATTCTCCTTGATTAAATCATGGGTGCAAAATTGAGTATCTACACTCTATATATTAAGAGGATTCAGAAAGTTAATTATTGCATTTTTCACTTCTAGAAATACCCCTAATTTAGTCTCTATATATTAAGTGGATTCAGAAAGTTAGTTAATGTCGTTTTCACTTCCAAAAATATTCCTAATTTAGTTAATTTATCCTTATTCCTAAAAATAAGAAATGAGGTTAAAACTGTAAATAGACAAAAGTTAAAAAGAAAAAAACCTACTAGTTATTAACTCCCCACTAGATAGTCAACGTTAATCACACACACACACACACACAAAAATGAAGAAGAAGATGATGATGAAGACGAAAAGAAAAGAAAGCTTCCCATTACCCATGTTCAAAAAAAAAAAAAACTACCCTACCAAAAGGAAAAAGAAAAAGAAAAAACTATCCCATGTTAAAAAAAAAAAAAAAAAAAATCAAGCTAAACTATCCCACATTTCTTTTTTAAACTATTACATTATCAATTTAAATTTGGATAAACACGCAAAAACTTCTAATTAAAATAGGAATCCTATTCTCTTCAGGAAAAAAATATGATGAAAGATCTTACGTAAATAAACCTGCAAATAAGTGGTGTCAAACCTATAATAGAAGCTGTGACCTATGACTCATTTCCCAAGACATGTAACTTTTACATAAATAAACAAAGAGTCAAGTTAACATATGTCTTTAGGCCATTTATTATAAACCATTTTAATGGTCATTTATTAATAAACAATTTTAAGAAATTTTTAATACCATTTTTATGGAAAATATATAAAATTGTTATTTTTTTTTTCTTTTTTCTTTTTCCATAAAAAGTTCTAAAAATATTTCTTAAACCATGTACTCAAGGCATCCGTTAATACCACTGCACATTTTTGGTGCAATGGTTACTCTACAAGTATAAGCGCTTGTGTAATGTGGGGGACAAGCATTGGGGTTCAAGTTTCTGGAAGAGAGTTTTATACACATATACACTTAAATTAGATTAGAGTAGAATTTCTATCTTGTATTAAAAAAATATTAAAAAAAAATGTCCGTTAATATTTCCCACAAACAAAATATAACGAAAGAACAGACTTGAACCCTATATTAGTAATACAACAAAGAGAATTTAACATTAGATAATAGCTTCTAGAGTAAATTACGTATTTGGTTCCTATCTTTATCTTTTACACCATATTAAAAAAATTTGGATGAAACAAAACTGTAATAAAAAAAATATTAACAAGTGAGGGCAAATTAATCATTATGGCAAGGGAGGAGTTTAAGTCACCTTTGTAGCGGAAGATTCAAACCAGAGGAGGTTGCAATGAATCTCCCATTTATAGGTGATGATGCCGAAAAATCACCAAGAAGCCACACGGTCCTCACGCGCTCCAAATCAAATAGCACCTGCACAACAAAAAGAAATGACCGCAGAGAGCACCGGCGTGGTGCCGGCCAAATACCCTCCGAAGGTCAAGTCGAAACTATTCTCACAACTCTAGAGTGCTAGAGAGGGTGAATTATGCGTACCTTGGTTCGTGAGAGTGCTTGGGTTTTTATAGTAGTAGAGGTTGACCCCTTTTCCTTGGAGTAGAAGTCTTTTCCTTATAGGAGTCTCTTTGGGTGTATTTTACGGGATCCTTTCCATATAGGAATCCCTCTTAGGTTTCACAAAACGTGGAGGGCAAGTCATTTACTTATACACGCAAACGTGGTTAGCAAGCATTCTTTGACTAGTACCGTCAAACATATTATGCCTTCGGTCTTCATACCGTCAATTTCGGGATGACCCTTCGAGTTTATTATCCCATCAGCCTATGGTGCCTCTCTTTACAATTTTATCCCGCCGTCAGTCATTAAACAAAGGCTGACGGCCCAAGATGATACCCTCACCCATAAACCGTCGGCTTATCTTATTTGACCAATCTCTTTTATCCTTATCAATAGGTTACCCAACACTGAGTTTTGTATGCAACACACAACCATCGTGAGTGGTATAGACCAGAGAATTCCGTTAGAGTTATTTCTTGTTTTTAAACACATTCTATCTTGTTCGGTTTTCAAAACCAAGAAAAGTTTCAGTTGCCTGTTGCCATTGCAACATATGTAATTTCTCCACGAGATATATTAAAGTGCAAATAACAAAACCCAAACCATGCTCAACATGTGTAACTTTTCCACAAGAATGAAGCGGGGTTCTCTTTCCTGGTTCAAAAGGAATGGCAATTGTTCTATTATTCATGCTCAATCTTCCATTCATTGGGCTATCATGTTTTTGACAGGCGAATGGAATATTTGGCTGCATAGAAATGCAATAATTTTCAGCAATAAAAGCATTAACTTGGGACTAAATTATCCAAGGGTAGAGCTAGAAATTTTTGTTTGGGGCTAAGTTGTGGCGCTAATTTATATATCAAGACAACTCCCACACACATATATACACACACTTTTTTATTTAATAAGTTATATATTTGCACACACCCAACATAAAAAAATTTAGTATTTTTAATCAAAATTATGTTTGATGGCGATATTTCATAAAATAAAATTCATTTTTACCATTTTCATAGTGAAATTCTTAAAAAATTTCATTTTTACTACAAATTATCAAATTGTAAAATAATATTTCAATTGGACTAATAAAATTTTCAAAAATAATTGATCCAAAACTTGGAAGAATAAGTAAAGCTCCAAGCAAATTTGAAGCTCTTTTGTTTTAACTTATTATGTGGCAACTAATGAGATATTTCATGTGTAGTTTTAGTGACAAGATTTTTTTTTAATGAGTTTTTAACTTGTTAATTGCCATAAAACGGATTAAAAAAGATAGATTCAAATATGTTTGATGCCAAACTTAATCAAATATTTAACAGATATAAGAGCATATATTACAATAAAAAACTAAAATTGCGAAAAATAAAATTATATCTCTATAACTATTAGATCAATTATTTTTTTAAGAGTATCATTGAATTAATTCAAATATTTGGAGGGGCTAGCTTTAATTTTTGTATACTAAATTTCAAAAACATTATATATATATATATATATGTATTAAAAAAAATTCAAAATTTTGGGGGCCATGGCCCACCCACCCTATAACATAGCTCCACCCTGATTAAGTATCTATGGTTAAGCCAGGCAATGGAAACTTTTGCCTATTTACCCTCGAACCAGCGTCTACACTACAGTCAGGTCTACCATGTCTCTGAATGGGAAACACCTCTGGTGGGCTGGTTCAACTCTATACCGATTGTTCCTCTGAAAGAGTTTGAGATTGTATGTGTGAGAGTAAAACAGAGAGAAAGATTGAAAAATATCAGAATCTGATATTATGCAGCACACTCTGTAATGCAATACAAGAGTCCTATTTATAGGACAGGGAAAAGTTTAAGCTTAGATCAATTCAGGTGGGAAACCAAAACTAATTCTCTAACAGAACTCTTAACAACTCTAACAGATTGACAGTGTGTAATCAGTAATTAAACACATGTTTCCACTAATTGCACCAAATGTTAAACCAGAGGGAGATAATTAGACAGAGCACAATTGTGGGCTTTGGGTGAAATGCTGCTGTTTGTATTAAGTTTTACTGAAAAGACACTGTTGAATTTAGATTTCCAAAGACACTGTCGTTGGGTTTGTCTCTGTGACTCAGTCTCTATCATCCTCCTGAAGCAGCACAGGTCAGGCTGGTGGGGGTGGACTTATTCGAAATGCAGAGGGTAACTGGGTAAAGGGCTTCGCCAGAGCTATTGGGCAAGCTTCGAGCGTGTTAGCTGAAGTTCGGGCTATTAGATTTGGTCTCATTTTAGCTCGGTTAGGTGGTTTATATTAGCCCTCACTCTAACTTCACTTCCAAGCCTGCCCAACACCCTCTTTACCAGCTTGGATTATATATCCAAAAAGGTCCGTTCTCACTTCTCAGCCATTCCACACGCTGGCGACGCCACGTTGAGGGCAGGGTTTTCCTGGGAACACCCTGCCCTGAAAAAAAAAATTATATATAGTAGTTAAATTTTTTTTATTTGTTTACCTTAAAAAAAAAAAAAAAATAGAACAATCTCAAGCAAAATCAAGAACACCCTCAAAATTTTTATGCCAAACAAATTTTAAACTAAAATCTAAAAAAAAAATGTAAGAGAGAGAGTGAAAGAGTGAGACGGGTAAAAAACTGAAGGTGACCTTTGATAATTCTTTGAGCTTCAGGTGGATTACTTATGAAACTTCGACCTTCACAATGTTCACATATTTGCAGCACAAAGAGAATGGGTGGCAAAGAGAGTGTGGTGCCTTGTAAGATAGAGGTATAAAACACATATAGAGAATTTGAAAACTAGGGGCGGGTAAAAATGGTGGGATTAGGTGGGGTAGGTGAAATATTAAATGGGCACCCAAGTAAATATTGACATGGTTTTTTCTTTTTTGGCAAATAGTGTTCTCTAGGCAAAAATCTAACATCAGCTAACATTTAAAAATAGGAGTACCACTTTTTTTTTTTTTTTAAAAAAAACACATTGTTAAAAAAGACCTCCAATTAATGGTATATAAACCACACTATTCTTTTTTTTTTTTTTTTTTTTTTTTTTGAGATTTTTTGGTGTACAGAATGTAAATTTGTTTTGGTTTTAAGAATATTTTTTTTTTAAGCACAAACTTTATGCCGCTTAAATCTTGAATTTTAGCCAGTATTTACCGAAATATCTTGAAATAAACTGAAATGACTCGAAATTTTTTCAAAGTGAAATAGGAATACTCTGGACAAAATTTCTAGAGTTACAACTGACAAGCAGCTTTTAAAGCCGTTCAAGCAATTTTTAAAAAAAGAAGAGTAAGCATGATAAGGCTTTTTGGATTCTAGAGTTGGATCAATAAGATTGTTTTCAACATCACCCCGCACCTTCCACTAAAATTGGGCTTATGGTTGAGCCTCTTGGGGAGTAAGGAATCCATTATTTAATTATGAAACTGGATGCTATCGATAAGGGAAACTGTATTAGCTTTAAGTAGTGTTTCTTGTCCTAACATTCTTAATTATCTAAAGCATTATACATGACTGCAAGAATTTAGTCCAAGCTTATGATAGGTGTTAAGTGAAGCACAGCTATCGGGAAACCAACAAGTGTGCTAAGTTTTAGCTAAGAGAGATTGTTCCTTATTTTCGGATGTCATGTTATTTGAAGACCCCTTCTATCGAACCTTTTTATTTTATTTTATTAGAGTTTGATACTCTGAAGTTCAGAAAAGTTGTGAAATATTTGCAGCACAAAGAGAATGGGTGGCAAAGAGAGTGTGGTGCCTTGTAAGATAGAGGTATAAAACACATATAGAGAATTTGAAAACTAGGGGCGGGTAAAAATGGTGGGATTAGGTGGGGTAGGTGAAATATTAAATGGGCACCCAAGTAAATATTGACATGGTTTTTTCTTTTTTGGCAAATAGTGTTCTCTAGGCAAAAATCTAACATCAGCTAACATTTAAAAATAGGAGTACCACTTTTTTTTTTTTTTTAAAAAAAAACATTGTTAAAAAGACCTCCAATTAATGGTATATAAACCACACTATTCATTTTTTTTTTTTTTTTTGCCTTTTGAGATTTTTTGGTGTACAGAATGTAAATTTGTTTTGGTTTTAAGAATATTTTTTTTTTTAAGCACAAACTTTATGCCAGTTAAATCTTGAATTTTAGCCAGTATTTACCGAAATATCTTGAAATAAACTGAAATGACTCGAAATTTTTTCAAAGTGAAATAGGAATACTCTGGACAAAATTTCTAGAGTTACAACTGACAAGCAACTTTTAAAGCCGTTCAAGCAATTTTTAAAAAAAGAAGAGTAAGCATGATAAGGCTTTTTGGATTCTAGAGTTGGATCAATAAGATTGTTTTCAACATCACCCCGCACCTTCCACTAAAATTGGGCTTATGGTTGAGCCTCTTGGGGAGTAAGGAATCCATTATTTAATTATGAAACTGGATGCTATCGATAAGGGAAACTGTATTAGCTTTAAGTAGTGTTTCTTGTCCTAACATTCTTAATTATCTAAAGCATTATACATGACTGCAAGAATTTAGTCCAAGCTTATGATAGGTGTTAAGTGAAGCACAGCTATCGGGAAACCAACAAGTGTGCTAAGTTTTAGCTAAGAGAGATTGTTCCTTATTTTCGGATGTCATGTTATTTGAAGACCCCTTCTATCGAACCTTTTTATTTTATTTTATTAGAGTTTGATACTCTGAAGTTCAGTAAAGTTGTTTTGTAAGAATTTAAGTTATTTATACAAGCGGTATTTACCAAAAAAACAAAAAATTGGAGACTAGAAAGAGAATACAGTTCCATTATCACATTCCAAATCAAACTAACGTCAACGGGACCAGCCCAATCACTAATTAGTTGCATCCAATGACAGTACAATCACAAAAAAATAATACTCAAACAGCAAGATCTATTAACAAATGCAACCTACAAATGGTTCATCTCATGAATCTAAGGTTTGACATTCATCAATTCATTAGACATCATTCACAATAAAAATAATTGTAGGGAGGCATTTAGCACAACAATAGCTCAGATCTAGATGACTGGAAAAAAAATGGAAGCAAGCTATAATTAAAAAAAATTATTATTAATAGGTGAGGGCAAATTACTTATTACAGTAAGAGAAGAGTTTCTGGTCACCCCTAGCATGAGCAAGATTCAGCCCAGAGGAAGCTGCAATGTATCTCCGATCTATAGGTTACTCAACACTGTGAGTCTTAGATGCAAATGCAATACACAACTATTGTGATTGGTACTATAGACTATAGAGCAGACCATATAATTCCCAAGCATGAAAGTGCATAATGGACCACCTTTAGTTTGTACACAAAATAAGCATAGCTCTTGCGATAACATTTCACATGATATTCACAAGCATTTTTACACGAAAACAATACAAAAGAAATTAAGTTCAATTAATAAAAACTTTTAATTACCCTAAAGGCAAAATTCACATATACCCAAATCCAAATGGCTAAGCACCAAGTGACCCCAAAAAATTCAACAAATTTAACAAACCAAGAACACCACGAAAAAGTTCTGTAGTTTTTTTGACATGCCCAGAATCCCAAAACTCACTAAAAAATTCATCACATATCAGTTATGAAGCATGAGTGCATTTCGGGACTCGGATGCGGGTGCGGGACTCAACAATTTTTAAAAAAGGTGGATGCGGGTGCGGCGGGACTCGGTGATTAAAAAATTATTAAAAATATTTTTATTTATATTTTTAAAATATTGCTAAGCATACTTTTTCATATTATATAAACATATACCAAATTTAAGAACAATAGTAGATAATAACTAAAACATGATGTTTATAAATTAAATACAACCCACAAAATTGAAACTAAAACATTTCATGAAACTAAAACATTCAACAAGATTGAAAGCTAATTTCAGCTAATTTATCAATTTCAAGTCTAAATATCTATCCAATAATTATAATAATACTATTAAAACAATTTTACTATTAAAATATTCTTTAAAAATTTACTATTAAAAACGCAATATAAAGGCTCAAGTTAAATATTAAAATAGTTTTATTATTCATATATTAGTATTACGTGTAGGTCCAAAGAAATAAAGATTTTGTCAAATCTCTTTATCATTTCCAACATCCAGTCACGTGCTAGTTTCACAAAACAAAAAGAAAACATAAAACAAGGTAAGGAAAATTTAAAATAGAATTGAAAAGGACGAGAGGACAAAACGAAGAAAGGAGAAGAAGAAGAAGAAGCATCAGCAGCAGCAGCCGCCTCTGCCATGGCCTGGGTTCATTCTAGCAACCGTCGACACGTTGGAAAACTGCTGTAAGGGGATGAGTTCTCCGGTTTCGCCCGATACGGTCCGATTCAGCGCGAATCGGCCCGAGTCTGAGCGGCGTCGGCGCGAGTCGGCTAAAAAAAAAACGTGGCGGGACGCGGCACGACGCGCGGGCAGCGGCGTCCCCCGCGCGTCGCCGCGTCGGACGCGGGTGCGGCTCCTCTGGCGCCGCGTCCGTGCTTCCCTGATATCAGCCAATACCATTAGTTACAAAAGAACCCAGATGCTAAAAACTCAATTTTACGTATTAACTTCAAAACAAAAGACAAAATAAAACCCCAAAAAAACAAAAAAGAAAAGTTCAAATTAGCCAGAAAGCCAAAAAAACAACTTGCTGACCTAGTCGTAAATCTGTCCCTTGATGGCCATGAGCAGAGGTTTATTGTGGTCAGACTCAGAGCCATCGTACTTGATGTCTTGACAAAAGTCTCAGCATAGAATCTGAAAACCCATGTTTGAACTTTGAAGTTTGAAGTACCTAAAAGACCATACCGTGCAATCAAGCATCATGCAGAGAAAATACTCTCTTCTCTTTTCCTGTTTTTGGGCCTTTGCTTTTTATCGTTCCAGTGGTCAAAACGTGCTTAATAGATAACTCAAAATTACGAAAAACCACCCAGATTAACACGTATTGGCACCACAAAATTTTATGGATGAAAATGTAATTTCAAACGCTGCTTAATGAAAATATATATAAAAAAAAAAATATATGGCGATATGTGAAGGCCTACACCGCTACACGTAAAACCTCCTAGGCTTATTTGCTCAAACACCAACGCCTTTTTTTTTTTTTTTGAGAAAGAAACACCAACGCCTTCAATTATGAAGAGGAGAGGACATTTTTTTTTTTCGTTTGCTACGATTTAATTGCAACTAGCAAAACAAACATTTTGCAAGTGGCTATAGCTATTTTGCCTTTACTACTTTCTTACTACATAACAATTTTACTTTCTTAATATATATTAGTGCAATTCAGAATAAACGTGACTACAAACTCCACAGATGACCAGATTGCTAAGCTCCATATCATCTTCAATGATGACAACCTGAACGATTACCGGGTCCAGGCAAGTAAGTGCATGGATTAGGCTCGGAAGGTGTAACCTGGTCAAAGCTGGTATCAGCTGATACCAGCTTGGCTGTCTCAAGTTTATTTGACTTCATGACAACCAAAGGCCTTGTAGCTTCAACAGGCTTGCCGTTAACAATGAATAATATGAGTATCATGATCATCACCACCTTTACAATGGTGGTGGTAATTTTCTCCGAAATCATTTTTTGCTCTATCAATATATGTGGTTTGATGGTTTCTAATCAACCACAACCACAAGATATATAGGATGTGTATTTTCAATGCATGTTTGTTGAATGAACAAATGGCTTAATTTATAGACAAAACTCATCAAGAGACGTCTATATCATGACACGTATCACTTATATCAACATATGGTAAGGCGGTTCATATGTTGATAAAATTGTTTTTTCTAAAGTAATGGTGGTGTCTTAAAAAAAGATAGTGGGATTGTGATGTGAATGACCTGTGTGAGGGATGCAATTGCAAGTTTGGCTCTGACACAATGTATTCTGGAGTTGCGCTAGTCCTTCTGATATTTGGTCTCTGACTTTCCTTTTCGGTGATAACTTAGATTAACTTTGTTGGAGTTTATGATATGATAAAAATTCCTTTTTCGGTAAAACCCATATGAATATGATGCCAAAAAGGTTATGATGATAGCAATGATGCTTAATACATTCGTGATTTCCATTCTGCTGTTTAAATTTAATAATAGGCACGCACCTTATTCTATGGCTTGCCGACTTGTGCTGTTATGAGAGATAGGTTCATGTAAACAAAGAGTGATTATTGTTTATTATTTTATTGTGAAATTGAGTATGATTTATTATGAGTGATAGAAATAATTCATGCAAGCAAATGTGGAGAGTGTTTATCACTCAGATTGCTTTGTTGTGAGATTGGGTGCTTTGTACTTGTCTGAAGATTTTGTGAAGGATGCAAAAGTCTTTGGATATTTGCTTACGCCAACTTGTATTTCAGTCACGAGGGTTGCACTTGCACGGGTGCTGAGAACCCTGAGACAACATTTAATGGTGGGAGCTCGAGATCCAAAATTTGCTGAGGAGTGTTTGGTTACAAAATCTAGCATAACATTACTGGGTGCAATAATATATATATATTTTGATAGTGGGGTGCAATAATATTCTTTTTTTTTTTTTTGGGTGAAATGGTGCAATAATATTCACCTCCTAGCTTTGTACGATTCCTAATCCAAATGGTTCTAAGTTGAAACAGTAATCATATATAAATGTTCAAAACTGAACGTGCCAAATTTCAGTCATGCCAGATGCCACGTGGAAGGAGGAGGACTTTTTGACAGGCAGGTGAGGAATCACATGGGGTTTGCATGGGGATGAGGGTTAAGGGGTTGGGGGCTTAATTTGTTTGGACTATGGAGGTATATGGGGGCACAGGCACAGAGTCATCACATTGAACCTAACAATGCACTCTCTGCAAATTTTATATATATATATATATATATATATATATGTATGTATGTATAAAATTTATTACATGAAAATGATGCTACAGGAATTGTTCTAGCTATGACTCTTAAAAATGATATTAAAAAAAATCCTATATTGTTTTTAGTTATGTGAGTACAGTTTTGTTTCATGCATGTTTCAAAAGCAGTAACTTTCCTATGTATTATTGGTATCTACAGGAAAAGAATTCATCCCAGTGTCAGACTAGCCTTGCTGTGTAATGATATTATTTGATCTTTTCAAACAGGAGAATATGGCTTCGAATCCTACCCTCTCGTTTCTTGTAAACAAAAAAAACATTATAAGATTTCATTGGAAAGTTAAGGAACTTTTATTTTAATGATTTTATTCATTCAAGAAGAAGAATTTGGATTCAAATTCTCATCTCTTAAGTTTTAATATATATATATATATATATATATATATTTTTTTTTTGTGGGATAAAAGCAATTTTCAAATTGGATAATCTTTTATTTACTTTGAAAAAGTAAATAAATTACCTAAAAACATAAGTTTAGTAACTATTTTTAGAAATTTTTTATTGAGAAAAGAAAAAAATAATTTCTTGTGGGGGCCTGTCAATCAACAGGCCCATTAAGGTCAAGATCATTGGGCCTGTGACCCATCCGAGGATGCATATCCGTCCGAGGAGGCCAAGTCAGGTCACAAGGCAATTACCGAAGGGGGGTGGTGGTCAATATCACGAAAGTAGAGTTTTGTATTCGTCCGAGGACGCAATACTCTTCGGCAAGATATCGTCCGGGGACGATCAAGACGCGGTCTTGTTGCAACCGGATCTCAGAATTATGTCACCCCTGAAGATAGGATAACGGACCAAGGGTAAAAGAGAAAAGACAAAATAAATATCTATAACTACAAATTGCCCTCCGCATTAATTACCTCTCAACCAACTCTCGACCGCATTAATGTGGAGGTGATACCGAACAATGGGAGGCGACTTTTACACCGCCCATAGGAAGTTCCAGGAGGTGTTAGATGGGACAAAAAGAAATCTTCCGAACCCAACCTACACGTGTGTGGTGAGGATGGAACACAAAGGATGATATATAAACTGAAAGAAGAGCATGCAAAAGGGGATCGAAACAAAAAAAAGAAAGAAAGAAAACATAGACTAAAGAAGAAGAACGTAAAGAGAAAAAGAATCGTATCGATTACCAAAACAAAACGATCGTAGAGCCAGCTCTGGGCCTTTGAGACACGTGAGGATGAATCTTTTCATTACAAAAAAGTTAACCTAGTTCTTAATTCCCACGCTTTACAAATTATATTGTCCGGGCTTATTTACGTGCGAACCCAGAATCGTTTTGGATCGTTACAAATTGTGTCCTTACATTTACTATTTTGACAACTTTTTTTTTTTCCAAAAAGATCCATTAACAAATATTCTAATTAAGGGCATATGTTAAGTGTTACTAGTACCCCATATTATTATTATCATTATTGCAGAAAATGTTATTTTTATGTTAAAAAATGATTACTTTAACACCCCTTGTTTTCAGAGGGACTCGTCTCCCGGTTTGAAAGGGAATGTTGAACATTTGGGAAGTTTGAAATAATAACACAACCCCTTCTTTTGCTGTTGTTTTTTCAGTATTATTTGTTTCAGTTCTGAGCTGCTTTACCTTTTTATCCAAAGCTTTAACCTTATATCGGGGAGAAAATCCAGGGAATCTGAGAGAAAGTGGTAATGTTAACTTAATTTAGTTTGAGAGAGAGAGAGAGAAGATGTGTAGGGAGAGTAAGGTGTGGTAGTAGGTTAATGATGAGGAGAGAACACAGGGCAAGCTATAGTCCCTTTGCCTCACTTTTTCTTTCTCTTTTGGGCCCTTAATTTTGACCAAGTTTTGGAACTCAAACCCTCAACTTTTTTTCACTCAGGCCTACTAGTTTGCTCTATTCACTGGCTTTTCCCTTTGCTTTTGCTGCATATACAGTGTTTCAAATTGTTGTGCTGCCATGTCAACCCCGAAGGATGATTTTGGGGGCAGAGTATAGAGCTTTTTCTGATTTGATGTTTTCTGGCATTGAAGGAGAGAAGTCTCATGTTGAAAAGAATAAAGCTTTGCTTGCTACCATCCTAACTTAGGTGTGCAGTCTCAATCTGGTTAAAAAGCAACATTGTTTTGTTATGTTACATATCCAAAAAAGTTCACTATTAATTAGTACAAATATTTCACATTCTTTGGTTTATTACATGTCAAATAAGTTCAATGTCATGTATTTTTGGAGTAGGCTAGGGAAGGAATAGGATTGCCACGAATAATTTGTTGTTACATGTCTTTAAAAAGATTTTAAAAGGAAGGAAAATATAACATAAATTAAGACCACCTCTATTTTTTTTAAGACATAAAAGGAAGTTTTGATATAGTTTAAATAGTCTTACTATGGTATACATTTTTAAAAGCTTCACCTTGGTCCAAATTCTAGTTGCACTAAATCCATCAAGATGATGGTGTGCATGTCCCATCACTGGACTTAAGCCGAGTCTTTTTTAAAATTCACTTCACTTGGATCTAACACAATAAATTTGATGCTTTTCTTTATTCATCTTTGGTCATTAATATGACTTTACATGAAAGAGAATTCAAATAGAGATAATCATATAAGTTAATTCCTAATGACCTAATGAAGTCTATTCTTAGTTTATTAAGGGTGAGTTTGGTTCAGTTTTTAAAATTTGTACTTATTGAAACAACCGCTTTTATTATTGTTACTCACTTTTTTTATTTATTTTTTGAGAGAGTTTCAATATTTGGCATTCGCTCCTATTTTTAGTGTAGGCAAGGATCGAACCCCAGATCTCTTATACAATCATTAGAGACTTTACCAGTTAAGCTAACTCAAACTCACATTATTGTTATTCACTTGGTCCAATAAAACACAGAAAAAAAAATTACATTATTAGATCCAAAAAACATGATTTGTAAATTTTAACAAACACATTAATCATAGTTTAGTAAATCCTGCAGAACCCTTGATTCCAACTTTATATATAAACAAACTTTGAGCAAGTCTAAAACAAGACTAAAACGTTTTGAGCATGGTTTGCCAACATTACAAATTGAAGTTCTAATACATTAGTTCCTAATTCCTTAGAACCTAATAGTATTTTTTCCCTAAGTTAAAGAGAAAAATTCAATTTTTTTTTTATCTATCTACTTTTTCAAATACATTTTATAGCCGACATTATCATTTTTGTAATAGTTTTCCTAAGATAAAGAAGATTGGGTGTGTGAACAAGAAAATGATTTTTTATTGGTGTGAGAGAGGTCCAGATAATTTAATTCCAAGTGTATTTAGAGAAGTTATAGTGCTCTCCACACCAAGAGAGTCACTTAGCTTAGATCATCAAAAAAAATTCCTCATACAAAGAGTCTACTGGAGCTTAAATTTTGGGAATTCACTATCTAAAATAGAAAGGATTTTGGGTTTGCCTTGTGTATTGGAGATGCTCGTTCTTTTATGCTTGTGCTTGTGGCATTGTTGTGATCCTTTGTTCTCAAAAGTACTTCAAGCTTCTCTGATCAGTCCTCATTAAGAACATTAGGATGCCATGTTTTAATTTCCAAAACCAATGCTAAACATTTATTTTTACACTTTTTATTCTCTGTTTTCTTTTTAGCTAAAGGTAAATAAGATTTATAGATGAGGTAAATCAGTTTGAAAAACATCATCCAAATCATGTGGAACACCTTTTATTCTCTTTCTCATTACTTAATATGCTAAAATAAAAACCTTAACATGCAAAAAAAAAAAAAAAAAAAAACTTAGTATGAGAGTTTATTTTATTTTAATGTTGATCCTGTTTGTAGTAAAATATGATTGTGTAGCAAAATATGATGTCGTGGAAGTTACAAGAAAACAAACACGTTGTTTTCTGAATGAAAAAAGAAACTAAACACGTTAGCTTCTGAATGAAAACCTCGAATTCACGAGGAGTTCCTTGAATCCACAATGTGATAGGGTTCTGGAATCCAACAGAGAGAAATTGACAAAGTCCGTATTTTATAAATCTGAAAAGCTAAATTGCCTTAAAGGCTACAATATGTTTAAATAGTAAAAGAAACCCTAGGGCGGTTAGGAAAATGCCCAGAGATCCTAATTTGCACTAATCACGTAATTAGGTGGCAAAATATTTATTTTTGCCAAAAATAGCAAAATTTAAATAATTGCGAAAATTGAAAATACTGTCTTTAAGAGATATTCCAAAACAGACAGGACCTTATTTTGACTTTTAAACTAAAAATTATTAAGAGAAAAACAAATATTATTATAAATAACAAAAACATTGTTTTCGAGACCTTAATAAAGGAATTTGCCCAAATTTAGGCTACACTTATGAGTCCGGATCAAACTGTCATTTCCCTTCAATCTGCCAAATTTCATGCAATTCCGACGTTGTCACTCTGTTGGCCTCTACTAGTACCCCCTTTGATTTGGCATTGTGACTTCCACACCCTTGCTGCTCCAAAAATGCATGTGTTGTCTATTCTATATCAGTGCATGAGGCACATATATACTGTATATATTTTTGAAATTCTTACGTAAGAGATAACAATATGCATAGTGATATGATATCAAGTGGAACTTACTGGTAAATTTAATCAGGGGCGTAGCTAAGAATTTTAGTTTGGGAGGGCCGAATTACATATTTATACATAAATACATTTGCATAGCTACATTTTTAGCCCCTAACATTAAATTATCCTCTATTTTTTTTTTTTCATTCAACATTTTTAGTCTAAATCAAGCACTAAAAAACAATTGGAAACTTAACAAGAGAAAATTACTTTTTAAGTATTGTTACTTCCTAAATTCACATATTCTCAGTGTAGTTTTTTTTTTTTTTTTTTTTTTTTTTTTTTTTTTTTTTTTTCATTTAATGTTTTGTGACTAACTAATTAAGTATTGACAAAGAATTTGAAACTTAACAAAAACAACAAAAAGACCTAGTTCCAAATAAAATAAGATAACTTGAAGAGAAAATTTATTTTATTAAAAACTTACTTTTTGAACTCAACAACCAAAACTACCAATTAAGAGAGAAAAAAAAACTAAAAATTTGAAATTAACAACCCTTTTTGTTACAAGGTCGATAGTTTGTTGTTCTTATCAACTATTTTTTGGACCTCAACAATTAGTTGCTCAATTCTTTTTTGCAGGGGCCAGCTCTTATTTTTTGCAGGAGCTGGCTCTTAAGGTCTAATATTTTAAACAATTGTAAACTATGCATACATTATTATGAAGTTTTTCAAAAATTTTGGGGGGCCATGGCCCCCATTGCTAAGTGTTGCTCCGCCCCTGAATTTAATGTAATTAATTATTGAGATAAATTGCCAACTGAGTGGTAAGCATAAGCGCTTGGAGAAATTGAACACCCTATCGTTTTGTTTTTAGTACTCAGTAAAACTATGGGAAATAATTCCAATATTTGACGTGACTTTGTGTTTCCAAACACCTATGTTGGACTCATTCTCATTTCTCAGACCAAAACAAACAATCACACACACAACAGTGCAACTTGTAGGAAATATATGAAGGCTCGAAACACCGACACGCAATGAGACAAGAGTTAATACTAGCAATCTGCAACATGGACTGAAAGGAATAAAAAAGGTTTTTCTTCTTTATATTCACTAGTTAGGTAAAGTGTAAAATTCATGGTGTCTTTTCACTTTTCTATTGTTCTCCTAATGTGTATTAATCCCCCAAAAAATTGCGTCAATCTTATATGATAATTTTAATGTTTTTTATATTGTACATAACAAGTCCCAGCAGAAACTTTTTGACAAATGCGTATCCACTTTCATAATATCAAAATATTTTATCGGTTTAATTTTATTTTTAACATTGAAAAAGCAAATATTTACTAAAATTGTGAAACACATGTTAGACAGGTTTACAAATATTATTTTTAATAAAATAACCTTTCATAACCAACAAATATATTTTGGGCACCGAACTCTCGTGCATGTAGATTAATCTTTGGTTATTAAATATGAGATTTTGGTTCAAATCTTTTTATACAATAACAACAATTAAGTGTTTTTTTTTTTTTTTTTTTTGAAGTTGACTATAAATCTTCATTATATTTGTTGAAATTAACCATATTTTGGGTATTAAAATCATACTTTCTGTTATTTTCTTAATTGATATGTCATTTTTTTATTACTAATGTTGTTTATAGTCTTCCTTTAACTTTTTTTTTTTTTTCTCAACCTAAATCTACTCACTCATTTTCACTAGTGCATTGATTTCTCATCTCTTTACATGACCAAATTATTTTAAGTGATTCTCCCTTAACTTTTCATCAATAAGAGTCATTCTTATCTTCAAGTGAATTTGCTCATTTTAAATCTTATTTTTCCATATATTTCTAGTTATCCATCTATATATTCTCATTTCAACTATACTCATTTTATGAATATATTACTTCTTAATAACCCCACATTCAATGTCATAAAGAAAAATTGTTCTTATAGTAATCTTATAAATTTTTTGGTTCAACTTAATAGACATGTAGCTATTCTACCATCACATCTAATGAACTTCTTCCCTCAATTCACTTTTTACTCCATGAATTATTGATCCATAAGTTCAAATCTTATCAAACTATTATTACTATCTCTCTTTCTATAGATTTTTGCCATTTCTATTTTCTACTTGAAGGTAAATTTGCAATAATGGGTTTGTTTGAAAATTCAAATTTAAGCTCTGGCTAATGGTTCCAAATAACTTCACAAATGCCAAGATGGGGTAGGCCCCTATTTGTTCCTTTGTTTGGCCTTCTCACAAGAATGATCCATCGGGTTCGAAAGGGACCCATAATTTTTCTTTTGCTTTTTTTGTTTGATTGAAAAGAAAAAAAGAAAAAGAAAAAGAAAAAGAAAAAGTGCTAATTTGAACTACAATGAATGAATGAAGAAGTGACGGAGACAAGAACCGACGTTAAAAAGTGAAAATATTTTAGTACAAAAATTAAAGGCGGTGCCGCGGTAGTAGTAATAATTATTACACGTTAGGAAAGCGAAACATAGAATCGTGAGTAAAATTTTGTTCGTACCATCGAACCATTAAAACAAATCCTTCATCAGCCATCGAACGGCGAGAAGGACTTGATTCTTCTCTGTTTGCACGCCCACCTTTTCTGTCATATACCCTCAATTGTCCCTAGCATTTTTAGTAAAAAAACATTTTACTCTTAAAAGCTAGGACAATAAAATTAAAAAATTAACTTAATAAAAAAAGAACAAAATAAATAAAGTGGATCATAGTATAATGTGATGTTGGGTTTTTTTACACTTGGTTTTTGACTTTCCTTCTAATCAAGTCTTCTCAATTATCTAGGCCAAATGTCACAGATTATATTGATAGGTAGCCTCCCAAGATTTCCTTTTGGTCATGTCTCTCTATCATCTTTAGGCCTTGTTGCTCAAACCACGCCTCTAACTAATAGTCTTTATTAGCTTTCTTTCTAGTCACGCTTCTATATCATCTTTAAGTAGGGTTTTGAGACCATGTCTCTAATCTAAATCCTCCACATGTTATAATTTGCATTGTGATCAACATTCAAGCCTCTACATTTGACCTTTCCAAACTCAAATTGTCATCAAACGTCCACCACGTGTTCAAAGGAGCATATTAAAGAAATCATGGCCCAATCCTAGTTCAGGTCCAAATTTGGCATATAATTCTAGTCCCAATTTATTATTATATCTAATACACGGGTGAGCACATATATGTAAAACTCAACCCAACTGCTCGACCTAGTTCAACTTGCGTCTTCACTTTCAATTTTGTTGACACTATCAGTCAACGTCACATTTTGTAGTGTAAATCTCAATCCAACCACTCGACCTATATAGTCCAACTTGTCTCTTCACTTTCAATTTTGTTGACACTATCAATCAACATCGCATTTCATAGCATAAAACTGATTAACCCTCGTAGGGTTAATATCGGGTGGAGTGAGCATTAATTGAAAAATCCAACCAAGTGAAAATATTTGATGGTTACATCTTATATTTTCCCCTTTCACAAATGGTGCAAAATCTTGATTATTTGACCATGGGCTAAGTTTGCACGATTATATTAGCAGGGGAAAAATTGATAATGTTCTTTGAAAACAATAAGCTAGATCCTATCAAAAAAAAAAAAAAAAAAAAAAAACAATAAGCTAGACCCATTTGCTAAGAGTTAATTCAAGAACATTGTCTAATCTTCTTGGAAGGAGAAATTAGGTTCAATCCTCCTTTCTATAAGAAAGAAGAAGGAGAAGAAAATGACCTATTTTTAGAATGGAAAATGTTAACGAGTGTCTTTAGAGCACTAGTGAAGAATCCATTTAAAGAAAGTTTGTATGTGAAAAGAAAAAAAAAAAACAATTAATGTTTTGACAGTTTTTTTTTTCATTTCCCATAAAAGTGATGTCAAAATTTTCTTAAAATAGATTGTTAACGAGTGCTCTAAGGGCACTCATTAGCATAACCCTTTTTGAAATAAGGTTTAGGTCCAGTGTCTAACTGTATTGGATTTATTGAAATAATAACATATGTTATATGTCATCATCTTAATGAGTCTAGTACAACTGTACACCAAATCTAATCCTTATCTCTATTTTTATAAGTTTATATAACTTATTTAATATTAGAGAAAGCGAGAGATTGCTATTTTTTTAACCTATACTGTTTCCAGGATCTTTGAATAGCTAGCTAGATTGTGAAACAAAAGTACTTTTTAAAGCAATGGCATTTAGTGCTTGTCATCTTCATTCCTATTATACATGATTAGGGCATGGATGGTTCTGACCATGGTTGCTAAGTGTTAGAAAACGAAGGCTCAACTTAGTGGGGGACTGCAACACTCTTTAAGTCAGAGTAATTACAAAGCTTCAACCCTTTTGTCAAACACGCTTTTTATTTTTTACTCTAATGTCAGAAGATGTTTGGCAAATAGTCAATACACTGTAAACTATATCTTGATGGCATCTTCATTGACTATAAGTGATGTGATTAAGCCATTAGCCCCTGTTTGGAGTGATGCAAGAAATTTTTTCTACTTTATAATTTAAAGATTATTTTTTTAACATATAACACAAAATGTTAACCTATTGCTTTACTATGATTGTTATTTACCATTAGTTTAAGAGACCAATTATTTTTGTTGTATTTGGTTCAAATTTCAAATCTCGTATTCGACGATTTAAAAAAATATACCAATTTTTTTTTTTTGGCACCAAGTGTCCAAGATTTTAACTTGACTAATCTTGGGGCGTACAGGCCCTTGACAAGGAGTTTTTCGTAAGTGTACCTCGGGTAATTCAAGGGGCAATTAAATTCTTCTAGTCTAATGATCTCAAAAGAGTGAATGCATGTGTAGTCGCTCAAACCTAAGATACCAGAGTTTTATTGCTTGTCCCAGAATTCACTTGACCAATATGCTACACCCCTTGAGGTTTTATATATATATCTTAATTGAATTAAGTGGAATATAAAGATATAAGGAGAAAGTTTATAGATAAAAAAAAATTAGACAACAAATTCGACACTTGCTGAGTGCTGACATGTCAAATTGTATTGATTAGTAAAATTGTGATGAATACCAAATAGCAAGGATTTGGATTCGGTGCACTACATAAGATGTTGTATTGGGTGCAATTATACCACATCCACTCACATCAATTTTTACTATTTTTATTTTTTAATTTTAACTTTTTAAATTTTTAAAATTTTTTTTATTCATTAGTTGAGATTGAAAATTATTTTCTAAACTTTCAATCTCAACTGTGTAATACTATTGCCTCGCACCTGATTGGAATCCTACACAACAATACATGTTTTTTTTTTTGGGGGATACCATACAAGTTTTTCTTTGTACATAACATTGGTCAGAAATCGCAATGGCCCCCCGAAAACAGTTCTAAATTTTTTTTATTGCTGCTAAAAGTACTTAAGATTCCAAATCCATATTTGAAAGGAGTTAAAGCCCCACCTGGATGGCTGTATAAAACCTAGGTTTATATCCATATTTGGAAGAGTAAATACCCCACTAGCATAGAAACTGTGACCAACTAGGTTTTAAAGTTCTTTGTTTAGCACATTATCACCTAATGAATTTATATTTCATTTATTTTAGTTTGACAAAGATCATGTTAACGGATGTTCTTAGGACAATTATTAATAAACTATAATAGAAAAGTTTTGATACCATTTTTATGAGAAATATAAAAAATTGTCAACAATATTTAATGTTTTATTATTTTGCCAATAAAATATTTCTAAAAATAATTCCTAAACCAATACCTTAAAGGTATTGGTTAACATTTCCCTTACAAGATTAATAGTTTTGTATTTAATTTTATCACCATTTATTTAATAGTATTTGCTAAATTTATTTGTGTTCAAGAATTATGTTTTTTTTACCACCGTGCAACTTTAGCATGATAATCACTCTATAATACAAAGTTCTTGTGGGATATGGGAGGCAAGGGCTAGAATTCAAGTCTCCAAAAGAAAGTTTCACACATATATACACTTATATTAGGTTATATATACATATATATAAATATATATATATATATATATATATATAAAAGAATTATGCTTTTACATTATTACATGTGAATGTGAAATTTGTAAATTTATGTAAAAAATTATTAAAATGCTTTTAATTTGAAATATTACTTGTAGGGATATTGGGCCTAGAAGTTCTTTATCTGTTTATATATTGGGCCTGTGGCCCAATCTGAGGACAAGGGTTTGTCCGAGGAAGAGATATGTTTGTCAGAAGAAACTACAATAGTAAGTAGATAGATCGGTCTTGGTCATAACAAATTCAAGGGGTGGGTCGAGGATAAGCACATCCTCGCCTAACCAATGCCGAGGTCCGAAGGGGTTATCTATCATCCCGGGTAACGTTACAGGAAGTTTCGTAGGTGTAGATATGTATTGCGGTGAGATCAAATTGGGAGAAGTCCTAAAAATATCTTAGGAGAAAACTGCCGCCTCTACATTAAATGCACTGCAGCTAACTCTCCGGTCGCATTAATGTGGAGATGATGTTTGAACAAGTGGTTTCAGCCTTACAGCTACTATATAAGGACTTATGGGGAGTGTTAATGGGATAAGTATCAACATCGACTGTCTGGCATGCACATGGAAGGTGGAGATGAAAATAAGAGACAGTATAAAAGAAGAAGGAGACAATGAAACCGGGTGATCAAAAAAGAAAGAGAAAATTACCGGGTATCAAAAACTGACTTTGTAATCAAATCTAAAAGAAATATACAAGAACAGATCTCCTCGGACTTTGTTGAGGACGATTTTCTTCACTATAGACCTGTCCATTTATATCTTCTTGTCATCTAAATCTACTTTTATGTTTGTCAAATTCATTAGAGCCCGCTTTTCCAACCTATTCTCTACAAATTCATTGTTTTGAGCTTTTTGGGTCTCACTCCATCCATCTATTGGGCTAGGGATTTAAATTTGGTCCTTACATTACTAAACACAATTTTTTATTAATTTGAAATATTAATGATAAGCTTGAGAGTATGAGTGAGGAAAGAAAAAGGGTGTAAGCAAATGGCGTGGATTTGGACAAGAATGTCTCACAACCGTTTGAAGAAAAGTAATGCGCCCCACGTGGGATATGGCATGCGTGTGGGTCTCTTCCTAGTGCTTCTGTTTTCTTTCTGCTTATGCTTAATATTTGACAGTTTAGGAAAGTACACCACATTCATAAGCCAACGCACCTTCCTAGCAGCCAAGGGAAGTGATATATAGGAAAATGTGAAATTAAATGAATCAGTCCCATACACAAGAAATATATTCAAATAGTGGGAAGGTAGAACTTAAGAGAACATGCATATTTTTTTTCCACAACATGCAATATACTGTACACTATTGTTATGAGTCTCTGTCTAGATCCTATATCACATTGGTTGCTACCTCAATTTATTGTTTTATGTGCCAAGTCTAGTCAAGTATATGGATAATGGTGGTTAATACAACGATAAAGTTGTTTTATAAAGTAATGGATAATAAGCACTTACAAAAAAAGACAACAGGACATATATTCTGGAGTTCTTCCAGTCCTGATGATATTTGGTCTCTGGCTTTCTTTTTCGGTGATAAGTTAGGTTAGCTTTGTTGGAGTTTATGATATGATAAAAATTCCATTTTCGGTAAAACCCATATTTGCCAAAAGGGTATGATGATGATAGCAATGATGCTCAACATGTACATTCGTGATTTCCAATTGGCTAATGAGAAGCATGGTCCATAACACTACTGTTTAACTTTAATCAGACCCACGTTCGCAATGGCCCCCCGAAATATGTTTTAAATTTTTTTTATAGCTGCTAAAAGTAATAAGATCCCATTCGTCCAAAAAAAAAAAAAAAAAGTCATAAGATTCTAGTGCATATCCACCTTGACATGTGTTTTTTCCAATTTTCTCAATCACTTTCAATTTTTTTTTTAAGTTTAATTAGTAAAATTTCTTATCGTCAAACAAGAAATTTAAGGTTTAATCTTTGCATATACTAAAAAATCAATTGGTGTCTTAATTTGATAATTTTGGAGCGAATGTCATAAGTTGAAATTATCTTTAAGAAAAAAAAAATTATTTATTTATTTTTAGTATTTCTCAATCAAGTGCCCCAAACTTACCATTTTTATCAATTTTTATTGTTAGCTTTCTTTAAAATTTTCAATTTGCATTTTCCATATTGTTAGCTCTCTTTTTCTTAACAAAGAGCTTTCTTTTTTCTATTCTTTTTTTGAAGTTAAGGAAAAATGGTTTTAAAATCTTAAGAAGTACAAAACTCTTCTTCTGCTTCTAATTCATACGCATGCCATAACTAATAAATTTGTTTGTATGAGACATTTTAGTGACACAAATCTAGAAAAATGATGTTTGAAAATTCTTAGTGCAGTGATGAGTGGGTTAGACGTACATATATAAGTACATATCTATTGTGAATCAATATTACCATTTAGTCTTGGCCTCCCAAACAAAATTTTCTGGTTCCGCCTCTGACTGTCATGGGGTGGTTATAGCAACTATGAGCAAGAAAGTTTTACAACAGCTGAGGGCATTTAAAAATTGAGGCTAAAGCTTTTGAAGAAGGCCAGATATTTGCTCGGGATGTTTGTGTCCAAGAGATTATTCTTGAAAGGTGATTCTCTAGTGGTCTCAAATGCAATGACTGGAAAGTCTCCTCCACTATCTTCAATAGCATTCGTAGTTTATGGTATTTCTTTGTTCTCTAGCCCATGTGATTCATAGTTTTAAGTTCACACATGATGAGGAATGGTAACAAACCGACTCACTTGTTAGAAAAACGTGCTCAAAATATTGACCACTATATATCAAGGAAGTCAATACCATACCGAGGTCAGATCGGTTTGGCCACCGATACGATATATTTCGACACGGGTCAATACCGATGTATTGTTTCGGGTTTACCGCTATTTTATATATTTAATATATGTATATATATACATACACACCCACACAAACACATCCACACGCATAAAATCAACACAGAGATACACAAACACACCCAGTGTTTTTGTAATTGAGCAAAATTTTGTAATACTAAAATTATTTATAAGAAAATTATTATTGCACACACAATATTACACATAACCGTACACTAACTATCACTATTCTATTTACAAATAAAGCCAAACAATTAAAGTGAGTTTGTAGTTATCTCAATGCTTCATTATAATTGTGGGGGCTGGTTAGTCACTAAAATTATTAAAGTCAAGTTAATTGGGCCTGTGGCCCATCGGAGGATGCAAATCTGTCCGAGGAAGCCCATATCAGATTGTAGGGGTAACCAAGCGAAAGGAGGAGTTCATATCACGAAAGGTGAGTTCACTATTCGTCCAAGGACAAAATCCTTATCGGCAATATGAGTCCAAGGATGATTAGAACGCCATCTTGTTACAAACGTGCTTCGGAGCTACGTCACCACTAAAGGTGGGATAAGGGACCAAGGATAAGAGAGAGAAGGCAAACAAATATCTATAACAACAGCTGCCTCCGCATTAATTTCCTCTCAACCAACTCTCCGGCCGCATTAATGTGGAGATGATGCCTGAACAGTGATGAAGCGACCTTTACACAAACCGCTAGTAGGAGGTTCCAAAAGATGTTAGATGAGACAGAAAGAGATCCCCCGAACCCAACCTACACGTGTGTGGTGAAGATGGTATGAAAATGACAGTATATAACATGAAAGAAAAGCATGCAAAAAGGGATTGGAACATAAAAAAAGACACAAAGAACACTCAAGAAAAAAGCTTAGAAACCAAAGAACTGTACTTGTTTCAAAGAAAAACAAATTGTTATATCGGTTCTAATCCATCTATAAACGGGAGGTTGAATCATTTTACTTTGAAAAGTTAATCTAGTTCTTGAACACCCACGCTCTACAAATTTTATTATTTGGGCCTTTAACGTACGAACCCAATACCGCTTTGAGATCGTTACAAATCGAGTCCTTACAATTGGCGCCGTCTGTGGGAAGATCTTGATTTAACTTAAAAGAACTCCCGTGCAATGTTTATGATGGAGGAAGCAGGTCCACATCATTACGTGGCGGGACCACATTAGGAAGAGGCCAACCCGCACCAGCAGCGGTCGAGGGGCTCCCAGCATGGTAATCCCCATCAGAGTCCCAAGCGGAGAGAAAGCCGTGAGGGGAGTGTACGCACAACTCATACCACCAAAAGCCATTCTCGTGGGAAGAGTCATGTCTCCCATGCAAAGCATGACGGGAACCCGCAACGTGAGATTGCCGATTTGAAGAGAGAGTTGCATCATGCTCGGCGAGAACACTCCCCACCTTGGTCTGAACCATCATCCGAGGAGTCGGATGGGGCGCTTTATAGGCGGAGGTCAAGAACTCCGCCTAGTGAGACTTTCTCCTATAAAGAGGAGCACGGCCATCGACATAGGCATATGAGCCCACCTAGCGGGGGCTTGGGTAACAATGCCATGAACAAAGCATTGAGCCAAGTTTCCAAATCACCCTTCACGAGGAACATAGAAGATGCGGTTCTTCCTCGGCGATTCTACCACCCTACATTCGCCCTGTATGATGGCCGGTTAGACCCAGAAAAACATGTTAGCCATTTTAGCCAGAAAATGGCTATCTACTCCAGGGATGAGGCCTTGATGTGCAAAGTTTTCCCATCAAGTTTGGGTCTGGTGGCGATGAGATAGTTCAACGGCTTAAAGGCCAATTCTATTGAGTCCTTCAAAAAGCTGACCCGAGCTTTTGGTGCTCACTTTATCACATGCAGCAGGGTTCCTCGGCCTTTGGGATCCTTATCGACTATGTCTATGCGAGAGGGCGAGACTCTCAAAACTTATTCGGATAGGTACTGGGAAATGTTTAATGAAATAGAAGGAAAGTACGATGATATGGCCATAAGTACTTTCAAAGCTAGCCTCCCAACCGATCACGATTTAAGGAAATCCCTGACGGATAAACCTCATTATCGGTGTACACTAGTTGATGGACATGATTGATAAGTACAGAAGAGTAGAGGAGTATCAACTTCAGGGAAAAGGAAAGGTCAAGGTAATCCCTCGGGAGAGGAGGGATTTCAGGTCGGATCATTATAACAAGAATCGACCGGAAGGACTTCGTCGGCGATCGGGTTCTGCGGATACACAAGTGGTTAATGCAGTGTTTCGAGAGCCGGTGCAGCAGGTTTTGAAGAAGATAAAGAATGAACCCTTTTTCAAATGGCCGAACAAGATGGCGGGAGAGCCTAGGAAATGCAACCTGAACTTATATTGCCACTATCATCGGGATCATGGGCACACGACGGAAAATTGCAAGAATTTATGGGACCATTTGGAACAGTTGGTCCGAGAAAGGAAATTAAAGCAACTCTTGCATCATTCCGGTGGTAGGGCAAGCCAAGCGTGCTCGGAGATGCGTGGGGATGCTTCTTCAAGACTCTCCCTTGGTATGATCAACGTTATCTTTGCTGCCCTAGGGAGGACTGGATCTTGCCCTTCCAGGGTGCTGTCGGTGTACCGACCTCCAGCCGAGGATCATTGCCAAGCGTCAAAAAGAGCCAGGGTGGACGTCCCCCTGATTCTGGGCTTTTCGGATGATGACAAGATTGGAACCATACAGCTCCATGAGAATGCTTTGGTGGTTACTCCGAGAATTGGTGGGTACGATGTCAAAAGGGTGATGGTAGATCAAGGTAGCGCTGTGGATATAATGTATCCAGACTTGTATAAAGGGCTAAGTCCGAAGCCGGAAGATTTAGCAACCTACAGCTCCCCTCTAGTAAGTTTTGAGGGAAGGATGGTCGTTCCCAAAGGATTGATCGGACTACCCGTACAGGCCGGTATGGATGTGGTGGAGGTGGACTTTATCGTCGTAGACGTTTTCTCTCCATACATGGCTATTATAGGCAGACCTTGGCTTTATACCCCGGGAGCGGTCTCGTCTACTCTGCATCAGAAAGTGAAGTACCCATCCGGAGGCCAAGTAGTGGAGATAGTAGGAAACCAAGTGGCAGCTCGGCAATGCCTGGTAGCGGCTATACAACATTGGCCAGAGGCAGAGACCTCGGCTACGACCGATAATGAATTATAGCAATTAAAACCCCTAACATTGCCCTTAGATATGTCACCTGACAAGGTAAAGTGTGAAGATTTGGAGAGGGTAATCATATCGATGATCCGGAAAAATTCTTCCAGGTCGGGGCTAAATTGCCTTTGCAAGAGAAGGAGAGGTTGCTGGAGTTTCTCCGAGCAAATGTAGACGTGTTTGCATGGAACCCGTATGAAGCCCCAAGTGTGGACCCAAATTTCATTTGTCATCGACTCAACGTGAATCCTGCCGTTATTCCCAAGAGATAGCCTCCTCGGCGACCATCGAAGGAGCATGCCGAGGCTGTTAAGAGTAAGGTGGCCAAGCTCAAACAGGCTGGGGCTATCAAGGAAGTTTTTTATCTTCAATGGTTGGCCAATACGGTGGTGGTAAAAAAGAAGACAGGAAAGTGGCGAGTGTGCATGGACTTCACAGACCTCAATAAGGCTTGTCCCAAGGATCCATTTCCCATGCCGAAGATAGACCAGCTGGTGGATGCAACCGTGGGTCATCCTAGGATGAGTTTCTTGGATGCTTTCCAAGGATATCACCAAATACCGCTGGCCGCGGACGATCGAGAGAAGATCGCTTTTGTCATCCCTATTGGGAACTACCATTACAAAGTGATGCCATTCGGTTTGAAAAACGCCGGATCTACCTACCAACAGATGATGACTAAAATGTTTGAACCACAACTTGGTAGAATTATTGAAGTTTATATCGATGACATGGTTGTGAAGAGCAAAGTGGTGTCCGAGCATGTGGAAGATCTCACGAATATCTTCGGGATACTGAGAAAACATAAGTTACGCCCGAATGCTTCGAAGTGCTCCTTTGGTGTAGGCTCCGGGAAGTTCTTGGGGAACATGGTGACTCATAGAGGAATTGAAGTGAACCCGGATCAAATTAAGGCCATTAACGATTTACAAGCACCTCGGAATCCAAAAGAAGTGCAAAAACCGACCGAATGACTGCTGTTTTGAACCGGTTTATCTCCGTGTCAGCCGAAAGGTGTCGTCCCTTTTTCTGTCTATTGCATAAGTGGCAAGGATTTGAATGGACCGAGGAGTGTGCTGTGGCGTTCCAACAGTTGAAAGACTATCTGTCCGTGCCGCCGCTGTCATGTCTAGTCCTAAGATGGATGAGGTATTGTTTACTTATCCGGCGATTTGCCCCTCATGCGATTAGTTTTGTCTTAATACGAGAGGACAGTGGCGTCCAAAGGCCGCTTTACTATGTAAGCAAGTCCCTTCATGAGGCCGAGGTGAGATACTTGTCATTGGAAAAGGTCATCTTGGCGGTGGTCCATGCAACACGTAAACTTCCGCATTACTTTCAGGCCCATACTGTGGTTATCTTGACTCAGCTACCTCTCAAGTCCATACTAAGAAGTGCAAACTACACCGGAAGAATTGCTAAATGGGGCACAATTCTAAGTGCTTTCGATATCAAGTACATGCCTCGCACCTCTGTGAAAGGCCAAGTCCTTGTCAATCTGGTGGCCGAGTTCGCCGAGTGCTCGGAAGAAGTTAATATGAAGTAAGACAACATGGATGAAAAATCGGTTGGCCTAATATTCACACAAGGCGGATCCTCTTGGAGGGTGTACGTGGATGGGGCAGCAAACCAAAGGGGAGCAGGATTGGGATTAGTTTTGATATCCCTTAAGGAGGTCATCATCGAGAAGTCCTTGAGGTTAGGATTCTCGACTACTAACAACGAAGCGGAATACGAAGCTTTGTTGATGGGAATGAGTATGGTCCGAAAAATGGGCGGGAAGATAGTAGAATTATTCTCAAATTCGAGATTGGTAGTCGGCCAAGTGAAAGGAGAGCTGGAGGCCCAGGATCCAAGAATGCGGGGGTATTTGAGCCAAGTTAGGCGTATGCAAACAAAGTTTGAGTCTTTCGACTTATCGCATATTCCCTGAGGTGAAAATACTCACGTCGACTCCTTGGCAACCCTCGCCACCTCCTCGGTACGGAATTTTCCTCGAGTGATCATCGTTGAAGACTTGCATACCCTCACTTCACCAGAAAAGGATGTTTGCCAAGTCTATCAAACCAATCTAGCGCCAAGTCGGATGGATCCTATATTGAAATTCCTTGAAAGTGACATCTTGCCCGAAAAGAAAGTAGAAGCTGAGAAAATACGGAGGAAAGCTCCTCGATACTGGTTATCCGAGGACAAAAAGTTATACAAACGGTCCTTCTCTCGGGCGTGCACCTGCTCTGTGTATCTCCCGAGACGTCAGAGTCAATCCTAGAAGAGCCGCATGAAGGTATTTGTGGAAGTCATACAGGGGGAAGGTCTCTATCACACCGGGCCATCACACAAGGATATTGGTGGCCAAATATGCAGAAGGAAGCGTAGGAGTATGTTAGAAAATGTGACCAGTGCCAAAGATTCGCTCCAAATATCTACAAACCAGGAGGAATTCTTAACCCTCTCTCCAGCCCTTGGCCTTTTGCTCAATGGGGGCCGGACATTGTTGGCCCTTTTCCTAAAACCCTAGGAAACAAAAAGTATCTGTTGGTCGACACAAATTACTTCACTAAATGGGTCGAAGTTGAACCCTTAGCCAACATCGAAAATGTAGATGTTAAGAAGTTTATTTGGAGGAATATTGTCACGCGATTTGGAACTCCACGCACTCTTGTCTCGGATAATGGACTTCAATTTGATAGCAATGCCTTTAGGCAATACTGTTCAAACTTGGGTATAAGAAATAGATATTCTACTCCGGCTTATCGTCAAAGGAATGGGCAAGCCAAGTCATTAACAAAGTAATAGTCAATGGGCTTAAGAAGAGGCTAGATGATGCAAAAGGAAAATGGGTAGAAGAATTACCACATGTTCTCTGGACATATCGAACAACGCCCCGACATTCAACGGGGGAGACTCCCTTTTCCATGACCTATGGAGCCGAGGCCATCATCCCCTTGGAAACCGGATTCCCAACGTTAAGAACCAGTACATTTTCCTCGGACAATAACAATGCGATGTTGGAGAAAAGTTTGGACTTGATCGAAGAGCGAAGGGAGAGCGCGATGGTCCAATTGGCTTACTACTAGCATAAACTCAAGCAAGGCTATGATAGTAATGTGAAACGAGGTCATTAGACGTAGGAGATCCGGTGTTGAGGAAAGTTTTGGGGACCACCAAGAATCCAAATTGGGGAAAATTGGGGCCTAATTGGGAAGGGCCTTATCGGATTACTTGATGAGCTGGAATATGAGTCTATTATCTAGAAGACCTAGATGAAAAAGCAGTACTTCATCCTTGGAATGTAAATAATCTCAAGAGGTATTATTATTAATAAAAGTAGTTTAATTTGAGTTTTTCTTTTAGTTTATGTTAACCATGCATCCTGTGTTCTTACACCTTATGATATGTATTGAAGTGTTGAACAGAAACTAAGTTATGTTAGGTCCTCGGATCACAAACGTAGTGGAAATTAACACCATATGATATGTACTGAAGTGTAGAAATGAAACTAAGTTATGTCGGGTTCTCGGATCACAAATTTAGTGGAAATTAACATCCTATGATATGTACTGAAGTGTTGAACAAAAATTAAGTTATCTCAGGTCCTCGGATCACAAACTTAGTGGAAATTAACACCCTATGATATGTACTGAAGTGTTGCACAAAAACTAAGTTATGTCAGGTCCTCGGATCACAAACTTAGTGGAAATTAACATCCTATGATATGTACTGAAATGTTAAATAGAAATTAAGTTATATCAGGTCCTCGAATTACAAACTTAGTGGAAATTAACACCCTACGAGATGTGTTGAAGTGTTAAACAGAAACTAGGTTATGTCAAGTCCTCGGATCGCATACTTAGTGGAAATTAACATCTTGTAATATGTGTTGAAGTGTTAATAGAAACTAAGTTATGTCGTGTCTTTGGATCACAAACTTAGTGGAAATTAATACCTTACAATATCTACTCAAGTCTTAAATAGGGATCTATGTATATCATTTAATGTACAATCAAGTCTTGAAACCCAACTTCATTCAACCTTTGAACTTTCCATAAAATTTCAATCGGCTAGAACGAATACGTATGTATCTAAAGTGTCTCCTTGAGACTTTGAAGTGTTAATGCTTATCACCCATTTTTAGTCGCCCATTAGTGATATTTATGAGCAATACTTCCCTATATAAATAAAAGATAGTCAAAATGAATCCTTCCAAATTATAATAACGCAGTGAACAAGTACAAAAACGACATAAAGCAACGATAACGGTAAGCAAATAAACATAAGAACCCGAGCAAAATTTCTAATCAGATTACAAAAACAAGTCCTATTTTTTCAATTTAATTTGGATCTTTGGAGCTTGGGTGGCTGATTTGTCCGCTTTACGGTGGTGACTTCTCCTTTATTCTTAGTAGCTCCCCCACCTGGCAAGACTGTGGAGGCCAAATCCTGTTGAAAACTTGGGGAGGCCACCTCTGCCTCGGCAGCAGCTGTAGTCTTGTTTGAGGAAGCTTTTGGAGGGGCGAGATCCTCTTTAGCCGGGTTTAGGCGGCCAGGGAGGGGAAGACTTAAAGGCAAAACCTCCTCATTAGGATTAACGGCCGAGGGAATGGTTTCAACTTGAGGGGTTGGAGTATCCGAGGGGCGGATCGCTTCAAGATAAAATACACTCTCTAGCCTCCTCAACTCGGACGAAGCCTCAATCCTAGCTCGGTTAAGGGCCTCATCCCAAGTTTTGGCACAATAGATGCGGCACACTGCTGGAACCTCAACTCTTAAAGCCTCCTCAATCTCGGCTATACCGACCTCATAGCCTCTCTCGCTCGCCTTCATTCATTGCCCGTTCAGCCTCGGTTTTTGCTTTCTTGACTTCCTCCCCGGACTTTTTAGCTTGCTCCCTCGCCTTTTGGGTTTCCTCCGAATGCTTCATAAGAACTAGAACTTGTTCCAGAGCCTTCTTGAGTTCGGCATTCGCCTCAAGCAAGCGGTTCCCCTGGTCCTCGGCTTGCTTTTGATAACCTTCCAAGGCCGACTCGGTGCTCTTGCGAGCTTGCTCCTCAACAAGTAACTTTTTCTTCGCATCGGCCAAGTCCTGCTCAGATTTGGACAAAGTCCGTACAACCATTGCCCGTTTCTTCCTTTCATCATCTAGCTGATTGGAGCAGATATTGAACATCTCATCCAGCTTGAAAGTATTTTGGATAATCTATAGGAAAGACGTTAACACTATAGTCAGTAAAAAGTACACATTGGTGAGTAATGATTGCAAAAAGAAAAAAGAAAGGAGTCAGCTTCTTACCATGCCCAAGTATCTTTTATTGTCGAGGATGAGTTCATTCTTCTTGACATTCTTTATTTCGGCCATATCTCTTGGGAGCAACAAGGCCTCCTTTATGGCCGATGCTATGTGACACCCTATGCCACCGTTGAAGTCCCTTATAGATGCATCTTCTCGTAAGGGCTCCCCGCCGTGCATAGGTGCTAGCAACCATACTTGTGGCTTAGAAAGTTGGGAATCAAACCTCTCCTGGCCTTGCAGAGCTTGGTGTCCGGTTCTTTGCTGCTTTGCAGCTCGTTGGGCATCCTCTTCGCGGGTAGGACAAGACTTGCCAACGTCTGCCACCTCGTTACCCTTCTTCTCGCTCCCGCCGCCTTTTTAACTCGGCAAAGATCGGGACGGACTAGCTAGGGAGGTTGACGAGAAGGCTGGTGAGGAGCGGGAGGAGGAGACCTAGTGGGAAGAGATGGAGTCCGGGATTGTATTGATTTTGCCGGTGCACTCTTCCCGGGTTGACCTTCCATCAACTCCAGCAAGCTTCTTTGGGGCTTCCTTTGTATCCCCATCTTGTCAAGATCTTCTCCGGAGTGTATGAATTGATCAAAAATCCCAAAGTCGTCCGAGGAATCGTAGAGTTCTACAACTTCTTCCTCTTCTTCTTCCTCTTCCTCTCTCTCTTCTACTTCCTCTTCTCTCGAGAGTAAGTCGGGATGAAAAGGCTCCTGCCGAGACGTTGGCTACAAAAAGAGGCTCGGTGCGGGATGTATATTGGGGAAGTGGAATACCTTCTGGAACAATGAACCCTTTGTAGGCAACACCGATACGGTGAAGCCGAGGATCGTGGGCTCGATCACGCACTTCGGCACCTGGAAAGCAAACGATAGAGGGGTATAGCCAAGGATTAAATGTGCTACCCGGAGTTGGCCGTCAGCTTCGTTCACGTATGTCTCGGCTTTTAATACCTTGTCCAAGCTCGCCTTATTGACTAACTTAAGGTTAGGCTTTGTGTAACGCCTATCCGCAAAACCATTGAGTTGAAGCGAAGCGTTGTTAGAGATAGGAATACCGAGACAAAAAAAAAAAAAAAAAAAAACAAAATGTGTGTGTAAACCAAACATTATGAATCTATGACTATACTCCCACCTAGTACTCCTTCCACCGTGAGGCATGGCGGACCATCGTGCCATTCCCCAGAGAAGATAAGGAAATTCTCCTTTAGGTTCTTGTTCGAAGTGGGAAGGCACTGAATCAGCCTCACTTCAGGATATCTCGACTTGAGATAATACCCCTGCCCATTCAAGTGATGGAGATTGTACACCCAATTCACGTCATGGTGGGTCAGTTTTAGGTCCATCCTCTCGTTCAAAGCATCTATACTTCACAGGATCCTAAACATATTTGGGGCACACTGGGCGGGGGATAACCTAAAGAAACTAAGGTAGCTCCTAGTAATACTACCCATGGGGATGGTCATCCCGCCTTCTATGAAGGCAATCATGGGAATAACCACTTCCCCTGTTTGTCTAGCGTCGACCCATTCCCCTTAGGCTGCATACCTCATACCCACCGTGGAGGGGATCCTATATTTAGAGCGAAAATTTTTGATACCTTCCTCGGACTCAACTAGACATCGAAATGGACTCTTCTTTTTCCCCATTTTTTTTAAAGGATTTAGTAGAGAAATTAACGAGTTTAAGATAAAAGTGGTAAAGATTTTAAGAAGACTTACAGGTTTGAAAGAGGGACCTCGGACAAGATGTAATCATTTGTAGACGCTAGGAAAATGACGAAAAAAAAGAAACGCAGGTTCAATGTATGAGCTCTAGAACTGTGTGGTCACCAAAGGTAAGAAAGAGAATTGATTTGAAAACGCCTTTATAGTCGTGTAGAAATTGTGAGTGGTAAAATTCCCGCTCGCGAAACGAGATAAGCCCTCTACCGTTCGATTTACATCTCATCATCGAACGTGGAAGACAAGGGCGTCACCAAAATTTAATGCTGCCAAAATCGGGATGTTGAAGCGTTAGAACCATGCCCCAAAACATGAATGGGTATGGGCTTATGACGTCAAAATCCATCTTTTCTCCCGAGGAGTCGAAAAGCAAGATTTTGAGGGGTTATTGTGGGGGCCGGTCGGTCACTAAAATTATTAAAGTCAAGTTAATTGGGCTTGTGGCCCATCCGAGTATGCAAATCTATCCGAGGAGGCCAATATCAGATTATAGGGGTAACCAAGCGAAATGAGGAGTTCATATCACGAAAGGTGAGTTCAGTATTCGTCCGAGGACAAAATCCTTCTCGGCAATATGAGTCCGAGGACGATTAGAATGCCATCTTGTTACAAACGTACTTCGGAGCTACGTCACCACTAAAGGTGAGATAAGGGACCAAGGGTAAGAGAGAGAAGGCAAACAAATATCTATAACAACAGCTGCCTCCGTATTAATTGTCTCTCAACCAACTCTCTAGCCGCATTAATGTGGAGGTGATGCTCGAATAGTGATGAAGCAGCCTTACGACTACTAGTAGGAGGTTCCAGAAGGTGTTAGATGGGACAGAAAGAGATCCCCTGAACCCAACCTACACGTGTGTGGTGAAGATGGTATGAAGAGGGCAGTATATAACATGAAAGAAAAGCATGCGAAAAGGGATCGGAACATAAAAAAAGACACAAAGAACACTCAAGAAAAAAGCTTAGAAACCAAAGAACTGTACTTGTTTCAAAGAAAAACAATTTGTTATATCGGTTCTAATCCATCTATAAACGGGAGGTTGAATCATTTTACTTTGAAAAGTTAATTTAGTTCTTGAACACCCATGCTCTACAAATTTTATTGTTTGGGCCTTTAACGCACGAACCCAATACCAGTTTGGGATCGTTACAAATTGAGTCCTTACAATAATAATTACACATGTTACTATTATTAAATATAATTTAACATAAACAAACATATAAGTACGATAATAAACAAATACAAATAACAATACATTGTTATCAAAATTAAGAATAATATAAAATAGTAAAACATTAAAAGTGAAATATAATAAAATATAAAATAAAATGTATTCTCAAAATAATAAAATAATACTATATTTCTTTATCTTTCTTCTTTTACATTTGCTCCTCTCCTTTCTTTCACCCGTCGTTGCGACTTCAAAGTGCCTTTTTTTTTTTTCCTTCCTTTCTTCACATCTATTGCTTCTTCTTTCTTTCTTCTTTCTCTTCTTTTTCATCTCTTCACACTGATGCTTTTGTGGGTTTTATTGTATTTTTTTATGGGTCTATTTGTTTTTGAATCGGTGGGTTTTGTTTGGGCTTATGTAAAGGGGGAGAGACGGCGGCGGGATTTTTGTTCATGGGTTATGTGTTTATGCGGTGGTTGGGTTCTGTGAGTTGGGTTTTTAAGGGTTGGGATCGGTGGGTTTGGGTTGTCGGTAGTGGTAGGAGGTGGAGTGGCTTCGACTCTAGGCAAGTGCAACAGCCTTAGGTAAGTTCTGAAAATTCGTGAGAATTTTTCTTTGGGATTTCTCTATCTGATTCTTTACCCGGTATTCATTTACCGGCCGAAACAGTCGGATTTCACCGGTACAGCCGGTATTTTTCCGATGCGAAATAAGGGAATAATCATGCACGGTGCAATCGGAAAATGTAAATAAGCTAAAACAGAATTGATAACATAATCTAAACTGAATAAAATCACATCCACAACAGAAATTAAATGGCAAAGATAGGGAAGAGAGATGCAAATACAAGGCAACACAAATGATGTGTTATCGAAGAAGAAACCAAAGTCCTCGCCGCCACCGCCCTCCAAGCGATCAATAATCCACTAAAGAATGAAGTTGGGATACATGAACAGCAGAAGACCCTCCAAGCCTAATCTACCCAGTGTACCTAAGCCCTCCAAGCTTCTTGCTCCAACGAGGTTACGTCGAACTTTTGTCTTCTTTAGCTTATCGGATTCCGCTATAACCCATAGTATCAACCAATATCAATTGGTCCTTTCCTAACTGCTTCCCAAGCACTAAATAGCCTTCTCACAGATATGGGTATGGTGAGAAAAGGTTTTGGCTAATTTACCTCTCAAGGATGTAACAATGGAGAGGGTGAGAGTTGAGGAATTTGAAGAGTCACTATGTAAAGATTATGAATGAGTCAATCTTGTTTTTTTCTAGGGTTTTTCTCTCAAAATTCTCTCTAGAAGCTCTCAATATTTCGTGGGTATAAAGGGTATTTATATTGGAGTGAGAAATGAATGTGAAGAGTCGGTTTTTCCATAACAGAGTGGATCGGTGACTTGGCCTCGCGACTCGGCGACTTGATTGAGTTGCGAGTCCAAGCCGTGAGCTAATTGAATGGCCAGTCTAGACTTTTTGTCCTCAGAGTGCTACAAATGACATGACAATTTAGCTTCTCTGCATGCTTCACTCGTGTGCATCTTCTGACGGCTTGCCGACCATGAGCCACTCGAGGGATCCAGCCAAGAGTCCCCGCTTCACTTTGCACGCCTTTGAGTATTTTTTCACACTCTCTCACACACTACCCTTACATGATTCCCACCTAAATACAGGGTTACTAATTGCTAAATTACAAACAAATTTGGCACGGAATAAAACCATCAAGATAGTTGATTAAATTCAACCTTACAATAGTAATAAAAAAAATTGTTCAACCCATGGGTTCAATCCAACCCAATCCGACTCATGTACACCCCTAGTTGGGTCCATGTATCACACAAACATCTCAGATATGAATCCTCTGCATATATAGAACCTGGCAATATTTTTGCTTCTCAACGTCATAAATTGATGCTGGAGAAATTATTGGTCGGACTTGATCGTTGAATCCTAGGTAGTAGGTAGTCCAAGCCCAACTTTAAATAAGGAATAAGTCTGGTGTTGCAATGAGCCATAGATATAAAAAGGGCCCAATCAATTCCGTGAGACGAGAATAATACCATGGAAAGTAACACATTTGTTCTTAAGCGGTTTTATTGCGGTGTTGAATTCCAAGAAGTCATTAGGAACCCGAACCTTCAAACTACACGAACTATTGTCTAGCAACTGGAAGGGTACCTCTAAGATTTTGATATTCATTTGGACGTTTCAAAGGCACATTTGGAGCCCAATTGAAAAGCATTAAGGCCTAAAGGTGGGTTAGGGGCTGTTTGGATTGAGTTTTTTGATAACTCAATTCTCTGCTTCCATAACTCATAACTCAAAAATGGTGGGACCTATAGTAAAAAGGTTGTTTGGCCAAACGATAACTCTGTTTCCATAATTCTGCTTTCCATCACTCAATTCTCTCGATTTTTGAGTTATGAGTTATGGAAACCGAAACAACAAAAGGTCATTTTTCGCCTTCCATAACTCATAACTCAATGGCATTTCCGTAAATAAACACACATGAGGGACCCACAGCCGCAATTTTTGACCACCTTTTGACTTTTTTTTTTTTTTTTTTTTTTTTTTCCTTTTCCTGGGTTGGCCGTTCAATAGTTTTTTTTTTTTTTTTTTTTTTTTTTTTTTTGGGTTGGCTGTTCGGTTTTTTTTTTTAAGCTTCATTGAGTTGGGTATTAATAAAAAAAAAAAAAAAAAAAAACTATTGTCTTGGTGACAGGTGTGGGACCCATGAATAGTGTGAAAAAATTGAGTGATGAAAATAAAAGTGATGTTGCCAAATGAGTGTGAAAAAATGAGTGATGAGTGATGAGTGATGAGTGATGAGTGATGGAAATTGAGTGACGGAAATTGAGTGATGAAAAAAGGTTACCCAAACGGGCCCTTAATCTCTCTCTCTAACTCCAAAACCAAATTGGAATTGAAGTCAGATGGGTGCGTCAGTGCTCCTCGTCACTCAACCTTACCCGTGTCAGAAGATTCAAATTGGGTTGTTGAGAGTGAAAAGGTTTTTGTCTATTGTTGCTATGATTCTGTGTGTTTTATCTGTATCTGTGTACATTTTTTTGGTTAGAAAAGAGAGTAGGTTTGGGAGTTCAAGAGAAAGTTGAGGGCAATTTAGAGATAAAAGGAAAAAAAAAAAAAAAAACTTAACAGCCATGCATTTTGGGATTGCGTCTCCTGGGGTGGAATGCGAAAATGCAGGAAATTACCTTTACAAGGCCGAAAAGCAGGGTTTCATAATTTTACCAAATGCTTCATTCCATTTAAAATTACATTTTGGAAATGCAACGTGACTCTTTGCTCAAAAACGTTGACACAAACAAGTATTTGGTGATGTAGCTGGATCAGGATCCCAAGTCCTAACAATCATGTTGTCAACACCTTGGATTGAATACCTTTAGGGCGTTTGGTTCGCCGAGATATTACATTATACTGTAATATTACATTAATATAATCTCAATAAAAGAATACAACTTTACATTATTTAGAAAAAATAATGTGATATTTGTGATGAGATTAAAGTAATGTGATATATTTTGTAATTTTATATTATGGTAATGTTAGAAAAAGTAAAATAAACCAAAAACTTTAATATCACATCATTATAATGTGCATCACATCAAAGACATGTTACAACGAACCAATTCCCCCTTTACTCAATCCAATAAGTAATAACATACTGGGACATGAAAAAACTAAAGTCACTTTTATTTTATGTATTGTTCTCCTTAACTGCCTGTCAACAGATTCGATTTAATAACTTAAAGTCAACCCTATAAAGTGATAGCATAAACAAAGAGACATTCACACATACAAGCTTAAGATGCAGACCAGACTTAACTCCTGTAAATACAGTTATAGCATCATCAGTCTTAGTCCCCATCAGCTGGAAATGACTTGCGCCATCTCTGCCTGATTCCCCTTGAACTAAATTTTGGCATATACACAACTTTCATCATCTCTTTTTTGATAGGTAATTAAAAATTTATTAATAAACATAATTGCAAGGGAGTATACTACCAGGACATCATGGTAAAGCCCTAAAATTACAAAAATCAAAAAGTTCAACTAAATTAGAGAAGAAAAACACCCTTAAGGCTGGCAGCCTGATATCCACTCAAGAAGTGTGTCTTCACAAAGAAAGCTTTCAGCTCTATCATTCTCCTCTCGTACCCATCAAAGCTCCTTGCATTTCTTTCCTCCAAATACACCACATCAAACAATGAAGAATAGCCTTTCAAATTTCAACACATCGATGATGCCCACAACCTTCTATAACATGATCGGAGATATTACAACTAAAAGTTGTGCAACAAAAAGAACTTTAACAGAAACATAAAGTAAACTAAATTACCGTTAAACCCACATACAGAGGGGCTAGTAAAGCATTAAAAAGGCCATGAAAATGTATCTTATAAGTTAAGGATCACTAACACTGAAATTCCAAATCAAATTTTATACAGCAACTCACACAAGTAGCCAAGAAAGGCATACACTCAAGTTGTAATTGTATGATGATTGACTAACTATAAATTTCTTTGCAATCTAAATGTGTAAAATATGATGGATATGATGTAATGGTAGGCAATGCAAAAATTGATCCGTGTATGTTCACACCTAAGCTTCAGTCAATGTTTGCGGCAAACATCAATTTAAAAATCACAGATTAATTAAGACACTATAATTAAAAGAAAACAAAAAACAAAAACATCAGATTACATAGTTGCAAGCACTAGTTCAATCAAGGTGATTTCAGCATCACTTGTACTATAAGTCTAGCTAACAACAGGTAATAACAAATAAATGTTCAGATCAAACATTCTGAAGAGCATTTATCTACAGTAAGATTTCTACCTAATGGGTCATCTACATGAATGATTTTCATTTGATATCAACTAATGTCCATGGATAAATATTGACACCCCAAACATATAATTATATACAGTCAAGCATATTGGCCAGATATATGTTATACCAAACAAAAATAAGATCTTTCACATGAAGGATAATAGTTTACAAACAGTATTGAAACACATGAGATACATGGTGTGCATACCTGTGCAGTGATGCTTCAGTAAGGGTGAAGACTCCTTTAGGTTTAGCTGTTGTACCACTTGTATATATAATTAATGTCTGATCACATTGAAAGAGAGTAAGGAGCAGAGGAGAAGAAGAAAAAAAGTTGTCTCTAACTACGTGCACAGCTATTACTATGGTCTATAGTTCCTCAAAAGATATATGACTATCTTATTACTTAAGTACTCAATACTTCACTACAAAATCCCATGTTCACCTATTTCCCTAGGTTGTGAACAATCATTTGCAATTTTCAGAGAAGAAATATTGGGAACAAGTGGAATAATAGAAAATTGAGCAGCACATTTTGAAACAATTTCTTGCAAGAACTTACCATGATCATTGGTACTTAGTACCATGGAGAATCTTATCAACAATAAGGGTAAGAGTTGAACAAACCACAGCAAAAAAAAAAAAAAAAAAAAAAAAAAATCTAAATGATGGAGACTGGCATGACTTAAAACCTCCTTTGAGCACATCTAGTGTTATCAAATTTAAGCAATCATATTACCTTATTTCACCTATAAAATAAGACATTCTGTTAGCAAGCATGGCTATCTCAAGATGACTAAAAGGCATAATAGTTAACTTCTAACATAAATTATGGAGTCAAATGACATCATATAATTGTTTAAGAGATGATCAACCCCTTGAGGGTTAACAGTAATAAAATGCAGGGATTCAGACTTGTTATTAAACAATGTTCTAGGTTTTTAAAATTTAACAAATACACAAAGTTTGGGTTCACTAGTTGCTATTTGCAAATAAAACCCCCAAAAAAAAAAATCAGAATAATTATAATTAAAAGGAGAAAGAGAAAAAGCATTCCAGGACACCGATCATTCATCACATGTAAAACTCAGCCTCAGGGTAGCTGAGTGCTGGTGGAAGTGCAACACTTCCATTAACCAGGTTACTAAACAGTGTGGAGAGTGCAAGCCAAAATACCAAGAATCCCATAGACAATGGTTGCAAACCTTCCAACAAATAAATTCCATCAGATTTATTTCTTGTTTCATAACAAATATTCTGTCTTGTTCTGTTTTAGAACCAAGGAAAGTTTCAGTTTCCCGTTGCCATCACTGCATATGTAACTTCTCCACAAGGCATATAAAAGTGCAAATAACAAAAGCCAAACAAAAAATTGGAGACTAAAAGAAAACACAGTTCCATTATCACATTCCAAATCAAACTAACATCAATTGGTCTAGTCCAGTTGCTAATCAGTTGCATCCAATGACAGTATCATCACCAAAAATAATACTCAAACAGCAAGATCTATTAACAAATGCAACCTATAAATGGCACATCTCATGAATCTAAGATTAGATATTCATCAATCCATCAGACAACATTCACCATAAAAAAAAATAACTGTAGGGGCCTATTCAGCACAACAATAGTTAAGATCTAGAGGACTGAAAAAAAATTTGGATGAAGCAAAGCTATAATAAAAAAATTATTAATAGGTGAGGGCAGATTACTCATTACAGAAAGGGAAGAGTTTCTGGTCATCGCTAGCAGCAAGATTCAGCCCAGAGGAGGCTGCAATGTATCTCCAATCTATAGATTACCCAACCCTGAGTTCTGTATGCAATACACAACCATTGTGAGTGGCGTAGATCATAGAATTCCATTAGAGTTATTTTTTGTTTTATAACACATACTCTGTCTTGTTCGGTTTCAAAACCAAGAAAAGTTTCAATTGCCTGTTGCAATTGCAACATATGTAACCTCTCCACAAGATAAATTAAAGTGCAAATAACAAAACCCAAACCATGCTCAACATGTGTTCCACAAGAATGAAACGGGGTTCTCTTGGGAAACCCCCGTCATTCCTGGTTCAAAAGGAATGGCAATTGTTCTATTATTCATGCTCAATCTTCTATCCATTGGGCTATCATGTTTTTGACAGGCATATGGAATCTTTGGCTGCATAGAAATGCTGTAATATTCAGCAATAAATGCCCTAACCTGAGAGTACAGTATCTAAGTTTAAGTCAGGCAATGGAAACTTTGCCTATTTACCCTCAAACCATGCATCTACAGCCAGGTCTACTATGTTTCTGAAATGGGAAAGACCTCCAGTGGGCTGGTTCAACTCAATGCCAATGGATACTGAAAGAGTTTGAGATTGTATGTGCAAAAGAGTAAAACAGAGAGAGAGAGATTGAAAAAATCTGAATCTGATATTATGCAGCATACTCTGTAATGCAATACAAGAGTCCTATTTATAGGACAGGGATAAGCTTAAGCTTAGATCAATTTAGGTAGTAAACCAGAACTAATTCTCTAACAGAACTATTAACAGATTGACAGCCAGTGATCAGTAATTAAACACATGTTTCCACTAAATGCACCACGTGCTAAACCTGAGGGGGATAATTAGACAGAGCACAATTTGGCGCTTTGGCACTTGTATGAAATGCTTCTGTTTGTATTAAGTTTTACTGAAACAGCATTGTTGTAGTTGGATTTCCTGAAACGATGTTGTTGGATTTGTGTCTGTCTCTATCATCCTCCTGGGGGAGCACAGGCCAGGCTGGTGGGGTGGACTTATTCGAAATGCAGAGGGTAACTGGGTAAACAGATTCCACCGAGCTATTGGGCAAGTGATGCAGGGAAAGTGATTGGCTGTGATATGAATTTGAACTAAAAGGAATGTGAGTTACTTAGAACAAATTGACAGGTGGTTAGGCACCTTTGCAAGGTTCAAGAAAAGCTCTAAAAGACTTATTTCATTCACATACAAAAACTGAATACAAATGAGAGCGGAGAGCCTAATCTGCTATTTATACAAGCTGCACTATACTAGCAGCCACTGGGTTGGCTCAATTAAAGACTTAACCTAATTGGTAATTGGCAATCTAACCAACTAACATACTAAGTACAAATGGCTCTAAGTGCTTGCTGTTACAAACTTACAATACCTTCAACCCACTGTTTAGACACAAGCAACTATTGCCACTGGTTTTGTGTTCAACTACAAATGTAAAACAACTAATAAATGCCCTGCATTAGCAAGCTCCAAGTGTGTTGGCTGAAGTTTGGGCAGTTAGATATTAGCTAGGGAGTTAGGAATCCATTATTTAACTGTGAAACTGGATGCTATGGAAATTGTATTAGCTTCCAACAGTGTTTCTTTTCCTAACATTCCTCAATTCATTAGACAACATTCATCAAAAAAATAATTGTCAGGAGGCATTCAGCACAACAATAGTTCAGATCTAGATGATTGAAAAAAAAAAAAAAAAAAAAAAAATGAAGCAGGCTAATATATATATATATATATATATATATATGTATGTATATATAGGTGAGGGCAAATTACTCATTACAGCAAGGGAAGAGTTGCTGGTCACTGCTAGCAGCAAGATTCAGCCCAGAGGAGGCTATATCTCCCATCTATAGACTATGGGTTACCCAAGACTGTGAGTCTTGTATGCAAATGCAATACACAATTATTTGAGTGGTATAGATTATACACTATAGACCACATAATTCCCAAGCATGAAAGTGCAACTGGACCATCTTTAGTTTGTACACTATATGAGCATGGCACTTGGGATAGCATTTCACATGATATTCACAAGCATTTTCACATGAAAAAATTAGATAAGAAATTAAATTCTATTAATAAAAACTTTTAATAACCCTAAAGGCCAGGGATGGAACCAGGATTTTGATTGAGGGGGGCCAGAATATGAATAATTTTTTTTTAATGAAAATGCAAATTGCTGTCCATTTGGCACTAACAAACTTTTAACGCGCTAATATGCAATTAGAAAAATGCTAAAACTACTAGATTTTTTTTAATAAAATGTTTACAAATTGATGTGGTAATTAGTGTAATTAGTGCCATTTCAACAAGTACCTGAAATTCAATTCATTATCACTTGCAACCTTCCTTTCCCCTTCTCCCTCCTCTCTTTCCTCCAAGTTCCTAAGCATGGAGGCATATTGTAATCCATCAATCAACAAATCATTTTGTGATTAATTGAAATACATGAAAGATCTAATGCCCCACTAACAACGTAAAATCCTGAGTTTCTGCGATTTGTGAGAAGAATTCCTCCTGTGCCCCTTTCTCTACAATTGGTGATGAAGCAGATAATAATCACTGAATTTCTGTTGCCAGTTTCCCTCTTTTCTTCTTCTTCTCCTCTATCATTTTGCCCTTCTACTGCCTTTCTATTACAATACACACAAGGCAAAAGTCTCTCTTTTTATGTATTACTAGTTTTGATGCACATGCAAGGAACGTGAAAAACACAATCAAAGAACATTCATAGTAATTCCATCATAGCTTTGCTTAAATTGAAAGCTGAATTTCTCTGTAACATTTAGAATGAGAAACAAAAATTTATTAGTAAGAAAATTACTTCAAAGAGTATTTTGTTATGCAGATGCTAAAATCAAAATCTAGAGTTTGTAATTTGTATTTTTATATGAGAGTCTTACATTATATCTCTACCAGCACAGTTCAGTCACTGCATTTCCAAGAAATAAAAAGCAACTATAAGTCAATTATTCATAAATGAAATATGTAAAAGGAACCTAAAAATTGATAATGACAATGATATAGGATCATTTTCCCCCTACTCATTCAGAATTTGCAATATAACCACCTACAACAACAACAACAACAACAACAACAACAAAGCCTTAGGTGCAGTTTGGATAGAGCGTTACGCGTCTACGTTTCAAGTTTTCTGCGTTTTTTTTTTATTTTTTTATTTTTTTATTCTCCCCAGCAGCAATTGTTGATCCGGTCCTCTGTGAACAGTGCATAAAATACACTGTTCACAGATCCCACAAACTCCACTTATTATTAACTTTTTCATTAAAAATGAGTCCCACAGTACTATTTACACATTTAAAATTATTTTGCTACAGTGTTTTCAGTTTTCAGTTTCCAGTTTCAACAAAATAAGTTCTATCTAAATTTTGAGGTCAGCAATGGTACTCCACAAACTAGCTAGGGTCAGCCATGAAGATAAACAATCAAAAAATTATAATATTGCTGGGCTGAAATTAAAGGTAGAAGTGTTGTGCCTGATCAAGATAAATTAAAGGCAGTCTCTAATCTTATGAAGAAACCTAGAGTTTGTACAATACTTCCTCAACGGTTATCTATTCCTACACTCACAAAGTTCAAATTTTTAACACAAGAGAACCATTTCCACAAACAAGCAGAATTAGCAACCAGAAAAAATGTTTTAAAATGTTCAGATCTATTACCAAATCCACTGCTTCCTTCAACATAGCCACCAATACTTCAGACTTGTCCCCACTTCTTCCTTCCTCTCTAAAACTAACTATCACACTCCAATTAAGTTTCTATCACCACAGAACCATTGACAAATCAGAATCCATGAAAAATTACAAAAAGAAATTAAATTCAATTAAAAAGAATTGAATTTTAATTTCCCTAAAAGCAAAATTCTCATATACCCAGATGGCAAAGCACCAGGTGACCCAAAAATAGAAATAAAAATACCCCCAAAAATTCAACAAATTTAACATACCCAAAACGCCCCCAAATAGTTCTATAGTTTTTCACATGCCCAAAATTCCAAAACTCAAAACAATTCAGCACATATCGGCTAATACCATTAGTTACAAAAGAACCCAGATGCTAAAACTCAGTTTTACGTATTTTTACTCCAAAACAAAAGACAAAATAAAGCCCGAGAAGAACAAAAAAACAGGAATTCAAAGTACCCAGAAAGCCCAAAAAAAAAAAAAAACCTGCTGAGCTCATCGTAAATCTGTCCCTTGATGGCTATGGCCATGGCCATGAGCAGAGGCTTATTATGGTCAAACTCAGAGGTATCGTACTTGGTGTTTTGACAAAAATCTCAGCATCGTAGACTGAGAAAAGTACTCACTTTTCTAGTTTTCTTTCTCTTTTCTTTTTCTTGTTCGTAACAGTTGACAAACCGAACGTTATAGGTGATCCAAATTACGAAAAACCACCCAGCTAAAACACGCATTGGCACAATAATTTTATGGACGAAAATGTAATTTCAAACGGTGCTTAAATAAAACGTATAGAAAATATAAGAGAAACAACATGGCGATGAAGTTGCCATTGCCAACTTTTACGTAACATCCTCCTAGCCTTAAATCCTTAAACACCAACCAATAATACTGTCCCTCTTATTATGAACATGGTTTTGAAACTATAGAACCTCGAAAACATCATAATTTATTTAAATAAATAAAAACAAAATATATTTTAAAATTATTAACAATTTGCCATAGTGGCAAGCCTCTCTCTCTCTCTCTCTCTCTCTCCCTCCCATTACGGCTGGTTATGTTTCACCCTTCCCAACAAAATCCTCCATTACATTTACTCTATTGATTATACTCATATTGAAAATCGCCGTTAAGCCCAATTTTCTGTAAAAACCGTGATTATGAAGAGGGGAGAACATTTATTTTTTCGTTTGCTACGATTAATTATTGCGACTATAACATAAAAACAATCATTTTGCAAGTGGCTAGCTAGAGCTATTTTATTTATTATTGAAATTCAGAATAAACGTGAGTACAAACTCCACGGATGACCAAATTGCTAAGCTCCTCCATGATCTTCACTAATGATGGCAACCTAAACCATTATCATTGGGTAGAGGAAAGTCAGTGCATGGATATGATGGATTAGGCTCAGAAGGTCGAACCGGAGCTCGATTTTGTGAAGCTGATACCAGCTTGGCAGTCTCAAGTTTCTTTGACTTCATGCTGACAGCAACCAAAGGTCTTGCAGCTTCAACAGGCTTGCTGTTAAAAGTGAGCAATGTGAGTATCACGATGATCACCACCACCTTTACAATATTGGTGGAGACAGTTTTCAGCGAAAACATGTTTTGCTCCATCCTCGAGATGTAGTTTCTAATCAACCACAAGAAAGGGGGTGTATTTTCAATGTATGTTTTGTTGAATGAAAAATGGCTTAATTTATAGACAATTTTCTAAACTGAATTATTTTGTTCTATCTTCCAATACGAGTGGTAAGGTTTTGAAAACGATTTGTATATGTGGCATATCGTATGTTCTAGAAATGGATAATTTACATTTTGCCATTTTGGTACACATGTCAATATGACACTGAGCGGCACAAGTGACTAAAATGGAGCTTTTTAATTTTTTTTAACACAATAGTTGGGTAACTTGATAACACGATAGTTGTGTCACATGATGAGATATTCACAAGTTGTGTTACCACTCACAAGAATGACTTTAGGTATTAATATAATAAGGAGAGTTAAGAAGTGATAATATATTTGACTTCATGACAACCAAAGACCTTGTACCTTCAACAAATTATTCACCCTCTATGAGATTATACAGTGATAAATGGCGGGTACAATGAATGTAGCATAAGAAGAAAAAAAAAAAAAAAAAAAAAGGATGCCATAAAATTAAGGTGATATATGTGGATGAACTCATGAAAGCCAAGGCACGCAAAATATCAAAGGTATAGCTTGCCAATTCCTCTGCATTCTTTTATAAAGTAATAACATATCATACACTTAGTTTAACTTCAACTAATGTCGCATTTCTTAATAATTTTTTATATTGAGTAGATCACATGTTTTCTATGTCCTTAAAAGGCATGTTAAATTTTATTATAATTAGTGTGTTCCCCGTGTATATGTACATATATAATTAAAAATAATCACAATTACACAATTTAAATTATACATTTTTTTTTAAATGTTGAAATATATATATTAAAAGTCAAAACTTAGAGAAAATTAAATTAAAATCCAATAATTCGTGACTTGCTACAAAAATTAAAAAAATTAAATGAACATATTGCACAAAATTGGACTCTAATTGAAATTTAATTTAGAATCTAATTGAATTTTAACTCTTTGATTTTTATACTCAATAATTCACTCGACACAAAAATTAAAAATTAAATAAGACACATAACACACAATTGCACTCCGATTGAAATTCAATTTTGGTTTCTAATTTAATTTTCTTTAAATTTTGACTTTTAATATATATATATATATATATATATATGATATTATTTAATTACTACATATTAATATTTAATACATAAACTCAACTATTATTCGCAATTTTAAAATATAAAAATTGGATGGTGTTATCTATTATTCATAATTCGGAAACGAACTATCTGCAAATCCTCTCTTGCTCAAACCCAAACTCAACACAGCCTTAATTCCAGCTATGTGCTTTAGCTACTTCAATCCCGTTACACCAATTTTATGTTTATCTCAACATTTATTCTAGCTGGTCCTGTTGAGTTTCTACTTTCTAGCGTATACCCGTCAGCCCAGCCAAAGAAGAGGAGCGTTTTAAAACCATTATCCAGCGATACTTGTATGGCGTCAGAGCTCACCAAAAAAAAGCGTGAGGTGGCAACTTCTCATATTAGTTTTTTTTTTTTTTTTTTTTTTTTTTTTTTTTTTCTGGGACTGTACTTCTTCTATTTTTATGTACTGGGACTGTACTTCTATAGCGTCAGAGTGCACTATAAAAAAAAAAAAAAAAAAAAAAATCACTTTAAACTAAAAGGTGAGATGTGTTTTTTTGTGGCCTCTGACGCCATTGAAGTATACTTGTATGGCGTCAAAGCCCACCCAAAAAAGGCGTGAGGTCGTTTAAAGTGAGATTTTTTTTGGGTGAGCTCTGACGGTATAGAAGTATATGTTTTTTTTTTTTTTTTTTTTTTTGGTAAACAGACGATTCAATTAACAACTAAGAAAAACAAAAGATCGTGACACACCTGTCAAAATACATCCCATTGAGGTCATCCTCAAACACACTAAAAATGTCCACAGGCGGACTAAGAAAGGAGGAAAAATCAGCATCAAGAGTAAAGCTCACCCTAGCAAGACTATCAGCACATCTGTTCACTTCTCTATAGCAATGCTTAATCTAAACCTGTTGGAAGCGAGAAACCAACATCCTACAATCATCCAGGATAGGGGAAATAACATGGTTAGCATAAGAAGGATTGCCTAAGACATCCACTAAGGCCTTCGCATCTAGCTCAATCTCAAGATGTGAAATATTTAAGTCACAACATAACAACATCCCCTCCCTAAGCCCCCACAATTCAGCCTCAAAGCTATTAGATAGCCCAATCCGCTTGCTAAAGCCATTAACCCACCGGCCCCTCTCATCACGAACAACGCCTCCACAACCAGCCAACCCAACATCACCATTAAAGGCCCCATCGGTGTTAAGTTTCTTCCAACCCAACTGTGGTCTCTCCCAACACATCCTCTTGACCACCTTGCCTACCCGCACCCTTGGAGAGGCGACACAATGAAGAAATTCCAAAGCCTGGTTCACTATCTCGATTGCTAGCTTCGGGCTTCTAGTTTTCCCGCTGAAGACAAGCCTATTCCTACTCTTCCAAATATTCCACACAAAAAAGGAAAAACAATTTTCCAAGGGGGGTTAGCGGCAGTTAAAACGCCACTCTTTGAACCATTTGAAGCAAGCCAAACCTGTAAGTTACTTGTCCAAAAGGCTTGGTCAGAGGCCATAACACCCAGCTGGTTCCAAATGTGCTTAATATGATTGCAATCCCGGAGAGCATGCAAAATAGTCTCCGAACCTCCTTGGCAAATGGGACAAAGAGTCTCATGAACAACACCTCTTTTTTCAAGGCAAACCTTAACAGCAATGCTATTATGGAAACACAACCACAGGAAAGTTTTGATTCTAGGCAAAGTATCCACCTTCCATATCCACTTCACAAGGGAAAAGCAATTGTTTTCCTTACCCATAGCAATCCTATAAGCACTACTAAGATCAAAAATACCTTTTGGAGAATCAGCCCAAACCAACTTGTCACCTCCTTTTGACACAACAAAGAGGGAGTAGCTTGAATCATTTGTTTGAACACATCCGGAAGCTCAAAAGGAATTTTCCCCAATCCCATCCCGAATCCACCAAAATGTCTTTGACTTCCAAAAGACTTGCTTCTTGAGTAAGAGGACCTTGAATAAGTCAGTCTAAGCGGGCCTCCAATCAACCAATGATCAAACCAAAAGTTCAAACTACTATTCCTCCCCACTGTCCACCTACAGCCCTTCTCAAATGTTTCCATTCCTCTCTTCATTGCTGCCCATACTGAAGAGCGGGGGAGTTTATTTGAATTAATAGCAACCCTCCTTCTTTGACTAAGGTACTTCATCTTCAAAACCTGATTTCAAGGAGCTTCACCTTCAGTATGGAACCTCCAATTCAGCTTTGCTAGAAGAGCAGAATTCCTCCCCTTAGCTAATTGTAAACCAAGGCCCCCTTCATCTCTAGACTTCGTTACCTTGTCCCAACCAACCCAAAGTGAATTTTTTTTGCTATGTCGGTAGACCCCCACAAGAAATTGCAATTCACTCTATCAAGACCCTCCAAAATTCTGCTAGGCAAATTTGAACACATTGCATAATATAGGAAGGAATAGCAAATGATAAGGCTTGAATGAGCACAGACCGACCAGCCGGAGATAACATGTTGGCTTTCCACCCCGAAAGCTTTTGTTTAACTCTATCAAGAATAAAGTTGTACTCTTGGGAAGAAGAGCCGGGATGTTTCAAGGGAAACCCAAGATACTTTCCAAGAGTAGGAGTGGAAGCAAAGCCTGAATATATCACACAAAGACTCCCTAGTGTCTCTATCCACATTAGGAGAGAAATAGACTCTCGATTTGGAATCACTAACTGTTTGACCCGACACAAAAAAAAACTCATCTAACACATCTCTTATGGCTGAACAATTAACACCATCCGCTTTAGCAAAAAGCATTATATCATCCGCAAACATTAAATGAGAGAAAGCCGGCCCCCCTTGGGAAGCCTTAACAGGACACCAAAGTTTTGCATTGCATTTTTCTTCAATAAGCTGGCCAAGAAAATCCATACATAGAATGAACAGGTAAGGGGAAAGAGGGTCTCTCACGCCTTATTCCCCTAGAAGGAAGAATCGGCTATAAGGCTTCACTATTAAACAAAATAGAAGTGGACACCGTAGAAACACAACTCATAATGATATCTCTAATGTCCGAAGGAAAATTTGCCTTAATGAGCATCTCTCTAATGAAGCTCCACTCAAGCTTATCATACGCCTTTTCCAAATCAATTTTAACTGCTAAATACCCAACTTTACCCTTCTTTCTCCCTAAAGAATGAATAAGCTCCTGAGCTATAATAACATTATCCATTCCCTTCCTGCCGGGAACAAAAGCCAATTGCAATGGAGAGATGAGATTATCCAGAAAAGGCCTTAATCTAGCCACAATAATCTTCGTAACCACTTTGTACACAGAGTTGCACAAACTTATAGGCCGGTAATTTCCCAAAGTTTCAGGGCCTTGGATCTTTGGAATCAAAGCAATGTGGGTTTGGTTCAAAAAATCAAGCATTACCCTCTCCACAAAAATCCTCTTCACTTCCTCTATCACCGATCCCCCCACCACAGGCCAAAACTTCTGGAAAAACCCCGCATGAAGCCCATCTGGTCTAGGAGCCTTAAAAGGCTTTAAGGACCACATAGCATTCCTAATTTCCTCCTCGGAAGCAACCCTACTGATAATATCCCTCTCCACATCGGATAGTCTAGGTCATGAGAGTGGGACAAGGTGGGATTTATTCTTGAAGTATTGGCCAAATGATGTTGAATAAATCCCAATAAAACCCTTCCTAATGAACTCCTTTACCGAATCTTCTTCATTTATCCACTCCCCAACATTATCTTTAATTGCCAAAATCTGGTTCCTCTTCCTTCTTACCAACGTGGAGACATGATAAAAGTCAGTGTTTCGATCACCCTGAATCATCCAATTCACCCTGGATTTAAGAGCCCAAAATTCCTCCTCTTGATTAAGGACTGAGTCGAGCTCCTTAAGAAGATCATTTTCGAGGTTCAATAAAAAATTCGAGGGTTTCAAAGCTACTGCCCTCTGAATACCATTAAGGCCGTGTTTGGTTGCCGTAAAACGTTTTCCGGAAAATACATATTTTCCGAAAATGCTAATTTCTGGAAAAGGAAAATATTTCGTGTGTTTGGTTGCATTTCAAAAATTTTCCGGAAAATATTTTCTAGTGTTTGGAAAAGAAGAAAGGAAAACACAAATCGAAAACACAACCCGAAAAACACATCCGAGAAAAACCCGGCGCGAAGGCGATCTCGCCGCGCGATCGCGTTCGCGAGAGATCGCGATCTCGCCGGCGCGAACGAACGATCGCGAAGGCGAGATCGACGAACGATCGCGATCGTCGATCGACGATCGCGATCGATTTAACGCTCATCATCGATCGCGCTCGTCGATCGACGAGAGACGAGCGCGCTCGTCGATCGCGATCGTCGATCGACGAGAGACAAGCGCGCTCGTCGATCGCGCTCGTCGATCGACGAGACAAGCGCGCACTCGTCGATCGCGCGTCGATCGATCGACGAGACGATCGCGATTGTCGATCGCGCCGCTCGATCGACGATCGCGATCGTGCACCGCGCGCCGCTTCGTCGGCGCGGTGCGATCGTCCGGACCAGTGAGGTGCGATCGTCGATCGCGCCGCTCGTCGGGCGCGATCGTCCCTCTCTCTCTCGATCTCGGCTCTCTCTTCTCTCTCTCTCTCTCTCTCTCTCTTTTTTCGAAGTGAAATGAAGTGAAAATGAAGGCGAAATCATTTTCCGTGGTCAAACGGAAAATTCGTGGTCAACCGAAATGATTTTCCGAAAAATAACGTTTTCCGTGACAGCCAAACACCGAATTTTCCGAAAAATCATTTCTGGAATTAGTTTGAAGTCAATTCAAACACACCCTAATTCTGGCCAACAAATTCTTCTTCTTTGCAAAAATATTCCCAAACTTGCCTTTATTCCAAGCAGAAGCTTCTATAGTAAAGTTTCCAATAGCATCTACTAAACTATCTCTCCACGCTTGAGAAACAACATTTGGGAAAGAAGGGTCTAGCAACCAACAAGACTGGAATCTAAAAAGCCTCTTCCTCCCATTGATTGCTCTAGGCGTCATCTCAAGCAAAATCGGACAATGGTCCGATTGACTCCTAGTAAGGTGAGTAACTCTAGCATCGTGGATACAAAGATGCACCAACTAGGATTGACAAAAAACCGGTCAATACTTTCTTGAATCAAAGCTTAGACTTCCCTTCTGTTCGTCCAAGTGAAACGGGACCAAAACCCAATGTCCATCATGCTACATTTATCCAAACATTCCTTGAACAATAAGGACCTATTCACACTCACCGCCCTACCCCAAATTTGTCCTCCCCTAAGAGTGGCTCATTAAAATCCCCTGCTATGATCCAAGGCAAATTATGGATCTCTGCCACACGCATAAGATTACCCCACAAAACCCGCCTTTCAACACTCCTAAGACTAGCATACACAGTAGATAATAACCAACTAGCATCAGAAAATCGTACCTTAACCGCCATATGCACTTCTTGCTCCGTGCTGGACAAATGAGATACCTCAACTCTATCTGAATTCCACAACACCCAAAGACCACCCGCAAAACCAATTGTGTCCGTATGAACTGCACCATCAAAAGGAAGCCTGTCCGTAATCTCCCTTGCTCTTTCTCCACCTAACCGAGTTTCCATCACCACCAAAATGGTCAAGTTATGAAATTGAACAAGCTCTCTAACACGACTTTGAAAAGAGGGCTTCAAAGCACCCCTACAATTCCAAATAATGATATTCACCGGACAAAAAATTATTGACAGAGAGCACTTATCAACAGGGGGCTCCTCCCTCAAAAACCATGCAATCCGCTTGGTCGCTTCCTTCAAGAGACCCATGCCGTAAGGAAGAACCAGCTGGTAAGCTACTCACATATAGCAAACCACCATCAACTGAACACCCAGAATCACCTTCAAACTTGGCTTGATTTTCTCCTCTCACACTTTCCTTACTCGATCGGACAAATGGAAAATAACGGAGCTCTGCAATCCATTCCGTCATGGGTTAGCTGCACTTCCATACTTTCCTCACCGTCACAATGCTCATCCACATGCTCCACACCGGTTTCCTTCGAAGCTTGGCCCGTCCCACCTCCGATCCGGTCACTACCACGCCTCCCAAATCTGAAACCCGCCTCTGCCCAAGTTGCTGGATCAAGCTTAAGGATACCCTAACACCACCGTTGAACCATCATCACCGGACCTTCTCCCTTTCTCCGGAAACACACCTCCCTTCTTCAGGAAATTTTTTTCGCCGTTTCTAGTACCATCATCTACCACCGTGTCTTTCTTTGCTAGCATACTTGGACATCTTCAATCGGGCAAGCATTTTTTTCCCTTTCATCGAATTGGACTTTGGCTGCCTTTTAGAACTGAACCTTCATTCTGATTAGAAACCAAATGGGCTTGGCTAGCGACTTCTTTCCCAATCCTTTTAGTGACATTCTCAAATTGGGCTTTATCCAAACTTTTAGGCCCAACTATCTTCCTCTTACTATCCCTTTCAAGCCCATCCACAGCACCACCCCGGTCCATAAACAATATCTCATTGCTCCTAAACTCGCCTATCCCATAATTCCTCACAAAGAAAAAATTCCTCTGATCACCTAAGGACCCACCACTCCTATGCATTCTTGTCCCACTCTTCTTGCGCTCCACCAACACCCACGGACCGTACAAGTCATCATGCGCAGCCTCTTGGACCTGCCCAACCAAATCCTGGCGAGCTGCATGCACGTCCTACATGTCCTTCGTGGGTCCCCCAGCCAGCCTTGGACTATTATCAACATCCCCAACGCGTGAACTATCTCCCTCTCCTCATCGCGGGTAGTCAAGTTTCTGGCAGCCCAGCTTCACCAACTGGCACTTCTTGACGGATAACGTACGGACAATTCGCCTTCTCATGCCCCATTCTGCCACAACCAAAACAAAGCTTCTGTAAACCTTCATAGCTTATCGGTTGTTCAAGCTTACCAATCATAACCGTGGTTGCCAAAGGCTTTCCCACATCTACTTGGACACATAATCTAGCGAAACGTCCTCTCGTTTGAGGCGCACGATGAAAGGTATCAATTCGCAGAACGTTTCCTATCGCTCCTCCAATAAGGTGAAGGGCTTCAACATTATAGTATTCAATAGGTAGTTCATTCAACCTTATCCACAAAGCAACTCAAGAAACATTCGCCGACGATGCTCTGAAATTTGGCTCCCACGGCCTAATGGACAAGAAGTGACCTCCGACGAACCATGGCCCTTTCTTCAACACATTATCAACATCTTCCTTCAACGACAAACTAACTAGGAAGAAACCCCGCCCTAAATGCACACAATCTAGTCTACCCGCAAGCTTCCACATCGTAAGGAGTTTATCTCGGAGAAAATGAAACCCCACATCTCGGCCAAAAACCTTAACAATAAGAGCTTTTACCCATGGTCCACGTATTTTCTGTTTGAAATCCTTCGTGAGTTTCACACCTACAAACCCTTGCCTGAGATCTTCGACCTCCTTATCCGCATCCCCATCATCTTCCATTAAGTCACCAAGGCTAAAAGCTTGTGTGTAAGCTCCAGGAATATCTCCAACGAGTTTTTCCTTAAAAGATACACTATGGTTCCAATGACCACTATTATGACTAGGAGAGGAAGGACCCGAAATCTGCCCATCACTCAAACCAGCGTGTCTAACATCTTTAACTTTTTTATTGCTCCGGGCAAGTTCATCTTGTTCTTCTTGAGAGAGAGAGCGTTCCATAGAGAGAGCGTTATATAGAAGTATATGTTAGATATATTTCAACAATTTGTTTTTTTGATAAAGTAAAAGGAATTATATATAAATCTAAATAATTATAATAATATAAATATATGTGATTGACAAAAATAATAAATAAAAATTGTATTTATAAGAAGAAATTTGTAAATAATTAAAAATTCACAGAACAAATACGTAAAAAATGAATGATTCAAATCAAGTCTTATGTTTGACAGAATTTCCTTAAAGCAAATTTCATCCCTCACACAAGGTTTTCAAATCCGGACCGTTCATTGAACCGTAAAAGGGAGAGGTTCAAGATTTTTGAGGTCGAACCGAGGTTGAACTGTGATGACGTCATAATTAATTTAGTAATTAATTAAAGTCTAAATATAAATATTAAATTTATAAAACTAGCAAAATTGACTAATATATCTATATATGTGAGGGAAATTTAATGATTTTCAAGCATTTATTTAATAATTAAATAAGAAAGTTAATAAAATAAAGTAATAACCAAGAAAACATTAAAATTTATGATTAATTTTTGAAGTAAAGTTGAAAATCTTTGAAGGATTTTAATTATAATTTTTTTATTCCTTGTAAGAGATGAATAATTTAATTAAGTAGAATAAAATTGTGTTAAGCTGTTTTTTTTTTTTTTTTTTTTTTTTTTTTTTTTTTTTTAAATTGCTATGGGGTTGGACCGCACAGTTCTTGCCACCGGTTTGTGCGGTCTAACCCCGATTTTAGAGGTTCACTGAATTGCCACATATGCCCAATTCTTTATGCTTAAAAAACCGGTTTTCATCCCGATTCCTGATTTTCATGGTCCGATCTCTCGGATCGGTCCGGTTCTGAGAACTATGCCCTCACACAATCTGTGGAGCTTTGAGACTCACGGACGTCTGTCTTCTAGGATAAAATGATTTACAACACAGAGAAGAAACACACAAAATCCATGTTCTGCGAACTACTCTATGTCTCTTTCTCTTTCTTTGACTCAAATGAATGCAAAAAAAAAATCTTTCTAAAAGAGTTTTTTCTAAAAGTTGTTTTTCATGAATGAGGGATTATGAAAATATACATTACTTAACTGACACACTGTTTTAGAAATAACTCTTGTATATAGACTTACTGACTCAAAAAATAAAATAATAAAATATTATTATTAATTGGATAAGTGGTCCCAATCCATACATGGCTAAAACCCAAATCAATATCCAATTCAAAACTCATATTCTCTATCATTTCCTATGTGGAATTCAAAAATTCTCACAACTTCAAATCATGTTCAAGTGGACCATTAAAAGTTAATTTCACATTCACTCTATAATATTTTTCTAACAGTACAGTCCAAAAAAAAAAAAAAAAAAAAAAAAAACTAATATTAGAAATTGCCACCTCACGCTTGGTCCTTTTTCCCCTTTCATAAATAAACCAATATGATCATTGACTTTATAAGACTACCAGAAAATAACATAAAAGATTACCAGAAATCCATAAAAGCATAAAAGAAATCTCTAACACGTAGAGATGGATGTAATGGATGTTGGGTTAGGCGAAGCCTAGTTTGCATTTGATTTACATTATAAAATAATTTGATAGTATAAAAGTACTGTGGTTTTGATTGGAGATTCTTTAATGCTTGGTCTATAGAGTGGAGGTTTGAGTCAATCCGCTATGTAGAATATAAATACTGTTATTTTGTATTAGGGTTTGGTGCGATGTTTTTTAGTGAAAAAAAAAATTGTATTGTTATGTCTAGTATTTTTCCTGAAATATTGATATTACTACAACTCCATAAAGTAAGTAAATTGTCAAACCACATAATTTTTTGTGTTGTGTGAATATCTTATGTAAAAAAATTCTTTAATTTGTTTTTGTATCTCATAAATCTAATTATTCGTGTATATTTCCTGCAATGGACTCCAGAGTTGTGTAATATTATTCATTAATCACGAGTTGACTGACTAATCGAGTTTTTTGTCACAATGTTAGATTCTTGTTTCTGCTTTAATGTTATTGAAGATAAGCATCGTCATCGGAAAATGATAGTAGAGTATTGTTTTCCAAAGAAAAGAAGTAGTATTCAAATTGGACAGAGAAGAGAGAAAAGACTACTATAAAATATGGATGATGAGTTGAAGATGAGTAGTCCTTATGGCTAAGCAAAGAAAATAATCCAATATGCATTCATGCCTTTCCTCCGTAACCAGTAACCAGCTCTCTTTATGTAACAGCACTATATTTATTTAAAATCTAAGCCCCTATCTATATATTTTCACCATTCAGTCATGAATCACCAATGATCATGGTTCATGGCACGAAATCGCCAAGTGACCAGATTCAAACTCTGGAAGAAAAGGCTCTCTGACTGTACGTGTCAACCCATATAGGTAGTGGTGATCACTACTACCATCATGATCTTTCACATTCACCTTTATTGCTAACTCATCATCATAATTAGGATGATAATGGCTCCTTAATCCTTATCAATTTATTTACGTACATTACTTGGGCTCCAAAATCCAAATGAGTTTCCATTTGGTTTCGCTGAGTAATCCCAACTCTACTTGATTGAACCAAAAACCAGTGGTGGAAGTGGAAGTACTCTCTAGTCTCTAGGGATAAAGAGATGACCAATGAGGATATATAGTACTTCCCCACACAATATTACAGGACAAGAGTCCACTGATCACACGCCACACGCAAAGCTCATTTGACTCTCTTTGAATTATCAAAACAACATTTAAATTAATCATATTAAAAGCCCATGAGAATGTAAAGAAGGACACTCACTCAGAATTTTGGTCCAGAGGGGAAAACCATGCTTTCATACAATTGGCAGCTGGTTATGTAAAAGGCTTTACCGGATTTTTGGATTTTCAAGATTTAATAGGATTATGGAAAACAATGTCACATAACCTCATGGGACGGACCCACAAATCCTTTATAGGGAGGGGTGATTTCTATGACCAAGGCGAATTCGATTGATAACTTTTATGTTAAATGTGTAATAAGTTATAAAAAATTTGCTTATTTAAAAAATATTAATTTTTAATAAAAACTGAGGTAAAAATAAAAAGAAAGAAGTTTTTTTCCCACAAATGGCTGCAATACAAAACTAAAATCTCTCTCGAAAAAAAAAAAATATATATATATATATACACACATATTCATACTTCATACGTAGTTCGTACTTCATATATGAGTACAATTTATTTTTTCATATTTGTAAAAGATAACTAAACTAAAGTTATGAGAAAAAAAAAAAAAATTCTGGCTCAATTTCTTTTCTTCATTTATTAATCTTTATACACTATCTTTAAAATGAGATTGAATACATAGTATTTTATTGAGTAATTGAAGGATGTATGAGTTTTATGTAAAAAATTTAATTTCAATTGAAAAATTTATTTGGTATCTGTAGTATATATTTTTAATTCTAATACTAGTATTATACCCGTGAGATGCACGGCTTAATCAAGAATCATGTGTAAACTAATGAAAATAATAAATAATAAATTTTAAACTAGTTAAAAATAAATAGATAATAAAAATAAAGTAATCTTTTATTCTATTTTTTTTAAACGAAGTAACCTTTTACTTTAAGTTATATAATGAATGCATATTGTGTAAGATTAAGTTTTTATAATATAAAAAAATCATATATAGGTCCAAAATTAATTAAATGGAATATGATAGATAACTATGCAACTAATATAAAAGGAGATGCCTGAAAAAAATAAAGGGAGTTTGCATAATTAAAACTCAAGTGCATATTTAAATGAAAAACCTTAAATTCAATAATTAAAAAATAATAATTGAAAGCATATTTAAGTGGTAAGCTCAATGTAATATTTAAGAATTATGAACAACTAAAATTACTAAACTTTAAAAAATAAAAGTAGATAAACTTACGTAAGAATTGAATTTTTGTCTTTAATAGTGAGGGAGGAGGCACCAATTTCATCCTATCAAAACAAAATGTGTAAATATAAACTTCAAGAAATTTTTTTGATCGAGTACTTCAAAACCTCAAAGAAACTCCCTAAAAAAAAAAGTAAAAAAAAAACATGAAAAAAAAAAAAAAAAAAAATCACACACACACACACACACAAAAATTGGGAATTTATTTTTTGAAGCAAAGAGGGACTGAATTTTAGAGAAAAACAAATAACCCTAAAAAGATGATAGATACTTGGACGTTCAAAATATTAATGAAAAAAAAATCATGAATCTGGCCTTATTATTTATATTGACCTGAAAATCTAAAGATGAGATTTATGGTATATGTGCGCGTCAGAAGTGAGACTGTTAGGCTTGACCTCACTCGAGCTCACAACTTACTTGTAATGTGGGCTTAAGATTTCCTACTTGAAATGTTTTCGGCACAGAGACTTAACGTAGTTTCTCCTCTTTCTTTCTCTCTTTCTTTCTGAATCACTCTTTTTCTCTACTCTTTATTTTCTTGAGAACCTTTCAACAACCGTCCCCCCTTCCTTCTTCTCATATTTATAGCTCTAGATTAGTGGAGGGGTCATGATTATTGCCATAGTTAGTGCAATTGGGGGTCCAATATCATCGGTTGTAAGTGGATGGTTAGGTGGGAGTGGAATGTGACAAATGTGGCCTTGGAACTTAGTTCCAACTCAAGTAGGAATGCTCGGCAGTGATGTTCCCCGGGCGCCGTCAAGCATACTATGATGTGTTCGGACGTTAGTCTTTCTTTATTATTCGAGAATTGTTTGCCGAGTGGGAGTCAGGTGATGAAACTTGGGCCTGCAATTTGTGCGGGTTGGGTAGAAAGAGATTGGGGATGTGGGCGCGTTCTTCGGGCTCCCAATTTAAGGCCCAAATGGAATTGAGTACCTCGATCACCGTACATTAGCCCCCCCTTAATTCATGCCCAGCTACTGGGAAGAATCAAGGAACCCAAAAGGCATTCGTGTTTGAGGAGATCAACAGATAGAGATTTGGGCGATTCGAAACCCCATTAATACGCTCTCAAAAGGCGTCTTTGTTCGGGGCGCTAGGCTCAACTGTCATCATTATCTGAGGTTCGTGAAACAAGGTAGTGCCCGTGTCGCTTGTCATTGGCATCCGTGGAGTTTTTTCGCTAATTGTGCCTCATTATTGCTGATTGAACGTCTCTCTATCCTCTTTGGCCTCTATAAATAGTTCATCACAAAACATTTTTTCACTTTTTCACTCCCCACTTCCTTAGTTTTCTCTCTGCCGAGCATTCATCCAGACGCTTACTCATCACCCGGAGACCTTTTCTTTCCTAGAGCCCTAAGTAAGTTTTCTACCTCCTCCTTTTACTTGAGCTTCTTTCTTTAAGTTTCTTCCTTCAATATTAGACTTTTAAAATGGGTTTCGCCTTTCTTCCGGATACTGCAGCATCCTTAGCCACATTTAGGCAAAAGTTTGACATCCCCGATGATGTGGAAGTGGTGTCTTGCCACAAGAGCTAAATTGCTCTCCACAGAGGGCGAGGTACTGCTTTCTTCCCTTTAATGGCAATTCTAAAGGGCGGGGTTAGGTTTCCCGTGGACCTTCTCTAAGTCAACACACTTAGGTATTATGGGTCATGCCCCGACTAACTCCTTCCCAATTTTTACCAGGTAGTTAGTTATATCAGTAGGTTGAACCATACATTCAATTTACAATTGGACCACCATGATATAAACCACATGTATAGTCTTTGTTGGAATAAGAATACCAACTATTACTTAAAAGTTAGAGATACACAGTGCACGGCCGATATCATATCAACTTGATTCAAATAGGAATTCAGTAGGGAATTCGTCCGGATGCATGGCAATTGGTTTGCCGGAGAAATTCCTTGCCCCCTTTCACGGCGTGAAGTGGGTTTGTACTGATCTTTATCTTAACTGCCTTTCTACTTGTGGTAATTTTATTTATTTGGACACTAACACCGTATCTCACCTCCTTGTATGCATATATATATATATATATATATATATATATATATATATATTTTTTTTTTTTTTTTTTTTTTACAGACGGTAAAGTGTTTGTCCCGGATATTAGGACAATCCACATCGGGGACCTGAATTTTGTACTTCGATCCGAAATATACGTTCATTGGGATGGACACTCCGATTATCCCATCTAATTCTCAGAGTTGAACTGGTCTATTCCACCTAGCAATCCTTCAAACAAGTGCTTTTGGTTGACAACCCCCTATTGTCATACATTGACATTTGGCGAATTTTGTTCCGCCGAGATTTACAATGGGAGAAGCACAGGACCTTGGTCCACAATATACCTGTTCGGATGAGCTAGCACCATTGCGGGACAAATCGGCGGAGCATGTGTCCCAACGCCTCCGTGAAATTGCTCACGCGGCTATTGAAGGCCGGGATCCCGCCCAAGCAGAGCCTGCACAACTTGAAGAAGCCGCCGAACCCGAGGCTCACGTGCAAGATCCCGTCCAAGTTGAGCAAGTAGTCATGATCTTACCACCTTTCCTGATATTGAATATGACTGTGGTGAAGACATGGTGACTCGGAAGACCATGACCATTGATCTATTCGTGCCCGTGGCGAGGCGGACCGCACAAAGAAGAACCACCCCAGGAACGAGGTCGGACACCTCCTCCACCTCCTCCACTAATTATAAAGTCTCCAAGCTTTGTCATAATGCATGAAAATTGGAAAGAAGAGATGAAGATGTGTCTTTATGACCATCAGGTTAACGACCACAACGTTGTTCCATGCATGTCCCTGCCCCATATTCGTTAGCATAACAAGCTAGCCCTTTTTAAATTAATTCAGTAAGTCTAAAGCTATAAAAAAAAAAATTCAGAATAAACTTCAAAACTATTAAGGTATGAGATTAAAAAATTTTACAATAAATTTTACGAAGAACATTTTCTCTTAAAATAGTTTATGTGTTTTTCTTCAAACTAAAAGTTTTTAATAGCTTGGCTCCTAAAAGAAAAAGAATATATAAACCTCTTTTATGGAACTTTAAAAAAAAAATTAGAAAAAGAATTAGTTATAGGAATAGTACTGGTATCCCATAAAAGATAATGAGATTACAAATAAATTATACAAATTGTATAAAAATCACACTCAAATTCATTATCTTTGTGAAAATAATACATGACTATGATTTAGTGATTCTAATACAATTATATTTAAGGCATGTAGCTAAATAAAATACATTATGAATTCTAAAGTAAATACCTATTTGGTATGACCGTATGAGTACTAAAATATTGTCTATAGTTTTAATTTTTGTCAACCTAGCTAGTTCCAACAATGTACTTTTCAAACTATGGTCTTGGTCCTAGGGTCAGCCCCTCCAAGAGAAAAATTTTGGCTCTATCCCTGGTCATGATACAAATCAGTAGTTTTTTCTGCAAAAGTAGTGTCACACACATCCTTCTTTATTTGATCTGTGTGAGTAATGATTATATGTCACACCCTTCACTTATAGAACTTCAGTTAGTCCCACCTGTCAAGATAATTTAAGAAATGCTCAAAGTAAGAGATAGAGTAATGATTTATTTGGGCCTGCTACTAGTGGTTCTTCCTCAATCACTTTCACTACCACGCGTAGGTACTTAATCACATACACCACCACGTTCGTATGATCCAATTGTTTCATTCTCAACCGAAAGTTGAGAATAGGTCTCTAAATACACTACTCAAAACATTTCCATGTGAATAATCACTCAGTAAAGTCACAAACGCCAAAACACAATATGTATTCATGCTATGCTTACAATAGAAAAGGTGTAACAAATAGAAAACCTTAAACAAGCCCTGAGTCACATCCTTCATTATACATATATACTTTTCTGTGAAATTTTCAACATATATAAATGTTAGATTTGACATCTTCTCTTTATCTGGGAGAACGAAAGAAAAGACCTAAGAAGACCAGGTTTCTAGCATAAAAATGAAAGATAAAATATTTATAAGTTCCTTTTAACTCAAGATTTCTCTGATTTGAATCCAACAGTGATTGTTCATAGTAAATCTGCATTAAACTGAAAAATCAATTTGCATATCCTTACAAGAGTAAGAAGGTCAAGTCTACCAAAGAAATAGTTTATAATCACTCAACCTTGAGAAAAGAACAACAGACACAAATAATTAAATTATTCCTCGGTATGCTTGATTTGCTCCTATTAAGGAAGTAGAAAAGCCCAAATTAGGACTATAGTGCAATGATATGATATAAGCTTCAATGAGCTACAAATAAGAGAATCAGCTTGATAATTGGATAATTTTTTCATGTGGGCACAGAATCTCTCAAAAACACGGGGTTAAGCCTTGTTGATCATTGGATAAGTTTTTTCTACAAAAACTACAAAGGCATTGGCTGGACCCTTGGTATAAATGTATATCTTTCCGCTACCTGTCCAACAAAATAAAGATATAGAGAAAATATTAATAGCACCGTTATACATAATACAAAATCAGAAAAGAAACAAAAGCAATCTAAAAGAAAGCTGTACAAATGCACTCAGGTTGAGTTCCTTATACACTAACAATATGTGGCCATCCATCTTTATACACTCAGGTTGAGTTTACTTAAAGGTTCTGCCCTTAAGAGAAACACCTCATACTAAACTGACATCATGTTTTATGGCCACATCTTTCACAAGCTTATACCATTAAGCTAACAAACAAATAACAAAAACACACCCAAAAGTCCATTCGGACATTTTTAAAAACATTTCAAATGCATCCATTAAAGTACCTGAAATTCAATTCACAATCACGTGCAACCTTCCTTCCCCTTCTCCCTCTTCTCTTTCCTCCAAGTTTCTAAGCATGGAGGCATATTGTAATCCATCAATCAATAAATTATTTTCTTGGTAATTGAAAAACATGAAAGATCTAACGCCCAACTTACAACCCAAAGCCCTGAAGTCCTAATTTGTAGTGGAATCATTTTCTTCTTCTCCTCTCTTCTACGCATAGTGGAAACATGCAATACTACCTCCTTCTATACGTGTTTCTCTATCAGTACTCACTACTCGGTGTCAGTAGTGGTTGGGAGAAAAATCCGAGGAAAATCTAGCAACAGATAACAATAGGAAAAAAAATGAAAAAGACAAAGAGCCCAAACTCTCTCTCCTGCCCAACACAATTGATTTCAACCTATCGTTTGTCCCTTCTACCGCCGTTTTATTACACAACAAACAGAGGCAAAACTCTCTCTTTTTATATATAGTAAGATAACAATAGACTCACCCAAAAATCTCAATAGGCCCTTTATTAATTTGATTAATCGGCCAATGCAACATATAACTTCTCCACAAGGTATATAAAAGTGCAAATAACAAAAGCCAAACAAAGAATAGGAGACTAAAAAGAAATAATGGTTCCGTTATCACATTCCAAATCAAACTAACATCTACGGGACAAGCCCAATCAGTAATTAGATGCACTCTAATGACGGTATAATCACCAAAAATAATACTTAAACAACATCTATTAACAAATGCAACTATAAATGGCACATCTCATCATGGCGGCGCCATGTGTAGCTCAGGGGGTTCAAATGAACCCCCTGAGCTAGCAATTTTTTTTTTTAATATAATATATATTTTTTTATTTGACCCTCTTAAATAAAAATTTGAATACTCTGACTCTAAATTTTTTTTTAAACCCACTTGAGATAAGTTTAATTATGATCATCTTAACAATATTTTGATTTTTTTAAATACAAAAAAAATGCCTAACAACAATCCAATTTTATCTAAAATCTGTGAGAAATAGTAAGCCCAACAACAAAGTAAATTTTGTTTTTTTTTTTTTTTTTTTCATCTAAAATGGTTTTAAAAAGCCCATTTAAAACTTAATAAATTTTAAATAAACTAATGAAAAATTCATAGTTTACATTGTACTATCATTGTAATATTTACATTATTTCTAAACAAATATGTACAATATTGTATAGTTTTTGCAAATGTGTGTAGTATAATTATTTATAATATAAATCTTACATTGATAGTACAATGTAAACATATAATCGTCATAAGCTAATAAAAAAAAGTATTTTAAGCAGTAATAATTAAATTCACTTAACAACAACAATTAACATGTTCATTATATTAAGAAAAATGTCATATAAACCTATAGTTTATTTTTTATTCTATTACTAGAGTCTAGAATGTATTATAGACAAATTTATAATAAGAAAACCATTTAGACTATAAGATTCAAATTTTACCTAAGATGTATCTTCTTACTGGCCCCCCTAGAAAAAAATCCTAGAGCCGCCACTGCATCTCATGAATCTAAGATTCGATATTCATCAATCCATCAGACAACATTCACCATAAAAATAATTGTAGGGAGGCATTCAGCACAACAATAGTTCAGATCTAGAGGACTGAAAAAAAATTTGGATGAAGCAAAGCTATATTAAAAATATATATTAATATGTGAGGGCAGATTACTCATTACAGCAAGGGAAGAGTTTCTGGTCACCACTAGCAGCAGGATTCAGCCCAGACGAAGTGAGTTCTGTATGCAATACACAACCATTGTGAGTGGCATAGATCATAGAATTCCATCAGAATTTTTTTTTTTTTTTTTTTTTTTTTTTGTTTTATAACACATTCTGTCATGTTCAGCTTCAAAACCAAGGAAAGTTTCAATTGCCTGTTGCCATTGCAACATATGTAACCTCTCCACAAGATATATTAAAGTGCAAATAACAAAACCCAATTCATGTTCAACATGTGTAGTTTTTCCACAAGAATAAAGTGGGGTTCTCTTGGGAAAACCCCTTCATTCCTGGTTCAAAAGGAATGGCAATTGTTCTATTATTCATGCTCAATCTTCTATCCATGGTGCTATCATGTTTTTGACAGGCATATGGAATCTTTGGCTGCATAGAAATGCAGCAATTTACAGCAATAAATGCCTTTACCTGAGACTGAAGTATCTAAGTTTAAGTCAGGCAATGGAAATTTTGCCTATTTACCCTCAAACCATACATCTACAGCCAGGTCTACTATGTTTCTGAAATGGGAAACACCTCCGGTCGGCTGGTTCAACTCAAAACCGATGGTTCCTCTGAAAGAGTTTGAGATTGTATGTGCGAAAGAGTAAAACACAGATAGAGAAAGATTGAAAAATATCTGAATCTGATATTACGCAGCACACTCTGTAATGCAATATAAGAGTCCTATTTATAGGACAGGGAAAAGTTTAAGCTTAGATCAATTCAGGTGGGAAACCAAACTAGTTCTCTAACAACTCTAACATATTGACAGTGTGTAATCAGTAATTAAACACATGTTTCCACTAATTGCACCACGTGTTAAACCTGAGGGAGATAATTAGACACAGCACAATTTGGGGCTTTGGCACTTGTATGAAATGCTGCTGTTTGTATTAAGTTTTACTGTAATGGCATCATTGTAGTTGAATTTCCTGAAACGATGTCGTTGGATTTGTTTCTGTCTCTATCATCCTCCGGGGGGAACACAGGCCAGGCTGGTGAGGGTGGAATCATTCGAAATGCAGAGGGTAATTGGGTAAACGGATTCTACAGAGCTATTGGGCAAGTGATGCAGGGAAAGTGATGGGTTGTGATATGAATTAGAACTAAATGGAATGTGAGTTACTTTAAAGAAATTGATAGGTGGTTAGGCACCTCTGTAAAGTTCAAGAAAAGCTCTAAAGGGCTTATTTCATTCACATACAAAAACTAAATACAAATGAGAGTGAGAGCCTAATCTGCTATTTATGCAAGCTAGACTATACTAGCAGCCACTGGATTGGCTCAATTAAAGACTTAACCTGATTTGTAATTGGCAGTCTAATCAACTAACATACTAAGTACAAATGACTATAAGTGATTGCTGCTACAATAACAATCTCTAACCCACTGTTTAGACACAAGCATCTATTGCTACCGGTTTTGTGTTCAACTACAATGTAAAACAATTACTTAAATTCCCTACATCAACAAGCTTCGAGTGCTTTGGCTAAGTTTGGGCAGTTAGGTATGGTCTCATTTTAGCTAGGGAGTTAGGTATCCATTATTTAATTGTGAAACTGGATGCTATGGAAATTGTATTAGCTTTCAACAGTGTTTCTTGTCCTAACATTCTTATCTGTAGCATCGTACGTACATGACTGCAAGAATTTAGTCCAAGCTTTCCATAGGTATGAAGTGAAGCACAACCATCGGGAAACCAACTAGTGTGCTTTCAGATGTCATGTTTTTTGAAGATCCCCTTCTGATGTACCTTTTTATTTTATTTTATCAGAGTTTGATAACTCTGAGGCTCAGTAAAGTAGTTTTGTAAGAACTAAAGTTATTTATGCAAGCTGTATTTACCAAAAAACAAAAAAAAAAAAATTAGAGACTAGAAAGAGATACAGTTCCATTATCACATTCCAAATCAAACTCACATCAACGGGACAAGCCCAATCACTAATCCATTGCATCAATTGACAGCATAATCACCGAAAACAATACTTAAACAACAAAATCTATTAACAAAAGCAACCTATAAATGGCACATCTCATGAATCTAAGTTTCGATTTTCATCAATCCATCAGACAACATTTACCATAAAAATAATTTTCAGGAGGCATTCAGCACAACAATAGTTCAGACCTAGATGATTGAAAAAAAAAATGGATGAAGCAAGCTATACTAAAATTGTTTTAAAAAAATTTATAGGTGCGGGCAGATTACTCATCACAGCAAGCTATACCAAACACACTGTTAATCCGGAAACTTTTTTTTTTTTTTTGAGAATGAAAAACAACTAAATAAATAACCAATAATACTGAAAATGAGAGAATATTTTTCTTTTCGTTTGCTACGATTAATTGCAACTATAACATGGAACAAAAATTTGGCAAGTAGCTAGAACTATTTGCCAAATTGCTAAGTAAGCTCCATTATCTTCAATGATGATGGCAGCCTGAACCATTACCGGGTCCAGGCAATAAGTAAGTGCATGGATTAGGCGCCGAAGGTGGAATCAGGGCTGGAACTTGAGAAACTGGCACCATTTTGACTGTCTCAAGTTTATTTGACTTCATGACAACAAAAAGCCTTGTAGTTTCAACAGGCTTGCTGTTAACAATGAACAATGTGAGTACCATGATCATCACCACCTTTACAATGGTGAAGACATTTTCTCCGAAAACATGTTTTTCTCTATCAAGATGTGGTTTGATGTGTTTGTCATCAAACCACAAGAGATATAGGATGTGAATTTTCAATGTATGTTTGGTGAATGAACAAGTGGCTTAAATTTATAGTAGTAACAGAAATTCGAGAGACGTCTAGGCGACGAATTACGCATGTTAAGGCGGTTCATATGATAAAGTCGGCTCCTAAAGTATGGTGTTGGTGTTATCATCAAGAAATTTTGGAAGCACTTGAAAAACACTGAGGTATTGTGGTGTGAATGACCTGTCACCTGTGTCACTGTGTGAGTGTGCTGGGGAGGGATTGGAATCCAATGTAACATTGAGGACTATTTGCACCATGCAATATCTCTCACGTCGTTTTCATTTTTTTCAAAAATTTTAATTTTTTTTTTTTGTTTGATCCAATAGTTAATATCAAAAATTAATTTTTTAACTTTTAATCTAAACCATTAAGTAGATAATGCGTGGTGATCTCAAGGGGTGAAAACAGTGCAAGTTTAATTTGGCTCTAATGAGACACATGGCAAATAATTAATCTGGAGTTGTGCGTGCCAGTGCTGATATTTGGTCTCCGACAAAAAACCGTCCAAATCTTAGTTCTGTTTTTTTGCAGAGAGACATTTCACGTTTCAAGTCACCTTTTTTTATTTTGAGAATCAGATCAATAGAACTAACAAAAAAGAAACAAGCAATTACACGTCATCGTTTTGGATTACAACAGACACGTAAGGAGGATTCTCTTCAAGCTTTGCCTCCCTCGTTGTGTGATGGAATTCACAGCTTACAAATGCTTCACATCATCTATGATATGTCTAATATGACAGCAGCGTCTTGGATAGCTTTATCCACCGAAAGTGAGTCACTCTCAATTACAACACAACTAAAACTAGTCTCAATTGCAAACTGAATAGCCCGCCGAATAGCTAGCCAATGCCTCAATGACATTTGCATCTTGCTCACCTTTCACTTTCTCCCACAAAGCAGCCAGCACCCATCTTTGGCTGTCATGCACCACCACACCTATGCCTGCATTATTAGTCTCTTTGAAGATAGCTTCATCAATATTAGCTTTGAACCAGCCTTGGGGAGGTGGTACCCATTTCAAATTTTCCTTTGATATAGCAGATCTATACCCACTTCAAAGTGAATAAATAGCTTGTGTGAAATTCAAAGGGAACTTAATTAGTCCAAAACACATGCACACCCAGATCTACACCATGGTGTCCTTTTGGTATATTACATTGATCACTATTGATGTCATTACAAATAGCCAAAATTACGTTAATGCTTATGCTTCCATGCATTTCTCTGTATATTATTAATTTTTTTTTATTACATATTATTCATTTTATTGTTTATATTTTATCATGGTCTCAAAGTTATGTCTAACATTTTCTAATATAATATTAAAGATTTGAAAAATATGTTTTTGTCTTTTCTAAATAATATAGAGTTATTTTTTTTATATTTTTAATAAGCATCAGTGATGATCTCTTATGGATTTGATATTATTCATATCACAATATAATATATATATATATATATATATTAATTTGATAATTACAACAACAAATAAAGAAATTTTTGAAGCCAAAAGTGTTCATATGTTTTTCATCATTTCATGACACCCTAACAAATCGTTAAAAAAAAAATGCAATATAACATCGATCACTATTACCATTGATGTCATTGAACAGGTTTTGGCTATTTGCAAAACATATTACATTTTTTAGTTTGGACACGTTTAAAGAAACTTGTTCGATGACATCGATGGTAATATTAATAAAGAAAGATTTAAGCCAAAACTTGTTCACTATTGCCATTGATGTCATTGAACAAGTTTTGGCTATTAGCAAAATATTACATTTTGCTACTATTAATGAGTGACCTGTCACTGTGTGAGGGGTGAAAACCGTGAAAGTTTGGCTCTGAGACACATGGCATATAAGCTGGAGTTGTGAACCAGTCCTTCTAATATTTGGTCTCTTGACTTCCATTTTCGGTGATAAACAAAAGGTTAACTTTGTTGGAGTTTGTGGATTTAATGGTATTTGATGCCAAATCTTAGTTCTTTAATTAAATGGGACAATCACCTATTTTGTTCTCCCTTGCAAGCCAAACAGAAACCGACATTTCAAGTCACTCCAAAGGAATGACAAGGGTGAAGTGATGGCCTCCCTAGCAGAAAGGATTCACATGCCAGTAAGCGTCGAAGTGTTGGAGGCTCTGGCTGCAAGGAGAGCAGCAATTTTTTATGCGGAATTGGGTTTGCATCGGGTTGTCATTGAAGGTGATTCAAAAATTGTTTTTAAGGCCTTATCTGGAGAGTCTCCAGATCGATCTTGTATAGGTCATATTGTCAAGTCTATTTCGGGTTTCTTACAAACCTGTTCCTTTCATCAAAGCACCTAAACGGAAAAAAAAATAATGCAGAGAGAGAAATATGGAGGATTGTGGTACCGAGGAAAAAGCTTGGTGTTTGAGGTAAAGAAAATAAACTAAAGCACTACAAGTCCCTTTAATTCCAACAATTCTAACTCGTTCTGCTGGATTGCACAGTGGATCATCTCACGTTTTGAAAAAAAAAAAAAAAAAAAAATCCAAACGTGAGAGAACTGAGAAGTAACAACAATCAGTCAGACACAATAAGATAAAAACTTCAGAGAAATTGTCAACTTGGACTTGGTGATCAGGGATTAAATAGGTTGAAGAAATTCCAGAGAAGATATATCTGTTTGATACAGAAATTAGAACAAAAAGGTATGGAATCATGCCTTGCATCTAGTGATCTTGGTTTCCGAGATTCAACATCTTCCCTAATTTTCTTGCCAGCTAAAAACAGCACCAAATAATATTAAAACCCAAATGAACCAAAAATCGAGGGAAAAAGAAAAAAATCGATGTGTAAGTCTAAGTACAGCCTTCAAATTTCTAAGAAAATAATCAAACAAAAAAGACTCCCCTAGTTCTCTCGGCTACAAACCGCCCTTAAAACAAAATTAAACCCAAATCCAATTTTTCAAGAATCTAATTTTGACCAAAAGACCCCAAAATCAAAAATTAGGACTTAAATCTCAAATTCGGTATGAACAACCCTATGAAGAGAAAAGAAGATATAAATCAAAGAGGAAGAGCTAACCTTGCTTGAACAAACCAAAGCTGGAAAAGTGGAAATTTATGACCTGTTTGGAAGTTAAAAAAAAGGACGGGAGTAGTAGAGTAGAGAGAGGGAGAGTAATTCAATTATCTTGTTTGAAAGTTTTTTAAGGAAGGAGAGAAAAGAGTTTGGAGGGGTTTCAACCACCTCTAACCTCTCATTTTTAATTCCCCCAAATTAGAGAGATTTGGAGGGAGAGTAGAGTAATGGCCTGTTTGGAAATTTTAAAAAAGAGGAGGAGTAGAGTAGAGGAAAGAAGGGTAATTCAATTACCTTATTTGAAAGTTTTTTAAGGAAGAAGGGGGAGGAGTTTGGAGGGGTTTCAACCATCTCTAATCCCTCATTTTTAATTCCCCCAAATTGGAAAGATTTGAAGGGAAAGTAGAGTAGATAAATTGCTGACTAAATAAATTTCTCAATTTACCATTTTTAAATTAATAATAAACCATTGTTGCAAGTCTATTTTAAAATAGGGGTAAATTTGTCTATTTTAATCATTTCCTCTCCTTTCCATCCTAATTTTTAAAACATCCAAATAAGGGGAAGGGCTAATTACTTCCTTCCCCTTTACTAATTTTAAAAATATCCAAACAAGGTGGAAGGGAACCATTCCCATCTACTCTCCTCCCCTTTACTCTCCTTCCTCTATAAACTTCCAAACAGGCCATAGATAAATTATTAACTAGATAAATTTTTCAATTTACCATTTCTAAATTAATAATAGACCAATGTTGGAAGTTCATTTTCAAATAGGGGTAAATTTTTCTATTTTAATCATTTCCTCCCATTTCCATCCTAATTTTTAAAACATCCAAATAAGGGGAATGGCTAATTACTTTCTTCCCCCTTACTAATTTTAAAAACATCCAAATAAGGTGGAGGAGAATCATTCCCCACTACTCTCCTCTCCTCTACTTTCCTCTCTCTCTCTCTCTCTCTCTCTCTCTCTCTCTCTCTCTATAAACTTCCAAACAGGCCTTAGAGAGAGATTACTCACTGAGAAGATAGTAGATACGCACCTTCTCTCTCTCTCTCTCTCTCTCTCTCTCTCTCTCTCTCTCTCTCTCTATATATATATATATATATATATATATATATATATATATATATATATATATATATATATATATATACATGCGATTTTGGCTTACGTTTCTCTGGCGTGGGGCCTTTTTGACAAGAAATATTTTTTTCCTTTTTCAAATGGGCTTTTACTTTTGGTGAGTCCAAGGGGCAACGTTACAAAACTTTTTAATACATCTAAAGAGATAGATACATAAATATAAACAGCAAACCAAAAGTCTGCTCAATTTCCATTTGCTATTTTTGATCCTTAAAAAAAAAAAAAAAAAACGAATATGCAACTTTTTTTTTTTTTTTTTAGAAACAATATGCAACCGTAACATAAAACAAACACAAACACTAGGAAAATTAATAGAGAAATTGCCTTTTCCTTGCTAGTTAATACATAACATTACATTTCTTTCAATTACTAAACATGACAAACAACTCACATATGATATGACCAAAGCTAAAGCTCCGGTATCTTTATTTAGTGGCAACCTCCATCATCGGATTCAGGTATGTAGGTGCATGGATTGGGCGCTAATGGGGGAATTTGTGCTGGTTCTTGTGACTCAAGTTTTGACTTCATGTCATCCAAGGCCCTTGCAGCTTCAAGCGGCTTGCTGTTAAGAAACAGAAATGCAAGAATCATCCACCTTCACAATGTTGAAAAGGGTTTTCAACCACATTTTTGTATGCTTCATTAGAGAAGTAGTATATGTGTATTTTCCAAATGTAAGTTTTGTTAAGTGGGGAGGTGGCTTTTTATAGACAAGAACGAGATTGAAGTCATTGAACCGATATCCTTATTTTTTTTAATTTATTTTTTTCATTAGGATAAGATGAGGCCCGGTGCCTTTTTCAATTTCTACTTTTTCTTTAAGCTGTTACCAAAAAATAAACAGGAAGCTCCTTTTCTAGGATTTTGTACGACACATTGTCATTTTCTGATCCTTTCTAGAATTTTGAACGACCCATTGTGAATGTGTGAGTTTAATATTGATTGTTGGGTAACGTGACTTCCACGTCCACGTCCACGTCCAAATTACTGCTTATTTTGAATCATTTTGGACTAGAAGAAGGTCCACGGACTCAAAATATTCGACAAAAACAAAAAGTATTCAACATTCGATTCCTTATGTTTTGTTCTTTTTGTGGTCTAATCTTCTATCCTTCCTTAACCAGCGGAGAGGATCCTTTTATGGACTCTAGTCCTAGTGCTGGATTGCGGCCTTCTCTCTCTCGCTTTTTTATTTATTTATTTTTATTCTTTCTCTTTTACTTTTTCAGGCCCCTGAAATTGTGCCCTTTTTTTAATAGTTTAACATGCCTTTGAAAGAACTTATTTTTATAATTCTATTTTGTTATCTTGAAAAATATGATCCTCTAAAATTTTGCATATTCTTTCTTAAACTTCAGAGAAAAAAATCGATGTCTAGATACAGGCCTCGTGCTCTTTTCATAATGGAATCCTTCAAATTTCTAACAAAATAACCAAAGCAAAAGCTTCATTATCTTTAATAAGTAGCACCTCCATCATCGGATTCAGCCATTCAGGTATGTAGGTGCATGGATTAGTCACGGATGGTGGAATTGGTCGATCTTGTGACTCATGTTTTGACTTCATCTCATCTAATGGCCTTGCAGCTTCAAGAGGCTTGCTGTTAAGAAACATCAATGCAAGAATCACCGCCATCCTTACAATGTTGGAAGAGGGTTTTCCGCACAATTTTTTTTCCCCTTCACCAGTTTTAAAATTTTCATGTTAGAGGGAATAGAGAGTTTCTTTCTCAATATATTGGATGGTTATGGACCATCGGTCCCTATAAAATAAGCTCCAGTGGAAATTGCTTTGTTAAAGCTGTTTATGAAAAGACAAGGACTTTACCTTAGTCCAAGTGTAAAAGCATTTCCCCAATTTGATTATTAGTTATTTTGTTTACTTTTGACTAAGTGAACTTGATTATGATTCAACTTTTGATAAAGCAATTTAGCCTCGGAATACAGGTGGTATTCGTTTTTAGGCCTAGAGAAGCAAGGCTTATGGACTGACATTATGGAGTAACAAATACCAAAAATAGCACTTGTAAAAACATTGCACAAACTTGTGTAAAAATTTCTTTTTATTTTAGCATAAAAACATACTCTCTTTTCTATATTACATACTCATTTTTCAAAACATCCCACTAGGTTATTTATTTTACATTACATTTTATTCAAATATTGATTTTTCATTTTTTTTTCTTGATTTTTTAAAATTGTTTTTATTTCTTTACCCATAACAACCATCATCTACTCTTTTCCTTCAGTACCAAGATAAGTACAAAAAAAAAAATACAAAATTAAATACAAAATGAATAGTACCAATGTAAATTTACACATAACAACCATGTATTTTTTTACATAATTTTATATAGCTTGATGTTGGTGAATTTTAAGTTTTATTAGTTAAAATATGATACTTTTTTTTTTATAATACGAGTCCCGATTCCACTACAAATTTCAAAATCTAACAAAAAGTTTTTACAAGCCCATCATAATAACTGGTTTATGTGCTTTAGACTGTTCATATATACTATGGGCTAGAAACTTTTGAAAGTTCAAAAATACTTGGGATTACTTATGGGCTTTGAAAGTTGAATCGCTTCTCATCACTTCTCTTTCTTTTCCTGAAACGGGTCGGATCAGGTCGGGAAAGAAAGGTTCTAGATTGAGTTGTGTGTTTTTAATATAGATCAAGCTATGTGATTGTTGGTTTTTCCATGGGCTAGATTGAGTCAAGGCTATGGATCCAACCCTTGTGTCTAACTCTTAACCTGTCCTCTTTCTTGACCACAAGACAAAAGTTTTCAGTCTAGCTTCTGGCTATCAAGGTGTGTAGCTAATTACTACCATCATTCAAGATTTTGGATTGAGGTTCCTTTGGGCTGCACTAAAACCCATCAGCCTTTCTAAAGAGACCAGACCCATACTAAAGAAAATTCTAAGAAAAACTTTGAAGACCTAGCTTTTACTAATAAAGGCCTAATCTACAACATTAACATAGTGAGCTAAATCTTTCGGTGTTTATGTAGTATAAAGCTCACATGTTTTGCCCAAATGAATACAACATTTTCTTTCTACATATCCCAAATCTATGATTATATATGATTGGGAATTAATCTCAATGATTTAAGTATCTTTTATTTGTATATTACATATTCATTTGATTTAAATAGAGTAAACCTTTTAGAATAAGATAAGTGTAAGATAGTGTAGAAGTTAGAAATCTCCACTTGAACATAACAATTCTATTAGATAACACAATAACATCTCGATGTCGGTAATAAATCATGTGGTACCCTCTTTGTTTAGTACAACTCCACGTCCAATTCTGTTTGGTGCAATGAACGCTTAGCTTTGCAAAAATCCTCATAACTCTTCAAGTTTATCTCAATTGAAGCTAAAGTGATTGTAATAATTTTTTCAGAATAGAATAAACTTGTTTTCCATTTTTATTTTTCTTTATTGGGTCGTGTCTTCGAGCCCATTTGTATATTAATTTTTTGAATTGTTATATCTTTTTATATTTTAGCCTTCAAGGAATTAATACCTTGTCACAGTCACACCCCAACAAATCAATATATCATCATTAAATAATGATAGGTTGAACTGTTCCAGAACTTGGCTAAGTGTAAGAATGGGTGATACAATATGGGCTTTTGGGTAGCTTCTAGATAAATCAGTGGAGCCTCATGGTCATTAAAGAAACTGCTTGAAGGCCCATTAAAAGGTTAACCCTTTCTCTTTTCCAATTGGGACAAGTATAGTAGCTTTGGATCTAAATCCAAAGATGGGAAAAAATAGTTTGGAATTCTTACAACAAGAGAATTGAAGTTCTTCAAAAAGACTACTTAACATGCTTATATTTGAGAATAAAGACCCAAGTATCTCTCACTTGCAACATAAATTGGATAACTCATACAACATTGTTGTATCTATTTGTGTAAAATAAAGTGTTTTGATCTCATTATGAACTCTAAAACACGTAGTAATCAAATTCAATTCATTAAGCAAATTGGCACTTCTCTATAGCTGTGCCTTCAAACCGCTTAGTATTTTTAAATCTTGAACTGGTATTAACTTCGAAGGAAACATTAGGCATTCCTATGCTTTATTAAAAACTAAATGAAGCCTCTGAAGCTAGCCGACAAGACAACTGCCAATCATCATAGATGAGCACAATATAGATACCATAACATATGGAACTTAATTAGTACTAGAAATAAGTTGAATACATGATAGCATCAAGGGATATTTTTGGAAGAAGTCTTATCAAACCAAGCGAGTAAATTGGATCATGTGGAGCAATTGCATGGTATACTGTTGTTAGAAGCGGCAAATATATTCCACATTTTGTGTCCAAACCCGTGAAAGAGTTTTCAAATATTTTAAGAATAATCATTGGTTGGAAGTCAGAATCTTATACCAAGAAACATAATTAATTGAACAAAGTCGACAACCACAAAGCACCTTCTTGTTGGGTGAAAACCTATTAGTTCGATCTTGATATGGGAGAGCCTCAAGATTGACTTTGATCCTTCAAGGAACAAGACTTGAGCATTTTGTGGTAGTAGCCAGATTTTCCATCTTTCTCTATTTCAGGCACCATGGCATTGGCATAGAACAATATAAAGTTCTTGATGTACAAAAGGGAATTGGGAAGCTCACTGGTGAGGACAGCAATGACATCAAGAGTGCTGAGTCTTTTGAGCCATCTAGAGTGGAAGCGAAAAACCAAAAAATAGCACTCTGTCCTTAGGAGATGACTTCTCATCTTCACATCCGCCACCAATTTCAAAATGTCAAATAAAGTCTTTTCAAGCCCATCACAGTGAGATTGTTGCATCTGGTGATGAAAACTGGCTTTAAAACTAGGCATATGAAATATACAATTTTCCTTCCCTATATTGCAAAATGGAATGCATCAGTTTTTTCTTGTTATAAATACACCCTGGATGATGGATTTTTAAATAAAAACATTATTATAATCAACAAGAGAGGATTAGATCCAATGGAGCATAATATTCCTAAAATGGCTAGTAAATTTTTCTAGGAACAAAGGATGTACAATTCTTCTCTCTTTCTATTATAATGACAATCAGCTCAATGGTTTAAAGTATATGAGCTAATGCCATTTAGTTCCACAATCCATTCAGAAAGGAATTTTGATCTTGGCCTTGACAATGTGTCAGGAATATGTTTAACAAGTACCAACAAAAAAGAGAACTGATGCTGATCTATGTCTTTTTGGCATGTACCTGGCTGTAAAATGAAATTCTGTATTTGATAAACAACTTGGTTGTGTAACAGCAATATACTCCTTGCATGTAGTGGGTCTGCAAAACCAGTCTAAGCATCCACAAATAAGAAGAATCGAAGAATTAAAGAAATGTGAAGCAATTGTTAAATCAAAGCATACTTTAACGGATTGTGTAGAATATATACCTGACTGTAACATTCATTTGATGTAGCAAGCCTACAGTTTTGTGAATGGCAGAAGGTATTGGAGATAGGGTTAACTGGCCATAGCTCTCAATATCGACCATGTCATTGTCTCTGGTACTGTGTAAGTGGTCTTGCAGCAACTTTATGTATCCCCTCTTTCCAGACGACTGATGAGACTAGCATATGGACTCCAAAGGTCCTGGTTGATGAGGTCCTGAATCTTATGTTTAAGGTAATAGCAACCATAAAGTCCAATGTCCCCTTCCTTGCATATGGTATTCACATCGAGCATTTGGATCATACCATGTCGGTAATGGACTTGGCGGAGCCTTAGGTGGCACTGGAATAATGAGTCCTGCTGAGATCAAATTTGGATGTTTTAAGATAATAAGAGACTAACATAACTAACTTAGCTAGCAGAGCCAATTTCTTCCATAGAAGTTTCTGTTAATGTTTTATATGCTGTGAATCAATAAATAATATATTTGTTTTCCAATATAGAGGCTGAAATTTTAAGTTACTTTGGCTAAAGTTCCCTTATTGGAGATGGGGTTCATGATTCTCATTGTTGAAAAAAAAAAAAAAAGCGAGTTGGAGTAACTAACAATAAGATCATTGTCCATGGCTACAAATTTGTTGAGGAAACTTGGATCAGAGTTTGGCCACAGCTCTACAAGACATCAAGAATAAATGCTGAGGTCAGTGGCCTTAGGAGAAAATAATGAGAATACAAACAAGTAGATCTGTGTAATATTCAATACAAAATGGAAAAATATGTATATTTTGTTCATGGACCTCCCAGATAGATTTATATCTCTATTACATTTAGAGTATCAGGTAATTTATCTCTATTACATTTAGTGGCAAAAATCAAACTACATTAAATAGATCATGGCAACAAGCCCTACATAAGCAACATTCTGAGAAGTTTCTCAATTTTCACATTATTGTGATCAATGATAATTAGAAATGAATTATGGTAATTATGAAGATCATGGTCAAAAGCCCCAAAGTTGTTGAGAGAACTTTTATCAGGATCTACCAAAGATATTATAAATGCACAACCCCTGTGGTTCACAACAACTTCCATCCTTTCCAACATAGCACCCCTCCCCCAAAAAGAAAAAATTTTCAAGAACTGGATCAGAACAATCCTGCTATAAAGTTTTAACACGTAGTAAGAGTTTTTTTGTGAAACTCCTACCTGTCCTTGACTATTTAATTAAATCTGGGAAAAAAAAAAAAAGGGTATGAAACTTGGAAGTGCAGTGATGTAGGGATAGATGGAGTACCTGCTTAGCTTTGGCCACTGTTAGTACTCCTTTAACAATACTTCTTTCTCCTGAATTTCCTAACCTTACTTCTCTCACCAAGCAGATAACAAGTCCTACAAAATATAAATGGAAATCAACACCTATGTGCAATAGGAACAACAGTATAATTGCAGAAAAGTCCCTTGATATTCACATAGAAAATAATCGAGTTGTAGACATTTCAAGATCATGATTCATACTCGATTGGCTTGAAGGACATGTTCTTTTAATCAAATGTCAGTGCTAAAAATGAGGACCACCTGTGGTCATTCTTGCCATTGCTCTTGGGAGTCTTGTTTGGAAAAAGTAAACACAAGCCCTCAAGGCCAACCTGCAGCTTCAGCAAGTACAAAAGCTTAGGAAAATTCTCTGTAGAAAATTAGAAATATTGAAGGAAGGATGAGGTGGTGCAGCTGCTTGCTGAAATATTGATGGGAAGATGAGGTTAAATACTTACAGGAAGTGTTGGGTGTGGTCCGTGCAGAGGGAGGTTGGGTAGGCTGGCTGCAGTCACCCTGGAATTTAAAGCAAGGTAATAATTTTCAAAATCACAAACTGAAATCTCATACGGCTATTGACAGCATATTGTTGTTTGCAAACATGTAGAATAGTGCAGCACCCCTAGAAAATAAATTAAGAAAGAAAAGTAAAGAAAATAATAAAAATCAAAGCAGATTCAGAACTGTCTTTCATTCCAAGGTATAACTTGTATCCATGAACTTAAGATTCACCTGGAGTTCGCTCCCAGAAATATAGCAATCCCTACCTCCTCATGCCTAATCCCATGAACATTATAAAAGTCAAACAGCAATTGCTAGTAGTCAGCTGATAAATCCATAACATTCACAAAAAACCAAGGATTAAAGATAGTCAAGCAAATGCTTAATTCAGTAGTAACCAAAAAACAAAGTCAGAACATACTATTTATCGTTTGAAATTCCCAGGGTGCCAAGTTAAATAATTGTCTAAATAATGAACAAGCTTATTCTGCGATGGACCACATTAATGCCTCTTCCTGGGACTGGTCAATAAAATGTTATTTCTGCAAAAGAAAAAGAGAATAAATAACAATCATGGTTCTATCGTTCACTAAAAAATTATTTCATAAATGAACAAATTATTGGGAGAAAGAAATTCTCTCTCAAAAAACATGTTTTTACTGCTTCTTGAAGCACATTTCAGTTATGGTACCAAATCAATATGACAATTTACCAGTTTCTGTACAACAAGTACTTACCAAACTGTAATATTATGTTGCCGCATGTGAATGAATAAAACAAGTGATGAGGTCTTTGTCTACACTTTCGGTTTCATATGATCATCATCAATTAATATGATGGGGAAGTGAGCAATCTTGCTCCATTCTTTTCCCCTTTTCTCATCGCAGCACTGTTCCTTCAACAAAGGAGACTACTCATCAATCCTCAGTGTGGCAGCCCATTTCTCTAGATAACATGTACTTGAGCTCAAGGCAGAAAGTGATTGTCGCACCATTCCTCAGCCAGTCCTTTATTAAGTGAAAAAAATTTCAGATATATTTATCAAAAAAATAAACGTACAATTAAATATAAATGTAATCAAACTAAAATGGGTAGAGCGCAGCACTACAACACATTACCTGACTATAAAATAGGGGCGTGCGTCACAATTAATATCTATAAATTCATAAAAGATATGTTTTCAGTCAAATCGAGAAGCTGAAATTGGAGCTATGAGGCATCATTCTGCATTTCACAACATTACACCACTGTATATACAGTCCAAATATGAAGTAAACAGAACATGCTAACAGGACAGATGTCATAGCAGCTCATCAGATGTAATTTAGCAATCTGGAAGTTTTGATTGCAGGAGGCTTACTTGGTTTTGTATACTATTGTCTGAGGCCTCAACATTCACACATTTTGTGTCTGAAAACCTTCAGAAGAATTGATAAAGATTTAAAAATCATTTATGATTGCAGGTCCAAAGTTTATTACCAGCAAACACAAATCAATTAAACAAACCTAACAACCACAGAGCATCTCTAGCTTTAAAAAGCATATTAATAATTGCTGGTAATGACATGAGTGTGCCAATTGGACTTGATTTGTCATGTAAAAGCACTAGCCCAGACTTTGATCAGTTCTCTTCCTCTGCCTCTGGCACCATTGTCTCAACAAGAGTGGTCATGTGCTGAGCTTTTTGAGCTCTCTTAAGTTTGAAAAGAGAACAAAGAACCAAAGGAAGCAACCTGTCCTTTGGAAAGGACTTCACATCTTCCATTCACCAAAACTTCCCAAAACTCAAAAAGAGAATCTGAGGTCCAGACATGTGAAGTGAGTTTCAACTGCTATTAGCAGGTATTGAAGCAGCACTAGCTTTGAACTGCCCCAGTGTCTTACCTAAGATTAAATAGCATGCCATATTTACCAAGTCAAATCATATTGTAACTTAAAATACTCAAAGCTTACAATACGAATTAGCTTATCGACAAATAAATATGATGGAGAAACTGTACTACCTTAGGTTAAATCAATCCTGCTTTGTACTTCAAAAGTTCAAACTAAAAATGCAATGAATGTATAATGAGGCAAAAGCAGCTCCAGCACGAATGAGAGTAAAGGACTTTACAGTGACTTGAAAACATTTCACATATTTAACAGTTCATACACAACACAAAAGGATCAGCACCTAGCAGTGGCATGAAATTGATGGTAGGTGTGTCACTTGTTATCGACAGCAGAAAATGACACTGCAATATAAAAGGCAACTGTATGAGAATCTCTTAGTTCATAAGAATTTAACTGTAGCAAGATCCAAAACATTTTTAGCAGCATCTCTTTCATAAGTGTACCAAAAATATTTACATTACTACAAAGGTTTACTTTGATATTTATTAAACAAATTTTTTTTTAAATATAACCATCATCTAAATGTTTTGAAGTTTATCTATAATTCAAAAAAAAAAAAAAAAAAAAAAAAAGACAATAGTGGAATCATGATGATTATGCCATGTGATACCTTCATAAACATAAAAGACATATTAAAAAATAAATTAGGGGTAGTTACATTTCCCTCCTTTAAGATTTGGGGAAATGACACTCAACTCCAAACCTTAAGGGAAAAAATACTCACCTCCCTTGAGGTTTGAAAAAATTAACACCCCCTTCCTTTTGTTTATATTAGTAATAAAATATTCTAAATTTTTGTAAGAGCCTCTTTACAAAAGTTTAATTATGGTTGGTAAAAAAAATAACTGATAAAATTTAGAATAAAATTGCAAAATTTATTAAGAACCAAAACACTTGTAAAGGCAAATCTCTCCATAAACCATTGAAAAAAGGAAAAAATAATAATAATAAGCAAAATTCACACTTAATATTCTAAAATACACTTTATTTAACAATTTAAAACAATGAATTTTAATTATGAAATAAGATAATTTTGGAAACCTGCTCTTAAGCAAATGACAAATTAGTACACAACATTTTTAATATTAATTTAAAATACATTTTTATTATTTTTTGAGAAAGAAAATTGAAATTTTCCCAAATGCAGTCCAATTATTTATCCATTATATTATCATAGTTTTCAAGCTTCTCATAAAAAATTAATATGAAACCAAATGATTTTGTGCAGAAGATTTGAAAATATTGATGAAGCTATTTTTTATAGGATATATCAAGAAGCTTAATGAATAGACATAAAATACTCTTTGGAATAATGCGCAATATAAATAAATTTAAGAAATATGTTGTATAACTATGAGGTTTAAATTTACGCTGCCCAAATCAAATACAAGTTTAATTTTGATGGAGGCTAGCTAGTCATTCTCATTTAAAAAATGATTTTTTTGGAATACGAAAATAACAAAGAGAACTGCAACACTGGCTGCGATGGTTCGTGGGAATAAACAAAATTCAGAATTAAACAGAGGAAACTACAAATTAGTGCAGAAACAAATACTTGGGCAGTGGTACTTCTGGATTCATAGCTTATGTGATGACTTCATTGTCAATCCTTATGACGGGGATATGAGAAATTTTGTGCCATTCTTTTCCATTCTTTCTCCGATACCGCTTTTTTAGCAAAGGGCACCCATAAATATCTAGAATAGAAAGGGAGGCCAGAAAGCCCTCTTCTGGTAAGCACTGGAGCTTATAGCAGCCCCAAATCTCCAACTGTTTAAGCAAGGTAAGGTGTTGAAACCCCCTACCATTGAGTGATGTCAGATGTGGAAATGTAATGTGGAGGCGGATAAGAGAAGGGGGCAACAACGCCTCCTCTGGAAAGGAACCCACTTCTCTGCCGTAATACCGAATTTTAATTTCTCTGAGAGAGTGAAGACTCAGTAAACCCCACTCCATGTGTCTGAGAAAGAGTTTGTCGCACGAATCGATTTCAAGTATTTGTAAATTGGAGGGCAAACCCCCTTCAGGAAATGATTCCAGTTCTGGACAGTCCCACAAGTTCAAATATAGAAGAGATGGGAGGAGGGTGTGCATACCTTCAGCAAGTGACTTTAAATTTTCACAGAAAGAAATAGTAATCTGTGTCAAATTTGGGGCGCACAATCCCCCACTGGGAAAGGATACAAAATTAGGGCAGATCTCGATGGTCAATTTAGTGAGAGAAGTTAGATCCAAGAGAGATATATCTGATGCCGAAAGAGATTCAAGATTATCAGAATTCGAAATATCAATAGATTTGAGTTTTGGGAAAAACTCTAATGGTAAAGACCAAAGTGTACCAGGACCTTTATTTACCTTCAAGCTCTCAATTGATGGATAGTAATGGCTCCCTGGCAACTGAAGTACTCCATTGATTTGAAGTGTTTTTAATGTAGTGGGTAGACCACCTTCAGGGAGAGTTGCATGGCAACCTCCAACTGTGAGACTTTGCAGCTTAGGTGATAATTCCTTCAACACCACCTTATCACAATTCGTCAAGGCCAATTCATGGAGAGCCGAAGGACTAGGAAGTGAAGCAACAAGCCTGGGACAATCTTCAATTTCAATTACACTTAAAGAAGGAAGTAAACTGGGCAGATTTCCTATAAGCTTGGGACAATTGATAATGCGAAGCTCTCGGAGGGTTGGGAAAACTCCGCCTTCATTTGTAAACCATTCCTTCCACTCTGGCATCCATCTAAATGTTAATTTTTCTAGGGATTTGAATGGCTTATTAGTTGCACAAGAACCATCCCCATAGAACTCACTATCCACACATGATACCCTGTCCAAACCTTCAATTGAGAGTTCCTTAAGGGCAGGTAGCAGCCCAAGTGGAGGCAAGGAGGAACAGTATTTACAATAGTGAAGCTTTAGGGACACCATATTAGAGAATGAACATGCTCCTAACCAACTTGGATATTCTGCACCATAATAAGATATGATAGAGAGAGATTTCAAGTTCGTATGAGGACACAACTGCTCAAGCACATCTCTTTCATGTTCTGAATCATAGTTCACATGACCTCTTCCCCATTCCAACTCCAACTCTGACAAGCCCCTCTTATCCTTCAAATTAACCTCCTTTGCATCTGTTGTGCGATAAGCATTTTCCAAGTTTGATATACACAATGATCCAGAAAGATGTGGAAGTTCTCCCAACTCTTTAAAGTTACTCCCACAATGTTCTCCTTTTCCCACATAAAATGCACTTAAATTTTGAAGACTTCTCAATTTACCCATGTGTATTGGCATCCCTTTCAAACAGGTCCCTCTTATATCTAGGTGACGTAAGTTTACAAGTCTTCCCATGTTGGTTGGCAACTCTACAAGGGAATGACAATTCCTCAATAACAAGGTTTGCAAATTATACAAACCACACACAGAATCAGGCAAGCCTTCAATATTGGTGCCATTAAGATTCAAGTAGCGAAGATGTTTCAAATTTCCAACAGATTCAGGCAACACATTTATGAATATGTAGAGAGACAATGATAACACTCGTAAACACTTAAATGTGCACAATAAATCATTTATCTCCATCATTGATATAAAATTAGTCCTAAAATTCGACGTAGATGGCAATTTTAGTCCCAAGAAGGTTCGCAAATTCTTAGCTTCATAAGATTCCTGAAATTTCTTAGGGACATCAAATTTAGTTCGAGAATATGACAAATGACGCATCTTTTTTGTAATTTTATGTGAGTTATGAATCTCCAACCTAAAACAAAATTCTCCAGATATAAATTTTGCTAAGTCATTAAAAAGGTCATGCATTATGAAACATGGTTCATCATTATTTGATCGTTGAAAAAATGACCTCGATAGTAGCTCATCAAAGTATTGTTCACCTATTTCTTCCATGCTTCCATTTCCCTTGGGTTTCAACAATAAATCTTCTGCCATCCACAACAAGACTAACTCCTCCTTTAAAAATTCATAATCCTTTGGAAAAATTGAGCAATAAGTAAAGCATCGTTTCAAATGTGATGGGAGGTAGTTGTAGCTCAATCTTAGTGCTGGAAGGATAGAACTTTTACCTCCTGGTAGATCCCATATATCACTCTCCAAAATTTGATTCCACTCTCTTAGGTCTTGTTTAGACTGCAACATACCCCCAAGTGCTTTTGCAGCTAAAGGCAGACCTTTACACTTACAAACAATTTTTCTACCAATTAGTTCTATATCTGAATTTTCACTCAGTTCTCCATTCTTAAATGCATGCTTTGCAAACAACAACCAACATTCTTCATCAGACAATTGCATTAGATGATGAATTGAAATAGGGTTCACAATTGTCGCAACATTTTCACTACGGGTTGTAATAATGATTTTGATCTCTTTTGCCCCACATCTAAGCATTGTAACTAACTTATCCCAAGCAATATATTCCTCATTCCAAACATCATCTAAAACAAGGAGAAACTTCTTTCCCTTTAACCTCTCTCTTATTCTAATTTGTAACAAATTCAAGTTATGAATGTTACAGTTAGACAAACTAATCTCTTCAAAAATAGTTTTTGCTATTATAAAACCATCAAATGTCTCTAAAACACAAACCCATGCTTGGAGATCAAAATTCTCCTTTACTCGGTTGTCATTATATACAAGCCGAGCAAGGGTTGTTTTACCAACCCCACCCATGCCCACTATAGGAACAACACATATCTCATCACCATCTGCATTATCTAATTGCAACTTCTTAAATATCTCCTCCTTATCAATATCTCTACCATACACACCATATTCTTCAGGACAAGAAGTTGTTAATTGTCGTGGTGGTAGTGGTACTCCACCGGCAACCTCTTTCAGATTATGGTCCTTCTTTTGTTCTATGAGTATTTGTAATATACCTAGAACGTTTTCTAGCTTTGACTGTATCTTTTTGTCAAATAAAGTAGAAACCAAGCGCCATACCTTTTTAGTGCGAGTTTGAAATTTAGCCTCTGACTTGGATCGTATGGCTTCAGTGGCAATCACATCCAAAAGGTCATCTGCAACATAAACAGCATCTTTAAGCTCGTCCAGCCATTTTTTCACAGCTGAGTTTGTAAATTGCTTCTCCTCTGCATCAATGAGAACTGATTTAGCAGATAACAGCACAGACTCCAAGTTTTGTAGCAATTCCTGATTGAGTTTCCTTCCCTTGAAGTAGTCTATGACCTCATGAGAAGCCAGTCTATCAAGTGCCACCTGAATAATTGAAGTGGCAAGTGCTTGTTCCAGGAAGACAGCCATGGTCTCTTGTTGCTAGAAGAAGGAAATATAAAAGCCAAAGGAAAGCAATTGCAATTTAGGTAGAAAACCAGGGGAGAATGGTTTGCAAAGTGATAAATATATAATGAATAATGCTACGTGCACAAATTATTTTACAACATCATTATAAATTGTTGATTCTCATATGAGCCATCCATTAATATAACCATTTTACTTATATTAACCATCCACCACATTAGTCGGTTTGAAAAAAAAAAAATTATAAAATAATATGTATAACATGGTAACTCACTTTTTTAAAGTTCTATATTTGTCTTATTTTAAAAAATAAAAAATAAAAAATAAAAATTTTAAAACAAATAGATAGACACAAGGGAGAGACTGAATAATTGAGCGTTGTGGTGGATCCCAGCGCAATAATTGAGAAATAATTTGACATATATATACATATGTGGCTCTTTGTGCAGCTGTGCTGCCTATCAGTCTCTGTGGTTCCTACCAACTACTAAAAAGTGAGTGAGACAGGAAAATTTATCTAGTTAATTGAGTTTATTTTTGTCAGTTTATTGCATAAAATTAGAGTTATACATTTTTAAAAACTATACTAAACAAATAAACTGAAGAAGCAATGGAAATAAACTCATCCGTGGTTTTGAAACCTGGACCGAACCATATAGTCCGACCGTGAAAATCACGAACCTCTCATTTTTGCCGTTGTTTTAGCTTCAAGAACCGCTCTATGGAAAAAAAGCAAGGACCGTGCGAACCGCGGTCGGACCTCACGGTTCTGAGAACCGTGAACGGTTCTTGCGGTTCTCATAGGTCCCTTTTTAAAAGAAAATTAAAGCCTTAAACGGCATCGTGCCGGAATATTTACTATATTTTGGTCGGAAAATATCCGCTGATAAAGAATTTGAATAAAAGTAAAAGGAAATCAGAAAAGAGAAAAAATAAAATAGAGCTACGTTACTACCCGCTATTTTATATCTTGATTATCTTCTCAGGTTTGTTTCTTGTTTCAGCTAGATACCAGCTTCTCCTTCTTCTTGTTCTTCTTGTTCTTTCAGCTTCTACCTTCTAGGGCCGTTTCTGACTTCTTCACTTTTCCTTTAATTTTAATTTCATCTGCTGTTGTTTGTAGTGTTCTTTCTATCTCTTCCTTTAATTTCATTCACTTTTGTTTGTAGTGCTTTTTTAGGGTTGTGAGCTAGTCATGTGGGCATTGGAAAGTGGAAATTGGAAAGAACTCTGAGATTTGTTTCTTACAAAGCCCCTTGAGCCCCACATTATATGATGATCCATCATATCATCCTCTTTTGTCCACTTGTGTCCGTACAAATTGATGCTCTTAATATTTTTTTATTAAAAAAAAAGAGTTATTATTATTATTATTATTATTGGATAGATATTTCATATTTGGGCTTGAGATGGATATATTAGAGTATAGTTTTAATTGGACTATTTTAGTTAATTCTTCTCTTTTATACTAATTTAATATATTTATTTATACTTTAAATAACCATTAAACTAATTACGATGTCATTACCGTTCGACTCGAGTTCGAACTTGGTCCAATCTCGAAATCCTTGAAACTCTTTTACGGTTCATCGAACGATCCAGATCCAGGTCTGAAAACCATTACAGCTTTGATCTTTGAATGGTTGGTCCTTGAGTTAGCATTGGAGCAAGGTGTCTTTTTCTGTAATTTCTGATAATAGGAAGGAGTAGTATAAAGATCAAGACCAACATTTTTTTTTTTTTTTGGTTGGAAGGATCATAATTTAGAATGGTTTAGGGGTGTAATCGGTTCAGTTCGGTCAGTTTTTTTGTTTTGACCAACCGAAACCGAAATTTTTGGTTTGTGAAATTCTCAACCAAAACCGACCGAAATAATTGAAATCAATCGGTTTCGGTGGTATTTCGGTTTCGGTTTCGATTATGCACATGGGGCTATCGATTTTCCCAAAACTCTAAGTCAACATCACAGTCACAAAAAGAAAATAACAACTCAACATCACAGTCACAGATTCACAAAACATAGCATTGATTCAGTATTAAACAAAACCCAAAATACAAAAAAGAGAGAGGGTTATCAAGAAATTAAAAAGAGAGAAAGTCACCGTGAGAATGAAAAGATCAAGCCGCGTGGGGAGGCCGGCGTGGGGAGGCCGGCATGTGGAGGCGGCAGCAGAGGCAGTTTCTTTTGGACTGGAGGCTGTGAGGCGTGACAGTGAATAAGTGTGGGCTGTGGGGTATGTGAAGTAGCTGTGGAGGCCGGCGTGTGGAGTAGCCGTGGAGGCCGGTGCGTGTGTGTGTGTGTGTGTGTGTGTGTGTGTGTGTGTGTGTGTGTGTGTGTGTGTGTGAGGAAGATGGAGGCTTGTAAGTGAAAGTGGGGTAGGTAGGGTTTTTATTTTCTTTATTTTCAATTAGTTTCTGTTTAACTTAATTAATTTAAGTTAATTAGTTTAATTTTAGTTAGTTAATCTAACTTATCTAATGGGCAGTGGGCTTCTTTCAAAAAAATAAAAAAAAAGGGCAGTCGGCTTTTAGTAATTTTGGCAAGGCCAAGCCCACATTTACAAACTTTATATTATATATTTAATATAAAATATAATATAATAATATATTTCGGTTCGGTGCGATGCATTCAAATCTACCACCGAAAACCGAATTGAAATTTTCAATTTTTTATATAATAAAATCGAAACCGAACCGAACCGAAATTTTTGCAACCATTCAATCAGTTTGAAGCGGTTTTTTTGGTTCGTCGGTTTTTTGCACACCCCTAGAATGGTTGGTACTTGGAACTCAAACCATTATTTCCATTGGGGTTACAATAATTGGGGCATCTTTTCTAGTAATGTTTGTAACTTGATGCGAAAAAAATTCAATGCGGGGTCAAGTTTTTGAGCTAGTGGAATGAACTTTACTTCCTAAAAATAAATAAATAAATATAGTGGAAGTTGCTTACTCGTTTCTGAAAAGGAAGATAAGAAAAGAAAATGACAAATTTGACTAGTTGGAAGGAAGTTTAGTACAAAAATATCAGAGTCAAATGAAGTGTTTTCCAGTGGAAGGAACTATGAAATTTATTACTTTCCAAAAGTAAAAATTAAGAAATCGAGTGGAAGTTGTTTGATAAGTTTGTTCATAAAAAAGAAGAAGATTGAAGAATTATAGGACTAATTGATTTTTTTTTTTTTTTTTTTTTTTGGTATTTTAAGTGATAATCAAAAGGAATCGGATATGGCTATTTATTCATAAAAAATCAATCAAAATAGATAATCTTTCAGTGAAAAAGGAAATGAAGTTGAGTTTTATATAATCTTATTAGCATTGGATAACACCAACCACACGTTCTCTAAGGATAATGTGATTTTTTATAGCTAATTTTCATTATCCAACATAATGTGAATAATCCCAAATGATCTGATTCATTATCTCTATTAAGAAGGATTGACTCATTTTGACAGGACTTGTTTAACTTATATAAATAAAATTCATTTAGGCAGAAAACCAGAAGAGCTGTGTAGCATGCTAGCACACACTTCTTAAAAGTTGTATATTTGTCTTATTTTTAAAAAATATATAAGAAAATATTTTTTATTTGTTTTTAAAAACAAATACCTCATACAAGAGAGAGACTGAGATTCTATCCACACTAAACAAAGGCACACCACAAATTGGCCCTTCTAGTTCAAGGAAAACATGGGGGTTTGGAGGTATTACTAGATAGCCATTGAATTGAATTCAACAAGGTGATTGAATAATTGCACGTTGTGGTGGATCCCAGACACGTTATAAGCACAATAATTGAGAACTAGCCATTGAGCACGCACGTCAGAGGCTCTTCTATTTTTTAGATAAGAGTTAATTTAAGGTATTTATTATAATTTGGGATTACTACACTTTCTAATAAAAAATTTTAAAAAAAAAAAATTTAGGGTTGAGCATACGTGTTTCCAAATATATGTTTTGTTAAAAGAGAAAATGGCTTTTATAGACAATATTGAACCGAGGTTCCTTTATAAAAATAAATAAATAAATAAATAAATTCTTATTGGATGAGACGATAAAGCCATAAAGGACGTTTTCTACTATTCTTTGTTTCTTTCTAGACTTTTGGAAGTCCTGTGAAGCTGACAGTTTAATATTGCTTGGTAGCGAGATGGAACTAATAATAAGAATAAAAAGGAAGATTGTGAATCTGAATCCAAAAAGTAACCGTTTTAAACTGAATATCAATCATCTATAGATGATTTCTCAGAATATCTTTGAAAGATGATAAATGCTTATCGAATATCAAGATTCTCCCATGAAAACTTTATCAACATCAGATTCCAACTCAAAAACAAAGAGTAATCTATTTGGATGTAACATAATTGCAAAGCCTGTCTGACCATACTAAATAATAATATAATATATGTTTGTTGAGTACCGTCTAGTGTCTACTGTTTATTACATTACATAATATATCATAGAAACAAAGTTTTATCTATATTCGAGAAAGAATTTAGCACAAAATACAAGGATGGAAAGAAAAACTCGCCTCAAACCGGTAGAGAAGCCTTAATCAAGGCCGTAATCCAAGTCATGCCAACTTTCACCATGAGTTGCTTCAAACTCCCAAAGGACCTTTGCAAAGATAAGAGTCTTTGATCCGCAAGTTTTGGTGGGGATATAATGGGGATACTTGTAAAATTCACTGGGTTGATTGAAACAAATTGTGCCTCCCAAAGGTGGTTTGGGTTTCAAAGATTTGGAACAATTCAACCTGGCACTTCTTGGTATATAGGTTTGGAGACTAATTCACAACACTAATTCACTGTTCTACCAAGCCTTCAAGGCAAAATATTTCTCTAATTGTTCTATTTTGGATGAGGAAGTAAAGACTAATCGTTCTCATGCTTGGCAAAGTAATTTGAAAGCACAAAGCCTTGTATGAATGGGTGCAATGTGGAGGATTGGCAATGGAGAGACTGTCCTTATCAGAGGGAATAATTTGGTTATCGGATCAGTTTTCCAGGAAAGCTATTTCACCTCAGAAGCATTTGCCAAATAATGCTCATGTTTGTGCTCTAATTGATGAGGATGGACCATGTTGGCTGGAAGATAGGATGCGTGAGGAGCTTCTGCCCCATGAGGCAAACGCTGTCCTTAGAATCCCACTCAGTACACGCTGACCTGAAGACTCCTTGATTTGGCAAAGGACAAAAAATGGGATTTATTCTACAAAGAGTGCCTATCGGATGTTAGCTGAATCCACGGCTTCATCTAATCCAGGTCCTTCAAACCCAACAGTAAATAGTGGGATTTGAAAGGATATCTGAGGCCTCAGAGTCCCAAATAAAATTAAACATTTCTTGTGGCGAGCCTGTTGCGAAGCTCTGCCTACGAAGAAGAACCTCTTAAGTCGCCATGTCACTCGCAATGCTACATGTGAGTGTTGTGACTGGGAAACGGAGGATGCTATCCATGCTCTATGGGATTGCCAGGTTCTCAAAGAGATTTGGTGGGAAGTTGAACACTACAGAAGCTATCTCTCTAGCTGTCAGAGATTTACTCACCAGGATTTTTCACTTTCATGAACACCCAATCTTGCAGAAATTTTAGCCTTTGTGAATAAGCGGAATGCATCTCAGTTAGGTAACACTTCTGCCCCTACTCTAGAATTTTTGTGGATCCCATTGATTGTCTTCAGGAGTTCCAATCAATTCAGGTTGTTCACCCCCCAGTTGTCCACCCCCATGGTCAGATTCGCTGGGCTCCCCCCCTAAATAAAAGAGATTTTAATTCATTGTTTCATTTTGTGTTTTCTTGCTTTATTCTTTTAATATCGTCCATAAGACTCATAGCTCAAAAGAGTGTATTTTTCTTAAATTGTGCGGTGACCCTTATATAGTTGAGCACAACCCTCATATTCATGACCTAGATGATGTTTTTCTTGGACTTGTTATTAAAATTACTCACGCTAAAGAGAGAGCTAGGAAAAAAAATCTTTTGATTTTAATTGTTTGTAAAAAGAGTGCTTTAGTCTTTAAACAATGACTCATCTAAGCAAAAATCATGGGCAAGTCATGTTCTATCTTAACAATAAAACTAACGTCAGGGTGCAAAGTGTAACAGGGGTCGTAGTTTAGAGTACAAAGCATGCATTCAAATAGTTTAAGGTGCAAAGTGTAATGTAGTGTAAAGTTTAAGATAGTAAAGTGTAATTTCCCCTTTATTGTAAGTTATGCTAAATTCGAAAATGATGGTTTGAGTAATTAGCTTAGAATCTACATCTTCTCAAAAGAGAAGAAACAAAGCTTAGAATCTACATATTTATAAATTATATTTGACAATAATTGGAGGTTTTGTTCGGTATTGAGTAAGTAATATAGTAGTTTACACTTGGTTGTCCAATTTTATTTTTTAATTAATTATATAACTAGTTTATAAAATTCAAATATATAGGTTTCAAATTAAGGTAATGGGAAAATATCCACAATTTATACATATTTTAAGAGTAAAAATTAATAAGATCTAGAAGCTATTGCTCAATCTTTTGTCCCAAATGATGAAATTTTAGACGTTGAACCCCTTAGAAAAGTTCAAAGATTTAAACTTAAATAAATAGATATTGCTTCCTTAGAATATAATTCTTGATTAATTCAAAATCAGTTGCAAATGATTTTAATACATTGAAATAACTTACAACAAAATGTTATCAAGTTATAATTAATTTATGAAATTAAGTATTTGTTTTGAGTAAATATTTTTTTTAAGAGTCATGTATATATTTAGTTCCCCCAAAAAAAAAAAAAAATCCTGATCCGCCACTGCCTACACTCCCAATGCTCCATCCTCTCTTGTTGGGTGCAAGTGCAACAAACTATTCCCAAATGCTGACCCTATATGACTATACGGAAACTGTGAACCTGATCTAGCTACCTAACAGGCACAGCAACAGGAAACCAGACTCCTTAAACAGTCACACTGTGAGTTCCACCAGTGCCCCAGGAAAATGTTTGTTACCTCATAAGTTTGGGTACAATTTTATGATTGAACACAAGCTTAATCAGCAGAAAACTAATTACAACATCTGCTGCAGCTTTCACTTTCACCTTATAAACTACATCAATTGAACCTACATTAGTCACAACACAACCCTCCTATAATTAACGTAATCTAGATCAATATTGAAAAACAATGAAAATGTCGGATAACTCAAATCGAAAAAGCTGACTAAAAATTGACTCAAACTAGAAGGTAAAAAAAAAAAAACAGAACACACACAATAACTGAATGTATATAACAACTCTCTTGCCTAGGTGTCTATAACAAGTCATGGACTAAATTGCTATTGCAAACAGTCCAAATAGGATATACAAATTGTGGAGGCCTTACACTTGTCAAAGAACCCTGGGCCTTAGGAGATTTGGGCCCCCAAATCTATTTGTATTATGAGCTGAACAACTCAAGCAGGCAGTGGCTAGTCCACCAGTTCTAGCTTTACCAGTCTTCTCAAAACCTTTTGCTATTGAATGTGATGCATCTGAAATTGGTTTGGGAGCTGTGTTAATGCAAGTCCAGAGACCTACAGCTTTTCACAGTCAAGCCTTGAAAGGCAAGAATCTGCATTTATCAACCTAATAGGAGTGGTTGGCCTTAATTTCTGTTGTGAAGAAGTGGAGGCCATATTTGTTGGGCAAACCTTTTATGGTTAGGACAGACCACCAGAGTTTAAAATTCTTATTGGAGCAAAGGGTAGGAACACCAGGTCAACAGAAATGGATTACCAAGCTAATGGGATATGCATTTGCAGTAGAATACAAGAAAGGTGTAGAGAATAAGGTGGCTGATGCTCTATCTAGAAAGGAGGATTTAGAGCAAGAGGACATTTCAGACTCCAAATTTAGCATGTTATTTTTTATCTCTTTTCCTAATCCCACCTCGATTGACATTCTTAAGGACATCTATCAACAAGACCCTGAGCTTCAGAGTCTTATCCAGGCTGTGCAATCTGATAGTGCCACTTCTACAGGGCTTTCTATGCAAAATGGTCTTCTTTTGTTTAAGGGTAGATTCTATCTAGGCTTTAATTCCCCTCTCAAGCATCTGATACTCCACCATGTCCATGCTAGTCCTATGGCTGACCACTCAGGTTTTCTCAAGTCTCTTCATAGAGCCAAAAGAGAGTTCTATTGGAAGGGTATGAAATCTGATATCAAGTAGTATACTAGAGAGTGTGAAGTCTGCCAAGGGATTAAAACTGAAACCAGTGCACCTGCTGGTCTGCTACAACCTTTGGGCATTCCTGATAGACATTGGTCTGATGTCAGTTTAGATTTTATTGAAGGGTTGCCTAAGTCACAAGGATATGAAGTCATTTTGGTGGTTGTAGACCGGTTCACTAAATATGCTCATTTTATGCAGATGCAGTGTACCTTCAGCAAGTGTTTTACATGGCTTACCTATCACTTTGGGTAGTGATCGAGATGCTGTTTTTACTTCCAAATTCTGGTCTGAGCTGTTTCGGTTGCAGGGTATGGAGTTGGCCATGTCTACAGCTTACCATCCTCAATCTGATGGTCAGAATGAGATTGTGAATAAAGGCCTGGAACAATATCTGAGAGTATCTGTAGGTGACAGATCTCATCAGTGGGTACAGTGGCTACCTTTAGCTGAATTTTGGTACGATACCAATTTTCACACCTCTTAAGCTCACTCCTTTTGAAGCCTTATATGGCTTCCCTCCACCTAAATTGCAGTACATCCCTGGTACCACTAGAGTTGAAGCTGAGGATACCCTTTTGAGCAATAGAGAGCAAGTGTTGGCTCAATTAAAGGCTAATATTTTGACTTATAAAAAAAAAGGCTAATATTTTGCTTGCTCAGCAGAGAATGAAAATACAGGCTGATAAGCACAGGAGTGACAGATCTTTTGCCATTGGAGATTGGGTTTACCTGAAGTTACAGCCCTATAAGCACAAGTCTTTGGCTCAGAAAGGTAAGTAAGAGCTATCTCCCAGATTCTATGGACCCTAACAAGTCCTTCAAAGGGTGGGGAAGGTAGCATATAAGTTAGACTTGCCTCCTACAGCTTGCATTTATCCAGTTTTCCATGTCTCTTGTTTTAAACCTACACTGAGACCAGCTATATCACCTATTCCTACTCTGCCTCCTATGGATCACGATGGACAATTGATGCTGGAACCTATAGCCATTCTGCAGAAGAGGGTGAAGCAGCTCAGGAATAGACATCACTGAAGTCTTAGGTTCAATCACAGCTTAAATACCCTCACCTTGTGGGCAAGGTGCTTTCAAGGAAAGGGTATGTTAAGGCACCGACAGTTATTGCTATGAAGCCTAGCTGCTGAGCTGTAATGCCACATGGAGTTTGTACTTAGTTACTTGTTGTAATGCTTACCCTCGTAATTGTAATGTAGTGGATTGTACCTTCAATTAACTAACTCCTAATTGTCCATGTGAATAATGGGATTTCTCACATGTGGATAGTTGGGAATTAGTTAGGCTGTTAGGGAAGGAAATAACTGATTGAACAGTTAATTAGTTAGGACAATTGTGGGTGTTCAAGAGAACAGTAGCATTGTAATGGGAATCAATCACGAAATAAGATGAATGCTCAGTTTCTCTCTCTATCCCCTATTCTTCTGACGGAGGCCTAGGTTCCCTCAAAGTAACCTACTCATATTCCTTTTAATCTTCTCCATTCACCCATTCAATCCCTAAGACTTGTGAGATCAGCTGGGATCTTAACATAGTATTTCACTAGCTCATGAGCAAGAAGAGTATTTTCAGAGATATTCCTTTCTTTGATAAAAGCAGTTTGGTTAGAATTCAACAAAACACCAAGGTAGATTTTCAGCCTATTAGCTAGTATTTTAGTAATACATTTATAGACTATATTAAAACAGGCTATATAGGTCTGAAATCTGAAATATAGGAAGGATTAGGAACTTTAGGAACAAGAGTAATGGTTGTAGAATTGACTTCTTTGAGGAGCTTACCGGATGTGAAGAAGGAAGTAATTGCTGAAATGACAGCGTCTTCACTATAGGCCAGGCAACCTTGAAAATTTTAGCAGTAAAACCATCTGGAGCAGGACTTCTATCACTCCCCATGCTGAAAATTGTTTGCCAGAGTTATTTCTTGTTTTATAACACATATTCTGTCTTGTTCTGTTTCAGAACCAAGAAAAGTTTCAGTTGCCCATTGCCAATGCAATATATGTAACTTCTCCACAAGGTATATAAAAGTGCAAATAACAAAATCCAAACAGATAATTGGAGACAAAAACGAAAATATGGTTCTATTATCACATTCCAAATCAAACTAACATCAATGGGACAAGTCAAATCACTAATCAGTAGTATCCAATGACAGTACAATCACCAAAAATAATGCTCAAACAACAAGATCTATTAACAAATGCAACCTATAAATGGCACATCTCATAAATCTAAGGTTCAATATTCACCAATCCATCAGAGAACATTCACCATAAAATGATAAAAATAATTGTAGGGAGGCATTCAGCACAACAATAGCTTTTTTTTTTGATAGGTCCAGCACAACAATAGTTAGATGAAGCAAAGCTATAATAAAAATATATATATTAATAGGTGAGGGAAGATTACTCATTACAGCAAGGGAAGAGTTCTTGGTCACCACCAGCGGCAAGATTCAGCCCAGAGGAAGCTGCAATGTATCTCTGATCTATAGGTTAACCAACACAGTGAGTTTTGTATGCAATGCACAACTCAATACCGATGGTTCCTCTAAAGGAGTTTGAGATTGTATGTGTGAGAATAAAACAGAGAGAAAGAGAGATTGAAAAATATCTGAATCTGATATTATGCAGCACACTCTGTAATGCAATAAAAGAGTCCTAGGACTGGGATAAGCTAGATCAATTTAGTCGGGAAACCAAAACTAATTCTCTAACAGAACTCTAACAAGTCTGACTGATTGACATCCTGTAATCAGTCAATAAACACATGTTTCCAATAATTGCACCACATGTTAAGCCTGAGGGAGATAATTAGACAGAGAACAATTTGAGGCTTTGGCACTTGTATGAAACGCTACTCTATTGTCCATTAGAACTGATATTACAAATAGAACCAACTATCATCAAAAGCTTAGATAAAACACTAATGACATGAAGCTATCAAATTGGACAACTCCTAAAGAGATAATTACCATTAATCTAAACACCCATGGCCCACCAAGACCCCTAGAAAACCTGCTCATAAAAAAAACAGTTCATATAACAAAAAGATTAAACTAAGGTGTAGTAATTCTCCAACGTGACCATAAAAATTAATGCTAAATGAACTTCAATTGGTTTGGGTTAGAATAGATTACACTTAAAAGAAAGCAAAGCTAGTAAACCTTTTTAAGTAAAAAAATAAATGTAGAAGCTTGAAGATAGATCTAAGCTGGAAACAACATAAAAAGAAGAGAAGATTATTCTAACCTAAATGGTTTTCCATGAGGATATAATTTGCACATAGACTGTTGCGTAAGCTCCCAGGCCATGATTGTTGGGTCATCTTATAAAAGAGAAGCTTAGGGAAATTTCCATTATTAGGAATGAAATCATTCATTAAAAATATACCCAAACTGGAAAAGCTAAATCTGAACCAAGAGCACTAAACTGAGCATCATTGATGACCATAGCTTCAAGGTTTTTGAACCAAAAACACTAAAACTGGCATTTTCAAAACCTCTAATCAATTTAGAATGCTGACAGATGTTCAAATACTTGGAATCTATGCCAAAACATATTTGGCATCAGGAAAACCAAGTTAGACTCCATTAAACCATACATATTTTACAACTACAGTAAGAATAAATTTGAGTGCCTCAATAAATGGTTTTTTACACAAACTCCAAGGTCCTCTAGTGTCATTAACATGCACATTTTCCAATCCGTAAAAATTATAACGATAGCGAAAGGAAGACATTTTTGAGTTGAAGAACAAAACATATTTTCAAAAACCATATTGTAGTCATAAGAACGATGAAACAGAAAAGTACATATTAGAATCTAAATGACAAAAGGAGTATTCTTGTAACACACATACCCATAAAGTTTCTAAGCACCAATCTCTCAAATTGGTCTGACATGAAAACATTAAGAGAAACATCAAACTAAATGACGTGACAAAATAGCGAACATTATAAACACTTTTAGAATCTTACGTTAAATATTATTTAAGTTTACTTAAATGCGGGTGAAAATTAAAAGATACGGATCAAATATGCTTTTTTATTTAAAATTATCAAAAAGCAAAGAATATTTTCAACATGTTGTCTTTATACAGGTAAAGTGCATCACATTTTTTTAAGAATAATTGCAATTTACAAAGAATAAGCAAAACACAAAGCACCCATAATCTACCAATCTACCGAGTAAGATTAGGATTTCGCATTCTATGAAACAATTTAACTAAACAACAGAATAGTAAACAATAACAGAACAATCAAAGTAATATAGAAACACAAATTACCGTAGTCTGATTAAGCAAACTGAGCATGTTAGGCCTGATGTCGTGATCGACCACTTTGACACTAACCCCTATTGCTCTTCAGCATTGCAAACACAGCTTCGACACAAACAGTGTACTTTTCCACAAACTCCCCAAGCATATGTCCCATGACCTCCAACTCGACTCTTCCTATATCAGTCACAATAATATAATTACTAATAATTTTGTACTTATCGAAGGAAATCACTCTCAATAATCACCGTCGATGTAAAACCTTGAAAATTGAAACAAGCACACACACACAAAGGTCAGCCTAATTCAAAACCCTAGAAATAGCACCTGGCGATCCAATAATATATAAAAAATACCCCCAAAATTTTAACAAATTTAACATATCTAAAATGAAAAAGTTCTATAGTTTTTCCCAAAATATAAAACCCCTCAAAACAATTCATCACATTTAAAAAGAAAAACACCCCAAAAAAAAAAAAAAAAAAAAAAAAAAAATCCAAGTACCCAGAAAGCCAAAAGATCTGCTTGAGCACATTGAGCAGAGTCCGTCAGACCCATCGTACTTGCTTAAGCTTGTTATCATCATTTTTTTTTCTTTTTTCATTTTTTTTCTTTTTTTGGGGCCTTTTGGGGCATTTCCTTTTCGTGCGAAACGGTGCGTTATAGTGGAATCAAATTACGAAACAACCCATCTAAATAGGCGTTGGTACGATTGGACTTTATCGACGAAAATGTAATTTCATATCTTAAGGAAAAAAAAAAAAGAAACGTACATGGGCCACGGCAACGTAGTTTTGGAAAAAAATAACATACGCTTTTCACTATTATGGAGATTGGAGAGTGGAGAGTATTGAACTTTTTTTTTTTTTTTTTTCCCTTGCTGGTAAAAAAAAAAAAAAAATCTATACCACCTTTATGCATATGGTGTATTTTTTTTGCTATAAGAGAAAACAGAAATTTGGTGTCCATTGAACATGCTTTATTAAAAAAAGAAGCCTGTTGATTTCTCAAAAAAAGAAAACAGAAAGTTGGCAACGTACAGATATGTTGCCATTTGTTTCTACTTTGTATCACATAACAATTTTATTCTTTCCAACTCAGAATAAACGTAAATGCGCAGACCATATGCCGAAGCTTCTCTCCCGTTATTATCTTCAACTATGGCGTCGAGGGTGCGGCCGGGCAAATAAGTACGTGGGTTTGATTCTGAAGGAGGAACCGATCCACGACCTTGTGGAACTGTGGTCATCACAGCCGAAGGCGTAGCCCTGGTAGAGCCAACAGGCTGGCAGTTGAAAATCAGCATAGCCAAAAACACCACCTTTATGATTTTAGAGAAAGTTTTCCTCCACATTTTTTGCCCCATCAAGAACATAGCGCTTAATTTTTTTTTCAATGTGACCAAATATGGTCTGCTCTAATCTAATATTTATAGGGAAATTTTTTGAATAGTAGTCTTTCAATTTTACATTTATTTTTCTGATAATTTGAGCATGACATTTATGACTAATGACTAGTTACGTAATCTTTTTTATGAACCACTAGTTAGAAGTAGAACCAGCCAGTCCATGGACCCGTAAGGAAAACTTTTTGTTTGTTTGTTTGTTTGTTAGATGATTGCCGACAAATAAATTGCTAAATTTTGAATAATAGATAAATGATATCTATTATCTATACTATTTAAAAGGTTTTTCTATTTGAAATCTTTATTTTTTGTGTTTAAAAAAGTCTCTACATCTCTGTGTAAAACCTCAAAAAGTCCAAAAGCTTTTTTTTTATTTTTTTATTTTAAACGTTATTCGCTCGCTTTTTTGTTGTTGCTGTTGTTGCAGCAGCACATGGAAATTTCGCGAGATGCTATTATTTAACTATTTAAGGGTGTCTGTGAGTGATACTTTGAAAATCAAAGAGGAATCAAGATTTGACCCCTTTTTTTCGGTAAATGATTTGATTGATTGTGTGAGTGGGAAGCAAACAGGTGTGGCACTGTGGTTCGCATGGACCAAAGCGTGACAGAGTGGGTTTAGTTTCATCACGTCTTTTGTTTGAGAAAGCCGAAGGCGCTGTTAATAAAACAATTTTAACAAAGTACTTATACATCTAATTAATGTTAGAAATACAAATTTTTTTCCAAAAAAAATTACAGATCGTTAATGTGATGACTAATAATTAGTAAATAAAAAAAATGATATTAATGATAAGTTTAGATGAAAATTAATAAAAAACTGGCAATATAACGATGTGTAAAAATATTGTAAAATAGTTTATAATTGTAGCATTACTTTATAAATAATATCAAAACTAGCACATGTGCTGAGTAGTGGTACACTCATGGTCACTCCAGAAACTTATAAACCATGAGTGGGAGGGTTACTTAGGCGATGTGGGACTCGGGTGTCAAGTCCAAAGGGTGAAAATCCCGAGCTCCCACCCCTTCGTGACAAAACCGTGAGGGATTGGCTTCCCAAAGCGGACAAAAACTGCTTAATGCGGGAAGTGTTCCCACACATGCGTTATCTGATTCTCAAAAAAATAGTAATAATCATGCGTTATCTTCACAAAAATAATGAATTTGAGTGTGATTTTATACAATTTGTATAATTTATATGTAATCTCATTATCTTTTATGAGATATTATTATACTAAAACCTTTTTTTTAAAAAGTTCCATAAAAGTGATTTTTTTTTTTTTGGTTGGGGCATTCGTATTTTTTCAGGAGCCAAGCTATTAAAACTTTTAGTTTGAAGAAAAACACATATAAACTATTTTAAGAAATGTTCTTCATAAAATTTATTGTGAAAATTTTTAATCTCATACCTTAACCGTTTTGAAATTTATTGTGAAATTTTTTATAGCTTTAGACTTACTAAATTAATTTAAAAAGGGCTTGTTATGCTGAATAGTTGCTAACAAATATGGGGCAGGGACATGCATGGAACAACGTTTTGGTCGTTAACCTGATGGTCATAAAGACACATAATCTTCATCTCTTCTTTCCAATTTTCATGCATTTTGACAAAGCTTGGAGGACTTTATAATTAGTAATTACCCACAAAAAGATGGGCTAGCTATATAGTACTTATATCATAGAATTAATTACATTAATTTGCGCTAATGCTTATCATACACCATTCGGCACACTGGTTTCATATATATTTCATAAATATTTGACATTCCTTAAAACCCTTTTCTCATTATATGATGTATAGAGTCAGAGTCAGATTAGATTGGGGAAGGAAAAAAAAAAAAAAAAAAAAAAACTATATTATTAGTCCCTAAAGTTTAGTCTATGTGCAGAATTGGTCCCTCAACTTTCAATTGAGTGCAATTGGTTTCTCAAGTTTTTAAAATGAGCAATATAAGTCCTTCAGTTAACTTCCATTAGTAGTATTGTTTTTGTGGCTAACGGAATAATAATCTAGCATATTTTTTAAATGATGTGGCATTTCTTTTTATTAAAAAATTACAAAATTAAATTTACTCATAAGAAAGAAACTAAACCCATTCCAATTCAAATCTTTATACTAACCAGGTAAAAAAAAAATCTCCATTTGCAATTTATTCAAGGCCTTTTTGCACTTCACCCATGGTGGGTTGACATTGGGCTCGAATTCACACAGAAGAACTGGCAATGCCAACTTAATAAAACAACTCAATTCACACGATTCTTAGAGCCCGTTTGGTTTGTCATTTGAAAACACAATGTTCAATGTTTAAACACTCAACACTAGTATCCAAAATTTGAAACAATATGTTTGGTGACAGAGTTTAAAATAGGGCTGTTTGGAAATGGTTGCTCAAAAACCATTATTTGAAATATATTTTTTGAAACATGCTCGGATGTGATTTTAAACACTCGAATGATGATTCGGATGGCACAACGGTAATAAAAATTGAACTCAGTTTTGACTGTGCCTAGACCCACCGATCATCTTTTTTCTAATGTTTGTCTCCTCTCCTCTCTACGCTCATCTCTTCAATCTTCACGCCCCAAAGAATATCATCGGTCTTCACGCCCCAAAGAATATCATCTCATCTCTCCTCTCCTCTCTACTCTCATTTCTACAAAGAATATCACAAATCAAACTCCATTACTCCTCTCACCCGCCTCCATTACTCCTCTGACCTAGCGGCATTCCACCTCACCCCCCACGGATCCGGCGCCATTACTCCTAACAAGTAGCTTCATAAACGTGTCAAAATCCCACACACATCATTTGGAAGAAACCCCTATCAATCACAAGAATCCCTTTCTCCCAATTAATTCCTCACCAACAAAATCATTGCTAAGGACCAAACGGGCAACCTCACACAATCCAAGGGGTCGGTCGGAGTAAAGGTTTTTAATTGTGTTAATTACTTGTTTCACTTTCTTTCACATCCCAATCAAGTTCAGATCATTTCACATTAATTCATGTTAGGGCTTCTTTTAATCCCATATATTCTTTCAGATGGAAGCCTCACTCCCATCCTCATCCACCTCTCTCGTGCATTATAGAGCCTCTGCTTCCTCCTCTCACCGTGTTTCCCTTCTGCACGTCTGTGTAATATATAGTGAATCATGCTTCTAAGTTCTGTTTTAATTTTGTACGTAGCTCATTGAAAAAATCTCTTCATTTTGTGGCTTGCTGATGTATGCTTGTTTTGTGTTATGGTTTAATGTTTTCGTTGAAGTAGAAAGGGAGTATGTATAAACTTGCATGTTAGAGACAGACTTCAACTATTAATAGGTTTTGGTAATTTTTTTCTTTTTGGAGAAGTTTTGAATGTTATTCATTTCTTTGTTGGAACTTTTTCCCTTTCAAAAATCATCTAGATTTTGGCTTTCCAGGGATTAGGAGACTTCACCGGTTTATTTCCCAAGAATTCTTTTGTGGTGTTATTTATATTAAGTCTCGAAGAGGTTTCAAAAAAAAAAAAAAAAGTCTCGAAGAAATTTGTGTTTTGTGTATGAAGGGCAGTGATTTTGATTATGGGGTTTTTGCTAAATTTGTGTTCAAATTGTTAAAGCAAAGATTTGGGGAAGATTTTTTGATAGTGGGTTTTGCTTTGGGTTAAATCATTTTTTTTTTTTTTTTTTGTTCCACTAACTCAAGAAATCGACAACCAAGACCACACAAACGTTTTTTTGAGCAAAGAAAGAGAGAGGGAGAGATCTAGGTCTAAGAAAGAGCAGAGATAGAGATTTTTTATTTTTATTTTTTAAAAGGTTATATATAGGGTTCTCATCCCCTGCAAATGTCTCCAAACATTTTAATCCAGTACATGAAAATAACTTATACAATACATTGTGGTAATTCACAGCTAAGATTTCTGTTGGCCTGCTTGAACTTGGTGTTGCTAATGCTTTTAACCTCTTTGGAGGCTCTTGTTGTTTTGAGTGTGGCCTTTTCTACTGACTGTGTGTTGAGTCTCTTGTTGTTTTGAGTCCGGCCTTTTGGCCTGACCGTGTGTTGTTGTTGATGGTAGTTCCAACTTCTTATAAGTTTCTTGATTATTAAAAAAAGAAGTGATAATTACTAAATACAAATCATTTTGAAATATTATTTTTTAAATTTTATATTTAGAAGTTAACATATTAAACAGGACCCTTTTTTTTTTTCTTGCTAGTGCAGGTTTGAGAGTTGTCTCATACTTGAATTGCTAATGTTTACATCCTATCTTGATTTGCATTGACAACGAGAATGTAGACCACTTTCTTCTTAACTTTTTTAATCAATTGTTATATGGTAGATTGCCATAGTTTTAAACCATAGGTTGATGTTTATATTAGCAAGTAGTGACAATGGACCTTGATAAGTCATTTTTATTTGTAAGCTTTATTCGGCTTTGATCATCTTCAATTACAACTTCTCGGATTTACATACAATCTCCGAAACATACTTTTGGTCTCTTCATATATATACGTGTTATCTAAGGTTAAGTTTAATTTCGAACATTACTTAATAGTTCTTTGAAGCTTCACTTCTGTCTATGATAATTGAAAAATAGTATTGTGCATTCCTTGAAAAGATTCAAAGTAGTATAATTGCTTCTTTATGTCATAAACCAAAAAGGCTTGAGCTTTGGTTTGCTACATTAAATGACATTGACCTTTCAACATATATTCAACTATAAATTTATAATATGCTCCTATGCCTTAATAAATATACAATGCCACCGCAAGTTGAGCTAAAACTAATGTGTATACAATGTGTATCTTTGTATTTTTCCTTTATATGGGGTGAATTTTCTCTTATATGCCTACTGCTTGGGTCTTTTACTGAGTAGTAAGTTAAAGATAATAAATCCATATCATAGAAGACCATTTTACGAGTCTATGTAAGTATACCAATATTTATTTAGATGGATGATGCTGAGGATAAGAAATGGCCTGAAGCGGTTGAGAGACATTTCATTGATGTCTTGTTAGAAGAGGATGCTAAAGGGAATATGCCCCAAGGCCGCTTCAAGTCCGGAACTTGGACAACAGATTGTCAATGAGTTTAACAAGCATGCGTCTAAAAGTTACACCAAGGCACAACTTACACAAAAATATCAACGATCAAAACAGAGACACCGCACATTCTCCCTGCTCATCGCACGTATAGGAATGGGATGGGACCCCATTTCAAATACGGTGATGGCCACCGAGGATGCTTGGGCTGCTGCATTTGCGGTAAGTCCTTAAATCTGACTTAAATATCAAAAATATGAGGTTTATTGGGTTATGAGTGTATTAATAAATAGTGGCTTTAAATAGTTTTTTTGTAGCATTTTCTCATGATGATACTTTTAGGAATGGAATAAAATCTGACTTATATATGGGGTTTACTATGGGTTTAATGGGGTTTAATGTGACTTATAAAATCTGACTTATATATTTCACTTATATTATTTTATTTATATTATTCATCTACGAAATTACTCATATCTCATTGAAATATTCTAAGTAATCTTATCACATAGTGACAGAATAAATATCTACAAGCACTTGCACAAGTTCACAAATGAGTACTCCCAATGTAATGATCTTTCCCGAGCACTAAGCATTTCTTAATTATTAGAATTAGAATCAATGACAAGGAAGGTCCATTACCTATATATAAGAAAAGACAAAATTAATAAAAGACCCATTTCTTCAAAGTAGAGTGCAAGGCGAATTTGATAGCCATCACCCCTAACTCATGCTTGAACCTAATGCCACGTTTACGGCAAATCGGTCCATTAGAGATCAACCATGAGTGTAAAGTAGCAAAAAATTTGTCCCTCAAAAAAAAAAAAAAAAAAAAAAAAAAAAAAAAAAATTTTTTTAAAATATTCTACAACTGTTGAGTGTGTAGTTAGGTTAATTAAAGAAATTAAGATATAAAAAGTTTTGTGCTAATAAGTGGCATGAAATCACCACAATGGTTTCCTTGCTGGAAGAAATCAATGACAGATGTCAAGCTTTTTGCATGTGAGTCATGTGTGTGTATCTCCATCAAAATGTTTTATCAAGCTAGTTTTAAGCCAAAATGAAACCTTAAAAATTGAGTAAAACACAAAATCGCTCTTGATCTAATGCCATTTTGTCCCTTCAAAGGAATTTGAGCCATAATTCATGTCTACAATTTCCTAAAAATCCTTTTTGGCTTTTTGAAATTTGGAATAAAGAGTGTTCTTATACGGTTATTATAATTAGCCATCTACTTTGTATTGGGTTTTATATCAATAAAACTTCTAACCCAATATATATGGTTGTTAATAGGTCAATCATAAATTCAAGGAGTTCAAGAAAAAGGGGATGAGACACTATGAGCTGGTGGGCACGCTTTTCAATTCAAACACAACCACGAGTTTCCTCCAAATGTCATCTGCCCAACCAGCTCCCAATAGTGATGAAGAGAGAGAACTTAATGCAGCCTTCCTATTTGAGGGGGTACATGTCAATGTCGGCATCGATGGTTTGGATGATTTGGAGGAGCTGCCCACACCGAGTGAAGCCCAAAGCCGAAGGCAAGTTGAAAAGCGGCCAGTTGAACCGTCTCATTCAAGTGGAAAAAGGAAGAAAGGGCACTCCCTTGAATCCATGACTGAGGCAATATGGGGTTTTACTGACATGAGGAACCGTCGGGAAAAAAAGTCCATCGACACTGGAGACTCTGCTGTGGGGGGACCACTGAGTCAATTACAAGAACAGAACTCTTCGAACCAAAGACACCGATATCGATCGTGTCACATATTGCAAGGTCGTGCGGGAGCTTCATAACGCCAAGAGTAGAGCCGCTTTTTTCGCCATGACGGTTGATAGAAGAAGGGCCTGGATTGAGTTTATTGGGGGTGGATTGCAATAGTGGTGGTTGTGGTTGACAGCCTAGGAAGTTAACTAATGATGTGCGCCATGTAGACAACCTAGGAAGTTAATTAGTACTCTTAGTTTGCTTTAATGTGAATAGGCAAAGTTTGTATTATGTTAATACTATGAACAATGTTTGCATTATGCCTTCCTTTATTATGTTAACTTCCTTGGGACATCTATGGTATTTATGTAAGAAATATGTTTTGTGGTTGTCGTGTCTTCTATGAATTTCTAACTTTGGTGACATATATATATATATATATATATATTTAAAAAGTAAGTTGCTGCATTCAATTTTGCAAATTTCTTTTTTGTGTCACATATCTACTTCATACGTTGTCAGCTATTTTAAGAATGTAGTATTTTATTGAGCATACAAGTGACATTGGCTGGAATGAGTATTTGGCTCATCCTTTCTCTTTTGTTAGTTATTTGTAGTTGTGCTGGAATTAGTTTGAAAGCAGCACATGAATTTTCTGCAAATTTTGTATACAACACCGCCTAAAAGGATTGTAATTTCTATGAAATCCGCAGGTATCAGAGAGCCACACCTGTTATCATTGATCCAGGTCTATATAGCTTGCATAAATCAGTTGCATTTTGGGTCTCAAAGCAAAGGAGTGTACCATCTGCATATAGGGTATTTACAGGTGAGGATTTTTGTTTATTGCCTCTCATTAATAAATCTTCATGCCTCCACAACCAATTTTAGCTTTCAGGTATTCCTTTTTATAAATCTTTGTTTCATTCTTTGTTAATTATGATTTGATTTTGCTAGAAGTATCGGTTTCATAGGAACCATTCTAATTTTTAGAGGATCCATAGTTGGCCCCAAAATTTGGGACTAAGGCTTTATTGTTGTTGTTCTAGCAGAATGTGGCTTATAATATTTCTCAATTAGCTATTGCTGGTTATTATGATGGCTAGACTCTCTTCCTTTATAATAGTGGCACACACAACTCTATTTTTTAACATTATTACTTGCTTCTGGTTGAAAGGAATTATGCAACATGAGCATATTATGGACTAAGAGTTTGATTTCAATCATCTTAACTGTTTTGGATGAGGTTCATGGTAGATTGTGTATGTGCTAGAACCTCAAATAACACTCAATATCAATGCTTTCTATAATGATTTAGAATTAATGTTCTCTTGCATATCTTTATAGAGCTAGTCAAATTAAAACATTTTGACTTTATATGTTGCATCTATTGCTTTAGATAATACTTATCATTTATGGAATGCATATATGGCTAGCTTCAACATATGAAATCATATCTTTTTTAAATGATAATGTGTACCTGTATTGACCTAGGTACTCATATTTCTAGATTTGTTGATCCGATAATTCTAATTTCAATCATGTGCCTGTGCCTTGTGTCTGCATAAAACCAAGGCAACATAGATATTTTGCTATTGCAAGCCCTAGCATCAATACAGAATTTTAAACCTCCATTTTCCATTTCTTGTGATTGATGTGGCTTTCTTTAATCATATATGTTGCGTTTGATGTTCTCTTTTCTTTTCTTTTCTTTTTTTATGAATTATACGCACTAGAATAGATGTTTCCGAGATTGTTGAATTTGCGGCTTTGGTATGGAACAAAATGGTGACAAAGAAACATTGTTTCATGGTGGACTGGTTCTATTTTCATTGGTGGAAGCAGACCAGAAAATGCTAAGAGAATTTTTTTTTTTTTTTATTGTGGGAATCAGTATTTGGATTCTTGATTGTGATTATCCAAAGTTTGACAGAGTTTGAACTTTCTATATATATATATATAGCCACCTCTTAGATGAGCTTTATGTACTCCTTATTGATAATTGTCGATCTTAGGAGTTAGGAGTCTCTCTCTCTCACTAATGCTTAAACAGAGCAATTGGTTTGAGGAAATACCCTCTTGTTTTGATTCTGTTTTAATAACTCAAGTACAATAAATTTGACTATTTGAATAAAATCTCCTAAATTTTTCTATTTAAAAAAAAAAAGAAAAAGAAAAAAAAGTCAATCCTTCTTGATGATCAGGTACTAAATTTTATCACTTTCAATATTTATGGTATTTTAAAACTTATTTAAGAAGAAAAAAGAGCCATGTATATTGTAGTCAACCATTTATGTTGTAATCACTAATGAGGTAGTGACAATATATATACATCATGTCCATCTCCCATGTAGTACATTGATTTCAACATTGACCTCTCTTCCATGTCTGTAATTGAAGTCTAAAAATATTATTCTCACCACAGGACCTTAATATATATAACTTGTACATATAATCTAGATGATCTATTCTAGATTCCTAGAATTATTTCTGTGTCTTAATTATCTTTCCGTGTTTGACTTTTTTTTTTTTTATCTTTTTCTACTCCAAAATTTCATTTGGTGTTAAGAAGCAGAGAAAGGTAGGTTGAAGTTTAAAGAAAGCAAGAAAGGTTTTTTGGAGTTTAAAGAAAAACCTTACAAATTGCAAGAGTTACGTAACTTCTTTGCAACTTAGTAGAATCATCATTTGGTTCCATCAGAGCAAGGGCAATTCGGCCTACTTGGTCCATTTCGGTCCGTTTGGTACATTTCAATCCACTTCAGTCTATTCAGTCCACTGGTTACACTTCGGTCTATTACGGTCCATTTCAGTCTATTTAGTCCATTAGGCACAATTCAGTCCAATGGGTACGTTTGATCCATTTTCAATACCACCAAGCTACATGCTCTAAAAGCGTTTAATGATATTTTCCACACACTCTCACAATCGGCTTTTCTTCTTGAGTTTTTGAAAAGGAATTAATGAATGTGAGTCAAATTATGAGCAATAATGAAGGTACATAATTATTTTTAGGAATATCAAAGTTAGTAATGAATGAGAATTGAATTGATGGCATAGGACAAGGTAAATGCCAACATCTTGGGTAAAAGCTAGTGAACATACCATAGGACAGGGTACCTTACTTGGCTGCACTTGCATGATTGGTCCGAAAACTTCAAAATGTACATTAATGACCACTTGGCAAATAAAACCCTACAAATAAAAAAGAGAGTGGCAGCAATTGAATATGAGTGAAAGTCATAGCTAAATATTAGATTGGTATATTTTCACCTCATATTGATCGTTCAATATTTCACTTTGAGATTCTTTCACCCATGTAAAACGCAAGGGCAATGCAAAGAGTGATAAATTAACTAAGTTAGCAAAGATCTTTCTCGAACCTTCAAATTTGGTTAGAAGACATCCATAGTGATGCTGCCAATCTTGTAATGTTTGATAGAAGTTTCTATTAATTCAATAAAGGACTAGTCTTATTTCTCAACCAAAAAAAAAAAAAAATCCATTTCGAGATTTTTTTTTGTGAGAAATAAAAAAAAATTATTACAAAAAATCAATACATTTTATGCTTTTTAATAGGCTAAGGAGGAAGTCGGGTGAACTCATACTTAATCTTGTCTATAGTAACTTGTCAATTCTATCCATAAAGGATTCCATGTATAGTAGTCAATTATCATGGAGGCTCCTTCAACTAATTAAGCCATAACAAACTAATGGAATCCATTTACTTTTTTGAAAAGGTAATAGTATTTTGTTCATATGTTGTATTTGAGTATAAGCCAATAATAATAATAATAATAATATCATTTTGAAGAAAATATATTAAATGAAATCATTTTAAATTTTCGAAATTTTTTAAAAAACTAAACCAAAGATAATATGTAAAATTATCAATGTCATAATAATCTCTTAGAAATATTTCTTTGCTATTCCTTAAATTAGGTCTTCTTGTGTTTGACAAACCATATTTGTCTTGAAGTCCTAAAGGTTTAATATTTTTTGGATTATATGGTGAGATCAATTCATCAAACACTTGCCTCCAAGGTTGGCCACATATCCACTTGATGGACTTAGATATTTTTGCCATTAGAAAGGGGTTAACTCACAATTTTTATTTTATTAAAATATTAACATCATTAAAAGAAAAGAGAAAAAAAAAAATCATAGTGTACTCTACGAAGTAAAGCAATTTGTTCAATATTTAGAAAGTCCAGAATGTAGAATTAGCAAAGGCGCCTACATTTTTTCACATCTTGCAAGGTTCATGTGATTGTAGGATCTACCATAAAAAAATCCTTGGGAAGCAGGTTTCTATACATACAACAATATAGATATATATACATAAAGCGATATATATATATATATATATATATATGTACTTCTTTATAGTGGCTAATGTGAACTTAATGGCTGCCCACAGGTGTGATTTAGTTATGGCCGACACCGATTCAGATCTTGATTCAAGCATGGCTGAGTCCGATTCAGATGAGTACGACAGTGAGGTAGAGCTCGAGATTGCCACACCTACGTTCACCTGTGTATAGAGTACGTGTAAAAGTACTACATGAAGCGACCTATGTGCACTAGTATCCCGAGTGGGAGGTCATATGTGATTGAAGTCTTGGAAGGAAATCCCCAAGTGTGTTATGACATATTCCGCATGGACAAGACCATTTTTAGACACTTGTGTAATGAGTTGAAGCGGCTGCACCTATTAGAGGAGGACACTGGTTGGGTTTCGGTTGAGGAGTCCGTTGGGACAGTTCTATTTATCGTCGGACACAACGCCGACTACCAGGTAATCGCCAACCGTTTCCAACATTCTCTCGAGACCATTCAAAGGCGGTTCCGGCGTACCTTGCGTGCTATCCATGCTTTGGGATGTATCATCATCCGGCCCGACGTTGATGCAAAATGAGCTCCCTCAATCACTTTGAAGGAATGGGAAATATTATCCATGGTTTGAGGTATGCTTTGATTTTTCTTTTTTTAGTTCTTAGCTAAATTATCCTTGTGATGAAATTCAATTGTGAAAGATCTATAATAGAGAATAGAAAGAAAACAATATGAAGTATGAAAGAGTTCTCAAGTATACACTAGCAATTTTTAATTTGAGGTTGATTGACAAATATTAAATAAAGTAGACAAGTTAACATATCAAAGTTGATGTAGACAACCTTGAGTACGCAAACCATTGAAAAAATTCCAATGTCAAATGCAAGTATTACGTCCAACTGTGACTATTGGTTATATGAATTGTTCAAAATGTTCCAATATCTCTAGCTACGTACCTAGGTAGTTGGACAGAACTGTTCAACCCGTAATAATTGGATACATACATTTTTGTACTAGCAAACTTCACTTTGGTGAACTTCATATTGTTCACACTATATTGCACATAAGTTTAATTTATTAATTACTGCTACTTATTTTTTTAACAGAAATGTGTGGGGGCTATCGATGGGACGCACATAAGTGCTTCTACCTCATCCGGTAGGACCACCGCATTTAGAGATAGACGGAGTGATATCATCCAAAACGTGATGTGTGCATGCAACTTTGACATGCGGTTTACCTATGTGCATACGGGATGGGAAGGGAGTGCAAATGATGCACGAGTCATGCAGGACGCACTTGGACATGCCGAGTATGAGTTCCCTTGGCCGCCTAGAGGTAAAAAAAAAAAAAAAAAAAAAAAAAAAAAAACCGCATTTGGTTTTCGATTTGGTCATTGTTACATCTGACTTCGCATTTCCAAAGTATTTTGTAGTATAGTACAGATATGAAAAACTATTCAAAATGGGATTATGGAGTAGTAGGATGAAATTCTTGTCTATGATAATTCTCAAAAAGGGTGTGAATTTTTGTGGGTTGTGTGGTTTATATGTCATATTTTTTTAAATCTCATGTCACATATTTTATTCATGAATGTCTTTTTATGGGTTTGTTTAAATTTAGATAATTACGTTAGTTCACTTAGAAATCCAAACTAAGGTCAATGAGTTTGTAACTACTTTATATTTTGTCCTTTCTGTAAAAAAAAAAAAAAAAAAAAAAAAAAATACCTTGTATACACTGCACTTGATTGGTAGCTAGGTAATTTTATTATATCTAAACTAATTCACTCAATACATGAATTGTGTGATTCACATTTAGCATTCTATATCATGGATAAAAGGCCGTGTAAAAGTTTGTTATCTCACTAGGAAAATTTGCTTTCATGGAGTAGTAAGTTAAAGTCGGTCATTGCATGGTCACTCATTGTTTAAGCCGACATCAAAAAACTTTAGTGCATGCTTCGTATACATACATGTATAGATACACTTTGGTAGTAAGGATCTAGCAAGAATAGTTGTGTTGGGTAACATTAATTGGCAATGGTTATCACTCGTATTGCAGGATCGTACTACCTCGTTGACTCGGCACGCACGCAATAGGCGGTGCATTCCTCCCCCCACACAAGTCCACACGCTACCATGCCCAAGAGTTTCGGGGTGCGAACCGGCAGCCTAATACCCCACAAGAGTTGTTCAATTATAGGCATTCCTCATTACAGATGGTGATTGAACGATGCTTTGGCGTCTTGAAGGCAAGGTTCCCGATCTTGACTGGAATGCACTCCTTCTCTATCTCTAGACAACGGCTGATTGTGATCGCTTGTTGTGCACAGCACAACTTTATTCGCATGTATAACCGGGCGGATGAAATGTTCCATGTGTGGGAAAGATCATTTGTGCGTAATAGCGACGCAAACCTAGCAGGAGCTGCACGCGTGGCGGTGGAGGCACTCAAGAAGCTTTTAATTCTCGGGCACAACGAGCAATGTCGGAGTATCGTGATATGATAACAAAATGCTATGTGGGCAGATTACATTGTTCAATGATTGAGCTTTTTGGGCATTATTTTATTAAAATGTGGATGACATGGAACTTTGTATAAGTCTAGATGAAGATTACTGTGTTTTGTTGTTGTTATAGGTTTGTATAACGGGGTAGTGAGCCTCTTTAATTTGGACTGCAGCGGCTCTTCTTGTTGTTTTTGGTGAACTTAATGGCTGCCCATGAAACTGGATTGTCAACATATATTAGTCACTATTTGAATGGCTTTCACACAATTACACTACTCTCCCTCTTTTTGAAAAGCTAGATTCTATTTTGTCCCAAATACATATATCCTTTATAGGATTTTAGTGATAATACTTGTTACATTTGTTTATGTTCAAAGAAAATTAAAAAAAAAAAAAATCCTACTTAATTATGATCAATATTTTTGTCACAAAAACATTGAGTACATTATTATCAATTAAAAAAATTGTTTGCAAAAATTAATTAGTTATTTTGCATCATCACCAAAAGTAAGAAGAATGATTTTCAAATGAAAAGATAAAATATCAAATAATAGAAACTTAAAAAAATATTATTTAATTGATATTTAAACATAAGAAATACCTCACTTATATTAATTGACTTAGGCGAATATTGAGCCAGTTACGCTAATAAGAGGGGAGGGTCGCTTAATTGGTTTCTTTGAGGGTTGCAAAGGGACCGGTGTGTTTTGTGTATGTATGTGAAAATGTATTATGCCCGAGCCCAGTGGTAAAGTTCATGCTTTGTTGGCTCTCTTTTCTGGTTACTATAAAAAGATGATTAGCTATTGTCAACGTGGTTGGAGAAAGGATGGGTAGCCTTGGATCAACAGATAATAATGGATTATTATTATTAATAAGAACTTCTTGGGTTATTTCCTAGCCTCATGATTGATGATTATGTAATGTCTTGTTCTTTAATTTCTATGAATTAAACTTATTTATTATACTAAAGAATATATTGCGGGCTTAGTTACATTTTTTTCATTCCTTCGGATATCTTAGCATCATCATTTGCGGGTACAACAGAGAAGTTAAGCGTAAGTGGATATAGAGGCAATATCCCGACAATGAACGGCCTATATTCAAGTATATATACTTACTATCATCAATAATAACTTTGTCAAATAATTACTATCATCAATAGAAGAGAATTGTAACTTACAATTCTCCTATGTTCCAATAAATTATCGATTACTATAAAAGTACCATTAAGCCAATAACATACTATTGTAAGAATCAAGAGTCACCCGATACATATTGTATACACTAGCAAAATGGATGACTCAAGATTGTCTAAAAATATTACACACGAGTGCATCAAGTTCAAAAGGAGTTAGTAGTACATAATAAGATAATATGATTACATAGTAGGAATTAACACATCATCATAACAGTTTGGTTTACAACATCATCATAGTTAGCAGTAGTGCAAGCGCGGTGAAAAACAAACACCAAGCAATGAACCTAATCTTCACCATTTTCTTTGGTTGGTCTGAGGGGTGGACCTTGTCATGTATGACCCTCAATTCCTCTCGCAATACACATAGCTCTTCTTGTAGTTGCTTGAAATCCTCCGCATATGACAATGGCGTCTTCAAGGGAATACACCATTGAAAAAACCGACATGTGTCCTTTGGGCAACATTGGAAAAGCCTGTACCGGTTCTCATTTCGCTTATCCGAAATCTTCACACTTGCTTTCAAGCCACAAAAACAGTTGCAATTTCGGAACCGAAGGCCATCGTCAATATCGTCATGCATTGTGTCTGACATCCGTAAGAAGAAGCCATAAGCCTACTCACTTACACATTACAAAACGTAATCAACACTATTCAACAACCATTTGAACATGCTATCCATCCGTGCAACAAACACTATAGTAACATATCCAAGCAGCCCAATTGAGGAATCCATGTCGTTACTACTGATTAGCCCGATTTTTTTTGTTACTTAATAAACATTGTAGCTAAGACCTAATTGAACCCATTCTACATTTTAGCACCTCTTTTATATATATATATATATATATATATATATATATATATATAGACAACGCAATCATAGGAAGGTTAATTTTTTTTTTTTCCCTAATCAACAACATTATCATTCAACAAGCGAAACAAAGGTCATCGACTTTACAAGCATCAGCAATCACTGCTGGGATACAATACATATTGAAACAACATGTTCCACAACATCTAAATGCAAACTTTGCAGCCACATGGGCAGCAGTATTGCAACATCTCCTAACACAACTAAACTTACAATTCAGAAACAGTTTACGCAGATCAAGTATATTACTAATAGTAGTAGCAATGGACCAATCAGCCTGCATTGCCTGTGTGGTTAGGGAATGAAAACAAGATTTAGCATCGACTCACGGGAAGGTTATTTAAAGAGATTCCCTTATTATACACACCTAACTCGGGAATGTGGGGGCAACTAAGAATTAAGATAGATATAATTACTCTAATACTTTGGTAAATAGAAGCTATTATGGTTACAAACTTTCAAAAAAATTTCTAGCACAACCACTGCTCACGTAACCCAAACAGAGAAAACCGACGAGACTCAAACCTACAAATCAGCCTCAGAGAGACATCATATCAAGTTGAACGTGTATACTATATTAAGTGAAAAACCAAAAAAAGTAGATTTTGTACATTATTCATTTATTCTATATGCAGGCATTAGCCAAACATTGAGAGTACCAATTACCAACAATAAAAAGCTACAATCTTGATACATTATAATTAGGAAATCAACATTGGCAATAAATAAAAATAGGTTGTTTTGTATATGACAAAGTAAGGAGAAACGAACCATTAGGTAAAATCCATGCGAAAAGTAGATGTTTGTATGTGCAGCCATCGCTAAGCGGTATTCTATATGCTGAGCATTAGCTAAACAAAAGAACACTAGATCTTGAGCATTATTCTATATGCAGCAAACAGCCAAACAAGGAGTCCTAACTATAAAAAGCTACAATTAACATGAAGTTTTGAATACGAAGATATGACATAAAGAATCAAAACAATTAACACAGAGAGAGCTATAAAGGAAAACCAACCAAACGGGCTCCAAACCTCACAAAACCTTTGTTTTGCTCACTATAATTGAAGAACACATTATATCCATCATATCCAAATTGAATTCAACATAATTCATAAAAACTGTCACAAATTCATGAGTAATTAAACTACACCCAATCAACTAAAACTAACAAAGTACAAATTCACAAATGAAACTAATAATCGCCTACGGAGAATTTCATATTAGCTTAAAAATCACACTCAAAAGACCCTCAAATTTCAAACAGCAAGCAAGTAACACTGGAGTTTGGTTGTTGTGAAGCCCTAGGAAAAACCACAACAAATTATTAATATATAGAGTTCTCAGATTTGTTAGAATTTTTTTTTTTTTTTTGTTTAATCTTCCGACGCTTTCTCGGCAACCAAACAGAGTGTTAAGAAAAATGGAAAATCGACCGGGTTGTAAATCAAAAATTGTTTCAACAGCAAAAGATTTTGAGAAAACCCTTCTACATTTCGAGAATGTATGGCGTGTATATTTGGATTGTAAATCAATTATTCTCTCAACAGCAAACAAAGAACTGGAAAAATAGGTTTTCCCGATTGGTGAGGAAAAACAAAAAAAAAAAAAAAAACACAAACAAGTGAGACATCCGAGTGAAGAAGGAAATGTTCACTCTTTAGACAAAAACCCATTGACAAGCAAGGTGAAAGTGAGATTCGAACCTGGATCTTTGAGTGATGGGTTGGCGGCGACAAAAGCTCGATCTCGGGCTCGATCTTAGAATGTTGACGATGGAGATGAGATACGACGACCGTGAAGCCCAACCGTGGATCTTCTTTGGCGTCAATGGAGATGAGGACGGCGTGGGTTTGGCTTTTTGGTTTTCTGCTTTGAGGGAAGACTCAAGAGAAAGGGATAAAGACGGAAAGAAATGGGATAAAGAAGGGATAAAAAAAGGGATTACAAAATTGTTATTTAATACGGGTCAGCTTTTTTCATCAAACAAAACATACATACCAAACACATATTTTACATTTTTTGAATACTAAAAAATATTGTTTAAACTATGATACCAAACACATTTTTTTGTTTTATTCACACTAAAAACACGTTGTTCAACAACACTTTTAAAACCACAATTTTCACATCTTTTTAAACAACAATTTTTGAAAACTATAACCAAACGGGCCCTTAGAGGCCGTTTGATCACCCATTTTAAACATTAGTGTTTAGTGTTTAAACACCGAACACTAGTGTCCAAAAACAAAAAAATGCGTTTGGTGGACCATTCGTGTTCAGGGATTGTTTGGAAAACATTGTTAAAAAATCCATACTTAAAATGATGGTTTTGAAATCACCTCTGGCCTGTTTTTAAACAACAAACACTAGTGTTCAATGGCAATTGGGTAATTATTTTGAACATTGTATGGCCCCACCTAGTCAGACGATGCTCTATGTATTGTCTCCTCTCTTCCTCTCATCTCTTCACACTTGCAAAGATCTCATCTCACCTACACAAATCGAGCACCCAGCGGCATTAATCTCACCCACCTCCATTACTCCCCTCACCGACCCATCTGACTATAGTCAAAGGTCTCTCCCTCACAAAGAATCACCACGTCATTGATTACTCAACCCAGCGCCATTCAAAACCCTCACCGACCCATCCAAAAGCGTCTTCTACACACTCGACTTACACTGCATCACCAAGCCGTGTTCTCTTCTGAGGAATGTGAAGCCCAACCATGTTCTCTTTTGAGGTGTCGATGGAGATGAGGATTGTTCGTGGGTTTGGTTTTCTGCTCTCAAGGAAGAGAAGAGATAAAGAAGGAAAGAGACGAGTAACGGGAATAGAAGTATTCTCTCTCCTAATTTAAAAAATGTTTATTTCGTACTTTGGTAAGTTTTTTTTTTTTTTTTTTTTTTTTTTTTAATTCAACACACATATACCAAACACATATTTATGTTTTTGAACACCGAAATGTGTTATTTAAACCATTATACCAAACACATTTTTTTTATAAACACTAAAAATATATTTTTTAACAACACTTTTTAAACTACAATTTTCACATATTTTTATAGAACTATTTTTGAAGTCCAAGACCAAACTGTCTCGGGAAATAGGAATGATCATAATTCATTTGAATATTCCACATTATTCCTCGGTTGCCGGTGATCCCGGGCATTTCACATTGGAATTTGACCGGGAGAATACTGAGAGTCCGAGACAGTGTGGATCACTTTTTGCGTGTCCTCTAGAAGCTTCTAGATTGCGGCTCCCAAGACTTTTTAAAGCTTTGTTTACGAGACTAATTGGTCCATAGCGCAAAGCCACACGCCGACCGTAGTAAACAGAGACATTAATTTGACTATACATACAAAGAAACACAATAATCACAAGTTAATATCTTAACATATTTCATATATATATATATATATATATATATATATATATATTGTGGGGCCTAATAGTTTATGGGTCCGGCCCACTCGCTTATGGGAAGTCCACCAACCCCGAACTCAAGGAGGCCCGACACAAGTTCAAAGCCAGGAAACATAAAGTGGCCCGAAAATACAGCCGAGGACGGTTTCGTCCTCGGCACTCCAAATTCTCATGGATCAAAGTGGAACACGAGCAAGCTTGAAAGATCGAAAAATATCTTAGAGAAGTTGTCCTTAATACCCTTCCCCGACCTGACACTGCCCCTAACAGAGCCGGGTTCTTAGGCTTTATGGATCATCTCCAACAATTTCGAGATTAGACCGATGGGACAACTATCTGTCCCGAAAAGATCGACCCTACACGTGGATGAAGGACAACGAACGTAGGCTAGTATAAAAGAGAACGTTATGTAGTAAAGTGGGGGGGCTCCCATCTCGCTTCTTGAGAAAGACTTGATGAAAGAGAATGCCCTGACAATATGTGCAGGCCACCGCGAAAAACCCACCGCCGGTAACCGGGAGAAAACATTAGTACTCCTCGGACATGATCCGAGGAGCCCAATCCCTCAAGTTATGAAGGTGTAAGGCTTGGATATCCAGACACAGACCTTTTCTTGTCTAGGCTCATCTAAAGTCCGGCCCGAACTAACGCCCTGTGACCCAACGCCGGCCTTTCAAGCCCACTCTCTACAAATATTATTGTGAGGGACTTTCCGCGTGCGAGCCCAACATCGTTGTTGGGCCGCCAAAGATTCGTGTCCCTACAATTGGCGCCATCTGTGGGAAGGGCTTGCGCGTTGGCGCGGGTGGCGTTAGAGTCGCCTCTCTAGCAAGCGGAGATTCGTGGGATTTCCTCCATCTCCGTGACATGCGATTGTTGCTCCGACACAAACTTCTGCTAGGGGCTACGCCTGCAAGGTGTCAACAACAGCCAGGGCAGCTCTAGGGGCTTCCGGCCTCAAGCCGAATCTCCCCGCCATGGTCTAGGGGCTGACCTTCGAAAAACAAATAAATACAAAAGAAAAACAAACAAAAAAGTTTTGGACAGAACCAAGGCCTTGCATGGTCCACGGACTCAAGCCTATGGGGAAACCAAGTACAAAAAGTTTTGGACAGAACCAAGGCCTTGCATGGTCCTCGGACTCAAGCCTATGGGGAAACCAAGTACAAAAAAAGTTTTGGACAGAACCAAGGCCTTGCATGGTCCTCGGACTCAAGCCTATGGGGAAACCAAGTACAAAAAAGTTTTGGACAGAACCAAGGCCTTGCATGGTCCTCGGACTCAAGCCTATGGGGAAACCAAGTACATGAAAGAAAAAATACAAGTTTTGGACAGAACCAAGGCCTTGCATGGTCCACGGACTCAAGCCTATGGGGAAACCAAGTACAAAAAAGTTTTGGACAGAACCAAGGCCTTGCATGGTCCTCGGACTCAAGCCTATGGGGAAACCAAGTACAAAAAAGTTTTGGACAGAACTAAAGCCTTGCATGGTCCTCGGACTCAAGCCTATGGGGAAACCAAGTACATGAAAGAAAAAATACAAGTTTTGGACAGAACCAAGGCCTTGCATGGTCCTCGGACTCAAGCCTATGGGGAAACCAAGTACATGAAAGAAAAAAATACAAGTTTTGGACAGAACCAAGGCCTTGCATGGTCCTCGGACTCAAGCCTATGGGGAAACCAAGTACAAAAAAGTTTTGGACAGAACCAAGGCCTTGCATGGTCCTCGGACTCAAGCCTATGGGGAAACCAAGTACATGAAAGAAAAAAATACAAGTTTTGGACAGAACCAAGGCCTTGCATGGTCCTCGGACTCAAGCCTATGGGGAAACCAAGTACAAAAAAGTTTTGGACAAAACCAAGGCCTTGCATGGTCCTCGGACTCAAGCCTATGGGGAAACCAAGTACAAAAAAGTTTTGGACAGAACCAAGGCCTTGCGTGGTCCTCGGACTCAAGCCTATGGGAAAACCAAATACACAAAAGTAGAATCTGAAGACCCTGCTTCCCATTCGACGACTCGGACGGATTATTAGGAGGTCATCATTCTTGGATGGTATTCACGTGTTTATCACAGACTATTCGACCGCTACCCCGGTCAGTTTCCTAAATTTGATTTATTACGAATTATCGATATAATGCCCGATAATGCTGGTAAATTAGAATTGGTTAGATTATGCTTCAAGGTATCTTGCTCTAAATATTCTCGAAGCAACACATACATGGAGCACACTCATTCACAAAGTAATATTGCCCAAAAATCAGTGCTTAAAACATATAAATAAATTTCTGTTTTTATTAAAACAAAGAAGTAGTACGGCGTACAATGAAAAGCTGGAATCGAAACTTACGTCAAAGCTCACTACACAAGCAAAAAAAAAAAAATACAAGAAAGCTAGAGAAAGCCGATGAGGTATGTCGGAGGATAGGTTGGCTACAGCTCAAGACTTTACTCTCCCTCGCCGCTTTTACATGCCCATGACTCGAGCAGAAAAAAGAAACCCAACTTGAACCTGACACCGTTGAAGGAAAGGTGCCGGGAGTGGGAAGTTGAGGGGCTTTCTCTAAATATTCGCCTGCCGCAAGGCAGAGGCGATAATGGCGGAGAACTTTTCTTCTAACACACCAAAATTCTGGCATGAGCAGAACCTGCTTCGGATTTTGGCTAAAAAAGGGAGGGACACCCTTCCCCCTTGGTTGAAATGGAGTCTTCTCCTGAACTTATGCTTCCCGTGCCCATGCCTTACTATTCTGAGCCTCATGAGGACACGGCGCTTCTGTGGCTGAGAGAGTTCTTTCTTCCCAACCCTCACCTCAAACATGTTATGCTAAGGGAGGATAGCACCGGATATGGGATTTATGATGCGGGAGAAAGCTAAAGGATTGGTGCGTATATAGAGCAACCCTCTCTCCCTCCTGTTTATTTGAAAAGACAAGACGATGGCGGTCAACTCACGTGGCGTCCCAAGGAGCGCTGCAGACAAAGTGGTTTTGGCTCAACTTCCAACGTCAACTACAACCACAAGATTCAAGGAGCCTCGTAAAGGCGCACCTCGATCCTTGGGGCGTCAGAGAGTACTGCATGGCCAGAGATTGCAGAAATATCTTTTAATTCGCGGACTAATTGGATTCGCGGCCCGGGCCCGCCTTGCGTGAGGGCCCAGGGACACTCTGTTCGGCGCCTCGGGAAATGCTCGATGAAAAGAAAAATCATAACTGCAAAGTCTTGGACAGAACCTAAGACTTGCATGGTCCTCAAACTCAAGCTTAAGGGGAAACCAAGTATTGAGGAAAACTCAAAGTCTTGGACAGAGCCTAAGCCTTGCATGGTCCTCGGACTCAAGCTTAAGGGGAAACCAAGTGCTGAGGAAAACCCAAAGTCTTGGACAGAACCTAAGACTTGCATGGTCCTCGGACTCAAGCTTAAGGGGAAACCAAGTCCTGAGGAAAACTCAAAGTCTTGGACAGAACCTAAGACTTGCATGGTCCTCGGACTCAAGCTTAAGGGGAAACCAAGTACTGAGAAAAACTCAAAGTCTTGGATAGAACCTAGGACTTACATGGTCCTCGGACTCAAGCCTAAGGGGAAACCAAGTACATAAGATAAAAAGCACAAGTCCTAAACAAAACCCGGGTTTTGCAAAGTCCTCGGGCTCGGGCTTTTTGGGAAATCAACTGCTCGGATGAAGGAGTTTCTCGGTTCAAATACTGGAAAAGGTTAAGGCTCGCGTGTCATGGAAATGACGATACGACTTAATGATCGTCAACCTAAGGAGGTTGTTCATCCGGAGGGTAACATGTCCTCGGATAACTACTTCTTACACCTTATCGAGCATTTAGTCCCCATTTCGGCTAATTTTAAGATAAGTCTCGTTCCTCACTGGTCGGATTGTTATGTTAAATAATAATTTTGCTAAAGTTATTGTGGCATCTTTTTATTAGCAATTATTTCGGCCTTAGTCATCATTGATTCAAATGCTATACTATTGTGCCGAAAGCGATTGCTTACAAATTTATTAAAACAAATAAACAAAACATACAAAATAAAATAACAATAACTTTTATTAATGTGAAAAACTATTACAATGTACAAGGAAGGGCTTAAACAAGCCTATACAAAAAATGAACTGCTAAAGCAAGAAAAACATCCGTAGTACGGATAAGTAAACAGTCAAGCGTCTTCTGAACTCATCTTCAAAGTCTCTAAAATCTCTGCTTGATCTTTGCTCATACTTGGAGAAGAACCTTGTATAGAAAGAAGAATTGGAACACATGGAAGCACTTCAACAAACTCTTGTTGCTGAAGAATGCAAGGGAAAAAGAAGATGGAGGACATGAGTAAGAGAAGGAGGAGAAGAAGAGGGAAGAAATGAAAAGAAAAAGAAAGGAGCAAAAGAGAGAGAAGGAAAAACACCGGGACAGAGCCGGTGGTGGAAAGAAGAAGAAAGAAAAGTAAAGGATGGTGCCAGTGAACGAAGAGAAGAAGAAGCCGGGGCATCTAGTCCCCGCCTCAATCCTAACTCTTGGCACACCGGAGCCATACTAGGTATGCTCATGAGAGAGCGGATGGAGATGACAAGGGAGGTTTTCAACTCGGTCACACCAGGAGTAGGGTGTGACGAGTCCCCGCTTCGGATTTTGGCTAAAAGAATGGGGGGCAAATCTTGAGCCTCCGCCATCCTTGCCCCGACCGAGCCATCGCAAGTTTTGTGAGGACATGGCGTTTACGGGAAAGGAAGAGTTTGTTCATGGCAGACTACTATAAGAGAGGTGTTATTGAATAGGGAGTAACCGGATGTAGGAAGTGGATTATGGGGAGGACGCAAGGGATTCGGATGTGAGAAAGTCACTTTCCGTCTTCTCTCTTTATATAGGGGGCGAAGAAGAGAGTATGTAACGCGCTCGGATCCCCAGGGAAACCCACAAAGGATAACGCTCCGTTTCGTTCCCCCACGCCATCGAGAACTGTTAGATCCGGGAGGTCTCGTAAATGGAAAGATATTAAAGACACGCTGCAGATAACCACACGACATAATGGCAGCGTGCGTAAATCCAGGAAAAACGGCTCGTGGACCGGTACGTTCCTCGAGGAGAGGAAGAGTCGCCAGTTGTTGATCAAGAGCTCAAGAAAGTGAACGGCAATGAGGACTTGACATTATCAAAACCCACCCGTCCAACCATGACGTTGGACAGCAGGATTTTGAGGGGCTAATGTGGGGCCTAATAGTTTATGGGTCCGGCCCACTCGCTTATGGGAAGTCCACCAACCCCGAATCAAAGGAGGCCCGGCACAAGTTCAAAGCCAGGAAACATAAAGTGGCCCGAAAATACAGCCGAGGACGGTTTCGTCCTCGGCAGACCCAAATTCTCATGGATCAAAGTGGAACACGAGCAAGCTTGAAAGATCGAGAAAATATCTTAGAGAAGTTGTCCTTAATACCCTTCCCGACCGACACTTTGCCCCTAACAGAGCCGGGTTCTCGGGCTTTATGGATCATCTCCAACAATTTCGGGATTAGACCGATGGGACAACTATCTCGTCCCGAAAGATCGACCCTACACGTGGACGAAGGACAACGAACGTAGGCTAGTATAAAAGAGAACGTTATGTAGCAAAGTGGGGGGGCTCCCATCTCGCTTCTTGAGAAAGACTTGATGAAAGAGAATGCCCGGACAATATGTGCAGGCCACCGCGAAAAACCCACCGCCGGGTAACCGGAGAAAACATTAGTACTCCTCGGACATGATCCGAGGAGCCCAATCCCTCAAGTTATGAAGGTGTAAGGCTTGGATATCCAGATTACAGCCTTTTCTTGTCTAGGCTCATCTAAAGTCCGGCCCGAACTAACGCCCTGTGACCCAACGCCGGCCTTTCAAGCCCACTCTCTACAAATATTATTGTGAGGGACTTTCCGCGTGCGAGTCCAACATCGTTGTTGGGCCGCCAAAGATTCGTGTCCCTACATATATATATACATACATATACCTCTCAAAAAAAAAAATATAAATACATATATACATATATATGTGTCTTTAGAAAAATACTACATCATATTGTTAAATAGTTATAATGTATAAAAAGAACTTTAAAAGAACAAAATTTAGTTACAAAACTAATTGTAACCTAAAACTAAAAATCTCATTCAATAAAATAAATATTATTACATAATTTGAAAATCTAACTATTGAATTGCATGATCTTTACGCTTTTAATAGACATGCTAAATTTTGTATCATTTAGATATTATTTATTATATGATTTATAAACTTATATATTATCCATAATTTTAAACTACAAAAATGTGTCATTTAAATAATTTATTGATGACATAATTATTGATTTTTTTTTATTTTATGCATAATTTTTTTTTTTGTGTTGTATTTAGTAGAATTTCACGGACAATGATAATGAATTGATATTGTATATATAATGTTCACTAGTTTATATATATATATATATATATATATATTTTTTTTTTTTTGAGAAACGTTTATATATATATATATATATATATATATATAAATATATATAATAACTTAAACTAACATCAATAGCATCACTACAATTCATCATTCATGTGTGTAAGCACATGTTACATACTAATACTTCATAATTGAAGAAAGGACTCTAGAAATGTCAATCATTAATTATGATTTATGAATTATGAAACCAATGTGCTGATTTTTTTTGCCAAAGAGCGTATATGATCAGCAATAGCGCAAATTGTGCTCTATGATAGCCCATCTTTTTAATTTGTTGACTTTTTTTTATTATGAGAGGTAATTGGGTTTTCTAACCTTTATTCCGTTTGATATGGACGACTCTGTTTGAACTTTAATATAGTTTTGTACAAATTAATCATAGTACTACAGTTTGACACAAAGGGAAAATAAATAAATATATATATATATATATATATTAAGTATGACAATACATTAATAATAATAAATAAATAACAATATATATTGAAAGTAGATATGCACAGAAGGTAAATAAATAAATGTATGCTTTTTGAATGGGAAAACGAAATGGTTAAAGATGCAACTAATTGGGAAGGACACCCACGCCAAAAGACGAAAAAAATGAAGGTGAATTGTTGTGCGGTGGAGTGGAGGTTTTGTCTTGCTCAATCTCCTACTTTCACATAAAAATTAAATATAAGGAAACTATTCTATAATACGATGCGTTGGCTGTGGCCAATGTAGATATTGAATTCCTTTACCGTTGGGCTTTGTTTGGTAACAAAATGAGGGAAGTGAAGATTAAAGAAATGAATAATAGAAAGGAAATGAGAAAGAAAAGAAAATGAATTAGATCTCTTGTCTATGTTTGGAAATAAGGAGAGAAGGGGAAAATAAAATAGAAAAATGATTTTTTTTTCTTTCCTTTGTTTGGTTTGCCATAAGAAAGGAAATGAAAAAAATATATATGTTTTTTTACTTTTATGCCCATATAAATGTGAAAAATGTATACAAATTATGGGCAAATATGTAACTTCATATCATATTATGTTATTAATGTAGGCCTCAGTTTTTTAAAAACCATTGTTTCCCTTCAAATCCACCCAAATTAGGCAGATTGCAAATATGTGGCCTAGGGAAATGGTCTCTGCCCTTTTGTTATCTTCCATGCTAACCAAATTGAGGAAAAGACTACATTTTCTATCATTTCTCTTCTCTTCCTCTCTCTTCGAACGTTTCTAAACACACTATTAGGCAATTAGCTACGCCATATAAGTACTATAGAAAGAATTATACATATCATTTTTCATATGAAACACCGTACAAAATGAGTTTAGAATAAAAACAGAACGCTATTAAATTTTATCAAACCATTTGTGGGCATCTTACTCAATGTTTTGAGTATTGTTTTTATACATGTGTCAATTTGTCAAATAGAACAAAATGTTTTGATATTTGTATATTTCGAGATTACTAATTCAAGTTATTATTATTGTTATTATTATTGTATGGGAAATGTTAAAGAATGTCATAATAGTATTGATTTAGATAATATTTTTATTGGCAACTTTTTATATTTTGCACAAAAACTATATTAAAACTTTCCTAATATAATTTATTAACAATTGTCTTAAACGCACCCATTAACATGATCCTTATTGTATATATAACAAATCTTAGATTAAAAAGTTTATATCATATTTTTTTTAAATAAAGTAATAATATACAATATATTTCACATGAGATAAATTTTAAATAAATCAAAATAATAAATGATGGGATGGGCCATGTGGAGAAGGAAAAGAGAAAATAATAATAATAAAAGTGTATCCTTTGATTTGATCAGGATGAGGGATTGATGCGAAAGTGATGCAAGAGAAAGAGATGTTTAGATTTTTCTTTAGGAGCTATTATTGGGTACTCCGGGAGTATACTCCCCCCCTCTCATAAAAGGGTAAGTCTTACCCACCATGAAACCCATCTCTATGTAAGAAGGAGTATACTCCCAAAGTACCTAATAAATTTTTACTATTTAGAGAAAAAAAAAAAAAAAAAAAAAGTGAGAACTGTGGTCACTTGCCAATATGGGTTGAAATTTTTTGAAATTTTCATTGGTGCACCAACTACCATCATTCATAGTATGGTATATGGGTTAAAAATTACACCACAGATTGACCAAACCCAAATTCACTACCATCAAAAAAGTTTTTATAGTTCCATTCCTCTGTTAGGTACATGTATCACACAAACATCTTAGATATGAATCCTCTGCATGTATAGAACCTGGAAATATTTTTGCTTCTCAAGGTCATAAATTGATGCTAGAGAAATTATTGGTCGGACTTGAACATTGAATCTTAGGTAGTAGGTAGTCCGAGCCCAACTTTAAATAAGGCATAGGCCGGGTTTGCAGTAAGCCATAGATATAAAAAGGGCCCAATCAGTAGAATTGGTCGCCGTAGCAAATGAATGACAAATTTACATACGCCTTTTCCTTTTGAGAACTGGTTCATTTGTACCAGGCTTTTAAGTAGCTAATATAGTCTAAGCCCAGGTGAAAATTTGGGCCTGCTACCAGTGGTTCTTCCTCAATCACATTCACCACCACGCGGAGGTACTTCTCAAGTCTCTAGTTTCAATTCTCAACTTTCATCCAACTAGAAGTGTATAATTTCTGTTGATAGAGTTTAGTTACTAACTTGGTTATAGCTAATGGGCACAACTCCCTCTAAAAAGAAGTTAACATTACTACATATTTTCAAAGTTTAACTGATGGATTGTATGTTCTTTATATTTTTAACTCGCATGTCAAATTTCGTGCTAATCTAATATTATTTACTATTCGATCTATAAACTTATTTTATTATGCATAATTTAAAACGATAAAAACTTGAAATTTAAATATTAGATTGATGACATAACTATTGATTTTTTATTTTTTGAAAATTTTGCAAGCCTTGAAAATGTAAAAAGAAAATGTAATCCAATAACATATTTGTTAAAATTAAGATCCAATAAAAAGTTATTAAGTAGAGGTATAGGTTAAAACTAAGTTTGTAACAAAACTTTGTCATTTTCAAACTTTTTCTATTGTTTTTATGTTTTTTCCTTCTCAATTTTATCTCGTTAGTGTCAACCTTTTTTATTGTTGTTGTCTTGGTCATGTTGCCACTTGCCATTATTGTGGTAGAATTGTTCTACGATCAAAACAAAATGTCACTACAATTGAGGTGTTAGTTTATCTCAAGTCAAACTAAAATTAAATTAAATAATAAAATATTATACCAAAATTCACTATAACACAATAAAAGTATTGTGAAATATTCTTGTGTCCCAACACTTTCTCTATTGTGGTATGGCCTTAATGGGTGAAATTGTGACGTAGATATTCTTGATTTCTTGCTAGTTGGTTCAAAAAAGAAAATGTTTGGGTTTATCAATCAAAATGATGTCGTTTTGGCCACCTCAATTGATTAAAGACGTTTGTGCGCAGGTCCAATGTAGTGTAACTGAAAATAGATGGTAAAAAATAATTGAATATATTATGGAGTTAAGGGCATATCTATTTAACATAAAAATTTCAAGAAATGTTAAACTTTGTGGGTGGAATATGAGAAGACAATTGTGCATATAATTTTTATTTTTATTTTTTAAAAATGTTATGTCTACAATATTTTCCTAACAAATCTTAAATAGGTTGTTACAAGTTATTATTGATAAGTAAAAAAATAAAATAAAAACTCAATCATGTTTGAGTTTTAATTTTAGATTTGTTTAATAACCAACCAAGCCTAAGCTAAAAAAAAAAAAAAAAATGTTTAATAAGCAATCTCATGAACAATAGAGTTTGATAATAAACAAGTTAAACTTATGCTGGTTTATGAGCTAAAAAAGTAAACCCATATTTTACTAAAACCTTTAATTTATTGGAAGTTTCACCGCTTAATCAAACCAAATGAACTTGATAATATGCTTAATATGGGCTCGATAATATTGTACTTGAATTAGATCTCAAGTTCAAGAGCTTGATATTGGGTTTGAGCTTAAGCTTGACTTGACTAATAAATCAAGCCAAGCTCAAGTTTTAGACATTTTAACAAGCTCAGACTTGAATATTTTACATTTTTTTGTCAAACCGAGCTTGTATATTCACTACTCAACAAATCTTGTCACATTCTTTGTCCAGCAAGTGGTCCTGATTTGGCCATCTATTCACGTATCTGTGGAGTTTCAGACTTTAGATCAATTAATTACCGAACATTTCATCCTTTTGTGGTAGCAGGAGATAAAACCATTTTGTCTAGCCATAAGTAATTGGGCCTTTACAAATATATGAGCCCAAATACGAAAATTTAATTCAGCCAGACTAGAGTATTGGGCTGTAGGGATTTAAAGCCCAGAACATAATCTAGATCTTTTCCTCCTGAGTTTTGTAAGAACCAAGACAGCGGCACAAATGGTAAACATCGGTTGTGCAAAATAGGAAAATTCATACAAATCTTAAATTAAAAATAAAATAAAACAAAATGAACCCACTGTCTAGGCATCTTGGTGTTCTTAATCAATTCCATGTGAAGAGAGTAATAAGATGGAGAATAAAACATTTGTTCTTAAGCAGTTTTTATTGTAGTGTTGAATTCTGAGAAGTCATCAAGAACTTGAACCTTTTAAACTACATGAGCTATTGTCTACAAGTAAAGCCCATATAAGAGACCATCCAAGCAACTGGAAGGGTACCTCTAAGATTTTGATATTCATTTGGCCATTTCGAAGGCACATTTTGAGTCCAATTGAAAAGCATTAAGGCCTAAAGGTGAATTAGTTTCTCTTAATTTCTCACTCTTTGTAACTTCAAAATTGAATTGGAATTGAAGTCAGATGGGTGCATCAGAGCTCCTCCTTGTCACTCAACCTTAGCTGTGTCAGAAGATTCAAATTGAGAGTGAGAAGGTTCTTGTCTATTGTTGCTATGATTCTTTGTGTCTTGTCTTTCTGTATGTATATTTTTTTGGTTAGAGACGAGAGTAAAGAGGGTTTCAAAAGTTTACCAAATGCTTCATTCCATCTAAAATCACGTTGTGGAAGCACAATCGAGACTTTTTGCTCAAAAACGCTGAAATAAATAGGCACTTCGGGATCCTAAGTCCTAAAACCCATGTTATCAACACATTGGATTGAATACCTTTAGTCATCAATCAAATAAAATAATAACATCAAGATACTGGGAGATGACAAACTAAAGTCAATTTTGTTTTATATTCTCCTTAACTGCCTGCACTTTCAATTTAATACCTTAAAGTCAACCCTTCGGAGTGATAACATAAACATAGTGTTGGGCGAGTTTGTGTGTATGTGAGCACTGCACACATATTTTAAGAGAGAAACAAGGAGAGAGACATTCACACACACAAGCTTAAGATGCAGACCAGACCTGCTCCTGTAAATACAGTTAAAGCATTATCAGTCTTAGTCCCCCATCAGCTGGAAATAACCTACGCCATCTTTGCCTGATTCCCCTTGCACTAGATTTTGGCATAAACACAACAATCTTCTTCCTCTGATAGGTTATTAAAACTTTATTAATAAGTAGTGTGGGCTGCATGTGCAAGGCACGTGCTTGCCAATATATTGAGTATTCGGAAATATATCCTGAACTTTAAAATTTAAAGTTAACACCTTATTTTGGTGTTAAATTTTCAATTTCCATCCCATTGTCTATATTAGTGTAAAAATTTAAAAGTGTAACGGGCAACTAACCAGTCCAAAATAGCATTATGATCCATTTGTATTAGCAATATATGTAGTAAAAACAAGTCCTTAAAATCCCATAATAATCTATGTTGTAAACCCAAAGACCCCATAAAAGAAGAAGAAAACAGGATTCTAGCTAATCATTGATGAAATTTAAAATACCTAGAAAAAGTATCACTACCAAATATAGTTAGACACATCCACTACCAAAGTACCAAGCACTATGTCTACCTTGTAATCATAGCCAATGGTTCTTTACAAAATCAAACAAAGCATGTTTTCTAGCTAAATTCAATCAATATAGAAACTAAGCTTTCAGATATAGCTCTATGCTACAAGGTGATAGTATGTAATACACGTTCAAATTCTAATGAGTTTGTTTATATCTAGCACAACCCTAAGATATTCTATCATTGTGAACCACTTGATTTTATTGCACTTCATCTTCCACTCTTGTAGAAAACCAAACCTTAGTATCAAGCCAAGGAAGGGTGCTTCCACATCTACTGTGAGAGGAATCTCCTTGATCCTGCACAAACTCTTTGATATGCTTCTTACATCAACCTATTTGCTACCTGTTTCGGCTCCTAGATTGGTTTAACCAAAGCAACAGCCTGGAAAGGAGGAAAGAATTAGAGAGTTGAAACTTAAAAGGTTAAGAGTAACAACATTTTTGATTAATTCAAAAGTCGAGTAAACACTTGACACGCATTCAAAAATTGATAAAATAAGAAATAACACATATCCTTTAGTAAACAACCTAAAAATTGTGATGACAATGCTATTTTACCTTTAAACTGACAAAAGTGACATATCCTTTGGTGCGACTCACAGAAAACCGCTAACTCATATAACCAAAAAAAAAAAAAAAAAAAAAATTTGAGACAATGGAGAGTAAAAGTATAAACAACAAGAATATCAACTACAAACAAAGATATAAAGATAAACAATCAAACAATGATCATATTGCTTGACCACAATTAAGGGTAGAGGTTTCTAATCAATCAAAATAAGGGTATTATCCAAAGTTTTAGCAAAAGAAGTGTGGCAAATTTAGGTTTCATTGAATTTGGAGGTTTGTTGAGTTTTAAATACAAGGGAAAAAAATCAAAGAAAAATTAGAACCCTTTTGTGCTTGGCGTTGAGCTCTTTGGCAATGTTGGTCTTCAATTCCTTAAAACATCTGACTTCTCAATAACAATCCTTAAAAAGAAAAGAATAAAAACAACAAAATTTGAAGGATTTAAAAAATTCAAATATTTATATATATATATATATATATAATAAAAATGAAAAAAAGCTGTTTTTCTATAGCATAATTATTACAGATTAAATTTTTTATGATATAATTAACAAGTATCAGGTTAAAATGCTTGTAACATTATCATATTATCTCAATGATAAGCCTTTTCAATCCAAGTACTCATTTAAAACCCCAAATTATCACAAAGATATTAAGTATCTAACTAACGCCTCTCACAACAAAATCCCTATACATAACTATTCAATTACAAATTCACTACCGCTTTGTGTAAACTGCAAAAATAATTTCAAATAACTATTCAAATGTGCTACATTCACTTAGATATCAAAATAAATTAACAAATTAAAGACAACACACGCTGCTCCTAAGGTTTTATTTATATTTTAAAAAATTTGAAGAAATTGCTCAATACCTTGTTCTTGATCAATTACCACATAACATATAATATATATATATATATATATATATATATATATAAAAAGTTGGGAAGAGGAACACCTTACGAGTTACGACAACCGTTTTTCCAAAACAAACTAAAAATTACAGCATCACATCCATCCAAATCATTGAACACTAAAAAATATTTCTAACCAAAAAAACCTCAAAATAATTTCATAAATTTTTCACAAAATAATTTCTCAAATAAACCAAAGAGACAATAATTCATCCATTGGTTGAATCAAGATGATTGTTCAATTACACAAAGTCATGCCTACTCATATCAAATAAAATCTAAACAATTAGTTATACACAAGAAAAACCAAGCCCCTTCATATATTAAAAGTTTTAAGCATTTAAACTTGAAATCAAAGCAAACACGAAAAATACAACTCACCCTTGCTCTGCTGCAGCCTTGGAATCACAAACCTCTGCTTGATGACTGCCAGTGTGAACAAAAACAAAGACCTATAAATCTAAAATCCTCAAAAGCCTATAACATTCAACAAAACCATGAAAATATAAAGAATAAGTCACAAATATTTTTTTACCTTGTGCCATCTCAAGGACCTCAATGGACTGTTAGCCAAAACCACAACTCACCGAGGCTTGGGGTAAACCACAGGGCCCCTTCAGATTAGAGATAGAGCCTCTAATCTCTTTACCTCCAACAACCAAAAAGGCATTCTACTGAAGATTACAGATTACAATGATTCATCCATGAAAAACCAATCCTACTCCGTAGAAAGAACGACAGCAAATAAGGACAACTACAAATAGCAAGCACAACACAAATTCAACCTAAGTAAATATCCAAACTTTCATTCATATAATCTAAATATAACACTAAATATTCTGACCCATCCGAGTAAAAAACCAAACTTTCACACAAACATGCGTACAAAAATTCAAATCTCAGTATTTTGGGAGAATGGAGCTCCGAATTTTCGATTCTGAAAGGGAACACCAAAAATCCTCAATTTCTTTCCATTTGTCCCTAATTTTCACAGCAACCATGATTTCGTAGTACCAGAAACCAAAAATAAGTAAACAAAACAGAGTTTCAAACCTGCAACCGTCTATCTCTTCTCTTGCACATCCACCAACCAACAGAGATCACAAACAGCGTTTGAGGCTTTGAGCTCCATTTTTTTTTTCTGGCTCTTCCCAAATGTTCTTGGGTTCCAAATTTTTTGTTGATCTGGATTAGTAGAGAGAGATCGGTGCTGAGGCTGGGTTGTGAAGGAGTTGAAATCACAGTACAGATTGGTGGTTTGGACAAAAAAGGGAGAAGAAGAAAAATTGTGTAGAGAGAAGAAGAAGATAAGAGGCAGTAAATGGTGAGTAAGTGAGTTGTTTGAGTTTATATATAAATGAATTGTTGTTCGCACCGTTTTGGCTTCACAAGAAGACAAAACTTGACTAAACCGAAAAAAAAAAAACTTGTAGATTCACTCTTTTTATACAGTTTTAGTAGAAAAAATTGCTAGTACACTGGGAGTATACAAACACCTAAGGCTGACAGCCTGACATCCGCTCAAGAAGTTTGTCTCCGTGGGCGTGTGAAGCCGACATCTGCAAGGACAATAACTGTGCCTGTCAGGATAAGGTTCACGAAAAGTTTCAGTTACCCATTGCCATTGCAACATATGTAACTTCTCCACAAGGTATATTAAAGTGCGAATAACAACATCCAAACAAAAAGTAGGAGACTAAAAAGAAAATACGGCTCCATTATCACATTCCTGTCATTCCAATCACTAATTTTGGGGTCGGCTTAATTTAACATACCCAAAAAGTTCGATAATTTTTCACGCGCCCGGAATCAACCAAAACAGAGAGATCTGTTTTGATGGTCCGACTCGGACCACCTTAACGCTCCACGGGTTCAAGCAGACCTGAAACCTCGAGGTCAAATCCATTCCAACAACCGCAAGGTGGTCAACACAGATTCTGTAGTAACAGCTGGTTTGGGTCTGTTTGGATACCAAGACAATAAAGGAAAATGAGAGAAAGTGATGGAACAGTGGCTCAGGTGATGTTTAATTGTGAATTCCATGAGATCTGATTAGTATGGTTGCCGAGAAAATCAAAGGAAAATGAGAGAGAGAGGAAGTTTTAACGATTGTCTGAGCCTCTGAGGTCAGGTTATAGACAATGTGGAAGCTTAATTAGCTGTGACTTGGGATGCAATTCACCCAATCCTTTCACAATTTTTTTTTCTATTATTCATTTTTTATATTTAATAGTTGATCTCAATCCTTACACGAGTTTTTTTTTTTTTTTTTTTTTAATGGAGAGTCGAACTAGAAACATTATTTTAGTAGTATTTTCTTCTAAACCCAAAATGTAACTATACAATATTTTTCGAGAATCCATACACAACTATAATATTCTTCCAAATTCAAACTACACTCCCATAAGACAAAAAAAAAAAAAAAAAAAAAAAAAACAAAAACAAACAAAATAAACGTAAATGCATTCGCATATGACCAAAGCAACTTGTCTCTCCGTTGTTATCTTCAACTATGGAAACTAGGATCTGGTGGTGGAGGAAAATGATTAGTACGTGGGTTTGGCATCAGAGGCGGAGCCAGGGGGGGTCGAGGGGGGGCCACTGCCCCCCCTAGCCCACCCAAAAATTTTTTTTTTTTTTTTTTGATACTATCATTTTTATTTTCAGTTTTGAATGTGAGAACAGTTGTTTGTTTGTTTTTTTTTTTTTTTTTAATTGACTCGTTTTGGTTCTTTGATGAAGTTGTGAAAAATGAAATATATGTATATATATTTTATACTTGTTTTCCTAATCATTAATGGAACAAAATCACCTTAGCTACTTAACATATTTGTTGTTTCTATTTTTTTTCTTTTTAAATACATAAGATATATGTGCATAAAATGCATATATCTTATACAAGTTTTGCCCCCCCTCAACTCAAATTCTAGCTCCGCCACTGTTTGGCATTGAAGGATGAACCGGACCACGAATCAGTGGTTGTGATGAGTCATATGACCACATCTTTGTCGAGTTCATCACAGCCAAAGGCGTAGCCCTAATAGATGCAACAGGCTTGCAGTTAAAAATGAGCACAGCCAAAACCACCGCCACCTTTATGATTTTAGAGAAAGTTTTCCTCCACATTCTTTGCTCCATCAAGAACTGAGTGCACACGTTTTTTCAATGTAATGAATGGTTTCTTTATAGGGTTTTTTTTTTTTTTTTTTTTTTTTTAATAAATGTCTTCATTTTTATAATATTTGCCATTCTTGAATAATAAAAGTTTGCCATTCGGTGGTGTGTGTAGTTGTTTCGTCTAATTACGTAAAACATTGACTGCGGCGTGTTGCTTCGACTAGTTCCGTGAGGTGGCAAACATTAGCCTCTTTGTTTCTTTATATATTTTTTTTTCACTCACTGATGGCATTCACGTACGTGGTGGTTCTCAGATAATCGACATCGAGAAAGTATCCTATATTAGCCACTCTCTTCAGGTCAGCACTCTTGTTTGGTGGGACTAACCAATGGGTGAATGACACTGTAAAACGTCTTTCATTTTTTTAATATTGTATCTCAAAAAAAAAATATATATATATATATATATATATATATATAATATTTGCTATTCTTTATCAGTAAAAGTTTGCCATTCTGAGGTGTGCAGTTGTTTCGTCTAATTACGTAAAGCAAAAACTTAGTGAAAACCAGGGGTTTAGTGCAAACCAGGGGCCGCGCCAAGTATTCACCACCCTGAATTTTTTTTAATATACCTTAAAATTATTGAGTTTTAAATTAATATAGGTTTTTTTTTTTTTTTTTTTTACCATCTTAGAAAAACAACTTGACCACCCTAAAAAAAAACCTTTGAACACCCTTAATAACAATTGAGCACATTAAAAATAAAATTAAACATCTTCAAAATTTTGATCCATTGAATGTTGAAAAAAAATTACAAAAAAATTTAATATTCACAATATTTTTTGCAATATTTTCATAACAATCCTAAATATATAACAGGTTGTTACCAGTAAATAAAAAATAATAACTTTAATAGTAAGTTCAAATTAAAACTAATAAAAATTTACTATCTAAGTTTTGTTGAGAGTTTTTTTTATAATGGAGAGTAGAACTAGAAACATTATTTTAGTAGTATTTTCTTCCAGACCCAAAATGTAACTATATAATATTTTTCGAGAATCCATACACAACTATAATATTCTTCCAAATTCAAACTACGTACACTCCCATAAAAGAAAAAAAAATCAAAATCAAAATAAACGTAAATGCATTCGGTGATGACCAAAGCAACTTGTCTCTCCGTTGTTATCTTCAATTATGGAAACTAGGATCTGGTGGTGCAGGAAAATGATTAGTACGTGGGTTTGGCTTTGAAGGAGGAACCGGGCCACGATACAGTGGATGTGAACTCATCTTTGTCGAGTTCATCACAGCGGCGTAGCCCTAAAAGATGCAACAGGCTTGCAGTTAAAAATGAGCACAGCCAAAACCACCGCCACCTTTATGATTTTAGAGAAAGTTTTCCACCACATTTTTTGCTCCATCAAGAACTTGGTGTACACGGTTTTTCAATGTAAAGATTGGCCTTTTATAGAGTAATTTTTGTATTTAATAAAACGTATTTCATTTTTTAATATTGTTTCTCAAAAAATAATTTATAATATTTGCCAATCTTGATTAGTAAAAGTTTGCGGTGTGTGTAGAGAGTGTAGTTGTTTCGTCAAATTACGTAAAACAAAAACTTAGTGCAAACATTTGTCTTTTTCTTTTTCATTCACTGATGGCATTCACGTGGTGTTCCTGACTCTTGAGATCATTCACAGTAAGAGAGGTATAGAATCTGTTTAGTACGTGTGTTTAAATAATAATTTTTATTTTTAAAAAAATATATATAAGTGAAAAAGTGTGTAAAAATACGTGTAATATTATTTAAAAATTGAAAACATATATTTAAAATAATGTATCAAACAGCCCATAATTTCTAAGATCATTAACATATGTCATCATTTTAGTCATTGAGCTACAGTAAGTTGCAATAATGTAGCTATAAACTAAAAAAATAATAATAGTGTTTTATTCTTCCTCTCTCCTATTTTCTTAAAAAAAAAAAAATTCTTTTCTGTCTGTTAGTAATTTGCAACCTTTGTCAGCTAGAAAGCCACTAATATTTTTTTTTCTTCATAAAATTCGAAATATGTATAACATTGTAAAGGTGGTGAGATGATTCGGGAACATGGCAACTTATCAAGATATGGAATCTCATGCAATTGTATAATTGTATATTGTAATAAAAGGTTGAGTTTATACTTTCATATAACTAGAAACTATGTTACATTACTCAATATATTTTTATTTGATGTAAATTTTAACAAATTTACTATAAGACTAAATTTTTTTTTGTCCAAATTCTACATGCTTGCAAGATTGTAGGATGATATAAAATCAATAATTATGTTATTGATTAAATGTTTAAATTTCAAATTTTTATATTTAAAATTATGCATAAAAGAATATGTTTATAAATTGCATTTACCTTAAAATTATTGGTAGTTTCTTTCCAACATTTTCTCATCAATCAAAAAATAAAAGGGTCAAATTCCAACAACAATGTAAGGGAAAATCGCAACTCAAAACCCTAATTCAAAACCCTAATTCCTTCATGTCCTTTATATTTATCACCAAACTGAAGACCAAACGCATACAAACCACACCTTCAACAAAGTAAAAAAGTCTTTCAAAGAAATTAAGACAACATTAATTGATGGGCTCCATGGGAATACACTACTCTGTTTTAAATGATCTATGAATCACTTCAACCCATACGTACAGGAATAAGCATAACTCTTCCTTATAAGAAGATTCAGAACTAGTCCTACAATTAAGATAAAAAATAAAAATTGATTGAGCACTCATTTCCGCTTGACACACTTGATGTACTTTCTAGTTTTTTGCTTCATAAACCGGGATAATATATAACAATAGAACTTTGGTAACCCCCCACACACACACACACACACACACACACACACACACACACACATATATATATATATACACATACACATACACATACATATATATGTATGTTAAAAATACTAAGTGAATATTATTGTATTTATCAAATAATAAAATATACATGAGTACCTTTATATAAGAGGCAAAGTGTGTAGTACAAGTATAAGTGTTATACAAGTAAATAAGCTGGGTCTAAAACTCACAACCTATTATACATTAATAACCCCCTCAAACTTAAGGTGGGTATAAGACCAACTTGAGGTTGTCAACCAAACCATGAGATGCGCTTTCATTGAACATACTTTAATTTGAGAGCCATCATAGTCCTCAAATTCAATCCCCTTTTTCTAACATACTATGCATGGATGAATTAATATTAAACGAAGAGTGGATGTATTAATATTAAATGAAGTCACCATCGCATATCCTTGGTGCGATAGTCATTCTACAAGTATAAGTGCTTCTGGGGTATGGGGAGTAAGGGTCATGGTTCAAGTCTTCAAAAGGAAGTTTCGCACATATAAACACTTAGATTAGGCTAAAGAAGAATTTCTATCTTTGTATTAAAAAAAAAAAAAAAGTCATGCTCCATAACGATAAGGCTACGCGATAGGCTTTAGTTCAAGTGTTCAACACCAAATACTGGCATGCATGTTGATAGTTTTAAAAGATTGCTGCGATTGATGTAACCCTTATTTAGTTTAAACGATAATTTTGGACGTTTTACTCTCTTTTTTATAGACAAATTTATTTATTTATTATCTTCATGGAATAGTTGGATGCATATATTGCCAATCGGCCGAACGCCATCACCAATTCCCCATGAATGATGGAACACATGCATATATCTATGCTAAGATTTTGAGAGAGTTTCTTACCAGTATCTGACTTTATTTAGATACTGGTAAGAAACTCTCTCAAAATGTAGTGAAAATGAAAGAAAATATAGTTTGAACTCCAAATATAATTATATAAGACATTGTAAAAGAAATTATTATCACTTCAACCAGCTAAACACCATATTTAGGCCACTGAATAAGGGTTTTACGAAATTTCCATGTGACCAAGATCAAACGGCAACATGTGTAAGAAAAGAATCTGGCAACCCATAGGGTTCCACTAAGGGACAGAACAGGCCGACTTAGCAAAAACCAATGTTATCATGCTTAATGACTAGGGGCGGAGGCACGTTATCCTTTGGGGGCATCCCTACTTTTCATCTCTTTTTTTTTTTACTTTTCTTTTCCTCCTTTAAAAGCCATATCCCACTTTCTTTTTCTTTTTTTTTTTCTTGAGTGAGGCCATATTCCATAGCTATTCAAGGACCTATGTTGTACTGGTGTTGGAATTATCATTAGAGAATGGAGAGACTTTGAGGTTACAGTACTAGACTTTTAGTAGTAATGAAATTGATTTTTAATTGATTTTTAATCATAGTAGTCTAATTTGGTTATATTTAATTGTTATTTATTTTATGGTTGCTTATAGTGACTTTGTTATATTTAATTTTTATGGATATTATTTCTTGTAAATGTAGTCTAATTTTGGTTAAATTTAATGTTTCTTCTAAAACTTAAGTAGAAAAACATGTATATATTTATATATATATATATATATATATATATATATGTCATATTTTGTATTTTTCTTGAATTGCAAATATTATCTCGCCCCCAACTAAAAATTTATGGATATGCCCCTGCACACAATACTTCCAACTTTCCAAGCTCTTTGTTTATTAATTGATGGTATTCACGTGGTGGTTCTAACTTCTGAGATCATTCTTGTTGAGCAATTCTAGTGCCACACCCAAAATCACAACTTTGTCCACAAGTCGCCCTTGTGGCAAGTTGTGGTTGGTGGAGGGGTGATGATAAGTCCATGTGGGAACACTCTTCCACCAACCACAGCTCTCCACTTAGGCGAGTTGTGGACAAAATTGTGATTTTGGGTGTGGCACTAGAAATTTTCTTCAACAAAAGAGGTGCAGTTACGTCATTTTAGTAATTAATATTTTATTCTTCCTCTTTCCTATTTTCTTTAAAAAAAAAAAAAAACTTTTCTTTTTTGTCTATTAGTAAGTTGCAATTTTTGTTGGCTAGCAAATCACTAACATTTTTTATATATATAAAATTCGAAATATGTATAACATATATACGTGTATATCGTGTAAAACAACTACGTAATCAATTAAAAAAAATAGTACATAAATATTATAAAAAGTTATATAATTTTTTTAATTATGTGTGGCAGACAAAGGCAATCCAAGGTAGGCAAAAAGAAATAGTTAATTGGGCAAAGGTAATCCAAGCCCATGCAAGGTGACTTGGATCAACGTGCCAATTCATCGGTGTGAACTAATGACATGTTATACACTTAATTAGTACAACTTTAAGTAAAGTTGTATGTTTTTTTTTTTTTTTTTTTTAAGTAATATTGTTGTGGCCGGCAAAAAGTATAATTAACAAAGTAAACAGATGTTAGCGTATTACTTTCTACTCACACAATTAATTTTTAGAGGAAAGATGCAAGATCAACTTTTAAATATCACCATTGCATACCCTTGGTGCGATGGTCACTCTACAAGTATAAGCGTTTGTAGGGTGGGGAACAACGGCCAGGGTTCAAGTCTCCGGGAGGGAGTTTCGCACACATATACACTTAGATTAGGTTAGAGTGGAATTCTATCTTGTATATAAAAAAAAAAAAAAAAACTTTTAAATACCCATTTTATGATAATTAATAATAGTCCAATCAGTCTTTAGTATAATGTGAATGTATTCAATTAGAAAAAGCCTTGGAATGGCTAAGTTTTCATCCTCGGGTCTAGTCCGAGGAAGACGTTACAATTGGATCTTCTCTCTCTCTTTTCCCCAAAAAAAAAAATCCCCTGATCCAAGTGCTTCTTGGCTTTATACAGGTAGCCAAAATGCATCTAGACTCAATATTTGAAGGGTTAGAATGAGACTTTCTTGATACCTGTCCCATCAAGGCCTTGTTAGAAGGTTTTACACTAATATGTGAGTCGTGTGGACACTATTCATCGTCATTTCTCCATTAATGAGGCTAGCTAAGTGATTGCAGTGCATTTAATGCAGAAGGGATGATTGCTTTGTCCTTCATTTTTCTTCTCTTTCTTGTTTAGTGCCAAGTTACCATTTTCTTCCCTTGGGTTGCGCCGTGCTCCCTTCAACTCTGACTCTCGACTTTCTAAGGTTAGGTAGGAGTTCTCGGTACCCTTGTCAACTGTAGTAGTTCAACCTCTAAATGATTTAGGTGAGTACTTTCCAAGGAAATCCCACCAATATTTCCTGAGGTTTACCACCTCGAAAATGTCCTTACCTAGTTTATCAACTATTTTGGATCCTCATCCCCCCACAATTGCATTGTTTAATAATTTTTTATTTAATTGATATTTTGAATATTTCACCAAATAGATCACATATTTTCTATGTTTTTTAAATATATGCTAAATTTTATTCTAATTTGATGTTATTTAATTACTACTACTATTAATATTTAATACATAAACTCAACTAATATTCATAATTTTAAAATATAAAAGTTTTTTTTTTTTTTTTTTTTTTTTTGAGAATCTAAAATATAAAAGTTGAAGGGTGTCAACTACTATTCATAATTCGGCAAAGAATTATCTGAACATACTCTCTTGCTCAAACCAAAACTCTGCTGCGCTGCCCTACTGCCCAAATTCAACACAGCTAGCCTTAATTCCAGCTGTGTGCAGTAGCTACTTCAATCCTGTTACACCATTTTTTATGTTTATCTCAATATTTATTCAATAATTAGTGACTCTTTCGTAAATCTCTTTTATGATTTTTTTTTTTTTCTACTCTTACAGAGGATTCATTAAGGGGAAAAGCAAGTTATTGTGAGCATTTGAATGATCCGCTACACATTTTAATTGAGGCTGAATTACCTGCCAATGTGATTAATAATTTAATATACGGTTGAGACAAGCACAAAAAATTTTAGAAGAACTTCTCAAAGCAGTGGTATCATTTTTCAGCAATTAATTTGTTAAGATGTTTTTGCTTTTTCTTCATTATATTCGGGAAGATGAACTTAGAAATTATTGCCATTTGAAATACGACCAGTTTGTGGCTCGTTTCTGAAGACCTTGTGGCTTTAGAGTACTTAGAGCAGTACTCAAACACAAATAATAATAATAATAATAATAATAATAATATTATTATTATTATTATTATTATTATTATTATTATTATTGTACGGCATCAAGCCTCCAAAGTCATTTGGGCCTTAGACCCCACCTCTACCGTATGACCCACGATCCCCGACACCCATGTCAAAAATTGGGTTTGAGGCCCACTAGGGCCAGGGGCACAGATCCTATGGCCTCATGTTTGGCCTAGAACTCGTTGGGCTAGTCATTGAAATATATGCTCATTAATTCATGGCCAGGAAGTTGTCCAACACATCCTAACTCCGACGTGTGTGTATGCTCGGGTAGGCCATATCCCGGATGCCCGACAACTCCTTGAGAAATTCCGCCGCCAAATATCACCCTCCCCCCCTTTTTTGAAGTGGGAACCAGTTCCAATGCCACTCTTACCACACCTCACTCCCAACTACACATCTACTTAGCGATAACAATATTGGACCTCCATTCCCACTAGCCATAAGAGTAATCATGATTTTTCCACCAATTTTGGGCTATAAATATAGGAGGCTAAGGAAAGGAAAAGGGTTGTTGAAAGTTTGGGAAGAAAGTTGAGAACCAAGAATAATAGTCGTGAAAAGTGAGAGGAAAACGGTACAAATATGGGAGAGATCTTCTTGGGTCTCTAGGTTAGAATCACCCGCAGTAGGAAATCCAAAGCCTACATTACAAATACATTGTAAGCCCAAGAACGAGACAGACCTTTTAAACTCGTTTGTGGTGCACACAATTGGCACCGTTTGTGGGAATCTCTTGCAAAGTTGTGATTTGGCCAAGACTCATGCCCGGAAGATGTCCAGGAGAAGGTCAGAGGGTTTTGTTGAAAGTGGTTCAGGGGGATCGTCTCGGGGATCCACATGACGGGAGCAAAGGCAAAAAAAACGTGAAGATAGGGAGCATGAACATGAGGAAGAGCAATTTGGCCTTGGAGAGAGGTCGTACCAAATGAACCGGCAAGATCGGATGCTTCGAGGCACGAGTAATTGGATGAAAGAGATGAGGAGTTTGAGCGATTGTGTAGACTCGTAAGAGATTTAGAGTTGGAGGCAAGGGGCGGACACCGAAGAAGGGGTCAAGATAACCAAGCGGGGGGGTCTATGAGTGGAGGAGATCGTTATGTTACTGGGTTCGATCGATCTGGTTCCCATCGACGTCGGGACCGTTCACACTCACGAGAGTCCTGTCAAGATCGGGAACGTACACGTTCACGAGAGTATGAAGGCCGGGGTTCGATTCCCCCGAAGAGTGGCAACCCCGTAATGCAGCCATGGATGCTATGAGCCGCGCCTTAAGAAAAGCTGCTTGGTCACCATTCTCAGATGACATTGAATGGGCCCCAATGCCGAATAGGTTCACCCGACCACCATTTAATTCCTATGATTGGAAAACAGACCTGGTGGAGCACGACAGCCACTACATCCAAATGATGTCTCTGCATACTCATAATGATGCACTAATGTGTAAGGTATTTCCCATAAACCTTGGGCCCATAGCATTGAGATGGTTTAATGGGTTACGGAAGGGTTCCATTCACAATTTTGCCGAACTAATCCAAGAATTCGGTGTCCGGTTTGTGACTGCGCGGCCAGTGTACCGCAACCGGTGGACGTGTTGCTTTCTATGAAAATAAGGGTTGAGGAAACCCTTCACGCTTATGCCACCCGGTATTAGGAGCTTTACAACAAGATAGGTGGAGGCAACGAAAAGATTACGGTGAACACCTTTAGGATGGGGCTCCCCGAGGACTCCGGACTACGGGAATCATTGATGAAGAAGCCTCCCGAAAGTATGAGACAGCTAATGAGGCGCATTGAGGAGTAAAAACGTCTTGAAGATGATCGGTCACAGAGTAAGGGTAAGACCCCGCTAGTGAATCATCCTCGGCAGCCCGGATTTCTGCCTCGGGCCCGAAAGGATCTAAGAATACAAAAACCAAAAGTACAAATGGGAGAGGTGAATGTGATGTTCAAAGAGCCGGTGCACAAAATCGTAGACCAGATTAAAAATGAGCCGTATTTTAGATGGCCGAACAAGATGGGGGGTGACCTGTCTCGGAGAAGCCAAAGCTTGTATTGTACGTATCACAAGGATAAGGGTCATAACACCGAGTAATGTCGGGTATTGAAAGATCATCTAGGGTAGCTAGTGAAGGTAGGATATTTGAAGGAGTTTGTGGTGGATGCCGGAAATCAAGGTACCGGCCAGGGTGCTCAGCAAAGGGGAAATCCTCTCCCACCACTATTGAGAGTGATTGAAGTCATCCACGATGCCCCGAGGGGTCCTGTTATAGCTAGAAGAGGAGTACTGACCGTAGTATCCATGGGAAACTGCATAGGAGAGCAATCACCCAAGAAAAAGATGAAGATTGGACGGGAGCCCATCGCTTTTGGTGATGACAATTTAGAGGGAACGGTCCAGCCACATGATGATGCGTTGGTAATAATAGCCTGGATAAGTAGTTTCTTGGTCAAAAGAGTGATGGTAGACCAAGGGAGTGAGACCAATGTAATGTATCCGGACCTATTCAAAGGGCTCAGGTTGAAAAACCAAGACCTATCAAAGTATGATACACCGTTGGTCGGGTTCGATGGCAAGGTGGTCGCTCCCGAGGGACAAATTTCTCTTCCAGTAAATATGAAAGGTAAGAAGGTGATGGTAGCATTCATAGTGGCCAATTCGTTTTCTCCATACATAGCAGTGCTGGGACAACCGTGGATCCACGCAATGGGGGCTGTTCCGTCCACCTTGCATGTAAAGATCAAATTTCTCCCGAAAGCGGAGCGTGATTGTGGTAAGGGGGAGCCAGCAAGCGGCCAGGCAATGCCTGGTGGCCGCAATTAATAGGAAGAATGAGCAGGCCGAGCAAAAGGAAAGCACCGTAGAAACCCCTTCATAGCAATTACGTAATCCTCGGGAGGGAGTGGGGGCTAGTTGTGCCGAACAATTAATCGGAGTAAAGATACTACCAGATGTTGACCGGTATTTTCGGGTAGGGGAGTGTATGACGAATGAGGATAAGGTAGAGATGTTGTTATTTCTGATGCGGAACGTAGACGTATTTGCATGGAGCCCGTATGAGGTGCCCAGGGTTAATCCCGAGTTCATCATTCACAAGCTCAATGTAGACCCGTCATTCCCTCCAAAAAAGCAAAAGCCGAGAAGGTCGGCCAAGGAACACGTCGAGGCACTAAGGCAGGAGCTCGGGAAGTTGAAAGAGGCCGGGGCGATAAAGGAAATCTTCTTCCTAGATTGGCTAGCAAATACCATGGTGGTTAGAAAGAAGGATGAAAAATGGAGAGTCTGTGTAGATTTCATGGATTTGAACCGAGCATGCCTCAAGGACCCATTCCCTATGCCGAAGATAAATCAATTGGTAGATGCTACCTATAAGCACCCAAGAATGAGTTTTCTAGATGCCTTTTAGGGCTACCATTAGATTGCATTAGCTGCCGAGGGCTAGGAAAAGATGGCATTCATCTCCCCAGATGCAAACTACTACTACACCGTGATGCCCTTGAGGTCAAGCATCTTGGGCAACATATCAGTGAATGATAACTAAAATGTTTCGAGACAAGATTGGGTATACGGTTGAGGTATATATCGACGACATGGTGGTAAAAAGCAAGCGGGAGGCACGGCACATAGAGGATTTTCAAGGTGTATTCGAAGTACTTCAACAACATAAGCTACGCCTTAACGCGGACAAATGCGCCTTTGGAGTAGGAGCTAGCAAGTTCCTTGGTTATCTAATCACCAGCTGTGGGATAGTGGTCAACCCCGATCAGATTGATGCCGTGCGGCCTCTTAAGCCCCCAAGCAATCTGAAGGAGGCACAGATCTTGACCAGGATGTTAGCTGCCCTTAACCGGTTCATTTCTAAATTTGCTGATCGCTGCTGCCCTTTCTACCAACTTCTGAAGAAATGGAAGAGATTTCAATGGAATGAGGAGTGTGACAAAGCTTTCCAAGACTTGAAGGAATATCCGACGCAGGCACTCATGCTAGTCACCCCGGAACCCGAGGAGGACTTGTTCATGTACCTCTCGATGTCCGATCATGCCGTGAGTGCCGTGCTTTTAAAGGACCGAGGGATGCAGAGTCCCGTGTACTACGTTAGCAAAACTATGGTTGATGCCGAGACCAGATACCTACCCCTTGAGAAGTTAGTGCTAGCACTAGTGAATGCTACCAGGAAGTTGCCTCACTATTTTCAAGCTCATACTATCTATGTCTTAACTGGGTACCCTTTGCGAAGTTATTGAAGAGATTTAATTTCACGGGCCGAATAGCCAAGTGCCCCGGCTAGGGTTCTTTGATATAAGGTACAGGCCAAGGAGTTCGGTGAAGGGCCAAATTCTTGTTGATTTAGTCGCAAAGTTTTCACCAAAGATTGAGGGGGAGATGATTTGTCATGTAGAGTGTCGCCCGTGGAAGGTATAAATGGACGATGCGTCGAACGTTATGGGGGCTGGTGCCGGGATTGTCATTATCATGTCAAAAGGAGTACGATTGGAGCATTCTTTTAGGTTGGGGTTCGGGGCCTCTAAAAACGAAGCTGAGTACGAACCCCCGCTCGCCGGGTTGAGAACTGCTTTAGATTTGGGTGCCCGAGATGTAGAGATTTATTTAGATTCTCGGCTGGTTGTCGGCCAGTGTGCGGGGGTAGTTTTGAAGCCAAGGATTCTCGAATGAAACAATACTTATAGGTGGTGAAGCAAGTCATGAGTAAGTTTTGTATGGCAAAGGTTGCTCGGGTTCCTCGGGGATAGAATAGACATGCCGACTCTCTAGCCACGTTGGCATTGTCAATGACGGAGGACGTACCTCGGTTAATTAAGGTGGAACTTGTAGAGGAGTGGAGTATTGATAGAGCGGTTGGTGTTGATGTTGCGGTGATTTTGCCAGTTGAACGATGTTGGATGGACCCAATCATTGATTTTTTAGTCGAGGATCGGGTCCTGAATGATGAGAAGGAAGCTAATAGGGTTCGATGAATAATCGCTCAATAGAGTCAACACTAACATGTAAATTAAGGTTCATTGATCGGTCCATGTCTAAAAACCACGGTTCTAATTAGTTTAGTTAGTAAAGCTTCTTATCGTAAAATAAAATATTTTGAGTTTTATCATTGCTTATACCAAAAAATTAATTGGTTTCTTAATATGAAGATAAAGAGCAATATCAAAAGTGAATGTCATAGGTATAAATCATCTTTGAGAACCAAAAAAAAAAAAAAATCATCTTCTTTTTAATTTTTTTCTCTTTTATAGTATTTCTCAATCCACTACCCCAAGCCTACCATTTTTATCAACTTTTATTGTTAGCTTCTTTTACTTTTTCAACTTGCATTTTTCATATTTTACTTACACAGCCACTCAATTCATCGTCTAGTCAAGTGCTCTCAGGGTCTCACAATATATAACTCTATTAATCTCTCTAACTTTGTTGTCATGTGCTCTTAGTTTCTCACATCATCTCTTTTTCTTAACGAAGAGCTTTCTTTTAGTGGAAGCTAACGGAAAATGGTTTTAAAATCTTAAGAGGTACAAAATTCGTCTTCTCATTTTTTATTTCTATTTTACTTCAACTTTTATTTATCTATCTTATTTTTTATGGTTTTTTTTTTCCTTTTATTTATTAAACCAATTAAGATTCTTTGTTCATTATTTTATCTAAAATTTCATACTAACTTCTGCTCAAAGAATCGAAGTACAAGATTAGATATGACAAACACTACTAGTATAAGATGACAACATAAAGTTTAGTAGTCCAATTTATGGTCCCACTAATCTTATTTGAAAAATATCATACACATGCTAGAACTAACAAATTTGTTTATGTGTTGAAGCAAAAAATAATAATAAATTTGTTTATGTGTGTGACATTTGGTGACACAAATCTAGAAAAATGATGTTTGAAAATTCTTGGTGTAGTGATGAGTGGTTTGGCATACATACATAAGTACATATATATATTATGAATCAATATTATCCTCTAGTCTTGGTCCCCAAACAAAATTTCAACTATTAATCTAACTTGCCACCGGAACCACAACCATCAAATCCGCCCACAATCACTACAACCCAGTACTCACCACAATCAGCCACCAAAACCCAGATGTTAAAACTCCGTTTTACGTATTTTTACTCCAAAACAAAAGACAAAAGAAAGCCTGAGAATCAGTTTTTTACTTATTTAATTATTTTTACTCCAAAAGAAAAGAAAAAAATGAAGCCTTAGAAGAACAAAATACAGAAGCTCAAAGTAACCAAAAAAAGAAGAAGAAGAAGAAATTAAGACCTGCTGAGCTCGTCATAAATCTGTCCCTTGATGGCCATGAGCAGAGGCTTGTCGCGGTCAGACAGACTCAGAGGCATCGTACTTGATGTTTTGACAAAAAGCTCAGCATGGAATTAGAAAACCAAATCTTTAAAAGATTTTAGTAACGCGTGCCCTGCTACTAGTAAATCATCTAAAAAAATATTGAAAAAATAAAAAAGTTTATTAACTTTTTTATCAGTTTTTACAATTCTTCATAAAATATTTATCTCGTCTTGAACCCAACCATAAAGGTAGGTACTTGACAACGGCCGTACACTTATAAAATTTTCACTGTACAAGTATGTAAGGCATTCTTAGCAACTAAAAATTACCCTCAAGTAAAATTTCATCAAATAAATCCTAAATACCTCGACAATTTCTTTATGAATAAATTTCCAATAATTTAAAAGGAATAAAATCCAAACCTCATGTACATAATCATGGGCGGCTTGATGCATTTAGAGGCCTAAGGCGAAAATTGATTATATTGTTTTAAATGCAAAATTATTACTAATTAACATGAACAACATAGAATTTTTTTTCTTTTTTTAGAAATTTTATTGACATAAAAAAATTTGACAAAATTGTTCACACTTGTTGATGTGGCAGATTGATAATAGTAAGTAAAAGAGTGAGGCTAATGGTAGAACTAGATGAAAACTAGTAAAAGTTTGCTAACTTAACTCTTATTATTATTTTATTTTTTAGAAGTGTAACATTCACAATATTTTTCACAACAAATCCTAGGTTTTAAGTTACTTCTTATTTTCTATTTGAAAACACCACTATAATTATTTTTTTGCCATCAATAACAGGTTGTAACAACCTATTATTTAGCATTTGTCATAAAAGTGTTGTGAAAAATATTGTGGATGTAGCATTTTTCTCTCTTTTTTGTTTGTTTTTCATTTGATAAAAAAATTATTTTATTTATTGATTATAAATAACACTATTGGTTAAAATTTGGGGGCCTTTTTTTTTATTTGGGGCCTTAAGTGATTGCATCTATTGCTTTTACTATTCAGCCGACCCTATACATAATGTCAATTGGCCAATAAATAAAGACTATTACAAGACCATCTAATCCCAAAACCACTAAGCTTCTTACCTTTGCACAACACAACATCAAAACAACCAAATTTTGCTATTCTTCACAATCTGAAATTGGAGGGAAGGGGGAGGGTGAGTTGACAACTCAATAAATTACCAAATACCAAGTAGTTGAACAAATATATAGATTGACAAAATAATATAAGTTTATGAGATTAAAATATTTCACATATGTCAAAAGTTATAATATACTATGAGTTTCAAAAATAAACTAAATATGTTTCATAGAGTTAAAATAATTCATAAATTCAAACATATTCACATTCTCAACAATCTTATATATTTATAACTATGATCACGCTATACTCTCATGACTAGGCATCAGATTCAAAAGAAACTAGTTTCGTGCAAATGTATATCCCTCGTTAGTTGGGTTCAAAAACATGATAGACTCGTGATACCCCGGATAAAACTAGTTTTGGTACCAATGAATAACCCACATTGACTGGGTATTAGAGTTAAAACATAGTTATATTGTCCAAAATCATATATATTAAATCATAATTTAAACAAAAAATATATCACATTCAAATACATATATATAAAATCATATATTCAGTATTCAAATATATGTGTGATAATTATTCATTCTTTACTTTAAATTAGTAATACAATTGAAATAAAATTGTAACAATTATAAATAATTTTTATAGTTAAAATACAGTAGTATAAGCAAAATAAAACTAATTAGAATAAAGTTGCTCACCTTAACTAGCTTACCATAAAAGAATCTCTCCCTAACACTTTCTATAAAATCTTTAGATATCACCTAAAACAATTTTTTAAGTATCATTTACTCAATAATAAAATAATTTAAAAAAACTTATAATGGTACCCAACTAAAAGAAAAACTACTTAAAATATCTAATAATTTCTCATTAATGGCTCACACCAAAAATCCATATATATATATATATATATATTACCATTTCTTTCTGCCGCTAATAGTTCCTAAGGATAAGCCTATAGATTACATATAGGCTCAAAGTCAATTTGTAATGGACTACACGTGTGTTCCATTCTTCTTCTTTTTTTTTTTTTTATTTTTATCTGCTACCATCTGCCAGCTTTAATTCTCTTTCGAGAGGACGGCAAAACCAAGTGCAAGTAAGGCCCATGGGCACTTACGGGATACCACTCCTTTTTTCTTTATTATCCTTTTTTTTTTTTTAATATCACCTAAAACTAGAGCCGGCGGGATGCTAGAGCAAAAATGTGATCGCTTAAGACTCCAAGTGAAAAAAAAGGCCCCCAAATTTTAACTAATAAGGTTATTTATAATCAATAAATAAAATAATATTTTTTACCGTGATGAAAAACAAATAAGAAGAGAGAAAAAATCAACGTCCACAATATTTTTCACAACACTTTTACAATTAATGTTAAGTAGTTGGTTGTTATTGATTGCAAAAAAATAATTATAGTAATATTTTCAAATAGAAAACAAAAAGCAACTTAAAACCTAGGATTTGTTGTAAAAAAATATTGTGAATGTTGCATTTCTAAAAAAAATGTATAATAATAAGAGTTGAGTTAGCAAACTTTTACTAGTTTTCATCTAAGTCTACCACTAACACTGCTTTTTACTTACTATTATCAATCATTACATCAACAAGTATGAAAAATTTTGCCAAACTTTTTCTATTTATAAAATTTTTTTATAAAAAAATAATTCTACGTAGTTCATATTAATTAGTAGTAATTTTGCATTTAATATAAGATAATCAATTTTCGCCTTAGGTCCCTAAATGCGTCAAGCCGCCCATGTCTAAAACCATTTTTTTAAGTACTATTTACTTAATAATAAAATAATTTAAAAAAACTTATAATGGTACCCGATAAAAAAAAAAAAAAAAAAAAAAAAAAAAAAAAAAAAAAAAAAAAAAAAAAGCTAAAAATATCTAATAATTTCTCATTAATATCTCACACCAAAAATCCACATATATTCAAATATATATTTCCTTTCATTTCTGCCGCTAATAGTTCCTAAGGATAAGCCTATTACATATAGGGTCAAAGCAGTCAATTTGTAAAGAACTACACGTGTGTTCCATTCATCTTCTTTTTTATTTTTTTATGCTTTATTCTTATTTTTATTTTTATCTCCTGCCACTTGCCAGCATTAATTCTCTTTGTTTAATTCTAAATACAAGTACATTTGTTTATATCAAGTACAAGTAAGGCACAGAACATAATTCTTTTTTTTTTTTTTTTTTTTTGAGAACAGGTCAGAAAGACAACATAATTCTAAATCCATCTTTGTTTATATCATAAACTTATTGGATATTTAAATTGTCTCACTATTGGTCAAAATTACTCACATAAAAAATATTTTAATTTCATATAAAACTTAGATTTGTTGAAGGAAGAGATTTTTTAAGCTCTTACCTCAAATGTGTCATAAGTCTTTCTCTACTAGAATATACTGAGAAACCCTCCTTTAAAAATATCTATAATAGTTATATGCTAACTTAATTGCTCTATATAGCTAAAGTTTCAATCTTATTTTCTAAAACTCCCTTAATAAGACTTTTTTTTCTTTTCTTTTCTTTCTGAATCAAGATGTGTGGCTTCTAATCAAACACAAGAAATGATGTATGTTCCAAATGTATGTTTTGTTGAACGAACAAATGGCTTGATTTATAAACGAAATTCAACGGATATCTATATCAATAATACTAAGATATGACGAATGTTAAGGCGGTTCAAAACAAAAATCAGTTTTTCATAATAGCTACAACAAACTTAATTTTACAAGATTTTTACAAACTCAACACATTTTTACTAACAGTTGAAGAGTAAATTCTTATTGATTTTCATCTAAACTTACCATTTATATTACTTTTGTACTTTGTTGAGGGCCATTTGTGAGAAAGAAAGCCCAATAACAAGGGCAACAAAGAATTGACAAAGTAGATAGCAAAATCATTAGGCCCAAGCGGCAGAAATAATGGATCACGGGCCCAAGAGATAAACAAATGGATCTTGAAGAGGCAAGTGGGTTCAAAAAAGCCCGGAAAAAAAGAAATAGCATCTCATGGGTAATGTATGAGATAGAAAAGCGAGAAAGGGTCGCCGCAGGCCCAAGGTAATGCAAACTAAGAAAGTAAGAGGTTTATGACAGGCCTATAACCCCCAAGGATAAGAATAAGGTTATTGGGCCAAGGAAGCCCAATGAAGTCGATAAAAAGCCCATGGGAGTGTGGAATTAGCAAAAGGACCGAGGAAACCCAAAGAAAGCAAACAGGCCAAGGATGCCCAAAGGAAAGTCCAAAGGGACATAGAAGCCCATAAGTAAAAGCAAAATAGTGGTCATGCCAAGGCACCGAGAGAATGAGTAAACGGCTGGCCCAAAAGAGGCCCAAAGAGATTAAGTTATTACAGCAGGAATAACAAAGATGCGACATTGCAAGAAATAAAGGAAACCAAGGAATGGGCCAAAGAAATATAAGGTCCATCATCAGATAAAGTCCAGCTCTTGAATGAAGCGGGAAAACAAAGAACAGCCCACATAAGAGTTCAAAAAACACGGACGACGAGCCTCCGGACCACAGCAGACGAATGGGCGGCAGGCAAGTTTTGGACACATATGAAATAAAGGCACGCGCAAGGCCCGGGCACTACCAGCCTGTACTCAACCAATATAGAGCATGGTGAGGTCGAAGGGTCGAGGAGGATCGAGGGCATGGTTTGGTGGTGGGGAGAGAGGAAAAATCTATTTTTATGTTTCTGGCTCAGGCTCTTTCGGGGAGGTGTACTTCTGGGATGACTTACTACCCAAAAGAGGCAAGCTGAGTTGGAACCATTAGGTGCATGCCATGAGGGATAGGGAGAGAGAAATAACCCGCACCGTGGCAGGAAAGGGTGCCACGATAGACTAGCAAACAAAATACTCTTCCTTGTCCGGCGATGGGAGGGCGACACACAGACGGCGCAATGATGGTTAGCCAAGACACCCAAACCAGACAAAGAGAATTAAGGGTTAAAATAGTAAAATCGAGTCACAGCAGGTACTATAAAAGGAGGGTCTTGCCGTGAACAGGAGACAGGGATGAACGAAACTTAGAGAAGGAAATAGAAAACTTAAAAGAAATAGAAAAGGAAAACATAGTGAGAAGAAAGAAAGAAATAGTGAGACTTAGAAAGGTGGGCATGCACCGGTAGATCAATCCCTTCTCTCTCTCATGAGATCCGGCCCTTTGTAAGAAAAAACTTGAAGGTACCTACGCAGAAAACCACTCGTGCCCATTTCCCCGAGGGCTATTAACCTCTACAGCAGGATTCTTTCCCGAGAGATTGACTGCTTTGAGAAGGGACATTCTCCCCTTTGTGGCTTTGCTCCCGCGGATTGAATTTCGTCCTAATTCCTCCAAAGATTCGATTAACCCATGATTATAAACATTTGATGTTTCTCTGTTATTCTTTTTCCTTCTCTTCCGTAAAAGGAAAACAAATAGTGTTGTTATTTTAATTGATGTTAAGAGCTATTCGGTCAATTGCCCATTAAAGTTGTTAGATATTTTCTGTTTATTTTATTATTATTATGTCTGCATGCCATAATTTTTCTCAAACAGTTCCGCCTGCTGTGAACACGCCCCTGGCAGATTTGGCCTAGTTTGCGCACAAGCCGGACCAACTTAAGCTCAAGCTAGGCCAGTCCCGACTCTCTTATCCAGAAAACTTGGGTTTAGTGCAGCAGGAGGCAGCCCAATACCACTAGCACACCCCACCCCCTTACATACTTATCATCATTAACTAGTCTCTATGTCACTTTTTTTTAATATAAAAATTTATAACTGTAGCATTTTCCAATTTGAGTTATCTTGTTCTACCTAGGGGACAAATATTAGAACATGATTTGTCAATGCAATATATTCTAGAAAAGGTCATGTACGTGACACTGAGTAATATTTGTTACATGAAACTGAGGCTAAGTCGACTGTCTTGACAAATATTTGAAAAATTAGTCGTTTTGAAATATTTATTAAAAAAAAAAAATCTTATTTTCCAGTATTTAATAGCGATCTTGAAAATGAGTTGGAAAAAATTTTCTAATGTTTGGTATGCTTAGAAAATCAATAACATATTTTTTGCATAATTCAAAACATGTATAACATATATAAATATATATTGAGTAAAACATAAATTTTTATTTTATTGATATTTTGAATATGTCACTAACAGATAACATGGTTTCTATATTTTTAACATACCAGCTAAATGTTATTCTAATTTGATGTCATCTACTGCTATTAGTATCTAATACATAAACTCATCTACTATTTATAATTTTAAAATATAAAAAATTATCTTTGACGCAAATTAAGTTGTGTGTCTATATTCTTCTCAAAAAAAAAAAAAATAAAATAAAAATTGTGTCTATAAACGTGCATTATATTAAATTCTTCACGTTTCAATTAGTTGTACCCTTCTTTTGTTCCTGTCCACTACATAAAAATAAAATATTCATAATTCATCAACACTGACTCAACAAATTAAATATTCATATAGAATCTTTGTTATATAATAGTTTCTTACTTTCTGTCGATCGAGGTAGCCGCAACTTCCCAGATTGTTGTGCTGAAGTGTTTGCCAAATTATATAGTATTAATGAGAGGCTCTTGACATCACACATAGGGATGGCAATTTAGATCCGACCCGCGGATACCCGGCCCGGTCCAACCCTAATGGGCCGGATTTTACCCGGCTCGATAAAGAATAGGGTCAGGTATGGGTTTTTTAAAAAAAAAACCTGAAGCGGGTTCGGGGTCGAGTCCGGGTTTTATCAAAAACCCCGAAACCCAATCTGGTTAAGACCCGGTTATATTATATATAAAATTACTAAATTACCCTCATATATATATGTATAGTTAAAACCCTAAACTTTCAATTCCTTTCCTCATTTCAGCCTCTCACGCCTCTCATCTCTTCACTCTATCACCACGCCTCTCATCTCTTCATCTCTCGGTGATCTCACACGCACAACCACAAGCCATATGTATTGTGTGATGAACATCATGAACTCATTAGACAAGAGCTAGCGGGACTCCCATTTCTAACAGATGGAAGTACCAATACTAGAAGAGCTAACCATCCTCGCCGTTCCAACAGATTTAAGAAGGGAAGGAGGCAGCTTTGTCCTCGCCATTCCCGTTTCTCTCAAGTCTCAACTCTGTTTCGTCCTCGCTGCCGCCGATCTTGCACTGTCTCCATTTTTTTCCTTTTTTCTATTTTTTTTTCCTCGGTTCGGTTCGCCTCAATCATGTGAATTTGTGTTTGTGTTTGTGTTTATGATTTCTGAAAGGGAAAAATGAAAATCATAGATCCGAAATTTGTGTTTGGATTGTGATTTTGAAAGGGAAAATGTAGATCTAAAATTTGCGTTTGTGATTGTGATTGTGTTTGGATTTGTGTTTGTGTTTGTGTTTGTGTTTGGATCTGAATTTTTTTTTTTTTGGTTGGGCCACGAATTGGGCCCAATCCTTTAACGGGGCCCGACTAGGGTGGGTTCGGGGCCCGGGAAAAAAACTCGCTTAGTTAACGGGCTGGGTCCGAGCCATGGGTCTTGGCCCGCGGGTCGAGTCCGGGTATAGAAAAACCCGGCTCGAACCCGACTCATTGCCATTCCTAATAGGGATGGCAATTTAGATCCGACTCGCGGATACCTACCCGCCTGATCCTAATGGGCCAGATTTTACCTGGCCCAATAAAGAATAGGGTCGGGTATGGTTTTTAAAAAAAACCCAAAGCGGGTCCGGGTTTTATCAAAAAAACCCGAAACTCGACCCCGTTAAAACCCTATTATATTATATATAAAATTACTAAATTACCCTCATATATATATATAGTTAAAACCCTAAACTTTCAATTCCTCTCTTCATTTCAGCCTCTCACGCCTCTCATCTCTTCATCTCTCAAATGATTTCACATGCACAGCCACAAGCCGTATGTATAACGTGATGAACATCATGAACTCATCGTACAAGAGCTAGCGGGACTTCCATTTCCGACGGATGGAAGTACCGATACCAGAAGAGCTAACCATCCTCGCCGTTCCGACAGATTTAAGAAGGGAAGGAGGCGCTTCGTCCCGCGCCGTTCCCGTTTCTCTCAAGTCTCAACTCCGTTTCGTCCTCGCCGTCGCCGATCTCGCATTGTCTCCATTTTTTTTTCTTTTTCCTATTTTTTTCTAGGTTCGATTCGCCTCAATCATGTGAATTTGTGTTTGTGTTTGTGTTTATGATTTACGAAAGGAAAAATGAAAATCATAGATCTGAAATTTGTGTTTGGATTGTGATTTTGAAAGGAAAAATGTAGATCTGAAATTTGTGTTTGTGATTTCTTTGTTTGTGATTGTGATTGTGATTGTGATTGTGTTTGGATTTGTGTTTGTGTTTGTGTTTGGATCTGAATTTTTTTTTTTTTTTTTGTTGGGCCACGAATTGGGCCCAATCCTTTAACGGGGCTCGGCTGGGGCAGGTCCGGGGCCCGGGAAAAAAACCCACTTAGTTAACGGGCCGGGTCCGAGCCATGGGTCTTGGCCGAACCCGACCCGTTGCCATTCCGATTCACACATGCAGCGTCGGTGCCTACCATTCATAAAAAACTAATATGATCATTGATTATACAAGATTACCAAAAACAAATATATTTACCCGAAAAATACTGAAAATATTATCATGGGTTGAGGATTACCAGAAAACTAATATATATATATATATATATATATATATATATAAACTATAAGATTACCAGAAAAATAATATAAAAAAATAAGATCATTGGTATAATTATAAAAAGCACAAGCAAAAACAAAAACAAAGGTAAACTTATATTTTATGTCCATATCACATATATTAAAAGACTTATTAATGGCTCTTTAGCATTCAAATTGAAAAAAAAAAAAAAAAAACTTCTTCTCAAAATTTTTTTTTTTTTTTTGAGAAAGAATCTAAAGCCTAATAAAAGATTAGTATACAAAAGATCCTAAAAGATTGGATGATAAATGGTTCATTCCAGTTTTCTATCTTTTTAAAAATCATTTAATCCCTTATCGTAAGCAGAAAAATCGTTGTCCTTGTGAAGGAGGGAATAATTTCACAGGGAAGAGATAAGGTATTAAATGATTAACCAAGTACGTTTTCTTTCTGACTCTCAAAAAAAAAAAAAAAAAAAGTACGTTTTCTTTCGTTAATTTTTGTTTTTTTGGTAGATAGCGAGGAAGTTTAATTTAATCAACTAGCATATGTTTTCTCAAAAAAAAAAAAACCTAGCATATGTAAAATTTGGTTCACGTGACATCCTTTGACATGTCAAAGATCTCTATGAGTCTCTTTCTAAAAGATCTCATATATAGGGATTAGTTATAAAATTATTAAATTGTGCATATTTTACAAGGTTGCTTCTTTGATTTGTTGAGTAATTTTTAGATGTTTTCAGAGCACGAAAATGATGTTTTTTTCTCTTATATTTATAATGAAGTTTACTCATTAAATTTATGATATAATCTATTACATATGTGAGACCAGAAAACACAATTTCTTCATATTTAAAGTATCTAAAAATATTCCTGATTTACTACTCTCTTCGCACCATAGAGTTAAAGGTAACCAAAAAAAAAAGAGTAGCCTTCGGAGCCAGAGGGGAAAATTGCCCCCCTCACTCAGCTTCCCCTGAACAGTGAACACCATATAATAATGCCTAAAAGCAATTTGCTCCCCTCTTCCTTCATCTCAATTTTGCCCCCTCACAAATGAGAAAGTCTCTCTATTGTTAATGAAAAGCCCTTGTGTCCGTACAGTATATAGTACTTTTTTTTCGTCATTTTATTTTAATATTTTATAACTAAAAGAAAGTTCAATGGGTTCTACTTAACCCTCAAAGTTTGGTACGTTTTACAGCTTTTCATGCCTTTTTAATATTTTGACATTGCTTTTTACGATTTGAGTCGTTTGGACGGAAAGAAGTTGAATATAATTGGGTAAGGTAGATTTAACTTAAAATTAATCTATTTTTAGTTTATTTTATTTTATTTTTTCTATTCATTTTTTCTTTTTAATTTAAACGGGTCCTAAGTGATGCTACCTAAATCAATTTTTTTTTTTTTTTTATAATGATATGGATTTAACATTTCTTTTGTGAAAAATTTTGTAAAAAAAATTGTAATTTTAGACTTATTATTGTTGAAGTGATCTATTATTAGTAGTAGAGAAAAATAATAATACTAGTACAACACACAAATATGCACACTTTATCACAATTATCCAACGTGGCACATTTTGTCACAATTATTTTTCCTTTCAATCTTGCCCTCATGATATGAAATCCTGACTCCTCAGCCCTTACCTAATCCCAGCAATGTCTAATAAATAAAGGTTTGCTTCATCAGATCTATATATGTCACATTCACTCAGATACTGGTAGCTTGTGGGTGGCATGATGCTTTTAATTTTTGAAATGGAAACAATGTGCTGTCTATAAGAATTATTATATATGTTTGTCTTAGGTTAGATATGCAGGCATGCTTATCTTAGGGGTGCCATACTTTTAAGGTTGAAATGTTGGCGAATCTTATTTGTGCATTTGCAGGTCCCTAGTTAGTGATTTTTTTTCCCACTTCTGTTATTATTATAATTTGAACGCACAAATCCAGTTTCTTAGATGAGATCATTACAGAAATTAGTACCCAATATTTAAATCAAAATGATGCTATTAAATGTACCCAAGTTTTTCAGGGCTGCATGTATCGCATTCACTCAGATACTGGTAACTAATGGGTGGTGTGATTCTGAATTATTAACGTGCTGTCTATAAGAATGCTGATATACGTTTTCCTTAAGTTATGTTATGTATGTACTGATACTCTGTTTTAGTATCGAGGCTAATGTTGCCATGCTTTTAGGTTGAGAGGTCAGTGAAAATTGATTGTTCGTTTTAACAGGAGTGCATTTGGAGGACCCTAGTTTGTAAAAAATTTCATCTTATTTTTTTGATAATCGAAAAAAAGAAGAAGAAGAAGAAGAAGATAAGTACATGCAAGAATGCAAGATAGTAAACACAGTGAAAGGGAAAAATACTTACCAGTTACCACGCCAAAAGAAGAAAAAATGAAGGTGAATTGTGGTGTATGTTTCATTGTTTTGTCTTGCCAAAGCTCCTACTTTTACACAAAAATTAAATATAAGAAAACAATTCTATAAAAAGAAGTAAAAAAAAAGTACTTTTTTTTCCTTTTATTGAAAAGATAAAAATAAGTACATTTCACACAAATATATAAAAAAAAAATTAAAAAAAAAAAAAAAAAAGAAGCCTTATACAATATGAAGCTGAAGGAAAAAGAACTCAATGATATGAAGCATTGTCCGTGGCCAACGTAGATATTGAACTCCTTTAGAGCAACTTCATCAGTTTGACCAAATTATTCCGTTTTATTTTACACTAATATCCTATTTTTTTCTATTTTACAAAACCACTTTTACAAAACTTCCACGTCAGCATATCTATTATACACTCTAACTTATTTAAATAATATTTTCTTATTATTATTTTATTAATAAATATCTCTTCATTAAATTTTTTTTTCCACTTCACAAGTCCCAACTAAGGGTTGTCAATGGACTGGATCGGGCCAGCTCGACCCATTTTTACTTGGCCCATGGGCACAATGGACTGGGCATAATGGGCTATTAACTAGTTAATGGACCAAGTCGGGCTGGGCCGAAAGAGAAAACCTTAGCCCATGACCCTGCCCATGGGCAATGCCCATTTTGTCTTTAGCGAGCTAGGCTATCGGGTTGGGCCTAATGGGCTACCCATGGGCTTGTGTTAGCATATTATTTTATTATTTTTATAAGGAAAGAATCAGTTTTTTATAAGGGAATAATCAATCTATTTTTTTAAATGAAAGAATTAAAGAATTTAATACTTAATTACAAATGTTTTTACAGTCAAATCTATTTAATTTTTTGTTTTGTTAACGGAAACCTATTTAAATTTTTTTTATTAAGGCTTTAAATAGTTTTTTATTTTTATCTTTAATAAAAAAAATGTCAAATGGTTAATTCAAATTTGCTAGACTACTAGAAAAATATATATTTAGTAAACTAAGTTTAGCACAATTACTTTAAGTATCTTAGTGATTGAGGGAGTTAAAAAATTCCTCTATAATATCTCAAGATCAATCATTCATACACTTCCTATATATTTTTGTTATGAATTATGAGTTATTGGGCAGGGCCAATAGTTTAGGCCAATGGGCTAGACAACAGATTGGGCTATTGGGCTAGCCCACCGGGTACCCATGGACATAAAAACTAGCCCACGGCCTAACCCACTAGGCTAGTAGGTTACCCATGGGCCTCAATAACAACGGGCCAGGCCGCCCATTAGCCTGGTGGGCCGTTGGGTTTCTCGGTCAAACTGTGAGCCGTGGGCTATTTGATGACCCTTAGTCCCAACCGTGGCTCTCTCTATCAATTGTCCTTTGCCTCTACTTTCTAGTTCTCCCTAAACTCTCTTCCTCACTCAAATCTCAAACCCATATCGCCAGCGATCAAGAACAACCTCATGGTGGTAGATCGGTAGCAACTTGGCGGCGGCGGATCCGCAGCAACCTGGAGGAGCAGATTAGCGTGCAGATTAGTGGTAGATCGAGGCAGATCCAACGAGTTTTCCTATGGGTTTTTCATGTGGGTTTTCGTTGGATTTTTCATATGGGTTTTTCTGATGGGTTTTCGGTGGGTCTGTGTGGTTGGCGCTTGTCTTTGAGTTGTAGTGATTGAGTTTAAATAATATTAAAATAATGGATAAGCGAGCTACAAGAACCATGTAAATATACACGATTCTCGTAGCTCATGGAAATATTTACACATTTTTACACCCACCGATGTAGGCGTTTTTTTGCTCAAAATGTGTAAAATTTGTATTTTTTTTCTATTTTAGAAGACTATAGATGGATTGATGTGGTTGCCCTTAGGCAATTAGGCCATGTAAGTACTATAGAAAGAAGTCAAAGAACTATACATATCATTTTCTACATGAACATTGTACAAATTAACTGAGTTTAGAATAAAAACAAAACAATTAGGAATTTTATCAAACCATTTGTGTGCATCTTACTCGGTGTTTTGAATACTGTTTTGGTGTTTGTGCAGTGGTGGCTATGTGTTATCAAGAAACTTAAATTTAATAACAACAACAATAATAAAAAAATAGAATATATCAACGTCACCTAAAAACAACTAAATGCTATTAGCTACATTGTATGATAACTTCATTATTAATGCTATTAGCTACATCTTTTTCAATTTACACAACTAAATAATCATTCATTTACTAGTATCTTGTTTAAATAAGTAATAATATAAACAAAATGCATCATTTTTTTATGATTAGTTCCAACCAATTTTTGAATTCTCTAAACCAATAAGGATTGAATTGATGCAACACTCCGAGAGAGAGAGAGAGAGAGAGAGAGAGAGAGAGAGAGAGAGAGAGAGAGAGAGAGAGAGAGAGAGAGAGAGAGAGAGAGAGAGAGAGATCTTTCTTCTTTCAAAAGTTTGGAGTCGCAACCAAAAATCATCAGGATTTGAGGTTTAATTGATTACTTATATCTAATTAGTTTTATTTTAATTAATTGAGTATTCGAACCAATAATAATAATAACAACAACATTGGTAACAACAGCAGCATCAATAATATCAATTACAAGTAACAAATTTCACGGGAATACCCAATTCAGTGTGATGCTAAATTATGTTTCCAACATGATTTTCGAATATGCAAAATGTATTTGGTATTTTCATTGGTGTACCATCATTCATAGCATAGTATATGCGTCTAAAATTTACTGCATTGGCATTGCCTAGTTGAAATTTTCAATCTCATTTTTCTATCGTTTTGTTTTTGTTTTCCACTAAATTTTACCTCATTGGTGTCAAACTATTATTGTTGATGCTGCGGTCACCTCAAAGAAGTCAAAAGCGATGCCGTTTCGATGCTAGGCATGTAATGTAAGTCAATTGGTTAAGACCTTTGTGCACAGGGGCAGTGTACTGAAAAAAGATGGTAAAAAGTAATTGAATATTTTAAGCAGTTAATGGCGCAAATTTAAGGGCATTACATATGGATTCCTTCTGTCAAAATTTTGGAGTCGCAACCAAAAATATTTAGAATCTGAGGTGTAATTGGTCACTTATGTCCAATTGATTTTATTTTAATTAATAAAATTGGGTATCGAACCAACTTTGAAGCTCATGAGGAGGGATGGAGGAAATTGAAAATATGATAAAAAACAAAGCTAACCCATGTCTAGGAAATATGCTAAACACCTACACTCCCAATGCTCCCTTCTCTCTTTATTTTGGGTGTAACAAACCATCCCAAATGCAAACTATTCATGGTAGCTGTGAACCCGCTGCTCTACCTAACATCAACCAGAAACCGGACTACTCACACTGTGAGTTCCATTAGATCACTCTGTTGAAGCGTTATCCTTGGCAAATGTTATCTTATATGCTCTCTCTCAAGGACACTCATATGCATGCCCATATTTTATGTTTAGGTTTATTCCCTCATGAAACTGAATTCTTCAGAGAGATGTAAATGATCCAAGGCCCAAACCAATAGAAACAACTTCGGATTATTTTTTTCATTTCAACTTGCACCTAGAAATGGATGGCTCATTGTATTATTCCTTTGAGCTTTCTTGACATAATCAACCTCAAAATCTAGGTATCACTAAAAAGAATCAACCCCCACAAGGAAAATTAGAGATCACACGAACGATTTCGATAAAAAGTAATTAAAAAAGAAAAAAAGAAGAAGAAATTTATCAAAGCAGCATTTAATCAATAGGATTATAATACCACGAAAATGAAGAGAAGGACATGCCATGCACCCTGAAGGGGATCGAAGGTGGCAAAAAGCTCACATCAAAGACACAGCAGAACTTGGTATATTAGGGAGTATCTTGATGATGGTTCAGTGCAGAAAGGTCATAGAAGCAAAGAAAAAAACTCAACAATACTACTAAACTACAATACTCTTGATTGGCTGATAACATTTTCAAGAGAGTAACATTTTTTTTATCATCTGCTACCAAAAGAAAATCTAATATTCGAAACTATAACATAATAAAAACACTTGTCAAGTAGAGATATTTTGCCTTTCTATTACTACATGAGAATAAAAGTGACTAGCACTCCCCCACAAGGCCAAACTAAAGCTCCGTTTTATTCATTTCTGGCAACCTTGGTTTCCGTGTCCAGAACCTCCAGGTATGTAAGTGCATGAGTTGGGGGCAGAAGGTGGCACCGATGGTCGAATATCTTTAGGAGCTGACACTTTGATTGTCCCAAGTTTTGACAACATGACATCCACAGGCCTTGCATCATCAAGAGGTTTGATGCTAAAAATCAACAAAGCACCACCTTTAGAATGTTGGAGAGGGTCTTAAGAATCACCACCTTTAGAATGTTGGAGAGGGTCTTACTCCAAAACATGTTTTGCTTCATGAAGAGAGGACGTGTAATGAGCATTTGTGTATATTACTACGGGAAAATAATGGACTTTTATTGAACAAAATTGTCACAAGACAAAATAGTGACGTTTGATGAAACCTCGTACAATAGTTTTTTTAGTGGGGGCAAAAATATCATTTAAACTCTATAAGTTTGGCGAACTGTCATTTCAGTAAACTATTTTTTTTTTTTTATTATTTTTTTTTTTTTTTTATTATAGTCGGCTGTCATTTTGGTCCTTCCTTTCATTGCTATTTGAAGATGTTGTTGACTCTATTCTTTTATATTGTAGTGCGAGACAATATTATTTCATAAGAGTTATTGATATTTTTCAAATGGCAAAAGATGGAAACGTCAAAATAAGTTAAAGTTTGATGAATGACGAGAATCAATAGGCTGAATGTTTCGAACTATAGTGATGGCTTGATGACCAAAGAAAAAAAAAAAAGACTATTAAGGATAACCGATGTGAACCGATCAAGGACTCTTCGACAGTTAAGTCAATTTTTTTTCTAGAATATAAGGATGGTGAATTAGTGAATAGTAGAATTTACCTTGGTTGAATGAGACTTGATCCTTTTATAAAGAGTTAGAAGTGGGTTTACTTGTTCAAATTCACTATCATCATGGGAGATGCGTGGAGTTAATGGAGTAGATTTCAAGGAATCCTCCTCGTGTTCTGGAATGACAGATCGTGGTCCGATTGCATAGACTTTGTGGAAAAATCCTTTGAAATTTACTAAGTTTTATCTGGTTGTCCATGTCTTTGAGTGTCATGGACGACTAAATCACTTTGGACGAATCCTATTCATATCCACGATGCTTTTGTTGGGTTTCATTTCTTGTAAAACAGTTTGGACGTAACTTGGTCATGGATGAACATCATGGAAGAATAAAACTTAGTTTAACCCACCATCAAAGTTACTGGGCAAAATGACTAAATTTAAACTTATAAGGTGTGAATTGTGAATTGTTTATGTGCGCACCCAATATATCTTTAATGGCCTCAACGTATATTTGGGCTCATAACTTATTTGTATAGTGGGCTTTGAGTTTCCTACTATGGATAGTCCCTTAGTTGGAGACCTAATTGCACACTCTAGTTTTCGAGAACTCCTCTTTTTTTCCTTCTTGGGTTGCTCTCTTCGCTCATCGATATTAACACCCTTTACCCTCTATTTTCTCTCTAGAAATGCTAACCTCCCACTTCTCACTCTATCTTCTTATTTATAGCTTGAGATAAGTGGAGGTGTTATGATTACTTCCTGATCTCACTCATGTGGATAGGGATTTAATTCCATCATTTTTAAGCGGATGTTCTGTTGGGAACGGTGGTAATGGCATTGGAACCGGTTCCTACCTCCAAAAGACCGTTCAACAAATGATATTTCCCAAGGCAATACTGAGCTACCGAGACTTTGTATCCCCGAGCAATCACACTTTTGACCAAGTTAAAGTTGATCAAGAGGGACTTGCTTTTGACGTTCAAGACATAATGGTCCCATTATGGTTTTTGGGCTCAGATTGGGCTTCAAGGTGTGTCTAGATGAAGGCCATAGGTCCAACAGGGACAAGGTCATGTATTGTATCTCAAGGTTAGGGCCCAAGGCCCAACGGGCCTGGGGCCCTGTCCCGCACGGCACCACAAGGCTAGGGTCCAAGGAAAAATGGGCCTGAGGCCCCGCCTCGTACAGTTTAAAATAAATCTCCAAAGATGGGTGAAATGGGCTCCAAACTCCAGAGTTGTGTATAATCTAACCGAGTTTTGTCATAATGCTAATGCAGGTTAGATATATTCTTGTGATTTTTTGCTTTAATAATATATATTGTTGAAGATAAGCAATTAAGCATACATCATCAGATAATGATAGTAGGTATTGTTTTACAAAGATAGAGGGGAAAAAAAAAAAAAAAAAAAAGAAAAAAGAAAAAAGAAGAAGATGAATGCAAATTAGAAAGAAGAGGGAAAAAAAATGCAATAGAATGGACTAGGGATGAGTCGAAGATGAGTCCTTATGGCCCATAAGGACTCATCTTTGACTCATCCCTTGTCCATTCCGACTCATCCCTATGGCCATAATAAGGACTCACCTTTGACTCATCCCTTGTCCATTCTATTGTATTTTAAATACATATAGTTATGGTTAAGTAAGGAAAACAATCTAACATGCATGCATTATTTGTAATCACTAATTAAACACTAACCACCCTTCCTTAAACAAGAATGAGGTCTCTTTAACCATGCACCATATTTATTTAAAATCCAAGTCCAAAACCTCACTCTTTGACCTAACTTAGCTATCACTATCTTGTCACCACACCAAATTGCCAAGTGACTGACCAGATTCAAACTGTAGAAAAACAAAAATGCTGTCATTAATTGTACGTGGCAAGCCATGGTGATCTTCGCATATAACGTTCTTTTTTTGTTTAGCCCAGTAATACCAACTTCATCGAACCAAAAACCAAACGTGTGGAACTCTCTTAGTTCCCCACACATTGTTAACAGGACAGAGTCCACTGGCACATGCACCGCTTAGCTCAATTAACTCTCTTAAAGATAACATGAACAACTTTCCAACTAGTGCACAATATCAAAAGAGATTTGTCAAATGAGCTTCATCAGCTGCCACTTCTTGTCTCTCCAATAGAGAGGATCTAGGTTCAATTCCCAAGGAGATTTAAACCATTTAATTCCTACAATTTGAGAATTATTACGGATTGGAATCCGAATGCAATTGCATCGGGCAATTTGTCCAATTCCCTCACAACCTTTTTTTTTTTTTTTTTTTTTTTTTTTTTAACTTTTTAACTTTTACTTATTTTTTATATTTAATAGTTGAGATTCAAAGTTGCTTTTTGCAACTTTAAATCTCAACTATCCATACTAATTGCATCAAGTGCAACACCCTAGGTATTGCACTTGATTTCAATCCAATTATTACATCAATGGACTGTACTAAAGGGATCACCAAAGGGGTCACGATCCCCCTTAAATAAATTTATAAGATATAAAATACTTGGGTCACCAACATTTTGGTGGCTTAGTTAGTAAGATATCGGGTTAACAAGTCTCAAGATTTGAGTTTAAACCTCAACAATTAGCTATGTATTGGTACTCTTCATATCCTATTTCCATCTTAAATGATTCAAAAAATAATAAGTGAGTTTCTCACCGACCGGAGGTATGGGGTCCGGCCCTGGAGCGGGTAAGGTGCTACTATGGTCACGACTTGGTAGGGAAACCACACCAGTCGCCCCTTTCTACCAATTTTCTTTTACCAAAAAAATAAAAATATTTGGGTCCAATAAATTTATACCAGACTCTCCAAAATGAAATTCACACCCCTAAAATCCACTAGGATCCTAAATCATATGATTCTCTTCTTCTTCTATATCTTTCTAATGGGATTTGAGTTTTGAGAGATAAAACTAATCTAAATATGATATTTTAAATACGTTACCAATAGATTGTATGTTTTCTATGTTCTTAATACCAGCTAAATTTTACTCTAATTTAATATCATTTATTACCATTAGTATTTAATACATAAACCCATCTACTATTTATAATTTTAAAATACAAAAAATTATTTTTGACACCAATTGAGTTTGCAAGTTTGAACTAATTTTCATTTGATCCCACTCCACCATTAACATCAACTTTTTTACTTGTCACTAACAATATGCTACATCAACATCAACAAGTATGAAATTTGTGTTTCTATATTCTTCTCGAAAAAGAAAAAAAAAATTGTGTCTATAAACGTGCATTGTGTTAAATTCTTCACGCTTCTATTAGTTGTACTCTTCTGTTGTTTATTTGTCTACTACATATTATAACATAGGTGGTCCAAACTCCAATTCTTGTTGGAAAGTTAACATCCGATTTTTTTAAAATTTTAATTTTTGGACTATCTGTGACATTACCTTTAAATCTTACATTACCTTTTATAATATTATTATATCATATCTACAACTAAAAGAATAAGATATATTTCTATCATTTCAGTCAAAAGAAAAAAAAGAAAAAGATATAACCATCTTTGAAGTGCACAGCCTAAAATTAAGATGACCATGAGAATCTGAATCTCTATATCTCTTCCTCATTTTGACAGCAAAGTTGGTGATTTTCTCTCATTGAAGGCAAACTAGTTGCTTGTGAGTAAGATGAGATTTGAGGAAATCTGAAATTTGTGGGTGAAATAAGATATAAAGAAGTGGGAGAAGCAAAGTGAGAAATGTGGTACTTAAAAGAGTTAAAAGGAAGAATTTTTGGTTTTAGGTGATGAATTGGTTCGGCGGGGAGAGAGAGAGAGACTTGAGAGAATTTCTGAAATTGTATTTTCAGAAATTCTGACTCGACAAAATCTTTTGTGTCCCAAATGGTTATGACCCAAATTCATAAGATTTCAGGCTGATCTGTTTCTGAAAGAATAATAAATAAAGATTATAGCCCACACTATAAGCTATTGCCTTTTGGAAGTTGAGCACAGAATACAGTCCCAAAACAACTTGTGCCGGCCATGAGGTTTTCTTTTTTTTCCATATCGCAGATTTTCAGAATCTCCATTGAATTTTTCTAATGATCAACTTCCAATAGTTTATTACTTTCTGTTGTGTTAGCGGTTAAGAACTCCAAATTATATAGTACCAATGAGAGGCAAGACATCCCGCGTGCTCCTTTTCATAAATGTACAGCATCAGTGCTTATTGCCTACCATTCATAAAACTAATATGATCACTGACTTTAATTAGCAGAAAAATACTAAAAATATGATCATGGGTAGAAGATTACCAGAAGACTAATATAAAAAAAATAAATAAATTATAGGATTACCAGAAAAATAATATAAAAAAATATGATCGTTGGTACGTATAATTATATAATTATACGTACCAAAACAAAAACAAAGGTAAACTTATATTATATGACCATTTCACATATATTAAAAGACTTATTAATGGCTCTGTAGCATTCAAATTGAAAAAGAATCTTCTTCTCAACATTTTTTTTTTTTTTTTTTGAAAAAGAATCTAAAGCCTAATAAAAAAAATATGCAAATATCCTAAAAGATTGGATGATAAATGGTTAATTTCACAGGGAAGAGATAACGTGTTAAATGATTAACCAAGTATGTTCTCTTTCATTAATTTTTGTTTTTTTGGGTAGAAAGAGAGGAAGTTTAATTTAATCAACTAGCAGTTGGTTCATATAAACTTAATATTAACATTACTTTTTTACCCATCAATAACAATCTATCACGTAAAATTTGTTGTGAAAATATTATAGATATAGCATTTCTCATTTAGTAATTGTGCTATTAACAAAAGTTTTATTCTTGAAATTAAAGAAACTAAAGAGTTTGGTGAGAGATAGTTAACTCTTAAACAACCTTAATGACCTTGCTTTTTATAACGATTTTTGATTTTGCTAAATGTCTTTAAAAGGTAGAACTTGTTTGAAATGCGGTAGCTACCAGCAGAACCTGTGCATTGGGTGGTGCAATTCATGAAAATCTAGATTAGTTTCTTTTCTTTTTTGGTTGAACAAGGCAAGTTGGTTAATCTTTTTTGATTGGATTTTGTTTCTCTATTTGGTGAATGGCGGCCTCTGGATCTTCTAAATTTGAAAGTTTGGGGACAATGAGTAATAGTTGTGATAAAATTAGAATTAAATGCAAATTCGAAATTTTGGGTGCATGTGTTTATTCAACTAGTTTGTGGGGTCTGCTGGTTGAAGATGTGAAAGAGTATGGAAAAAAATTTTTAAGAGTATTGTATTCTCATGTTATGAGAAATGGCAATAGTGTAGCTCATAATCTGGCTAAATATGCTTTATGCATACCAGATTTTCAAGTTTGGATGGAGGATGTTCCATCCCATATTATTCAGTTTTTACAGTTGGATGTAACTCATTTTCGTTAATGAAATTCATAAGTTCTTTCTCAAAAAAAAAAAAAAAAAAAAGTTTGTAACTCTCTCATGTCAATTCAATTTCTATACACAAGTCAAGAGTTTTATAATTTAGTAGTATTGTCTATACTTCTTTATGAGGATAATTAGAGTTTAACTCCTTATTTCTTATTATTGTAACTATCAAATTATTTATTAAAAAAAATAGAAAACACTTCAATACACAATTTAGCCATCATGGATTCATGGCCTGCAACTCCAAACCATTTGCAAGTACTCGCTTGGAGCCCAAAAATTGATGGGAAAAAAATAAATCTCTTTATTGCCTCGAAGACACAAGCCCCTCACTTTTCCACTTCGGGTTTTCACGTAGGATTGGACCGCATGATGAAACTAATCTTAATTCTTAGTCACAAGCCCAAATAAATAGCTTTGTGAAATACAGGTTTGGGTTTCAGGATTTGTATCATCCTTTTGTGGTGGCAGGAGGTAAAGTATAACCATTTCGTCGAGGCTTGAGTAATTGGGTTGGGCCTTTAGCAATTTTATGAGTTCGAATTCGAAAATTTAATTTTGCCGGCCCATCCTATTGGGCTGTAAATATTTAGCCTCGAACACTATCTACATCTTTTCATTCTGTGTTCTGTATGAACCAAGACAGAAGCATAAAATGGTAAACATTGGTTGTGCCATACAGGAAAATTCATAAATATCATTAATTAAACAAAATAATAAAGACATTTAAACCCACAAATAATACTAGAGATACAAATTTTTTTACTAAAAATTTTAGGATAAATTACAAAGTTGGTCCTTATCCTTTACACTATATCTCATTTTGATCCCTAACTTTTTAATTGTATTAATTTAGTCCCTAACCTTTTTAATATTGTGTTAATTTGGTTTCTGCCATTATCTTTTGGATGGAAAAAGCTGATGTGTCAAATGAAATAATAAAAATCGATTTTTCATGCCACATCAACTGCTAACTATTTTACCAAATCAGATTAAAAAAAAAGAAAAAAGAACGAATTAAAATTAGTAATTATAAAGTTAGTAATTCAGAAGTTTTTGTCCTTCACCGGTCCACCCCCATAGTCCACTTCACCAACGTCAGGAAATTTCGGAACAAACATTGGGTTGATCACAAGAATATGTGGAAATTATAAGATGGTGTGGATGGGTTTGCGGCTAGAGATAGGAGGTGCCAAAAAGCCGATTGGGTAGCTAAACTTTATTACCCAATAAGATAGGATGCAAAGTAGAGCAACAAGGTTGCTGATTGGGATTGTTTGCTGTTGGAGATTGGGCATAATGCTTCTTCAATGTAGTGATGTTCCCTATTGTTTGTGATCTATATTTGTAAATGTCTATATGATTCAAATGAATTGATATTAGTATTGTCTTCAGATTTTTATATTGTTATATTTAATAATGATTAATATTAACAGATTCGGAAAGTTGTTTTCAATGTTATTTTATTTAAAATTCTAATCTTACTAGGTAATAGGTCTAGAGAAGGGAGAAGGTGTTGGATTTATTTTCTTTGGAATCTTGGGTTGAATCAAAGCTTGCATTGATGGGTCTCTCATGCTTAAGTGATGGTGGCAATGTTGCATAGAGAGGTGAGGTGAGGAAAAGAAGATGCGAAATTACATAGATTAAGTGGGCTTTTTTTAAACCGTATCCGTAGGATTACAAATTGCCATGTGTCATTTAACATTTCAATTTCAATTTTTTTTTTTAAATCTAACATGGTGGTATAGTTAGCGATTGATGTGGCATGGAAAATCATTTTTTATTATTTCGTTTGACACATCAACTTTTCCCATCCAAGAGATAACGGCAAGGACCAAATTAACAAAGTATTAAAAAGGTTAGGGACCAAATTGACACAATTAAAAGGTTAGTGACTAAACCGAGATATGTTGTAAAGGATAGGGATCAACTTTGTAATTTACCCAAAATTTTACAAACATATGGTAAGTGGTTATTGGTAAATGAAAAAGTGATGTTAATAATGAACTTAAATGAAAATTAATAAGAAGAAGATCACATCAATAGTTTGTAAAAATATTGTAAAATAGTTTGTGATTATAACATTATTCATAAACCCACACCTCTTGGGATGCTTAATCAATAAAGTAACACTTGTGTAACTACCATAAAAAATCTATACTTATTCTTAAGCTACTTTTAGTGCAATGTTGAATCCCGAAAAGTCATCAGAAACTTGAACCTCTTAAATTACATGAACTATGTCTACAGGTAAGCCCATATTAAAGAGAGAATCCAAGCCATTGGAGGGGTACCTCTAACTCTCTTAAGATTTTGATATTGATTTGGAATTGGATGTTTCAAAGGTTCGTTTGAAGCCCATTTAAGGAAAACTGATCCGAGTAAACCATTGGAACATTCTAATTTAAGCCAACTATAGTTCAGAAAGGGGCTTGTCTCGGTTTATTTGGAATATTTTTGGCGTTTAACAAAATGCAACAGATTCAAATAAAGTTCATAGTAATCAAGCCAAAAATTTGTCTCAAAGACCTAAGGATTCACCAGGCCTTAGAGTAAGCTAGCCAAACAAAGTGACAACCCTTTGAGATGTTTTTCACGAAACCGAACTTGAATTATCCAATAAAAACTACTAGCTTAGAATCAAGTGTCGGATCCAAATTTATCAAATTTAATAGGGGACCAAAAAAACTAACAAAATGAAATTATTTAATTTCATTTGCAATGCAAGTTTGTATGATGATTCAATTGTTTCATTATCAACAAAAGGTTAAGAATAGGTCCCTAAATACACCACTAAAAACATTTCTTTGCAAATACTCACTCAAGAAAGTCAAAAATGCCAAAACACTCGTATGTATTCATGCTATGCTTACAGAGAAAAGGTATAACAAATAGAAAACCTTTATCAAGCCCCGATTCACATCCTTCATTGTATATATATATACTCTTCTGTGAGATTTTCAACATAGATGTCGGATTTGACATCTTCTCTCATCCGGGAGAACGAAAGATAAGATCTAAGAAGACAAGATTTGTAGCATAAAAATGAAAGATGAAATAGTTATAAGTTCCTTTTAACTCAAGATTTCTTTGATTTGGATCCAATGGTGATTATTCATAGCAAATCATCAATAAACTGAAAAATCAAGTGGCATATACTTACAAGAATAACTAGGCCAAGTCTACCAAAAGAAATAGTTTATAATCACTCAACCTTGAGAAAAGAACAGCGACACAAATAGTTAAATCGTTCCTTAGCATGCTTGATTTGCTCGTATTAAGGAAATGCAAAAGCACAAATTAGGACTACAATAATATGATATAAGCTTCAATGAGCTACAAAAAAGAGAATCAGCTTGATAATTGGATAAGCTTTTTAGGTGGGCAAAGAATCTCTCAAAAACACGGGGTTAAGCCTTCTTGATAATTGGATAAATTTTTTTCTACAACTCCAAAGGCATTGGCTGGACCCTTGGTATAACTGTATGTCTTTCCACTTCCTGTCTAACAAAATAAGAATATATAGAAACATTAATAGCATCATTATACATGATACAAAATCAGAAAAGAAACAAAAGAAATGTAAAAGATAGCTGTACATATGCACTCGGGCTGAGTTCCTTATACATAACAATATGTGGCCATCCATCTTTATACACTCAGGTTGAGTGGTTCTGACCCTTAAGACAAACACTTCATATGAAAACTGACATCATATTTTATGGCCACATCTTTCCTCAAGCTTATACACTTTATGCTAATAAACAAATAACAAAAACACACCCAAAAGTCCATTCGGACATTTTCACAAGCACTTCCAAATGCATCCATTAAAGTACCTGAAATTCAATTCATGGTCATTTGCAACCTTCCTTCCCCTTTCTCCCTCTTCTCTTTCCTCCAAGTTCCTAAGCATGGAGGCATATTGTAATCCATCAATCAACAAACGCCTCACTTACAACATAAAATCCTGAATTTCTACGATTTGTGAGAAGAATCCCTTCCATGCTCCTTTGTCTGCGATTTGTGATGGAGCAGATAACAATCCCTGAATTTCTGCTGCCAGTCTCCCTCTTTTCTTCTTCTCCTCTCTTCTAAATGAAACGGAAACATGCAATACCACCTCCTCCTATACGTGTTTTTCTATCAGTACTCACTATTCGGTGTCACCATCAGTAGTGGTTGGGAGAAATATTCGGAGGAAAATCTGACAATAGATAACAATAGGAAATAAAAAATAAAAAAGACAAAAAAGCCCAAACTCTCTCTCCAGCCCAAAACAATTGATTTCAACCTACCATTTTATTACACAACAGAGGCCAAACTCTCCTTTTATATATAATAAGATGACAATAGACTAACCCAAGGATCTCAATAGGCCCTTTATAAATTTGATTAATCAGCCCTTATGGTATATTCCAACTAAAGAATTAATTAAATATTTTTCTAAGTAAAACTCACTATATTCTTTATTATTGAATTTGAGCCCTCAATTTTTTTATAAAGATTAGAGACTCCTCAATACTCTTCATCATCGACTACATGAGGGATGGAGGAAGAATAATATGATAGGAAACAAAGCCCACGACTAGGAAATATGCTAAATAAGCACCTAATATCCATCCTCTCTTATTGGGTGTAACTTTTTTGGATGAATAATGCATTTCAATAAAGAAAACAAACATAAATCCAAATATTTCATTAAACCAAAAAAAAAATAATAATAAAATAAAATAAATTAAATTAACAAAAAATAAAAAATAAAAACAGAAAATTCCCAGAAGTATTCCTTATGGTAGAATCCTCTATAGGATCAGCTTGGGATCGCAATCCCACAACCCAAGTCACGATTCAACCTCAACTCTAACTCCCTCACTGATATCACAGTCAGATCAAGACTTTCTGCATAGCACACTAGGACTAATGCCCCACTTTCAACATAAAATCCTGTTAAGAACTGAATCAAAAGCCTTGCATTTGCTTTGCATTACACACTTCACTTCCTTCTTGATACCTCTCATTATTTGTTCTTCACTCCTTATTCTGCCAGCATGAATTCTCGCATTTCTTTATGGTCACAGCATCACACCAAGCCAGTTTGAAAATAACCACTCGAAAGCTATGGTCTTTCAACTGATTAGTAGCCCATTCCAACAAGTCCTGCCAATCAAATTTTTGCAGCAGAAATTAAACAAAGACTCATGACATTCTCCCAAATCCTCTCAGTGAAGGAGGGAAAAGACAAAAAGGTGGTATCTGCTTTCTAAGAAGGCATTGCAAAGAACACAGTTGCTGTCCCCTTGGTAACCCCATTGAATCATTCTCTCCTCAGTTGGAAATTTGTTTCTCAAAGCTAGCCAGCCAAGGAAGGAATTTCTAGGAACGTTGCCTTAAACCATATCAGCTTGCACCAAGGGACAAATTGCCCTTTACACCAGATTTCTTCCCAAGTCCCAGCACAGCTGAATTTATGAAACGATGCCCAAAGAGCTCTATCAGAGTCCTTTAACTGTATAAGACTAAGCTTGCTTTGGATATCAACAAGCTGATCAGCCTTGCAGCCCTCCAAATCCACTATTTTTCCTTAAGAAAGAAGATACTTTGGCCTCAAACTCACTGCCTGCATCATAGATAATCCTATTACCATAGTTATGAAATAGGATGCCATAGATCATGCCATAGAGAGATTTTACTCCCACCCCCAACCTCAAAGCTCACAAGCTGCCTAGCTTCCTGTCTTATTTTAAGGATGGACCTCCATCCCCAAGTGCAATCTTGAGGGATTTAAATAGTCCAAAGGCATTTTCTTTCAATCAAATACTGATGCACCCAAGCTACCCATTAGGACCCATTTTGGGTAAAGAGATTCCATATAAGTTTCATAACAGCAGCTTTATTCCAATCCACAATCCTTTTTAAACCACGACCTCCCTCTCTTTTTGGGAGGCAGACCTTTTCCCATGATACCCTGATATCACCCCCTGCCTTCACCTCTACCTTTCCACAGAAATTCCTAGATGACCAAGTGTTGATCCTAGCTGGGATCTTATCCGACAAAGGCTAACAATCCTTGGAACTAAGTTTATCAGGAATGAGGAGCAAGCCAAGATATCTCACTGGAAGATTGCCTTCATTGAACTATAGGATCTTCAAAATATTCTGCTCTAAGGTAGCAAGGATGCTAGCACTAAACACCTCACTCTTGCTTGGATTTACTGCCGAGCCTGAGATTTTTCCGAAATCCAGCAAGGCATCTTTGAGGAGATTAAGTTCAGGCAGGTCAGCAGCAGAAAACATTGGAAGATCATCTGCAAACTGAGATGAGTGAGCCCCAATTCCTTGCAGTGGGGATGGAACTTTAAATTATTGAAGCCTTATACCCTAGAGTGGACCAACCTTGATAAAATCACAAAGTGATAAGGGCACAAGGGATCTCCCAGTCTCAAACCTTTTCCTCCTTGGAAATATACCACCAAAGAACCATTTAGGCTAATAGAAAATCTGGGATAAGGCACCAAAGAACCTTTTCCTCCTTGATGGCACGTCTGACTATACCATTGTTTCTATTATAGTGTCTTAAGGCACCAGCAGTTATTGCTATGAAGCCTAGCTGCTGAGCTGGAATGCCACATGGAGTTTGTCCTTAGTTATTTGTTGTAATGTTTACCCCTGTAATTGTAATGTAGTGGATTGTACCTTCAATTAACTAACTCCTAATTGTCCATGTGAATAATGGGATTTCTCACGTGGATAGTTGGGAATTAGTAAGGCTGTTGGGGAAGGAAATAACTGATTGAACAGTTAGTTAGTTAGGACAATTGTATTAAAGAGAACAGTAGCATTGTAATGGGAATCAATCAAGAAATAAGATGAATACTCAGTTTCTCTCTCTATCCCCTATTCTTCTCATGGAGGCCTAGGTTCCCTCGAAGTAACCTACTCATATTCCCTTTAATCTTCTCCACTCACCTCTTCAATCCCTAAGACTTGGGAGATCAGCTGGGATCTTAACATTTAGTATCAAAGCAAAACCATCCTATCGCCATGGCTGAAGCTCGACTGGCCTCCCACAACTCAGAAAAGATTGCAGCTTTAGCCAAAGTTACTGATCAACATGATATCGTTTTAGAAGAAATCCAGAAACAGTTGCAATCCCTCAAATCAGTTTATGCAGAAGATCATTGAAGCAGAAGATTGAAGAAAATTTGTACCTAGGGATCACCATGCAACCAACGATTCAACAACTGCAGAATCTTTTTTCATGAATCCAGGAAAACCCTTGAAGCTTGATTTTCCAATATTCCAAGGGGAAGATCCTGCGAGTTGGGTACTGAGTTGCTCGGTATTTTTCTTACTACAATACACCAATGCAACAATGAATTTTGTTGGCTTCTTATCATATGGATGGGGAAGTGTTGGTGTGGTTTCAAGATGCTGAGAATGCTGGAATATTCACAAGTTGGGATGCTTTCATTAAGCTCTACAGATTCTCTTTGGCTCTACAGCCTATGATGATCCAATGGAAGCTTTAACAAGGCTTAAACAATCATCTAATGTAGCGGTTTACAAGAGTCATTTTGATGCTTTATCAAACAGGATCACAGGTTTGTTTCAGTTCCTTCTTGAGTGGGTTAAAGGATGACATACATTTTCCTGTGAGGATGTTGGCACCCAAGTCTCAGAATGAAGCTTTTGGCTTAGCCAAAATTCAGGAGTATTTGATCAGTAGCAAGAAAAGCTTGAAGACTTCTTTTGATCCCAGCAAGCTCTCATTGTTAGGGGTGTCCAAGATTGAAAATAAGTCTGAACAGAAGATAAGATTGCCTCTTCAAAGGTTAACAAGTGCCCAAATGGAGGGAAGAAGAAAGCAAGGATTGAGTTACAATTGTAATGAGAAAGGGCACACTGGCCATAAATGCAAAGGAGGAAAAAAATTTCATTGGAGGGATCTGCATTTGAAGTGGAGCATGCACACGGTTTGTGATTGGTGGAATTAGATGACAATGGTGATGCGGTGATAGAGCTAGAAGAACAATACGACAAGGCTGAGATTACACTCTATGCCTTGGTGGGAAATCCATCACCAAACACTATGAGGGCCAAGCAAAATTAAAGATCAAGAGGTAATGTCTCTGTTAGATTCAGGAGAACTCACAATTTCTTGGATGCTGCTATGGCAATGAAGTTGAAGTCACAAATTGATACTTCTAAGATTTTGGAGGTGAAAGTACTAATGGGGCAGTTGTTAAGACTAAAGGTGTCTGTTATGGAGTCCAACTCTCTTGATGCAGGGTATCAAAGTTATGGTGGAGCTTAATGTCATTCCATTCGGGGATTGTGAAGTGGTTTTGGGAACTCAGTGGCTGAGTACTTTGGGTGTTATCAAGTGGGATTTTAAGTTGCTGACTATGCAATTCACTTATTCATTTTTAGTGTCACCAAGAAGTAAGAACACGAAAACTGGCATTTTCACAACCTCTAATCAATTTAGAATGCTGACAGATGTTCAAATACTTGGAATCTATGCCAAAACTTTATTTGGCATCAGGAAAACCAAGTTAGACTTCATTAAGAATAAATTTGAGCGCCTCAATAAATAGTTCTTTACACAAACTCCAAGGTCCTCTTGTGTCACTAACATGCACATTTTCCAGTTTATCATTACAAACTTTAACGATGTCGAAAGGGAGACATCTTTGAGTTGAAGAACCAAATACATTTTCAAAAACCATATTTTAGTCATAAGAACAACGAAACAGAAACTACAGAGTATTCCTGAAGATGTATCAAATACTTAATTTCCATAAAGAAATGTTTCTAAAGTAGCCGTGCAATACAAAAGTTGACATCACAGTTTCCAACTATACATACCTGTATTAAAGAAAATAAACTAAAGCACAATAATTCCTTTTAATTCCAACAATTCTAACTCGTTCTGCTGGATTGCATAGAGGATCATCTCACGTTTTGAAAAAAAATAAAATTCCAAACGTGAGAGAACTGAGAAGTAACAACAATCAGTCAAACACAATAAGAAAAAAAACTTCAGAGAAATTTTCAACTTAATTGGACTTGGTGATCAGGGATTAAATAAGTTGAAGAGGATCACAATTTTGGTGAAAAATAAATTAAAGTTAAAGGAAACAATCTGTTTGATACAGAAATTAGAACAAAAAGGTATGGAATCATGCATTGTATCTAGTGATCTTGGTTTCCGAGATTCAACATCTTCCCTAATTTTCTTGCCAACTAAAAACAGCACCAAATAATAATGAAACCCAAATGAACCAAAAATCGAAGGAAAAAGAAAAAGGAAAAAAAAAATCGATGTCTAAGTCTAAAGTACACAGCCTTCAAATTTCTAAGAAAATAATCAAACAAAAAAGACTCCCCTAATTCTCTCGGCAACAAACCGTCCTTAAAACAAAATCAAACCCAAATCCAATTTTTTTAAATCTAATTTTGACCAAAAGACCCCAAAATCGAAAATTAGGACTTAAATCTCAAATTGAGAATGAACGGCCCTATGAAGAGAAACGAAGATGTAAATCAAAGAAGAAGAACTAACCTTGAACAAACCAAAGCTGGAAAAGTGGATACGCACCTACTCTCTAGTTAGTAAATGTACTCTCTCTCTCCCTATATGCAATTCTGGCTTATGTTTCTCTCGTGTGGGGCCTATTTGACAAGGAATTTTTTTTTCCTTTCTCAAATGGGCTTTTACTTTTGGTGACTCCAAGGGCCAACCGGTTACAAAACTTTTTAATACATCTAAGGAGATAGATGCATAAAATATAAATATAAACAACAAACCAAAAGTGTGCTCAATTTTCATGTGCTATTTTTGATCCTTAAAAAAAAAAAAAAAAAAAAAACGAATATGCAATTTTTTTTTTATTTTTTTTAAGAATGAATATGCAACCGTAACATTGAAGAAACACAAACACAAACACAAACACATAACATTACATTTCTGATTACCAAAAAAAAAAAAACATTACATTTCTTTCAATTACTAAACATGACAAACAACTCGAACTCGATCCCCATATGAAATGATATGACGAAAGCTAAAGCTCCGGTATCTTTTTATTTAGTGGCAAGTGGCAACCTCCATCATCGGATTCAGGGACGTAGGTGCATGGACTGGGGCCGGATGGTGGAACTGGAGCTCGATCTTGTGACTCAGATTTTGACTTCATGTCATCCGAAGCCCTTGCAGCTTCAAGCGGCTTGCTGTTAAGAAACAGCAATGCAAGAATCATCGCCACCTTCACAATGTTGAAGAGGGTTTTCAACCACATTTTTTTATGCTGAGCTATGTGTTTTTCCAGATGTATGTTTTGTTAAGTGAAGCTGGCTGGCTTTTATAGACAAGATTGAAAGGTGGAACCTAGGTTTTTTTTTTTTTTTTTTTTTCATCTGGGTGAGATGGGTACGGGGGCCTTCATACTCGAAGTTGGCGCCGATAATGTAAAGCATTATGGCAGTTTGATTTTAAGAACAACGCTATCAAATTGGACGGTGCGAGATGTGCTTGAAGGACACGCGGCATGAGGGGAAGACACTGAAACCTTACCAAAATGTTATTTCTACCGAATGCCTACAATAAAAAAAAAAAAAAAAAAAAAAAAAAAGCATGTCATCTTTTGCCTCGCTTTTCTATTCTTACTACCTTTCTTTTTCCAATGTCCCCTAATCAAATCAGCATCCATGAATCTTCATTTCACTATCCTTCTGTATGTCTACTCCCACTTTTTCTTCCTCCACTACCGCTACCAACAAAAGACAACAAAATGGCCCTTCCAACACGGAATGAATTGAAACGTAGTGGAACAAATTGAGGCACATGAAACGGTTGGCATGCTCTATCTCTTAACGCATTTCTAATCAATGTGCAGTCAGACACGGGCGGAGTTATGTAATAGGGTGGGTGGACCATGTCCGCCCCCAAATACTCTTTTTATATATATATATATATATATATATATATATATATATATATATATATATATATATATATAAAAAGAGTTATATTTGAATTAGTCCAATAATGCTCTTAAAAAAAACTAGCCTTATCACACTCGCTTCGTGCGTGCAATGAAACTTTTTTTTTTTTTTTTTGGTTAGTGATCCTATTTTGTAGAGTTTTTTATTTATTTTTTATTCTATATATATATAATTTTTATTTTGAAAATCTAATTTATAAGTGAATAAAACAATTTAAAAATTAACAGGAGAGTGATCCTATATATTTTTTAGGCAATGTTTTAGTGGAAGTTAAAGTTACATTTTTACCAGATTGTCCTTTAGTTTTGTCTCTACTTAAACATAGGAGTGCAAATGCATTTTTGAACTAAAAAATGAAGAACTAGTTCACCAACTTTTACTTGTGCTTAACAATAATAGTATAGATAATTGGTCTAATAGTTATAGAAATATAACTTTATTTTTCGCAATTATATTTTTTATTGTAAAATGTGCTCTTATATCCATTAAATGTTTGATAAAATTTGGTACCAAACATGTTTAAATCTACCTTTTTCAACTTGTTATGTGGCGGTTAACAAGTTATTGACTCATTAAAAAAAAATCATGTCACTAAAACTACACATGTGTGGGGTCCAAGAATTGACGGGCCAGGCCCATTTGCTGATGAAGGGTCCCAAGGCCTAAGCCGAAAAAAGGTCATGACCAGGGTTCAAGAATGGTATGGCCCAATTGGCCCGGAGAAGCAGCCGAGGACGGTGCGATCCTCCTACCGACCCAAGAACAAGGGCGAAAGGTAAAGGGACGTGTTTGAAGGGAAACCTAAAATATCTAAGAAAGGCTTACTTTGCCACCTTCCCCGTACATATCTCTGCGCCTAACAAAGCCTTATCCATTAACTTTATTAGCAACTCTCAACGACTTAGGTCCGGGATTGATGGGACAAGTATCGCCTTGGAAAGGTTGACCCTACACGTGGACGAAGGAAATTGAACGCATGCTACTATAAAAGGAAAGTATGCAACCTAATGAGGGGAGGCCCTCCTAAAAGAAAGGACACGAAGTCATTCATGAGGAACTTAACAAAACAATTGTTGAGTAATCTCGGTTTAGCCTTTAGAACCCACTCTCTACAAATGATATTGTATGGGCCTATTTGCGTGCGCACCCAACCCAACTGGTTTAACGAAAATCTTGTCCCTACAATTGGCGCCGTCTGTGGGAAGGCTAACGCGTGAGCTCGAGCGGTGGTGGAGTTAAGTCTCTGTGAACCAGGGTCTATGAGGACGCCCGCATGACCGGTGACACCTTGTCGTTGTTCCTGTCACAGTTCCCACCAGGGGCTACGCCTCATGATGCCGGTGGCATGGCCATTCTAGGGGCTTTAAGCATCAAGATCGATTCCCCGTTTTATCCGATGAACTAACCTCAAAGGAACGAATAAACGAGCAAAACATACAAGTTTTGGACAAACCAAGGCCTTGCATGGTCCTCGGACCCAAGCCTGCTGGGGAAACCAACTACTTACGAGAAAAACATACAAGTTTTGGACAGAACCAAGGCCTTGCATGGTCCTCGGACCCAAACCTGCTGGGAAACCAACTACTTACGAGAAAAACATACAAGTTTTGGACAGAACCAAGGCCTTGCATGGTCCTCGGACCCAAGCCTGCGGGGAAACCAACTACTTACAGAAAAACATACAAGTTTTGGACAGAACCAAGGCCTTGCATGGTCCTCGGACCCAAGCCTGCGGGGAAACCAACTACTTACAGAAAAAACATACAAGTTTTGGACAGAACCAAGGCCTTGCATGGTCCTCGGACCCAAGCCTGCGGAAACCAACTACTTACAGAAAAACATACAAGTTTTGGACATGAACCAAGGCCTTGCATGGTCCTCGGACCCAAGCCTGCAGGGGAAACCAACTACTACGAGAAAAGCATGCAAGTTTTGGACAAACCAAAGTCTTGCATGGTCCTCGTCCTTAGACCCGAGCCTATGGGGAAACCACCTGCTTAAAAGGGAAAACTCAAGTTACATGGGTTTCCTAGTCTGCCCCCGGGTCCTCAAAGCAAAAGGGACCAATCCGAAATGGAGTAACATGTTTTCCAAAACATAGTCAAAGTTGCACGATGCTCGGTTACCCCCTCAAGTGACTTAGTTAAAGTTCATCGCTCCTCGGACAAAGATTCTCGCACGTATCACAGGGCGTTTAACCGTTACCCTCGGTTAGTTTCCTAAACTTAACTCCCTATCAACCAATTAGTATTATGCCTGGTAGCATAGGTAGATTAGAACAAGTTAAATCGTGTTTCAATGGGCTCTAGCCCTAAGTGTCGCCGAGAGAAAAGCACATACAGAGAGTACACTCATTCACGAGGTGGTGTGCCAAAAGAACAATATTCAAAACACGTATATAAATTTTTTTTTATTACCACAAAGAAATAGTACGAGTGTACAATGAAAAGCTAGAATCAGCCCACGTCAAAGCTTACTACATGAGTACTACATAAGCAAGAAAAAGAAAAATACAAGAAAGCTGGAGAAAGCCGAGGAGGTATGTCGAGGATAGGTTGGTCTGTAGTTCCAAGACCTTGCTCTTCCTCAATGCTTTCACCGCCCGCAGACTCAAACAAAGAAAAGAGACCCAACTTGAGCCTCGACACCGTTGAAGGAAAGGTGCAGGAGCCGGAAGTCGAGGGCTTTCTCTAAATATTCGCCGCCTCAAGGCGAGAGACGGTGATGGCGGAGAACCTTTCTTCTCGACACACCAAAGTTCTGGCATGAACAGAACCCGCTTCGGTTTTGACTAAAAGAGGGAGAGACATCCTTTCCCCTCGATTGAAATGGAGCACTTTCCTGAGCTTATGCTTCCCGTGCCCATACCTCACCATTTTTAGTCTCATAAGGGCACGACGCTTTTGTGGTGGAGGGAGTTCTCTCTTCCCAACTCTCACCTCAAACGTGTTATGCTAAGGGAGGAAAGCACTGAGTATAGGAGCTGTGATTTGGGAGAAAACTAAAGAATTGGTGCGAGGGTGAAGTAACTTTCTCTTCTATTCATTTATTTAAAGAAATAAGGTGGTGGCATTTAATGCACGCAGCGCCCCCAGGAACGCTACGGACAAGATGGCTTAGGCTCAAATCTCCAATGCCACCTGTAACCAGGGGATTAAAGGAGTCTCTGGAAGGTGCACCTCGAGCATTGGGACACCGAAAAGCGCCACGTAACCATTAAACTACGTAAATACCCTTAAAGTTAGGGGCCAAGTAAATCCGCGGTCCGGGCCTGCTTACGCATAAGGGCCCAGGGGCATTGGCCCCCACCGAAAATAATCATTGCGAAAACAACTTGCTGCTCGGCACCTCGTGAAAAACCCGAGGTAAAGGAGAAATTAAACTCAAAGACTCTTGGACAGAGCCAAGGCCTTGCATGGTCCTCGAACTCGAGTCTATGGAGAAACCAAGTAATGAAAAAAAATATATATATATATATATATATAAGTTTAAGACAGAACATAGGCGCTACGAAGTCCTCGGACTCAATCCTTTTGGGAAATCAACTGCTCGAATGGGGAAGTTTCTCGTCTCAAATATTGGAAAAGGTTAAGGCCAATGACGTTCGGAGATGACGAAACGGCCTGGTGATCGTTAGCCTAAGGAAACTACTCATCGGGAAGGTGACATATCCTCGGATAGCTACTTCTTACATCTTATCTAGCACTTAATCCCTATTTTGTCTAATCTTAAGATAAGTCTCGCTCCTCACCGGGTCGGATTGTTATGTTAAATAATAATTTTGCTAAAGTTATTGTGGCATCTTCTTATTAGCGATTGTTTCGGCCTTAGTCATCATTGATTCAAATGTTACACTATTATGCCGAAAGCAGCGCTTTCACATTTATTAGAATATGTAAACAAGACATACGAAATAGAGTAACAATAGTTTTTATTAATATGAAAAATGGTTACAATGTACAAGGAAGGGCTTAAACAAGCCTATACACAAATTGAATCTGCTAAAGCAAGAACAACATCCGTAGTACGAGATAAGTAAACAGTCAAGCGTCTCTGAACTCGTCTTGAAGTCTCTCTAAAATCTCTGCTTCAATACTGCTCATACCTGGAGAAGAACCTTGTATAGAAAAGAAGGAAGAAGAATTGGAACACATGGAAGCACTTGAGCAAACTCTTGTTGTTGAAGAATGCAAGGGAAAGAAAATGGAGGACATGAGTAAGAGAAGGAGGAGAAGAAGAGGGAAGAAATGAAAAGAAAAAGAAAGGAGCAAAAGAGAGAGAAGGAAAAACACTGGGGACAGAGCTTCTGGTGGAAAGAAGAAGAAAGAAAAGTAGAAGGTGACACCAAAGTGAACAAAGAGAGGAAGAAGCGGGGACATTTAGTCCCCGCCCTGATCTGACTCCTAGCACACCGGTGCCACATTAAATACGCTCATGAGAGAGCGGGTGGTGATGATGCTGTGTGTTCTCGGCTCGATCCACGTCGAAGATGCGACATGACGAGTTCCCGCTTCGGATTTTGGCTGAAAGGTAAGCGAGACAAATCTTGAGTCTTCGCCACCCTTGCCCCGATCGAGCCATCTCGAGCTTACTCGGAACAAGGTACTTTTGGGAAGGAGAGGGTCTATACATCACCTATGACGGTGGAGAATATATTACGAGTCGTATAACTGGAGGGTTAATATAAATTCTGGGAGGAATCTAAGGATTTCGATTTTTAAGGGGATTAAATGATACACATATGAAAGAAACAACTTATGTCCACCCCCTTTATATAAGGGATGAAGAGGATGGCATTAGACATGTTCTGATCCTTAAGGAAAATCTTCCAAAAAGAAGGCGACTGTTCCGCTCCCCCACGTTATCGCAACCATTAAATTTGAGAGATCTCGTGAAGGAAAAACATTAAAGACTCGCTGGGTAGCCAAACGGACGGGACGGATAACGGCTAAATCAAAAAGGATATCTCGTAAATAGGAGCATTTCCTGGGCATTCGGATAATCGCTAATGCCGGGAAGGGTCGAATTAAATGAGCCGTAATAAAGGCTCGGAGTTACAAAAACCCCCCTCCCCAACCAAGAGGCCGGACAGCGGGGTTTTGAGGGGCTATTGTGGGGTCCATGAATTGACGGGCCAGGCCCATTTGCTGATGAAGGGTCCCAAGGCCTAAGCCGAAAAAAGGTCATGACCAGGGTTCAAGAATGGTATGGCCCAATTGGCCGGAGAAGCAAACGAGGACGGTGCGATCCTCGGCCGACCCAAGAACAAGGGCAGAAAGGTAAAGGGACGTGTTTGAAGGGAAACCTAAAATATCTAAGAAAGGCTTACTTTGCCACCTTCCCCGTACATATCTCTGCGCCTAACAAAGCCTTATCCATTAACTTTATTAGCAACTCTCAACGACTTAGGTCCGGGATTGATGGGACAAGTATCGATCTTGGAAAGGTTGACCCTACACGTGGACGAAGGAAATTGAACGCATGCTACTATAAAAGGAAAGTATGCAACCTAATGAGGGGAGGCCCTCCGGAAAAGAAAGGACACGGAAGTCATTCATGAGGAACTTAACAAAACAATTGTTGAGTAATCTCGGTTTAGCCTTTAGAACCCACTCTCTACAAATGATATTGTATGGGCCTATTTGCGTGCGGACCCAACCCAACTGCGGTTTAACGAAAATCTTGTCCCTACAACATGAAATGTCTCTTTAATTGCCACATAATGGGTTAGAGTAAGATAACTTTAAATATGTTCGGAACTTAACTTATTCCTTCAAGTTTTGGATCATTCATATTTTTGAAAATTTCATTAGTTCAATAGAAAGATTTTTTTTTTTTTTTTTTTTTTACTACTTTAGTATAAAATTTGATAATTTGCATTGAAAATGAAACTTTTTAAGAATTTCACAATGAAAATGGTAAAAATGAATTTCATTTTATGAAAGATTGCCATCAAAAATAATTTTAATTGAAAATACTAAGCTTTTTTTTTTTGCTAGGTGTGTATATATATATATATATATATATATATATAACTTATCAAATAAAAAAGTGTGTATATATATAATAAAAAAGTGTGTGTATATATATATGTGTGTGTGGTGGGGGGGTGTCTTGATAAATATATTAGTGCCATAACTTGCCCCCCCCCCTCAACAAAAATTCCTAGTTCCACCCCTGTGTGCAAAAAATGTCTTCCGCCTAGGGTTGGATGTTCACTCGTTTTTTGCTCTTCCTAATCCTCGGGGCATTTGACTTACAGTGGGGGCCAGTTAGTCGGGAGGTATTATTAAAGTTGCACGAATTGGGCCTATGACCCAATCCGAGGACATTAACCAATCCGAGAATGGCCAAATGAGGTTATAATGGGAATGGTATAAAGGGAAAAATAAAGATAGTACAAAATAAGTCCAACACACGTTTGAGGAGAAAAGTCATCTCAGAAACAAGGATCCGAGGTCGATAAGAATGTCCTATCACCCTAGACCTTCTTCAAAGTTGCATCACAATTAGGAGTTAGACGTTGGACAAAGGTTGGGTAAAGGGAGGCAACAAATATCTTCAAAGGTTGCTACCTCCACATTAAATGCCTCCCAACTAACTCTTTGGCCTCATTAATGTAGACGTGATACCCGAACAAAGGGCCAAGCAACCTTACAGCTACTATTTGATGGTTCTGGGAGGTGTTGGATGGGACAAGAAGGAGCTCCTCGAATCTAACCTACACGTGTATGATGGAGATGGCACCAAAATTGTAGTATATAGCATGGGAAAGTGGCCTAAAAGGGGGGATCGGAAAAAATCAAGAAATTTTGTCAATAACATTGTGGATTCTTGTAACTATGTTAATCAACAAGATATTATAAGATAAGCCCCTCAAGCTGTGCCGAGGAAAGATTTTCTTACTTTACTTGTGCTTAAGAATCTTAATTCACCAACTTTTATGGTCCATCTTTTGGAGTAGAACTAGTTCTTTCACCTACGCTCTATAAATTCATTGTTTGGGCTTGTTGGGCTTGAACCCAATCCTCTACTGGATCTAATCCAAATTCAATCCTTACAATTCAAATTTTTGCTATTATTTATTTATTTTTTGAACTAATGAGTATATTTTTTATACTATTTCTATTTAGATATTTTGTATGTAAAGATCTTGAATGTAACAAATGGTAAATGAGCTAAATGATCATATGCACCTATTCCCAATTAATTTAGGAGATACTATTGAACCAATTTATTCTTTTTATTTTGTGTTGTATTTAGTAGAATTTCATGGACAATGATAGTAAATTGATATTGTATATGTAGTATCTAATAGCAATTTTCAAATAATGGCATAACCAATATCATTAAAATTGCAAGGAAAAATCATTTTAGTAACTCCAAATATTCTAGTCGAACTAATATCTTATTTATAATAATCCAAACTAACATCAATAGTGAAAGCTTGAAAATGTGTTAAAACAAAAGAGCTATTTAGACCCCCAAATAAAAAATTACGGCTCAATAGATTTTACTCTAACATATACTAAGTACGGAATAGAGTAAATGCGAGCGGATAAACAAATAAACTACTCTAAGCCATTATCAATATAACACATCAGTAATATGAAAGTTAAAAGAGTAGGGAAGAAGAATGCAAATACAAGATAACACGCTGATGTGTTATTAAAGAGGAAACCGAAGTACTCGACGTAAAACCTCTCCGCCACCCTTCAAGTCGTAATCGATCCACTAAACAATTAGTTGGGATATATGGGTTAGTAAGAGGCCCTCCAAGCCTAATCTACCTGATACATCTAAGCCCTCCAAACTCCTACTCTAACAAGGTTTCTCGGAACCGTATCTTGTCTAGCTTTCCGGATCCTCGTACGCGCCGATTGCATCTGCTAAGCCTCATCGCCTTCTTTTGGAAAATCCCCAAAACTTCCCGAGCTCCAAAACACTCTCTACACTCTGAATAGGTGTGAGTTGTGTTTGAGTACAAATCTCCTTTCAATGTATGATAATGGGAGAGGGAAGGAGAAGAGGCTACAATGATTTCTCACTAAGGATAAGTAGCCCTCTCTCTAAAAGATGGGTGTGTGTGTGTGTTGTAGAAAACCTATCTAGGTTTTTTCTCTCCGAATGACCTCCTTTACATTTACGGGTAATGAAGGTATATATAATATGGGTGAAAGGTAAGAAAGTCACTCTTGAAAATCCTCCAAGTAGAATGTTTCGCAACTACCTCGCGGAAAGGCCTTACCCATGAGACATTCACGAAACTAATAGTCTAGCACGACTCTTCGCCCAGTCATGTGTTTCTTACATGCCCTTTTCAAGGAACCCTTCTCGCAAACTTCTCGTGAGTAGTCGCAAAATGCACTAATCTTCATTTAAGCTTGAGTCTTCACCAACTTAATACTAAACCCAATACAATAAAATCCCACAAAATACAATGAATAAAATTAAAGCAATTACAACACTTTTTGTCATGGAATAAAGCTAACATAAAACATAGTTGTAAATCACAACTTTACAATCTCCCCCTTTGGCTATTCCGTGAAAAAACACCCTATAACAAACTCTAGACTTAAACATGAGTTTGGGAATAATGACAAAACTCACTCACACCTAAATCTAGAAGTCAGATGAACTTGGAACATAAATACCAGTAACCTGAAATACTTGCACAAAACACATTAGACCCTCAAGGTATAGCAAGTAATAAAAGGACAAGTATAATGTAACAAGTAAAATGTGATCAAGTAAACATGATGTGAAGCATGTGAGCAACTTGATCATACACCAAAACAGTCATATAGAAATGACTACAATGATTACATAGCAAAACAAATTATCATCCGAACATGCAACCAATAAAGCACAATAGCATAAGGATGTATGCACGTCCAATACATAAATACGATGCAATGAGAATAACAAAGCATAGATATTGAATGTAACTCAAAGCACCATAAAACGACGAGTAGAGTAAAATAAAACAAAACAAGGTTTTCTAAAAAAAAAATGTCTTCTCCCCCTTAATATATGCATCTCCCCTATGACTTTTTCCCCCTACGAATGTGGTTGAGGTAGAATTTCACTCCCTATGAATGTGCACATAAGTCATAGAGAAATGACGAAACACACCGGCATACTCTCCCCCTTTTTGTCACAAATAAAAAAATAAATCAAGAGGAAGGAGGGAAGAAAAAGAAGATATGAACAAGGGTAAAAGATGATGCATGAGGGGTGCAAGATGAATGAGAAAATGAAGCTCAAACGAAAGACAAAACATCCAAAAAAAATGCTACAAAGCATAAAGTAAATATAACATGCTTAGGATGATGGAACAAGGTGTAGACCAATGACATGGCAAGGATACAAGAACATATTATATGTGCTAAAAGGTCTAAAAAGACTTAACTAGCATGAGTGAGTGCAAAACATGTCGAGTGTTGGAGTGTGTGCGAAAAAGGTGCATTAAGTGTGCATCTAGTATGCATGTAAGATGCATGATCAATGCATGAACAAGCACTCATGAGGCAAAGTGTATAAAACATACAACCAATGATTAATACATGATAAATATGAATAATTATGGTGATCCCTAAAGTTTGGTACTCATCGGAGTCTAAAACAATGAGAAAATGTCATTTAGGCATTTTATCAAATACTTGGAGTGCATACACTACACATGTATGTTAAACAATGCATGAACATATGAAAATTTTGCCTAAATACATGTTATTTTTGCCACAAGGGGCCAACATCCAAAGAAAATTGTCATTTAAAACAAAACTTAATAAAAAAGATTGACAAAAAATTAAGTTTTCCAACTCCCATTTGAGAAAATCTCAACTATAAACATAAAACCCCCAAAAACATAATCTAAGGATTAAAATCAATGAAAAGAGTTAAAAATTACCTTAAAGATATTAATGGAATGAAAAACACATGAATTTAGTTGGGTTTTGATGTTGAAATATTAAAACAGGGGTTTGGGAGAAGATGGGAGACGTTTAAAACAAATGTTCCATAAAATACCCTTTAAAAAGCTGATCCGGAAATTTTCACGGGAAGCTTACTCACGAAAATTACTCGGAAATTTTTTGCAAGATGATTACTCGCGAAATTACCCGTGAAATTGTTCACAGTAAGTCTTACTCGCAAAACAAATCATGAAATCTCTGTCCAATCTTTGTGATTGAGCTTTACTCACGAAATTTTTCGCAAGTAAGCCTTACTCGCGAAAACACCTAGAAAACCTGTTTTTTGCTCAAAAACAACTTGAAATTTTTTGAAAACATGGGTGATATAAATCACTTCCAAAAGCAAACAAAAAGAACAAAAATCTTTTTGGTTTGATCCATATATGGTTGAGCACACACACATAACATTTGAACATGTACAATCACATAAATGAAATAAGTATTCATTGAACATTAGACTTGTATGTTGTGTGTGTGTAGCAAATGTGGAATAATCTTTAGTCTAGAGTGAAACGTTAACGATCAATTCAATCAAGTCATACAAAACTGGTACTAAATCAAGTGGTTTATCTCAATTATAGAAATGAATATATATAACCTCCCACAAGAAAATGATTACATAACTTTGAAGTTTTTCATTTGGCTTATTTACAAATCATAACATTTGATCATTTTTGAACAATACATCTCATTTTGAGGCCGGTCCTTGAAATTTTTTGATATTTCAATATTGAGAATAAGCCATTGGCTTTTTGAGCATCATACATTTTAATAAAAAGTCACTTTCCCTTTTTCCTAGTCAAATATTAGTATGCGCGATGGTTTTTGCAGCTCATTATCTCTTTTTATTTTGAGATTTACATTTGTTGAGCTCTTTAAGCAAAAACATAAAAATAAAATGGGAAAAGATACAGTCACAAGTCTATGCAAGTATCAAAATCATCAAGACTATTGACCAATCATTTATGACAAGTTTGAAAATCTATTTACAACAATTACACATAATTTTCAAGATTTCTCAAACAAAGATATATGTGCATACAAAACAAACTAAACTCATAAATGCACTACGCCATTAGTACGAAGGTACTAGGCCAAACTTACATGTAAAATGTGCTCAAACATATACGATCAAACTTTTTGAATTTTTCACATTTTTATGTGGTTTTGGATTTTTACACACACAAAATAAGGACATAAAAGTAAGATCAAAAGCAAAAACAAAACAATGCATGTAAAAAGATCCATGATGCACAAATGCATGACAATAAAGCATCTAATGCATAAAGGATCCTACAAAGATCGAAAGAATTAGATTAAGGACCAAAAGAGCATAAGCTCAACCATAGGAACCCTTCCTCATCCAAACAAAACAATTGTTTAGAATGAGTGTCTCATGAGAAGTGAGACGAGGGTTGGAAGAATGAGAACCGGAGATGTACATAGACAAGGAGGTAAGAGCATTAACAACTTGTTTCAACAACATACAATTTTCCCCCAAATCCGGTTTTGTTTTCATAGCACACCTTCCAAACAGCTCAAGTTTCTCTTTTCTTTTTATACTTTTAAGAGCTTGAAACTTAGAGCAATGTGGTCTAAGATGACCAAAGACACCACAATGGTGACAAACAATATGTTTAGGTCTACTAGGCCTTTTGGGAAGGGATCTAGCAACATGAGTATATTCTCTCTTCAACTTATGACATTGAGGTCTTATATGACCAATCACACCACAATGGTGGCAAGTAGGAACAAAATTAGATCCACTCAATTCCCTAGGATGGGACCTAAATAGAGGTTTAGGTTTAAGAGCCTTTCTCACCACCTTTTGATTTCTTTTATGTGGAGAAATGTACACCGATTTGTCCTTTGAGGTAGAACACACAATAGGCACAAAATCGGGTACCACAACATGATTGCAACATATATTTTCTTTCTTTTTAGTAACAAGTTCAGGAATCAAACACTTGGCATGCATCTTAAGAGATTCATTTTTACATTTAAGATCATTAACAAGTTTGTTAGACAAAATAAGTTTAGCATCCAAATCCATATTCAAACATTCAAACTCTTTCAGCTTTTCAAGAGAATTTTCAACAAGCTTCTTATATTTTTCAACCAATTTATTGGATTCATTGAGCTTAGCAATCAAATCATCATTTTCACAATGAAACTTGCTCAAATTCTTCTAAAATTTCTTAGCCTCTTTCTTCAAGAGTTTGATGTTAGGAATATCAACAACACCCAAAGATTCATATAACATGGCATCACAATCATGAGGATAAATACTCATAGAGGCATTTTCACAAACACATGACATGTTACAATCAACAACATCCGTAAAAGCATACAAAGCATTATCCATGACAATAAACACAATGGGTCAAGGATCACACTTAGGTAATGAAACCAAAATAAGTGTACCCACTCTGATACCAATTGAAAGCTCGAAATTCATGTTAAAACACAAAAGCTTGTTTAGACCCCCAATTAAAAATTACAGCTAGATTGCTTTTACTCTAACTTATCAAAGTGTGAAACAAGAGTAAATGAAGTGCAATCAACCAATACTACTCTAGTGTATAAACAAGAACAACAAACAATAAAAGTAAAGCACAAGAGTAAGGGAAGAGAGAATGCAAATACAAGATAACACGTCGATGTGTTATTGAAGAGGAAACCAAAATACTCGATGTAAAACCTCTCTGCTACCCTCCAAGCGGTAATCGATCCACTAGGCAATCGGTTGGGATACATGGGTTAGTAAGAGACCCTCCAAGTCTAATCTACCTGATGCACCTAAGCCCTCTAAGCTTCTACTCCAACAAGGTTTCTTGGAACCGTGTCTTGTCTAGCTTTCCGGATCTCGTAATACACCTAATTGCATCCGCCAAGCCTCATCGGCTTCTTTTGGCAAATCCCCAAAACTTTCCAAGCTCCAAGACACTTTCTACACTCTAAATATGTGTGGGTTGTGTTTGGTTACAAATCTCTTATCAAGGTATGATAATGGGAAAAGGAAGGAGAAGAAGCTACAATGATTTCTCACTAAGGATGAGTAGCTCTCTCTCTAAAAAAATGGGTGTGTGTGTTGTAGAAAACCTATCTAGGGTTTTTCTCTTTGAATGGCCTCCTTTATATTTGTGGGTAATGAGGGTATATATAGTATGGGTGAAGGGTAAGAAAGTCACTCTTAAAAATCCTCCAAGCAAAATGTTTCGTAACTACATCGCGGGAAGGCGTTACCCGCGAGACACTCGTAAAACTAACGACTGACACGACTCTTGACTTCCAAATCATGTGCTTCTCATATGTCCTTTTCATGAGAACCCTTCTCGCGAGCTAATAGCATCACCGCCGTTTGTTTGTTTAGACCCTTTACAAATCAAATTAGTTTAACCTAATGAATTAATCAAGTAATTACTTAGGTTTATTATTCAAATCTAGGTTAGAAACATATAACCATATTACTTAGTGCAGAAAAGTAAATAAGACAGTAGTATGATGATTCAGGAAAACTAATAAAACCAACCATTTCAAGGTAAAACCCTGGGGAAGATTTAATCTAACTATCCTTAAGGTAGACAAATCCACTATGTCATCTGCCTAATTATGCAAGTGTGTGAACTCTGAACCCTAACATTGTTTTACCCAATAAAAAAAACACACTAGATAGACCATTTTAATAAACTATAATAGGAAAATTTTGACACCACTTTTATCGAAAATATAAAAAGCGATTAACAATATTTATTATTTTATTATTCTCCCAATAATATGTTTCTAAAAATATCTTCTAAACTGATTGTCCGAGGGCAATGGTTAACATTTCTCTTTAACTTTTAGTTTTTAATTTTTAGGAAAAGTTAATAGATGCTTTAAAGGTATTTTTAATAAACCATTTCAAGAAAAATTTTATGAGAACTTTCTTAATAGAAGAAAACAATTAATGTTTTGACAAACTGTTTTTATTTTTCATAAAAATTGTATCAAAACTTTCTTAAAATTGTTTATTAACAATTGATAATTCCTTGGAGATCAGTAGGTTGATAAGTCTCGGGCGCTGATGATCTTAAGGCTGGATCCCGAAAACAAACACTAAATTAGAGGAGACCGGTGGGGACTGGCCAAAAGTCCTCCGATGATGAAGTTAGCGAATTTGGAATTCTTAGTAAGAAAGAAGTGACTTCTGAAAATATAATGTTTGAATGCCTTACCTTCTCATCGAAGAATGCTTATATAGCATGTGTGGAACGGTTATCTATTTAATAACCGTTCCTAATGTCGAGGAGTCCGGAGAATTTAAAGGTAACTTCCATAACCGCCATGAAAGTTACCTCGGTTGGACGGCTCGTTCCATAGTGGTTAATGAAGAATTTGGCACTTAGTAGTTCAATCCAATGAACTCGTCCATCTTTCATTAAGGACGGACGAGACTATCAAGGACAGCTCGTCCTTGTCCAAATGATTCTAAGGATGGACAAGCTTCCCATGGGGTCTCATCCGTCCAAAGACGGATGAGGTAAACAAGGACGCTTGGGACGATCACCTCGTTTGCCTGGTTCACCCTAGCTGGTCTTTCATTGGGCGAGCCATATGGATGAGTTCAAGAGTTGGTGTTTTATGACACCATCAACAATTACCCTAAGGGTACCTGTTAACATAAACCTTCATTTTTTAGCTACTAAATAAGTTATTCCCACTTGGGCATGCGCCTATTTGAAATTTGATTATAAGTTAGTTTTTTGCTTATTTTATGCACTATTTATAGATTTTACACAATTTTTTATCTCAACTTTATTTCAAATCATTTAAGTTTTAGTTCTTTAAAAATAAACTAGTTTTTAACTTTTTGTTTCACATTATGCAAATCAACCATTAAAAATGAGCATTCTCAATGTTTTTTTCCATCCGAACAAAGAAATGTTCATTTCACCTTATTATTTATATTGCTTTTGGATTTCATAATGAAATTAGCTAGTTTCCACTTCCCAACCTATTTTGAATTTTGAAGTTAGAATTTAGAAAACATTTTCTCTATGTGTTGATAGTTATATTAATACTTCGTCAATTAATTGGTTTAGCTCCAAATTGATTATAAGTTTATGATCCGATTGGGGCCATTTAGGAGTGTCAATTTGCCTTGATCAAATTACAAAATTCGCACGTAATGCGGGTGCCACGATGTCCCCGTCATTTAGCACAATGTCATTAAGGGTTTAAAGGACGATGAAGGTGTCCGGCATGAAGAGGAGAACCAAGTTTCGGGTTTGCTTATTGAGTACTACTCTCAATTATTTTCAACCTCACATCCTCATGATTTTGATCGTATCCTTGACGGGGTTGATACAATTGTTCTTGAAGAGATGAGGGTAGAGTTAGCACGTCCTTACACTTCTGAGGAGGTAGATGCTGCTATTAAGGAGATGGCACCTTTGAAGGCTCCAGGGCCAGATGGTATGCCTCCATTATTCTATCAAACCTATTGGTCGGATGTAGGAGTGGATGTTCATCAAGCGGTCTTGTCCACTTAAATTCGGTTCTATCTTGAAATCTATTAACCATACTTTCATTACTCTGATTCCAAAAGTTAATAATCCAAAAAAGGTCTCAAATTTTAGGCCTATCAGTTTTATGTAATGTGATTTATAAGATTATTAGTAAGGTGATAGCCAATCGCCTTAGACCTTTGCTTAATTCCATTATTTCGAAACGCAGTGCCTTTACTGGCGATAGATTGATTACGATAATATCTTGATAGCTTTTGAGTCTTTACACCATATGAAGACTAATTGCACAGGAAGGAAAGGTTTTATGGTCCTAAAGCTTGATATGAGTAAGGCCTATGATCGAGTGGAATGGGTTTTCCTTGAGAAGATTCTTTTGAAGATGGGGTTTCGTGGATTCTTGGGTGGCTTTAATTATGGAGTGTATTCGTCTTGTGACTTATTCAATCCTTGTTAATGGAGAGCCGAAGGGTTTAATTACTCCTTCTAGAGGCTTAAGACAAGGCGATCCCCTCTCTCCTTTCTTATTTTTGTTTTGTGCGGAGGGTTTAAATGCTATTTTCGGAGAGAGCGACCTTGGATGGAGAGATTGAGGGTTTTTCCTTATGTAGGAATGGACCAAAACTTATGCACCTTTTCTTTGCGAGATGATTGTCTTATCTTTTGCGGAGCGACATTGGAGGAGTGCCTTAAGATCCAGATCCTTTGTTGGATATCTACGAAGTGGCTTCAGGCCGATGATTAACAAGGAGAAAACTACGCTATTTTTCAGCGAAATACGAGATACACAAACGCAAGATGCAATCAAAGTGGCACTCAATGTCCCCGCCATTCAACACTATGAAAAATATTTGGGGCTTCCATCCTTTATTGGCAGGGAAAAGAAGGCTTGCTTTACTAAGGTGAAAGAACGAATATGGGTGAGGATGCAAGGTTGGAAGGAAAAGCTTTTGTCTCAAGCAGGAAAGGAGGTTATGATTAAGGCTGTAATTCAATCCATTCCTACGTACTCGATGAGTGTTTTTAAATTGCCGATCAGTCTTTGTAAGGATATTGAAACAATGATTCGCAAATTTTGGTGGGGGCAAGGTGATTCAAAAAAGATTCATTGGGTGAAGTGGAGTTCCTTGTGCTCTTCTAAGTCGATTGGTGGGATGGGCTTGAGAGATATCCAAAAGTTTAACAATGCTCTTTTGGCTAAACAAGTATGGCGGTTGATCCATCATAAAGACACTTTGCTCTACAAGGTGTTTAGTGCGAAATACTTTCCTCATGGGAGTATTATGGACGCTTGAGTTCCTCAAAGGTGTTCATATGCTTGGCGAAGTATCTTACAAGCTCGGGAGGTCATTGAGAAGTGTGCTATCTAGCGTGTGGGTAGTGGTCATGGGATAGATGTGTGGAAGCATAGATGGCTCCCAAACCCGACCTACAACAAAATTATTTCTCCAAGAAGAGTCTTCTGTGTCTCGAGTTAGTGAGTTGTTCTATCCGGATACTCGAATATGGGATCCGGGAAAGCTTGAGGAGAATTTCTATCCGTGGGAGGCGGAGATGGTAAGTCGGATTCAAGTCGGTGTTGGTAGTGTCGAAGACCTCTTGGTTTGGCCCCTGACTTGATGGTTCCTTCGGTGTTCGTAGTGCTTATAGATTCCTGGCTTCGAAAATTTTAGCTCTCAACCAAGCTCTTCCTCGGGTATTGAGCAAAGCAAAGACTTTTGGAAAAAAATTTGGAAGATCCGAGCCCCTAATAAGATAAAACATTTCATTTGGCGTGCGGCAAAAGATGTGCTTCCGACTAAACAGAATTTGCGTGCTAGACATATTCCCATTGATGAAACCCGTGATCTTTGTGAGGATCATTAGGAGACGTTGCTGCATAGTTTATGGCTGTGTGACCATGCTCGGTTTGTTTGGAAGTCTGATCCAGGTTTTGCTCCCTTATTTCGAAAACGGTATCGATCGTTTCGAGACTTGCTTGAGGCGGTGATGCTGAAAAGTTCTCGATTTCGGGTTGCTCTATTTTGCACCATAGCTTGGAGTTTATGGCAGCGGCGTAATAGGCTCAGGGAAAAGCAGCCATCATGGACTCTGCATGAGTTGGGCGATCGAGCTAAGGCTTATGTTGTGGATTTTCTCAACGCGAATTCTCAGCCTTCACAGGGTTCTTCTCGGTGTGCTCAGGTGTCTTGGTCTCCGCCGATGGAATCGGTATACAAAGGAAACTTTGATGCGGCCTTCTTTGACACGTCTGGTTGCGCGAGTGTTGGAGTGGTGTTCCGTGATTTTCGGGGCCAAGTGATCGCAGCTTTGAGTCAAAAATTCCTTTGGTTCAATCGGTGGAGTGGCAGAGGCTATGGCTGCTCGTCGGGCCTGTTATTTGCCAAAGAGCTGAGTTTGTTTGATGTGGAGATAGAAGGGGATTGTTCAAGGGTTCTTGCGGCTCAAACATGGCGAGGAGTCGTAGCACTTTATTTGGTCATGTGATTGATGAGTGCAAGAGTCTAGGGCGTCGTTCGTTCTTGCAAGTTCAATCACGTCGGGAGGGAAGGGAATAGGTTGGCGCATGCTTTAGCTAGGAGAACAGATTATATCTGCAGACACGGATGTATGGGTAGAATCTCTACCTAGTGATTTGGATAATGTATTCCAATCGGATTTGATTCAATAAAATTTCCTTACCTTTTTCTCAAAAAAAAAAAAAAAAAAAAAAGAAATAGCTGCGCAAGATTCGCAACATTAAAGAGGCAAACCACTCTTTTGACACCTACGCAATTTTTTGTTGTTGTGTTGGGCTATTTATAACGGATAATGATTATCGTTGACTCATTGTCCTTCCGTCTGTAAATTACTGATTCCGTGACTTGTTTTCTTACATATAATCTTTGCTATATAAATTTTTTTTTTTAAACAATATTTTTATTGACATAAATTGTACGAAATACTCTCCTCTAGGGTAGGAGTTTCTCTCTCTCGTTGGTATACGAGACTTTCTCCCTTAGGTCCGACTAAGGGTTTGTCTTTGCTTCAAGTTTAACATTAGTTAGAGAGCTTGTTAAGATATGGCTGAAGAAGTAATACACAACCCGGGAAGCTTGAAATTAACTACAGAGGAGGAGGAAGTAATAGCTATTTCGGATGAAGGCAGGCGGGAAGAGATTGAAAGTCGCTCTCAAAGTTTGATCGGTAAGCTTCTCACTTGCAAACCTTTCAATAAGAGAGCAGCCCAAAGTACCCTAAAAAGAGCTTGGGGTTTGGAGAATAAAGTCCAGGTAGTGGAGGTTGGAGCAAACCTTTTTCAATTCAAATTTCAGATCGAGTTTGATATGGAGAGGGTTCTAAGAGATGGGCCATGGACTTTTGATAATCAAATCCTATTATTAGTTCGATGGAAAGCTGGAATGACTACCGGTAATGTTAAGTTTGAATCAGCATCCCTTTGGGTGCAAATTTGGGGAGCACCGTTTGATATGGTATCCCCAAAAATAGCAGAGGAAATAGGCAACCGGTTAGGTATTGTGGAGGAAGTGGAGAAGAGATCAAAACAGGATATTCCTGGTTTCTTTATGAGAGTTAAGGTGGCCATTCCCTTAGCCAAACCCATTCGGAGAGGAGCATTTCTTGCGATTCGTGGGACAAAGAAGTCGGGTAACTTTTAAATACGAAAGACTCACTATGTTTTGCTATCATTGTGGGTTGCTCGGCCATGACCTCAAGCATTGCGCCAAACATTTCGCAATGGCTAAGGGCAAGGGCAATGGGGAAGTGGAGCACCAGTATGGGGAATGGATGAAAGCATCCGGAAGCCGTGTCCGCTCTCCAAATCGCAGAGGTCAAGCTCGTGAAATGGAAGATCATGGAGATGTAGAGAGAGGAACGATGAGGGAGATGATGAACAGGGGCGGCGCAGGGGTGCGGGCGAGAAGGGATGGAGATGACAAAGGCATTAATGATGAAAATGACAAGGAAATTAATGAGGGAAACGTGAGCATTGGGACTGCTCGAGAAATCTCACCGGCGAATCCCGTGAAGCGTGGCAAGCAGAGTACGGAGATAGACAAGTTGAAGGAAGTTGATGGGCCATGCATGAATGGGCTGGATGCAGGAGCTGGGCCTTTAAATGAAGGTGGAAAAAACAAGCCTCAGGGAAATGAAAAACAAAGAACGTGGACCAGGCTTGCACGTATGGACCAAGGGCCTATGGACGCAAGAAAAGAAAGCTCAACACAAATTCTAGGCAAACGTTCTCACCATGCACAAAGCAGAAAGAAGTAAGTCCTTTTATTTTAGATGAGCAAGTAGGAAAGAAAGCTAAAACTGGGAATGTGACTCAAACATTTGAAACGGCGGGGGTGTCGGAACACCCTCGCCGAACACAATGAGGCTATTAAGCTAGAACGCCAAGGGCTTGGGAACCCTTGGACAATTCGAAACCTTTACGATATCGTGAGGGATGAAGCTCCTACCGTCTGTTTCCTCATGGAAACCAGACTTGATAAAGAAGGGTTTAAACACCATTGTAGAGAATTAGCTTTTCCGAATAAATTTATTGTCAAAAAGCCTCATTCGGGTGGAGGTTTAGCTTTGGTTTGGAAAGAGGATGTGAAGCTAGAAGTTTTTAATTATACGGATAACCATATTTTGGCGAAAGTGACTGAGGGGTCTGGTTTTCAATGGTTCTTGGCTGGCTTTTATGGCTGGCCGGATGGTAGTCAAAAACACAAGTCTTGGACCTTATTAAGGCATCTATCCTCAATTGTTAATGGGCCGTGGTGCTGTGTTGGAGACTTTAATGCATTTCTACATGCCTCGGAAAAGCTAAGTAGCCACCCACCACCGGTGAAGCATATGGAAGACTTTGGGAATGCACTTGAGGAGTGCCATTTGATTGATTTGGGGTTCCAAGGATATAAATTCACCTGGAATAATAAGAGACCGGTGTCTTTGCAAATACTAGAGAAAGACTTGATCGGGTGGTTGCAAATAAGGAATGGATGGACTACTTCTCGGCAAGCTCGGTTTTCCACAAATTTGCTCATGCATCGGATCATATGGCTATTATTTTACTGATGACCGGTCGATTGTAAATTCAAAGGTAGAATGGCTCGGGGGTTCATGTTTGAAGAAAGGTGGCTGTTAGAGGAGGATTGTGGAAGGGTGATTGAGGAAGCTTGGTGTCGTGTAGGATGTGTGGGGTCGCCCATGGCCAGTATTAGCACTAAAATAAAATGTTGTGGGGCTGATTTAAATTCCTGGGGGTCGTCTAGAACAAAACCGGAGGTGAAGGAAATCAAAAGGTTGAAGAAAGTGCTTGAAAGACTACATGAAGATGACCAAACCGAGGCAACCGGAATCGAGTTTGTGGCGAGCAAGAAAAGCAACTCGATGATTTGTTATTGAAGCAAGAACTTTATTGGGCGCAAAGATCCCGCTTGGCTTGGTTAAAGGCCGGAGATAAGAATACAAAATTTTTCCATTCTAAGGCCTCGCAACTGGCGTCGTAGGAACTTTGTACATGGCATTACAAATTCTGATGGGGTTTGGGTTGAGAAGACTCAAGAGGTAGCGTATGTGGCAGTCCAATATTTTGAAAATTTGTTCTCCTCTGGAAGGTGTGACCGGCTTGAGGAATGCTTGGATGCAGTAAACCCTCGTTTCTCTCCGGAGATGCTTAATATTTTGTCCAATGATTTTGATGCGGAGGAGGTTAAAAGGGCGATTTTCCGGATGGGACCGACCAAAGCTCCTGGACCGGACGGTATGAATGCTTTATTTTACCGTAAATTTTGGCATATTATAGGTAATGATGTAACTTGTGCTGTGCTAGATTTTCTAAATACTGGTATTATGTTGCCTGAATTAAATTATTCCCATATTGTACTCATACCTAAGGTTAAGTCTCCGGAAAAATGTCCGATTTTAGACCTATTAGTCTTTGTAATGTCATTTATAAAATAATTTCTAAAGTCTTGGCGAATAGGTTGAAGTTAATCTTACCTCAATTAATTTCTCCTAACCAAAGTGCTTTTGTGCCGGGGCGTTTAATTACGGACAATATTCTGGTGGCCTATGAGACTTTGCACTCTTTGCATGGTCGGAAAAAGGGCAAAAAAGGCGCGATAGCTTTGAAATTGGATATTAGCAAAGCGTATGACAGAGTTGAATGGCCTTTCTTAAAGGGTATGATGATCAAGCTAGGATTCCCGCAAGGGTGGATTAACCGGATCATGAGTTGTGTCACCACCACATCTTTTTCCATCCGGCTAAATGGCAAGGCCTATGGGAATTTCAGACCTTCTAGGGGTCTTCGCCAGGGGGATCCTCTGTCCCCTTATTTATTTTTGCTTTGTGCTGAGGCCTTCACATCTCTACTGGCGAAGGAAGAGGAGAATAGTAGGATTCATGGAGTGTCCATTAGCCGTTTTGCCCCTTCTATATCTCATTTGCTTTTTGCGGATGACTCTCTTGTGTTTTGCCAAAACAAGCGGGAGGAAGTGCAAGTGATTTCTCAAGTCCTTGAGTTGTATGCTGTGGCCTCCGGGCAATGCATCAACTTCGAAAAATCTTCGGTTTTCTTTAGCACTAACACAACAAGGGTGCAAAGGGATTGGATAAAAAATAAGTCGGGAGTTCAGGAAGTAGAGAAATTTGAGTCCTATTTGGGCTTGCCCACTTTGATTGGCCGGTCAAAGTATCATGCCTTCTCTTTTCTTAAAGAAAGGGTTTGGAAGAAGATTCAAGGGTGGAAGGGAAAGCTATTATCTAAGGCGGGGAAGGAGGTCCTAATTAAAGTCGTGGCCCAATCAATTCCTACGTACACGATGGGAGTGTTTCAACTTCCAATGAAACTTTGTAATGAACTGAATATGATGTGTGCTAGGTTTTGGTGGGGCCAATGTGGAGATGAAAAGAAGATTCATTGGAAGAGTTGGGAGTCCCTTGTCCGGCCAAAGAGAGGGGGAGGTCCGGGGTTCAGAGACATTCGAAGCTTTAACCTTGCAATGTTGGCAAAGCAAGGATGGCGAATGCTAACCGATCACGCTTCTCTTCTATATAGGTGTTTTAAAGCAAAATACTTTCCCCGATGTACTTTCCTTGAGGCGGTTGATCACCCAAATAGCTCATATGTTTGGAAGAGCTTACTTGCTGCTCGACCTATTTTGAAGAAAGGATGTTGTTGGCGGGTTGGTTCGTGCTCTTCTATCCGGGTGTTAGTTGACAAATGGCTGCCCGACCATCCAACTAACAAGATTCTAGTCACTCCTTATGATGTTGGGGAAGATTGGTTTGTATCGGAACTAATTGATTGGGATACCCTCCAATGGAACCGTGGCTTTATTGACATGGCTTTCAATAGGTTCGATCACGAAGCTATATACCGGATCCCCCTGAGCGGGCGTTGTGTTCCGGACAAGCTTTTCTGGCTGCATAACAAAAATGGGAGGTATTCGGTGAAATCCGGCTATCATACAGCAAGGTTTTTGTGGAATGAGTCAAGCGGAGGGTGGGGATCCTGTCCGATGCCGAGCAAAATAAATTTGGGCGAGAATATGGAATTTTCGCATTCCAAATAAGATAAAAATTTTTATATGGCGTGCTTGTCACAACATTCTTCCAACGCTTGAAAGGCTTAGGCGGCGGAGGATTATTGAAAATGATATGTGCCCCATTTGCATGCAAGACTCTGAAACTATTATTCATGCTCTTTGGGAATGTGGTGCAGCCCAGGATGTTTGGGTCATTTGTTCTCTCAAATGAGCTTTGCGAAAGGGGCGACTGCTCGATCCTCTGTTCTTCACCTGGTGGAGGGGCAAATGCATAGGCTACCTAAGGATGATTTTGAAGCTTTTATGGTACATTGCTGGCTGCTGTGGCATAGGCGCAACCGGGTTGTGCATGGGGGTCTGTTGCGGGAGCCGAGAGCTTTGATTGATAGGGCAAAGTGTTTACTGGCAGAGTATAAGGAAGCTCAAGGGCTTCGTCTATCCCCGCCCCTGCTGGTCCGTGCCTGGGTTGGCGGCCACACGATAGTTCAACATTCAAGTTGAACTTTGATGCGGCGGTCTTCTCAATCGCTTCAGCTTCCGGTGTGGGCGTCTTGATCGAGAACGCCCGGTGGTCAGGTGATGGCTGCCTTGTCGTCAAGAGGACTTGCAGTCTTGGACAATGATGAGGCTGAAGTTTTAGCATGCCGTCGTGCCTTGGAATTTCTCTTGAAGCCGGATTCTCGGATTTAATTGTGGAAGGAGACAATGCAAATGTGATGAGATCCATTGTGTCATCTCAGGCTGATTGGTCTCGGCCGGGAGCCATTTTTGATGATGTCCGCCGCTTGGGTGGAAGGCTACGTCGGGTGGAGTTTAGAACTATTAGGCGTACGGCTAATGGGGCTGCCCATTCATTAGCTAGATTTGCTAGAAATATTAGGGAGGAAATTGTTTGGTTGGAGGAAGATCCTCCTCCAGCCCTTGAAGCTTTACATGTAGACTCAACTTATTTGTCTTTGGAATGAAATGGTTTGGCTTTCAAAAAAAAAAAAAAAAAAAAAAATACGAAATAAAATATTCATCATTCACCAGAGTTTATTCACCAACTCATACATTTCTAAGCCCACACAGCCACACCAAACAGATTCGCATTATGTGGAATATTTTTTTTTTTTTCATAAGAGGATTATTATTAAGTATTAAGAAGCCTTATTACATGTATTGGCCTAGAAATTTTCCTATTTGATTGTATAGTTAAGTCGATGACCAGGTACGGAGTTTGGACTTTGAGTTAAGGGGCGACTACGGTCTCTAGTTCGACAACTTCTTAGCCACTGAGGTTATTTTTTTTTTTTTTTGAATTTTTGAATATTTGATGTGTGCGTTTGCTGGGTAAAGACAAAATTATTCTGTTTAAAACTTTTTAAAGGGCCAGTTATTTGTTTGAGTAAAATTGGTTAATTGGACTTAATTTTTTTTAGCTTTGCTATTGGTGATTTTTGTTGTTACACAAATGTTTTTGGGCTAGTATATGTTGTTTTAGATTTTAGATCTATAAATTTTTTTAATGGCCTTTAAAATGAGGAAAGTGCTAGAAGTATATTGCTAATATAGTGAGTGATTATTGGTAAGTAAAAAAGTGATATAAGTGACAAACCAAGATGCGAACCAATAAGAATTTGTACCTCAACAGTTTATAAAAATATTGTAGATAAGTTTGTAACTGTAACGTTAGTCTAAAAAGAATCAATGATATTGTTAAGGGGGCAAAATATGATTTTATAGAACAAAATTACTAAAATTAATGCACATATATATACACACACACTAATATATATATATATATATATATATATATATATATATATATATATATTTTTTAATTTAGGGGGCCATTGCCCCCCGGTCAATCAATGCTTCCGTCCCTATCGATGACTATTAATAGCTATTACGTTAACATTAGGAGTGTCAATTTTTATCCATATTCATGAACCTGTCCATTATCTACTTTATTTGAATAAGTCTTAACCCAACCCATTTGAATATTTGGGTTAAATGGGTAAAGACCCATTTGATTATTTAATTAGATGAGTCTAAATGGATAAATCCACTAATAACCACTAAACCCATCTAAAATTTAAATTTAAATAAACCCACAAAAACCCAATAAACCCTTCTAATCAAACACACTTTAGCACCTACTCTTCGACATTTCCTACGATTTCTTATCATCCAAATAGACTCCTAATAATCACAAAAACAAAAATAGCACACGATCACATTCTCGGCAACCAAACAAACACTACAAAACACAACCGATGACCTTGAAAATCAAAAAATCACTCATCCAAACTAATAACAAAATATTAAAAAAGCAAAAACAAAAAATCCAAATCCAAATCTTTATTTTGTTAGGACGGATCCTGAGGATGTGGACAATCTTCATGAAGTAGTGAAGGTAAACGAAGAGGGCGGTGCCGTGAGTGGCGGCGGCGAAGGAGCGGACGAACATGAGCACCCAATCGAGGTTTTCAGCGTAAGCAAAGAGCCTAGAGATCTGCTGCTCAATCTGCTCGAGCTACTACGCCGCCGTGTCCGCGCTCTAGTCGAGGTGCGGCAACGACGAGCTCAAATCCCTTTCTTTTTGTTTCAAAGAGCTACACGTCTTCATGTTTTCTTCTTTTTATTAAAAATTTATGCTTTGTTTGGATTCCAAGAAAGTTAGGAGAGAGAGGAAAGTTTAAATGAGTTAGAAAAGTGTTTTTACACTAATGCGTTAGTGGCAATATTAAAATTAAATCGGTTAAATGAGTGGGTTACTAATTAAATGGGTTGGGCGGGTAATGGATAATTAATTTATATATAAACGGGTTATAAATGGATAAATGGGTAATTATACACCCAACCCATTTATGATCCAACCCGCCCATTTGTCACCCCTAGTTGACACCAAATTTTTTTTTTTTTTTTTTTCACGTATTTTGCTTGTACTTACCCTTTTTCGATAAATAAATGAATTTTTTTTCCTGAAATAAATAAGTAAAATTAGAACATAAATGAAATATAATGAAATAGAACCACTCAATTAATACATCTGGAAATATGAATAAAATAATATTATCATAACTGTCAATAACACGAGGGCTTTTTAACCCCATCTGTTATGCGTCTATGATAGAATCATAAAGTAGCTCATGGTGGAAAAACACCCATCAGTAAGGCTTTTTCACCCTAACCATTATGATAGCAGGGCCGGCTCTATGGTGAGTAAAAAATGCAACCGTTTAAGGTCCCAAGTAAAAAAAAAGGCCCCTAAATTTTAACTAATAAGATTATTTATAATCAATAAATAAAATAAATTTTTTATTAGATGAAAAAAATAAAAAAATAGAGAAAAATGCAACGTAGTCCACAATATTTTTCACAACACTTGTACAACTAATGCTAAGTAGCAAGTTATTATAGCCTATTGTTGATGGCAAAAAAATAATTATAGTGATATTTTCAAATAAAAAACAAAAAACAGTTTAAAATCTAGGATTTGTTGTAAAAAATATTGTGAATGTTGCACTTCTAAAAAAAAAGAATAATAATAAGTGTTTAATTAGCAAACTTTTACTAGTTTTCATCTAAATCTACCATTAACACCACTGTTTTACTTACCATTATCAATCTATCACATCAACAAGTATGAAAAATTTTGTCAAATTTTTTTTGTCTTAAAAATTCAAAAAAAAAAAAAAAATTCTATGTAGTTCATGTTAATTAGTAGTAATTTTGCATCTAAATAAGATAATCAATTTTCGCCTTAGGCCCCCAAATGCATCAAGCCGCCCCTGTGATAGAGTCATAAAATAGCTCATGGCAGAAGAATAGTCATATGATTCATGTGAATAATTCAAATGAATCTTTCAAAAACATGAACCAAAAACTTCATTTCTTTAGAAAACACAGCTTTCCCGCAACTTAATATACCAACTCGATCTTTACTTGCATCGCACTCCTCAAAATTTTAAATACCTCCAGAGTTGAGATTTCTTGGAAAGTATTACATATTCTTACTATCTTAGTTTGAAACTTTGAATTACATTCTTTCAAAAAAAAAAAAAAAAAAAAAAAAAACTTTGAATTACATAAAACAGAAAAGTTGTTAGCAAAGTCGATAGTATATGTGAATCTGTGATTAGAAACTCATTAAAATTTTATACACTTAAATTATCTTGTTCAGTGGTAATGAAGTGATCAATCTTAAATTCTAATTCCTTTATGTGACATAGTTTTATATTTTTCAATTATTAATTTTGTTCATTTAGCCTCTCTCATGTAGTGCTAAAATATTCCAAAATATATACTTACAATAAGTCTTGCCTGGGGTATGGTGATAACTTGAAATGATAAGCCTTGTCTAAATGTAGGAACATTAAAATTAACACTTGACCAAGCTTGTTAGATTACTCAAATAAACAATTAACATAAAATTTTCTTAGCAGTTTCGATAAATGAAATCAAATTGGTAGCTAAAACGCTTACACTTAGCTTGAAACAATTTATCTAATGAACTCATCTCAATGAAATAGATTATGCCAACCAACTATATTGAAAATAGATATGCACAGTCGGAAAATAACTTTGTCAAGGCCATGACTTAGCAAAAAATATATATATATATATATATATATATATATATATATATTGTATAAATTATGTAACAAACAATGGTCTTAGAGCATTCACAGCAGTGGATCTATAATTTTAGCTATTTAGCATCTATAAAAATTATTTTATCTATTTTACTTATACATATATTACAAAGAAAGGGATCTATTTTAGCTTTCAACATAATAAAATCATATAAACATCACAATAAAATATTATAACCACTACAATAAAATAATATATACCAATACCAAAAAAAACCCACAGCATCAACCACAACCACCTCTACCATCAGCCACAGCCACAACCACAACCACAACCACAACCACCACCACCACCACCACCACCACTCCAAAGCAAGGAAAAAAAAAAAGAAAAAAAAACACAAATCTCAATCTTTTTCCTCAGCCACACCACAATCACAGCTACCACCACCACCACCCATAGCGAAAAAAAAAAAAAAAAAAAAAAAAAAAAAAAAAAACCCAAAGCTTGATCGATGGAAAAACCCACAAAACCCACGATGAGGAAGGCAGCGGCGGCTTCGATGATGAAACCTAGAGCTTGGAACAACGATCGACGATGAAACCCAGTGGCGACTTGGGGCTTGGGGAGATCGGCGATGGGGCTTGGGGTGGGTCGGCGAGCTGGCTCGGTGGAACAGATCGGCGATGAGGGAGGCGGGCCGGCGAGCCGAGGGATGAGGGAGATGAGGGAGCTGGCCGTCAAGCTAGAGAGAAAAAAAAATTGAGGAAGAAAGAAGAAAGGAGAAGTCGGAGAGAGAGAGAGAGAGAGAGAGAGAGAGAGAGAGAGAGAGAGAGAGAAAAGGAAATGAAAAAAATATACAAAGCGGCATTATTTTAATCCAGGGGATGAATAAATTTTTTTTTTTTGTTTTTAGATGTGTGCTACAGTGCACATCTATAGATAGATGTGCACTGTAGCAAATTAGCTAAAATTTATAGGTTTGCCTCCACTTCTGCAAGCCTTTTTTAGTATATTGGTGGAGCTAAAATAGCATTATAGATTTTTAGCTCTCTTGTTGCAAATGCTCTTAGAAATTGGAAAAAAGGTATTTAAGTGATAGTCCATTAATAACATTTTTATGGTATCCTATATATTTGGTTCAAATCCTACCTCTCTTTTCCCCATTATCTATCTATAAAAAAATATTCATAAGAAAAAAAATCTTACTTTCTAGTAATGAGAAGTTGCTGCATGCTGCAGATATATGATCATTGATTTTATAAGATTACCAGAAACAAACATCTTTATCAAAAATACTAAAAATATGATGATTGGTAAAAGATTACCAGGAAACTAATTATTTTTTTAATAAGATTACCAGGAAAATAATATTAAAAAAATATGATCATTGGTATAATTATAAAAAGAAAAGGTAAAAACAAAAACAAAAGTAAACTTAAATGTCTATATATGTGATATGTCGCATACTAAAAGACTCGTTAATGTCTCTTTAGCATTCAAATTGAAAAAGAATCTAAAGCCTAATAAAAATTACCAAAGATCCTAAAACATTGGGTGATAAATGGTTAATCTCAGTTTTATTTTTAAAAATTATTTGATACCTAAAAGCAGCAAAATCGTTGTCTAGTAGTGGAGTAGGGAATAATTTCACAGGGAAGAGATAGGCAAGTTTGTGTAACCATTGAGATTACATTAACCAAGGATGCTTTCTTTCATTAATTCTGATAGGCTACATACCACAAAGTTCAAGGAAACCAAAAACTAGCCTCACCTAATAGGCTAATACCAGCAATTTATAATAAATAAATAAATGTTTGCTTTTTGAATAGGAAAACGAAATGGTCAAAGATGAATGCAAGTAAGAAGATAAGTATAAGCAAGAATGCAAGATAGCAAACACCGTACAAAATGAGTTTAGAATACAGAACACTTGAATTTTATCAAAACATTTGTGTGCATCTAATTCAACGTTTTGAGTACTGTTTTTATATACGTGCCAATTTGTCTATCAAAACAAAATATTTTGAAACTTGTATATTTTGAGATTACTAATTCAAGTTATTATTATCGTTAATATTATCGGGTAATGTTAAAGAATGTCATAAGAGTATTAGTATAAGAACTATTTTTATTGACAAATTTTTATATTTTTCATAAAAATTGTGTCAAAATTCAAAAATTTTCTAATATAATTTATTAACAATTATTTTAAATTCACCATGTTAACATGATCTTTGTTATATATATAACAAATCTTAGATTAAAAAGTTTATATCGTATTTAAAAATAAATAAATTAAAAATATATACAATGTACTTCACAAGAGATAAATTTTAAATAAAAAAATTGATGGAATGGGCGTGGGCCATGTGGAGAAGGAAAAGAAAATAATAATAATAGAAGTGTATCTTTTAATTGATTTGATGAGAGAATGATGCAAGAGAAAGAGATTAGATTCTTCTTTATTAGAGTGAGAGAGAGATGGTAAAACGTAGTGGAAAAAAAAAAGTGGGAAGCGTGGCCACCGGCCGATATATTTCACAAGGGGTGGACCCCACACTTGTGGGGTCCACTCCTTGTGAGAAAATGTGGTGTTTATTTTTTTATCAGAGAAGTAACATTCCTCGAGTGTGGGGCAGGGGCGGCTTGATGCATTTGGGGGCCTAAGGTGAAAATTGATCATCTTATTTAGATGTAAAATTACTACTAATTAACATGAACTACATAGAATTTTTTTTTTTTTTTTGAATTTTTAAGACAAAAAAAATTTGACAAAATTTTTCATACTTGTTGATGTGATAGATTGATAGTGGTAAGTAAAACAGTGGTGTTAATGGTAGATTTAGATGAAAACTAGTAAAAGTTTGCTAATTAAACACTTATTATTATTCTTTTTTTTTTTTTTAGAAGTGCAACATTCACAATATTTTTACAACAAATCCTAGATTTTAAACTGTTTTTTGTTTTTTATTTGAAAATATCACTATAATTATTTTTTTGCCATCAACAATAGGCTATAATAACTTGCTACTTAGCATTAGTTGTACAAGTGTTGTGAAAAATATTGTGGACTACGTTGCATTTTTCTCTATTTTTTAATTTTTTTTTTCATCTAATAAAAAATTTATTTTATTTATTGATTATAAATAATCCTATTGGTTAAAATTTAGGAGCCTTTTTTTTACTTGGAGCCTTAGGCGGTTGCATTTTTTGCTCAACCATAGAGCCGGCCCTGGTGTGGGGTCCACCCCTTGTGAGAAAATGTGGTGTTTATTTTTTATCAGAGAAGTAACATTCCTCGAAAACATGATATAACTTCTCCAAGTGTGAGAGAGAGAGGTTAAGCTGGTCAGAGCAAAATGGTACAATCTCGTGGATATATCCATAGTAGTCGTAGCCGTAGAACATGTTGACAAGGACAAGCTAACTACTCTTATTTTTTTGAAAATCTAACGGCGTTGATACTTACACGAATTCAGGTATCAAAATAAAAATATATATAAATATATACTCAGGGACCACAAGGGTCTATCATCATGTGTTGGATTTGTCACATGATCATAATGATGATAAAATGGGGGTCATCAATCTCACACCCCATCTGTCTAATCAGACCAGTGAATTCTTTTGTGGGGTCCCACACTCCCCTCCCAGTGTACCTTCTCAAAAATACTTCTCTGTTTTCTCAGCTTAACGATTCCCTAGCTATAATGTGTAGTACACATTGTAAAGATACAATTCCAAGTATTACTGGATTGTAGCATCCTGATCTTAACTAGTTTTTGGATTAACAATACTAGCCACACACCACCTGGCGTAAAAGTTTTTGAAATTGTTTCATTTGGTGTGCAATTTGAGCGATAGTTTTAACAAGATTTTGATAGTATATATGATATTATTTATTATTATCATATAGTGTGAGGTTGATGAGTCTATATCAGAGATACTTTTTTATTAAGAAAAAAATAATAATAAGTACGCACCCTATTGTATGGCCTGCCAACTTGTGCTGTTATGAGAGATAAGTTCATGTAAACAAAGAGTGCTTATTGTTTATTATTTTGTTGTGAAATTGGGTATGATTTATTAAAAGTGATACTAATAAATTCATGCAAACAAATGTGGAGAGAGAGTGTTTATCACTCAGATTGCTTTGTTGTGAGATTGGGTGCTTTGAAAGTGTATGTCTGAAGATTTTGTGAAGGATGCAAAAGTCTTTGGATATTTTGCTTACGCCAACTTGTATTTCAGTCACGAGGGTTGCACTTGCACGGGTGCTGAGACCAAAATAGAAATGACCCCAAAATGTAGGGACGAAAAGAGCATTTACGCGTAAATTTTACAAGCACGGAAAGTATAAGAAGAAAATGTAATCCAATGATGGATTTATCAAAATTCACATCCAATAAAAAAAAAATATTGAATAAGGATGTAATATTAAGTTACAACTAATACACTCGGCACAAAAAATGATTAGTCTCTCGTCGAAAGTCTTGAGGATATACTGTGCGAGAGCAAAAAAAAAAAAAAAAAAAAATTGTAACTAAAATTTTTCATTTAAAAAAATACAGAAAAATGTTTTTCGTAAAATATTTTACAATGCACAAACAAAGTGTTAAAAGTTGTTTGTTTTCAAATGTCTTGCTTTGCTATTGGAAATATTACATGATGAGTTATTTAGAATTAGCAGAAGATGACTTGTTACATAATAAGTGATTGACATGTTTCTCCATTAAGTAGCCAATATTATTGACATGCTCAAGATTACAAGAATTTCGAAAATGGTAATAATAATTAAAAAAGCATAAGATTATAGTTATTGATTGATTTGATTCTATTCCATTCCAGTGACAAATAAAAAAGAATGAGACAAAAAAGTGTAAAACCCTCTTATTCCACCTTAGAAAATTTCAAGTCATTTCAACCCATATGATATACATATACCTCTATAGTACAAACAAATTAAGCCCCCAACCCCTTAACCCTCATCCCCACGCAAACCCCATGTAATTCCTCACTTGCCTATCAAAAAGTCCTCTTCCACCTCCTCCTTCCACATGGCATCCGGCATGACCGAAATTTGGCACTTTGAACATGTTGGGAAATTTAGACCCCAGTTGATAAAATTAACAAGTTTTAAACCCAAGTTTTTAATTAGATTTATTATGAATAAAATTTGTTAAAACAAACAAACATCAATATCATGTCAAAATCATGCAAATGGAAAAGTAAATAAGACAAGATATGATAACCTAGGAAAACCAATGAAACAAACTAGTTTCACAAAGAAAAACCTGGGGGGAAACCTTCCCAAAAAGCAATTCACTATAGTAAAGAGAAGTTTCAGATCTTAGTACAAAACCTTTATCCCTAGACTCTACAATCCCCATAAATGAACTCACAAAGAAAACCTTCTACCGCTTTAACCTCTCGAACTTTTCAATATATTAACGCCACCCTTATATGCACGAATCCCAAGACATGACTAACCAATTGCGCGGATCCCAAGATGCGACTTAATCACCAACTAGGAGAAAATTGTTGGCTGCAAAGTTTTTTGCTTTATCAACAATGAAGATTAAGAAGCACTTGGTTACAAAATCCTAAGACGTAAAGGTGCAGTAGCTTTTTTCAGAGAGAATAAAGCATCGGTTACCTTTTGCATATGTTCTCATTATATTCTCTTATGTGACGGCCTTTAAAATAAGCTTTATATATGTCTAGGGTTAAGAGAAAAAAAGTCATAAAGACACATTCACGGATTCCAAAAAACAGATCAAATTTCTGTTTCTTTCTTAAACCTCGACGGATAGGAGGTGTTGAGTTGGTGTCGAGAAGGTGTCGAGCTTTAAACTTAAACATATACAGCTATTGAGGAGGTGTCGAGGGGACAGAAATTTGCTCGATCGATCGACTAGGTGTCTAGGAGGTGTCGAGATTGCGATAAAAAAAAAAACTTGGAAGCTCGACATATAACCAGGTGTCGAGCGGCTATCAAGTTTTTAAATTCAGCACTTTCTCACTTGATTTTTGGGACGACTTGCATGACTTTAACACTTGAACTTGAAACAAGGTTTCTTGAAGTATTAAACACATCCTAGATCTACCTAAATACATATAAAATGCGTTTTGTCAAAGGATTAGCCAATTACATAAAATAGTGACATATGTTCCTAACAAGTGAATCACATATATCCTAACAATCTCCCCCTTTGGTAATTCGTGACAAAACCACAATAAACAAATGAACATATGAGAGAAGTTATAAATCACTTAACTCATATTCACTTGTTGAATACAATAAAATATATCCTAACACAAACTCTTGAAAAACTTTACAAGAAGAGAGTTTATAGCAAGTAGACTTTAACAACCTATATTTCTAAAACACTTTAAACAAAACTCATTAAGGCATCTTTGTGTGTAAATGAAAATAATAGATTGCATACAAGTATATAAGAAACATGTGTATAAAGATAGAAAAGAAACAACACATGTAGAGGTAGGTGAATAAAACATACATCATCATAAATATATCAAAGATAAGCACAATGTATGTAAACATGGTCACAAGACCGGTATACAAGAAGAAGGAAGTAAGCACTCCCTAACAAGATGAAACACATCTTCCCCTTACAGAGGCATGTATTTCTCTCCCTAACATGTAGAATCTTAAAAAGAAACCACATATTCTCCACAATTTCTCCCCCTTTTTGTCATGATTGACAAAGGGATAGGAAACTAGAAAGCTTCACCCGAGAGACATAAAAATGATCAAGGAGGATCAAGGGGGCACAAGAAATCCATATAAATGTATGAATGTAATGAAATAAGATGTTATGGATGACAAGATAATAGAAGGATGCAAAACATGTGAAAAACAAATTTCTCAACAAAAAAAATGTTATGCACATAGATCCTAAAACACACACATACACACTAAACAAGTCTAACCAATTTTATATTTAAAAAACAAGTCAAGATAGTTTAGTGAGCATACATTAACACATGTAAACCTTGTGATGGCCAAATCACATTGTACCTACACATGTATCAAGAGTAACAAAGAATATTACGTTTTGTTTGTGAAAAATATCGCAAGATTACATAAGTGTATACATGTTATGATGATTTGAGAAATGAGAAAATCACTTTAACTCACACACAATCATAACTATTTGATGAGACTATCACCTTCGAGATACATCCGATAACTCCCACATCTCCTAGAATACACGCTTGCAATCATATATAAAACATTTTGATCTTTTTGTTTTTTATTTTTCTTTGCATATTTTTCTTTTAAGCAAATCATGCATGAGCATATAAGAGATAGAAAAGAAATACTCAATTATGTTAAGCTATTAACATTCCAATTTTGCTATGCCGAAGCACATAAATGTCATTCATGATTAGCGGGCAATAGTGGTGAGATGGTTATTTATGTCTTTCTCTTAGGATTTTTTAGTCATTCCCATCAAAAAGAGTGATACGAGTGTTAAGTACAAGAGATTACTTAATCTTACTCATCACAAACAAGAGCCACAAAACTCACTTGCTTAGTTATACATAGAGATGATCATCTAAGCTACAAAAGATACAAAGTTTAAAAAACTTTATTTCAATAGCCATCCAAGGTACACAAGTACCAATGTACACAAACGCACACTGTTTTTTTATTTTTCTGATTTTTCCTTTTTATTTTTATTTTGAAAACAAAACAAAATAAAAACAAAACAACCAAACAAAAACAAACAAAAAACATGAAAGCATGAAAGAAAGATGCAGATGCATGAAAGCATGATTTCAAAAGCGGATAAGAAATCAAGCAAAAAGAGTCCAACTTTAGATAGAAAGAATTAAAGCAGAGGACAAACAAAATGACAATTAAGTCTTAGGCTCCTTTCTCACCCATACAACACGAGTCTTTGGTCAGAAGATGAAAAGGCACGTGTCCTTTAAAATTCTCTTGAAAGTGAGTTAAAAAGCCCAAAGCTTTTAATAACTCTCCAAACAAAGGTGTAGGTCCTTGAGAGGAAGTCTCAGACCGTTTGGACAATTGCTTATGAAGATACAACTTAAAGCAATTAGGACAAATGTGTCCGAGAAATACCACAATGGTGACAAACATGATATCTAACAAAGGATTTAGAATTAGCCAAAACAGTTTTGGATTTCATACCTTTATCACCTATCTTAGATTGTGGCACAAAGACAATCCTTGATCTAGAAGCCGTGGAAGAGGAGGGGTTGGAGGAAACAATATATCCTAAGCCGCCTTATCAGAACTAGACTTTTGAGCACTTAATACCCGATCAAGCTTTGCACAAGACATCCTCTCTATTTGAGTTCTAGCTTGACTAAGCTCAACCTCGAGATTCTTGATCTTCTCTTCTAATGAGGTGTTCTCCATAACAAGAGTCTCAACTAACCTTGTAGTCTCATCTTGTTTGACTACAGATCAACTTTTTCAGTTTTTACTTCATTAAGCTCTTTTCTACAAAGATGAGAAGTCTTCTTAGATTTTATAAATTCAGTGTATAGCTTATCATAGGCTTCCTAAATGGTCATCTTCTTAGGTACTTCATCATCAGAAGAATCTTCATTGTCATTAGCATTCTCCATAATCACCTTATCGGTTGAGATAGTAAAGGCCACAACGTGACTACATTCACCCATATACTCATTAGAAGAGTCATTCTCGGTATCACTCTAGGTAGCAACCAACCCTTTATCTTTTGACTCCTTGGTCTTTTCTTTCATGAGGTAGTTTGGACACTCTATCCTCATATGACGAAAATCTTTGCACTCATGGCATTGGATGTGGGGTTTCTCATTCTTGCCCTTCCTTGAGGATTTAGATTTCCTAAGAGGTTTGCCCTTATCCTTTTTCCTAAATTAAAGAAGCTTGATAATCTCATCGATTATGAAAGTTAGATCCTCATCCTCATCTTCATCTTCATCTTCATCTTCACTTTCATCTTCATCTTCAAAGTCCTCAATCTCTTACTCTATACCCTTAAGAGCCAAGTTTTTACTCTTTCCACCTTTTCCCATTGAGCCTAATCCCATCTTATAGGTTTGAAGGTTCCCTACAAGCTCGATCAAAGGAAGTTGATCAATGTCCTTCACTTCCTTAATGGCAATGATCTTGGCATGAAATCTTTCGTAAGGACCTAAGGATTTTCCTAACAATTTTGGATTCCACAATAAATTCTCCAAGATTGAAAGCAGAATTCACAATATCCTTGAGTTTAGCATAGAACTCATCAAAGGTCCCATCCTCCTCCATCCTTATTTCTTCAAAACTACTAGTGAGTGTTTGAAACTTCACAGTCTTTACTGCCTTGGTACCTTCATAGGTGGTCCCAAGAATGGTCCATGCTTCCTTAGCAACTTCTATGGATAATATTTTCTTGAATAACTCATTGGTCACCCCACAAAACAAAGCATTCAAGGCTCTCTTCATTGAAATTTGCCGCTATGATTGTTGCATCATTTCAATCCATCGGTGCTTCTTTTGGCTTAATCCAGTCAACTTCAACAGCTTACCATACCTATTCACCTAGAGTCTGCAAAAAACTTTCATACAAACTTTTCAGTATGTATAATTAGTTCCATAAAATAAAGGAGGAATCAAAAGAGATTGTCCACGATCCATGACAATAGGGGTCAAGGATCACACTCAATAAATTAATCCAATCAGAGTGTACCCACTTTGATACCATTTATTGGGAAATTTAGACCCCGGTTGATAGAATTAACAAGTTTTAAACCCAAGTTATTAATTAGATTTATTATGAATAAAACTTGTTAAAACAAACAAACATCAATATCATGTCAAAATCATGCAAATGGAAAAGTAAATAAGACAAGATATGATAATCCAGAAAACCAATAAAACAAACTAGTTTCACGCTTAAAAAACTAGGAGGAAACCTTCCCGAAAAGCAATTCACTATAGTAAAGAGAAGTTTCAGATCTTAGTACAAAACCTTTATCCCTAGACTCTTCATCCTCATAGATGAACTCACAAATGAAACTTTCTCTTTGCTCTGAGACTTCAACTCTTCAATATATGAACGCCACCCTTTGATGCACGAATCCCATTACGTGACTAACCAATTGCGCGAATCTCAAGACGCGACTTAATCACCAACTAGAAGAAAATTGTTGGCTGCAAAGTTCTTCGCTTCATCAACAATGAAGATCAAGAAGCATTTGGTTACAAAATCCTAAGGCGTAAAGACGCAGTAGCTTCTTTCAGAGTGAATAAGGCATCGGTCACCTTTTGCATATGTTCTCCTTGTATTCTCTTATGTGATGGCCTCTAAAATAAGCCTTATATATGTCTAGGGTTAGGAAAAAAGAAGTCCCAAAGACACATTCACAAATTCCAAGAAAACAGATTAGAGTTTCTGTTTCTTTTTTAAACCTCGACAGATAGGAGGTATTGAGCAGGTGTCGAGCTTTAAACTTCAATAGATACAGCTATCGAGAAGGTGTCAAGGGGACAAAAATTTGCTCGATCGATCGACCAGGTGTCAAGATTGCGATAAGAAAAAACTTGGAAGCTCGACAGATAGCCAGGTGTCGAGCGGCTATCGAGTTTTAAAATTCAACACTTTCTCACTTGATTCTTGGATAGACTTGCATGACTATAACACTTGAACTTGAAACAAGGTTTCTTGAAATATTAAACACATCCCAGATCTACCTAAATACAAGTAAAGTGCGTTTTGTCAAAAGATTAGCCAATTACATAAAATAGTGACATATGTTCCTAACAAGTGAATCACATATGTCCTAACAAAACATTTATATATGATTACTGTTTCAACTTAGAACCATTTGGATTAGGAATCGTACAAAGCTAGGAGGTGAATATTATTGCACCCAGTAATGTTACGCTAGATTTTGTAACAAAACACTCCTCAGCAAATTTTGGATCTTGAGCTACCAACATTATGTTGTCTCAGGGGTCTTACCACCCGTGCAAGTGCAACCCTTGTAATTGAAATACAAGTTGGCTTAAGCAAATATCCAAAGACTTTTGCATCCTTCACAAAATCTTCAGACATACACTTACAAAGCACCCAATCTCACAACAAAGCAATCTGAGTGATAAACACTCTCTCTCCACTCTTGTTTGCATGAATCTATTACTATCACTCATAATAAATCATACTGAATTTCACAACAAAATAACAAACAATAAGCACTCTTGTTTTCATGAACCTATTTCTCCTAACGGCACAAGTCGGCAAGCCATAGAATAGGGTGCATGCCTATTATTGTTTTTTTTTTTTTTCCTTAATAAAAAGGAATTTTTGGTGTATACTCATCGACTTTACGCTGCATGACGATAATAAATAATATCATGTATAGCACCAAAACCTTATTATAGTTATTGCTCAAATCGTTCACCAAATGAAGCAATTTCAAAAACTTCTACGCTAGGTGGTGTGTGGCTAGTATTGTTAATCCAAAAACTCTTTAAGATCAGGGTGCTACAATCCAATAATACTTGGAATTGTATCTTTACAATGTGTACTACACATTATAGGGAATCGTTAAGCTGAGAAAACAGAGAAGTACTTTTGAGAAGGTACACTGGGAGGGAGTATGGGACCCCACAAAAGAATTCACTGGTTTGATTAGATAGATGGGGTGTGAGATTGATGACCCCATTTGATCATCATGATGATCATGTGACAAATCCAACACATGATGATAGACCCTTGGTGGTCCCTGAGTATGTATATATATATATATATATATTTATATTTATATTTATATATATATATTTATTTATTTTGATGCCCATGCCCTTTTTGCCCATCCCCTGGGTGGTCTCTGAGTATATATATAAAATACAGATTTTGTCAATTTTTTTCTGGTGGATTCCAGAACCCTATCACATTGTGGATTCAAAGAATCTCTTGTGAATTCGAGGTTTTCATTTAAAAATTAACGTGTTTAGTTTCTTTTTTCATTCAAAAAACAACGTATTTGTTTTCTTATAACTTCTGCGACATCATATTTTGTTACACAATCATATTTTACTACAAACATAATCAACATTAAAATAAAATAAACTCTCATACTATGTAATTTTTTTTTTTTTGTGCATATTAAGGTTTTTTATTTTAGCATATTAAGTAATGAGAAAGAGAATAAAGGTGTTCCACATGATTTGGATGATGTTTTTCAAACTGATTTACTTCATCTATAAATCTTATTTACCTTTAGCTAAAAAGAAAACAGAGAATAAAAATGTAAAAATAAATGTTTAGCATTGGTTTTGGAAATTAAAACATGACATCCTAATGTTCTTAATGAGGACTGATCAGAGAGAAGCTTGAAGTGCTTTTGAGAACAAAGGATCACAACAATGCCACAAGCACAAGCATAAAAGAACGAGCATCTCCAATACACAAGGCAAACCCAAAATCCTTTCTATTTTAGATAGTGAATTCCCAAAATTTAAGCTCCAATAGACTCTTTGTGTGAGGAATTTTTTTTTTTTTTTGATGATCTAAGCTAAGTGACTCTCTTGGTGTGGAGAGCACTGTAACTTCTCTAAATACACTTTTGAATTTAAATTATCTTGACCTTTCTCACACTAATAAAAAATCATTTTCTTGTTCACACACCCAATCCTCTTTATCTTAGGAAAACTATTACAAAAAATGATAATATCGACTATAAAATGTATTTGAAAAAGTAGATGGGCAAAACAAAAAAGTGAATTTTTCTCTATAACTTTGGGAAAAAATACAGAGTTTGTTAGAAATACTCTTAACCATCTCAATAACCTAATTAGAGGTGGATAAAGCAAATAAAAAGAGTAGTCAAATCACAATAGTAAATTACCCATACAGTGAAGACTGCGCCTTGTGTTTCTTGTTTCTAATTTAAAGGAAAAGCTAGGAGCACAAGACCAAATGGGAATTGATTTACTAACTTTGAATGACATTGACAACATTATTCCTATTCCTCAAGCTATTTTGGATCTGTGTGTTAAGAGAAGGAAAGAAGTCCCTATGTATTCGCAAGGGTTATCACCTGTTGATGCAACTTGAGAGGATGTTCAAACATTACAATTACGATTTCCTAAACTTTCAAAGGAAAACTCTTAAGGAAAGGGAATGTTACGAACTTCCATATCGTTATTACATGGAGATTGTGTGGGGTTCTGTGGATTGCTACATACACGAGATGAAGTTCTAACCGTCACAAATTAGGAGTTAGGAGCATATTGAATAATGAATCGGTGGTTGAATTGAGTAGGATTAGGGAAATTTTAAAAAAATAAATAAATAAATCTCTGATTTTATTTCATTTTTCAAAGTGTCATTTATAAGCTACCATCTTAGTGCTCATTTGATTACTGCGTTTGCAATTTCAAATTGTGATTAACTATGATTAATGTGTTTGGTAAAATTTACAAATCATGCCTTTTGGATCTAATAATGTGATTTTTTTTTTTGTGTTTTATTGGACCAAGTGAGTAACAATAATGTAAGTTCTGATTAGCTCAACAAGTCTCTGATGGTTGTATAAAAGATCCTGGATTCAATCTCCGCTTATACCAAAAACTGATTGATTTCTTAGTTTGATGAAAAAAAACTATCGGGAGCAGACACTATAGGTTGAAACTTTCGGGAAGATGTTTTTTGGATTGAGGATTCTCCTCCCCTTGCTTTGGAAGCTTTGTCTTTTGATTTTGCTCATATTCATTAATGAAATTTTGATTTCCTTTTCAAAAAAAAAAAAAAAAAAAACTATATCAAAACTTCCTTTATGTCTTAAAAAATAGAGAAGGTCTTAATTTATGCTATATTTTCCTTCCTTTTAAAATCTGTTTAAAGACATGTAACAACAAATCATGCGTGGCAATCCTATTCCTGCCTAGCCTACACGAAAAATACATGACATTGAACTTTTTTGACATTTAATAAACCAAAGAATGTGAAATATTTTTTACTAATTAATAGTGAACTTTTTTGGATATGTAACATAACAAAACAATGTTGCTCTTTAACCAGATTGAGATTGCACACCTAAGTTAGGATGGTAGCAAGCAAAGCTTTATTCTTTTCAACATGAGAGTCTGAAACTTCTCTCCTTCAATGCCTGAGAACATCAAATCAGAAAAAGCTCTATACTCTGCCCCCAAAATCATTCTTCGGGGTTGACATGGCAGCGCAACAATTGGAAACACTGTATATGCAGCAAAAGCAAAGGGAAAAGCCAGTGAATAGAGCAAACTAGTAGGCCCGAGTAAAAAAGTTGAGGGTTTGAGTTTCAAAACTTGGTCAAAATTAAGGGCCTGAAAGAGAAAGAAAAAGTGAGGCGAAGGGACTATAGCTTGCCCTGTGTTTTCTTCCTCATCATTAACCTACTACCTCACCTTACTCTCCCTACACATCTTCTCTCTCTCTCAAACTAAATTCAGACTACCACTTTCTCTCAGATTCCCTAGATTTGCTCCCCGATATAAGGTTAAAGCTTTGGACAAAAAGATAAAGCAGCTCAGAACTGAAACAAATAATACTGAAAAAACAACAGCAAAAGAAGGGGGTTGTGTTGTTATTTCAAACTTCCCAAATGTTCAACATTCCCTTTCAAACCGGGATACGAGTCCCTTTTGAAAACAAGGGGTGTTAAAGTAATAATTTTTTAACATAAAAATAACATTTTCTGCAATAATGATAGTAATAATGTAGGGTACTAGTAACACTTAACATATGCACCAAAGAGCCACACGATCTTCGCTTACTCGTAACGATACCTGCACAGCAAAGAAAGAAGACCTAACAAAGAGCACCGGTGTGGTGCCGGCCGAATACCTTCCGAAAGTCAAGTTAAAATTATTCTAGGATTCCATTCACCTTAGGATTCTATGGTGGCTAAGTGTGTGCCGCAAGTATTTCCCATTAGGGTTTCTGGCCGCCATGTGAATGCTCGATCCGTCCTTGTTACATTCATTTATGCAGGATCTGTCCATAACAGACCTTGCACAAGTTGGACCCGTCCTCTATCGGCCTACAGATTTGGAACTGTCAGGCCCATTTCATGGAGATCCGTCAACCTAGATTTTTACCCTCTTCAACCTAGATTTCATGGATTTTTACCCTCTTCACATAACATCCAATAATGGCACAAAACTAATTTATTCAAAAAAAAAATCGTGCACATTTAATGATTCCATTTAAACTAATTATAGGTATCATTTGGTTTGCAAAATTTGTCTTAAAGTATATACACACAAAATCTGAAAGTAAAAAAAAAAAAAAAAAAAAAAAAAAAAAAAAAAAAAAAACCATTGATCGTAACAAATCCAAAGTCTTAGCAATGAACAAAGCAGGTACACCCAATCTAAACTCTAAATTTAATTAGAACTAAAATTTTCAAAACAGAACACGTAAGACATTGAGGAAAATTAAGAAGAAGAAAAAAAAACACAATAAAAGCAATGAGTTGTGTAGTTAGACAGTGCATACCGATAACAATAATGCGATTTCAAGAGCTTTAGGGTCTTTGAATGTCACAAATGCTGTCTTTGATTGCTTCCCGGAGGACTCACTGCACCCAAAAAAAAAAAAAAAAGCAACCCAAATTATTAACCCTTACCTTCCTCCACTTTATATTGCACACATTTCTTTTTCTTTTTTCTAAACAGCCAAAAATAGTAACAGACGTATAAATTTGGAATAGTTTAGTTGTGCCTTCTTCTTCTTCTTCTTCTTCTAAAAATAAATAAATAAATAATAAAAACAAAATACCATTGGATCTCAATGTGTTCGATTTCTCCCGAAAATGAAAAGAATTTGTGAATCTCTCTCTCACCAGCTAGATCTGAAAGATGCTTCACTTGAACCGTTCTCGTCTGATTTTTTATAAACAAGAGAATTAAAATAAATATATATTTTAAATAAATAAATAAATCGAAATTACACGCATAACCGACCTGCATTGGCGATCACAGTGTGAGTGTGAATTTAATCACTTAACCATAAGTCTAACACTTTCCCTCATGGTGAATTTAATCACTTAACCATAAATCTAACACTCCCCCTCACTTGTGGGCCAGGGATTGAATTCAGGATCTCCTGCTCTAATACCATGTTAAGTTATCGATCCATCCAACGATCAATTGGTGAAGGATGAGGGGGCACAAATTTTTTATAGCATTTGATCATAGATCAAGCCCATTGGTATTGGAGCGAATTGTGAAATCCCTCACAAGTGGTATCAGAGCCCGGTCATAGGGTCGAGTCGTTGGAGCCGCATTGTGAGAAATTTCACACCCGCGCTCGAATACCAATGAGCTTGGTTTGCAATCAAATGCTATAAAAGATTTGTGCCCCCTCATCCTTCTCCAATTTATCGTTGGATGGATCGGTAATTTAACATAGATTAGTCAAAAACATTAGTCAAAATAGTAAATTATTTTTTTCTTTTCTTAATAAAAAATTTTTAAAAATAGTTACTAAACTTATGTTTTTAGGTAATTTATAACTTTTTCAAAGTAAATAAAAGATTATCCAATTTGAAAATTGCTTTAATCCCACAATTATATATATATATATATATATATATATATATATATATTAAAACTTAAGAGATGAGAATTTGAATCCAAATTCTTCTTCTTGAATGAATAAAATCATTAAAATATAAGTTCCTTAACTTTCCAATGAAATCTGATAATGTTTTTTTTGTTTACAAGAAACAAGAGGGTAGGATTCGAAGCCATATTCTCCTGGTTGAAAAGATCAAATAATATCATTACACAGCAAGGCTAGTCTGACTCTGGGATGAATTCTTTTTCTGTAGATACCAATAATACATAGGAAAGTTACTGTTTTTGAAACATGAATGAAACAAAACTGTACTCACATACCTAAAATCAATATAGGATTTTTTTTTTTTAATATCATTTTTAGGAGTCATAGCTAGAACAACTCCTGTAACCACCGGGCCTGCTGGCCCAAGTGGTACCTAGTCATGCTAGTGACTTTCAACTCAAGGGTTCTATCCCTTGCATAAACACTTACCCAAAAAAAAAAAAAAAAAAAAAAAACAAACAAACTCCTGTAGCATAATTTTCATGTAATAAATTTTATATATATATATATATATATTTATTTATTTATTTGCAGAGAGTGCATTGTTATGTTCAATGTGACTCTGTGTCTGTGCCCTCATATGCATATACATATACCTCCATAGTCCAAACAAATTAAGCAGCCAACCCCTTAACTGATGTAGCGTGGGCGTGTAGAAGCGAGAATCAGAACACACAATTACTACAACTTTTCCACAAAACCTAAGTTCTACGAGAACACTAGGCTAGTAGGCAAAATAATAGAGAAAACATCTCTAACAAACTTTTATTAATCAATGCATAACATCAATAATCAACCCCTCTATAAAGAGTATTTATAAGAATAGAATTTCTCCTATTCCTTTTAGAAAAAAAAAATAATAAATCTACTTCTACTTGAGAAATGAAAAACAATTTAACTAGGAAAAGAAAAACAATTAAAATCCTAATTCAACTAAAAAAAAAAAAAAAACAACATAAAATATTAAAATATTTTATTCTTCCTTAACCAATCTGCATCATTACTGATGCAACGTAGGCGTGTAGAAGTAGAATCTATAACACACAATTACTACAACTCTTCCACGAAACCTAAGTTCCACAAGAACACTAGGCTAGTAGGCAAAATAATAGAGAAAACATCTCTAACAAACTTTTATTAATCAATATATAACATCAATAATCAACATTTCTATAAAGAGTATTTATAAGAATAGAATTTCTCCTACTCCTTTTAGGAAAAGAAATAAAAAACCTACTTCTACTTGAGAAAGGAAAAACAATTTAATTAGGAAAAAAAAATAATTAAAATCCTAATTCAACTAGAAAAAGGAAAACAACATAAAATATTAAAATATTTTATTCTTCCTTAACCAATCTACATCATTCTCTCGGGGTTGGGGAAAACTCGTCCTCGAGTTTTGTGGCAATCTTTCACGACCAATTGGAACCCCGAATAATCCTCTCCATCCTATTCTTTTGTGCAAGACAAGACGAATTAGTATGCTATTTATCAATCTTTTCTCACTCATAATAAATCTTGATGTGCGGCTTTTTATTCTTGACTTCTTTTGCCACGGTGGGATATATGAAGCAAGTACTAAAAAAGAATCCATGCACACATCCAAAAACTTCATATTTCCTCATTGACAAAGATTACTTAAAATCATTCGTTCACGCCTCTTGTTGACCTCTATCAATTCTTGTTCAATAAAATCCTCCCGAAGGGATCAACAACCTTTTTGTTTTTGAATGTCGAAAGTCTCATCAACGATGTGAGTTATGAGTTCATCTCGTATGTATATGACTTTATTTTTATCAAGCTCAATCTTTTCTCCTTGACTAAAATTTTCGGGATAGTCATCATAAATTGGTGGAGAATCCCAATCTATTAGACAAACTCTTTCAATATATTCATCATCATCTTTGATATCGCACCCTCCCCGCTCGATATCAAGATCCTCCTCCTCCTCCACAAAACATGGATTTGGATGGTAGTTTTGAGGTTGACTTCCAACGGCTAAGGCGATGAGCCGCTTTGAAAGCGCATTAAACCACTTCTCTATTCATTGAAAGAATGCCTCTAATTGCGCATCGCGTGCAACCTCATTGCATTCATACACGTCATATATGGCAACAAGTTTTCCCTCACGTACTCCTCTTTGCGCCATGGTAGGAACCTAGCTTGGTTACGATATCAACGATGCGGCGGAGGCGTGTAGAAGCAGAATCTATAACACACAATTACTACAACTCTTCCACAAAACCTAAGTTCCACAAGAACACTAGGCTAGTAGGCAAAATAATAGATAAAAAATTTCTAACAAACTTTTATTAATCAATGCATAACATCAGCAATCAACCCCTCTATAAAGAGTATTTATAAGAATAGAATTTTTCCTACTTCTTTTAGGAAAAGAAATAATAAACCTACTTCTACTTGAAAAATGAAAAATAATGTAACTAGAAAAAGAAAAACAATTAAAATCCTAATACAATTAAAAAAATAAAAAAATAAATAAAATATTAAAATATTTTATTTTTCCTTAACCAATCATCATTATTAACCCTCATCCCCATGCAAACCCCATCTGATTCCTCACCTGCCTATCAGAAAGTCCTTCTCCACCTCTCCTTCCACGTGGCATCTGGCCTGACTGAAATTTTGCACGTTCAGTTTTGAACATTTATATATGATTACTGTTTCAACTTAGAACCATTTGGATTAGGTATTGTACAAAGCTAGGTGGTGAATATTATTGCACCATTATATTTCACCAAAAAAAAAAAGAATATTATTGCACCCACTATCAAAAAAAAAATATATATATATATATATATATATATATATTATTGCACCCAGTAATGTTATGCCAGATTTTGTAACCAAACACTCCTCAGTAAATTTTGGATCTCGAGCTACCACCATTAAATGTTGTCTCAGGGGTCTCAGCACCCGTGCAAGTGCAACCCTCGTGACTGAAGTACAAGTTGGCGTAAGCAAAATATCCAAAGACTTTTGCATCCTTCACAAAATCTTCAGACATACACTTTCAAAGCACCCAATCTCACAACAAAGCAATCTGAGTGATAAACACTCTCTCTCCACATTTGTTTGCATGAATTTATTAGTATCACTTTTAATAAATCATACTCAATTTCACAACAAAATAATAAACAATAAGCACTCTTTGTTTACATGAACTTATCTCTCATAACAGCACAAGTTGGCAGGCCATACAATAGGGTGCGTACTTATTATTATTTTTTTCTTAATAAAAAAGTATCTCTGATATAGACTCATCAACCTCACACTATATGATAATAATAAATAATATCACATATACTATCAAAATCTTGTTAAAACTATCGCTCAAATTGCACACCAAATGAAACAATTTCAAAAACTTTTACGCCAGGTGGTGTGTGGCTAGTATTGTTAATCCAAAAACTAGTTAAGATCAGAATGCTACAATCCAGTAATACTTGGAATTGTATCTTTACAATGTGTACTACACATTATAGCTAGGGAATCGTTAAGCTGAGAAAACAGAGAAGTATTTTTGAGAAGGTACACTGGGAGGGGAGTGTGGGACCCCACAAAAGAATTCACTGGTCTGATTAGACAGATGGGGTGTGAGATTGATGACCCCCATTTTATCATCATTATGATCATGTGACAAATCCAACACATGATGATAGACCCTTGTGGTCCCTGAGTATATATTTATATATATTTTTATTTTGATACCTGAATTCGTGTAAGTATCAACGCCGTTAGATTTTCAAAAAATAAGAGTTGTTAGCTTGTCCTTGTCAACATGTTCTACGGCTACGACTACTATGGATATATCCACGAGATTGTACCATTTTGCTCTGACCAGCTTAACCTCTCTCTCTCTCACACTTGGAGAAGTTATATCATGTTTTCGAGGAATGTTACTTCTCTGATAAAAAATAAACACCACATTTTCTCACAAGGGGTGGACCCCACACCAGGGCCGGCTCTATGGTTGAGCAAAAAATGCAACCGTCTAAGGTCCCAAGTAAAAAAAAAGCCCCTAAATTTTAACCAATAGGATTATTTATAATCAATAAATAAAATAAATTTTTTATTAGATGAAAAAAATATAAAAAAATAGAGAAAAATGCAACGTAGTCCACAATATTTTTCACAACACTTGTACAACTAATGCTAAGTAGCAAGTTATTATAGCCTATTGTTGATGGCAAAAAAATAATTATAGTGATATTTTCAAATAAAAAACAAAAAACAGTTTAAAATCTAGGATTTGTTGTAAAAATATTGTGAATATTGCACTTCTAAAAAAAAAAAAAAAGAATAATAATAAGTGTTTAATTAGCAAACTTTTACTAGTTTTCATCTAAATCTACCATTAACACCACTGTTTTACTTACCACTATCAATCTATCACATCAACAAGTATGAAAAATTTTGTCAAATTTTTTTTGTCTTAAAAAAAAAAAAAAAAAAAAAATTCTATGTAGTTCATGTTAATTAGTAGTAATTTTGCATCTAAATAAGATGATCAATTTTCGCCTTAGGCCCCCAAATGCATCAAGCCGCCCCTGGAGAGAACCTTTTTTTTTTTTCGTTTGCTGCGATTAATTGCAACTAATAAACATAAAACAAAATTTTGGCAAGTGGCTAGAGCAACTTTTTCATTAACATAACAATTTTATTTAATATTGCAATACAGAATAAACGTGATAGTACAAACTCCACGGACGACCAATTTGCTAAGTAAGCTCCATTATCTTCAATGATGGTGGCAGCTTGAACCGTTACCGGGTGGTCCAGGCGAGTAAGTGCATGAATTAGGCGCAGAAGGTGGAGTCGGGGCTCGAACCTGTGAAACTGGCACCACCTTGGCTGTCTCAAGCTTGTATGACTTCATGACAACAACAAAAAGCCTTTTAGTTTCAACAGGCTTGCTGTTAACAATGAACAATGTGAATATCATAATCATCACCACCTTTACAAAGGTGGAGACAGTTTTCTCCGAAACCATGTTTTGCTCTAGTAATGTATTTTTGTTGAATGAACAGAATGGTTTAATTTATAGTAGGAAAAAAAGTTCGAGAGACGTGTATATCACGTATCACACGTATGGTAAGTCGTTCATATGCTAAAGTGGTTTTCTAGAGTAATTGTGTTGGTAATATCAAGAAATTTTGGAAGCACTTGAACAACACCGAGGTATCGTGGTGTGAATGACTTGTCACCGTGCAAGTTTAATTTGGCTCTGAGGCACATGGCATATAATTGATCTGTGATAAACAAAAGGTCCAAAAAACCTCATCAAAATCTTAGTTCTTTAAATGGGACAATCTCGTCTCTAGTTATTCTCTCTCGCAGGCCAAACAGAAACAGACAATATTTCAAGTCGCTCCAAAGTCCAAAGGGAAACTTAATTAGTAGGTCGTGTCCAAAACACACACCCAGATTAGAAATATTGATCACTATTAGTCTGTTACCACTGATGTCATTGAACAGGTTTTGGATATAAAGAAACTTGTTCAATAACATCGATGGTAATATTAATAAAGAAAGATATAAAGCCAAAACTTGTTCACTATTACCATTGATGTCATTGAACAAGTTTTGGCTATTAGCAAATTAAAATATATTACCTTTTCAAAAAAAAAAAAAAAAAAAATATATATATATATATATATATATATATATATATATTTTTTTTTGCTACGAGACAAATGGCGTATAAGCTGGAGTCGTGTGAAATTAATGGTATTTGATGCCAAACCTTAGTTTTTTGATTAAATGGGGCAATCTCCTATTTTGTTCTCCCTTGCAAGCCAAACAGAAACCGACATTTCAATCACTCCAAAATGAATTAAATAGATTGTGTGAAATTCAAAAGGAAACCTAAGGTAGGTCGTGTCCAAAACACACACCCAGACCAATAAAAACTTAAACCACCCCCAACACACTTCTTGGACAGAATATACCATGCCCCATGGCATCCTTTTGGTATATTACCTTGATCACTATTACAATTGCTGTTATTGCAATTTCTTGGACAGTCAACACATTGAACAAGTTTTGGCTATTTGCAATGACATCAATGTATATTACATTGATCACTATTATCATTGATGTGATTGCAAAATAGCCAAAACTACGTTAATGCTTCTCTTTATCTGTATATTATTATTATTATTTTTTATGAAATATTGTTCATTTTATTGTTTATATTTTATCATGATCTCAAAATTATGTCTCGCATTTTCTAATACAATATCAAAGATTTGAGAAATATTTAATCAAAGATTTGAGAAATATTTATTGTCTTTTTTAAAACAATATTGCCTTTTATTATGAGAGAACTCTTCTTTTTTTCTTTTTCTTTTTCGTTTGCTACAACTAATTGCAAGTGGCTAGACTAGCCCCATTTTGCCGTTTATTTCTACTACACAACAATTTTATTTATTCTTGCAAGTAGCAATACAGAGTTAATAAACGTGACAACACAATTCCACAGATGACCTAATTGCTAATTAAGCTCCATGATCTTCAATGATGGCAACCGGAACACTAACAAATCATGCATCCCGTATTGTAAGGTGGTTTATAAGAGTTAAGAAAAAAAAAAAATTCTTGGGACAACAATCACGTATTTAGTTCTCACTTGCAGGCCGCACAGAAACCGACATTTCAAGTCAATAATGTGTCGGACCTTTTCTTATTATAAATCTATTTGGGAACAGTTTATTTAGTTAAAACTGAAAATTTTGTCTTTGAAAGTCTCGTAAATAAAATTAAAAGATTCTTGAAATAGTACAAAGAAACCCATAAATAGTATCAAAAAGTGCAATGAGACTCATAAATAGTACAAAAAATAAGTTGAATAGTAAGAAAAATAAGCTAAATAGTATAAAAAAAAAAAATTGACTTTTTAAGTTAATGCCAAACACAACCTATATCTCTTTATTCCATCTCATTCCTTCTACAATGAATACATTTCCAAGAGTTAAAATTTTTAACTTACATATACAAAACTCAAATTAGAAAGAGATAAACTACTCTATTTGTATATATAATATAAGTATTTAGTATTTTCAGTTTGGTAATCCCAATTTTATAGATCCCACCTTAATGCTTACCTAAACTCCCTTGTATTCAATGATTTTTTGGTTTCATTGCAAATAGCCAAAACTCTTTCAATATATTAACTGTCCAAGAAACAATCTTTGTCTTGCTGTCTGTGCCTATATGGCTCAGATCTTTGGATATGCGATAATATATTTAATCATGATTAAATCGTCCCCATCGTCTATGCATGAGGAGGAATATATATTATATACCATAAGAACGAAACAAGAGGAATGAGACGGAATAAACATTGGCATGTGTGTGTTTTGGAGATCGAGTGAGATTGGGGGTGCACGTGTGGCCATTAATTAATCAGTGGGTGGGGTGGCAGGTGTATCCGTGTATGTGTCTAGTAATTTTTAGAGTAAGATTTAGGTACAGTATTTTAAGTGCTGTTTTTTAAATTTTTTTAAAGATTTTGTCATGTGAATTTTTTTCATGAGATAAAAGTGTATTTTTTAATTAAGTAATCACATGTCTGAATGTTAAAATGAGAACTTAAGGAACAATACCTAAAGTCTCGCACTTAAGTTTCGTCCTAATTTTTAACTAAAAATTTAAAATATTTAACTTTTTTTTTTTTTTTTTTTAACTTCCTAGTTATTGTTGGTTGTTTGTTACTAATTAGTGTTCATTTTATGTGGGGCGTTATGTAATTGAATAGTTGCGTTAATAAATTGGTGCTAATGTGGAGTGTGTACACCCTAGTATCTACAAATTTTACCATATAAAATTTATAAATGAATGTATCATCAATTATAAAAATAAAAAAATAAAAATTGTAAAAGTTTTAGCATAGGTGATCATTGCTTGACAGTTGTTAATTCACTGCATGCTTGACAGTTGTTAATTCACAAGCAACTCCCCCGGCCTCTATCTCCTACTCCCTCCGTCCCATTTTGTTTGTCCTCTATTCCATTTTGGGATGTCCCAAAATATTGTCCTGTTTCTAAAAATAAAAGTTATTAGTTTGCTAATGTTCTTATTATACCCCTAAACCTCATTAATAATAACTCTTTTTAAAAAAAGCTAATAAATTTATTTAAGGGTAGTTTTGTAAACTTATACATTTTTATAAGACAGACAAAACAATAAATGATGTTCCCTTAAAATGTTTGACTTTTCAAACAGGACAAACAAAGTGGGACGGAGGGAGTACTTTATTTACTGTATTTCAGCTGCCAGTCAGATTTCAGAGTCTTTTTGTTTCTCGTATTAACAAATCTTAGCACTCATAAAAAAAGAAAGAGAAAAAGAAAAAGTAGCTTGGATATGAGAACAAAGAGTGAGAGACAGCCAACGCGGTGTGCAGCAGCAGATGTTATAGTGTGGGTGTTTGCCTGTTGAGTTTTATTGCATGTTTTCATAGGCCAGCTTGTAACTTCTTTGGGAGGAGGGAGGGGAGCCAATAATAATCATTTTCATACAAAGGGCTCAATTGTTAAAATATTCATTAAATGAATATACTATATTACTATTTTTAAAATATTTTGGCCTCAGCCCCTTAGGCCCTAAGTAGTTCCGTCCCTGTCACCTTGAGTTATAATTTTTAACCTACATATACAAAACTCAAATCAGATTTTGTATATTATATTACAGATTAAGTGATAAACTATTCAATTTATATATATACTATAAGAGAGTCAAACAGGTTTTTGTTAACGTTTCAGGAAAGAGTTGTTCTGTCCTGAGCCAGATAGAAACAAAATTTTTGCAATGACACCAATTGTAATAGTGATCAATGTATTATATTTTTAGTTTTATTCATGTGTCAAAGAGGTAATTTTTGCTTTAATAAAACTTTTAAACCTTTAAACATGTGATTATCTCATAGCCAAAAATTGTCCCATAACACATGAATAAAACTAAAAATATATTAGAAATTCAGCATCAGTGATCAATGTAAATTGAGTTTTTACATAAAACTTAAAAATCTTTCACCTACTTAATTAATCTAATTAAGTAATATATGACTTATCCAATTTTATATGAAATAAATCAATATATACATCATATTTATGATGTTAAAACACCAAAAAAAACAAATTAAATTACAAATTTCTTTATAGTTTTAATTTTATTATCTCGCGTAATATGCAAAATTTTGCTCATCTTTTCAAGCAAAATGATAAAAGCATATATAACTGTATATGAGTGTACATGTATATTCATTTTTAGCAGATATAAAAAAGTAAAATCAAAAAATCAAAAGAGACGTCTATATCAGTAAACAGTAGTTACAGCATAAAAGTTGGGATAATTATCTGTGACTAAGTCACTGATGACTCGTCAGGAGCGTGCCCACGATAATCACAGACTCATAGTGATTCCTCGAATTTTTTTTTTTTTTTTTTTTTAGCAGCTAAAACGTAAGACTCAAGACAGCATTGTTTGTTTGTTTTTTTTTTTTTTTTTTTTTTTAAGTCATCCACTCCCCCAACGAGTCAGCTCAAGCAAGCCTACCATTCCTATCAACTTGTATTGTTAGTTTTCTTTTACCTTTTCAATTTGCATTTCCCATATTTTACTTAACACTGTACTGCCACCCAATTCAACGTGATCAGTAACTCAAGTGCTCTCACACTATTCAATCTCTCTACTTTCACATAGTTACATTCTCATTTAGCTCTTTTTGTTCTTAACAAAAAGCTTTCTTGTTTGAAGTTGAGGGGAAACGGTTTTAGAATCTTGAGAGATACAAAATAATTTTTTTCCCTTAATTTACTAAACCAATCGAGAGGTTTTATTTATTATTCTAAAATTTCATACTAACTTCTACTCAAAGAATCAAATACAAGCACAATTGATTGGATATGACAAACACTACTAGTACAAGATTACATCAGAAAACTTTAGTCCAATTTATGGTACCACTAATCTTATTTAGAAAATCTCATAAATATGCCAAAACTAATAAATTAGTTTATGTATTTGACATTTGGAGACACATCCAGAAAATGATGTTTAAAAATTCTTAGACATACATACATGATACATAGGTACAATATAAATATTATCATTAAGTTTTGGTCTCCCGAACAAAAAAATTCTAGTTCCACCCCTAACTGTCATGCATAAATGGTTATAGCAACTATGAGCAAGAAATTTTTACAACCACTAGGGGCATCGGAAATTGAGGCTAAAGTTTTTTAAGAAGGCATGATATTTGCACTGGGTGTTATTATTGTCGGGCCGGCGCTATATATGATTTAGGGTGGTCACAGGACCTCCCTGAACTTGGAAAAAAATATTTTTATACCTTAAAAAAAGAATTTTAAATTAATAATATGGGTTGTTGACCACCTTAGGAAAAAAACTTGACCACCAAAAAAAAAAAAAACCCTTCATCCTAAAAGAAATTTGAGCCTATTAAAAATAAAATTTGATATCTTCAAAATTTTGTTCCATTGAAGATTGAACCCAAAAAATGCTATATTTACAAGTCACAACACTTTCGCAACAAATTCTAAATAATAGGTTACTATTAAACAAAAAACAATTTCAGTGATATGTAAATTAAAACCAATAACAATTGCCAACTAGGATTTGTTGTGGAAATTTTGTTGACATAGCGTTTTTCAAAAATTGTCTAAACAAATAAATTAGCCTAAAAACTAAATCAAATGTTTAATTGTGATATTTTAAATTGTTTTTTTCAAAATATGTATCTTAAAATTGCTATTTATATATATATATATATATATATATATATATATATATGTGAATATTTTCCAATAGCTAGTTGGTTAGTGCTTGCTTTGGTCTTTAGCTGAATTTATTGGAATTTTTTTTTTTTTTTTTTTTTTTTGTGTGTGTGTGCTCTATATTGGATTTATGTGATACATTTTGTACATACGCATATGCACTAAAATAATGTTTCAATACTTTATTAAACATTGCTTCAAAAAAAAAAAACTTTATTGGACATGATTAATGTAAATTTTTAATGCCTAAATTGAATATTTTGAATGAATTTATAATTTACCCTTTATTCTTTTGTTAGCACTATTGACAAAATTCTTATAAGGAAATCAATTGTATTTCAAAATTTATCTCCTAAGCAAATTCGTATTCACTTTAATAATCTTCTTTTAGATCCTAGGGTATGAGAAAATGTCTCATCTTTTGATCCTAATGATAAGGAGAAAATAAAAATTGCATATTTACAAAGATGTTCTTGTCAACATCTTAACCATGATTTCCCTACAAAAAATTAGTGGAGAATTATATTAATTTAATCATGATTAGTGATTAGTTTGAAGAATACAAAATATTGGTTGTTTATTTTGTTTAATTATATTGTTACTTATTTAGGCAAAATTTTGGTAATTGAATGGGAGTTTAGTAGTTTAATGATTATTTGGTTATGTGTATTGAAAAAGATGTAACTGATACTACTGATAGCATTAATCACAATAATTTCAAATATGAAAAACTCCTAGAAGAAGATTTTAAAATTTGATGTATTTGGATTTTTTTTTTTTTATGTCAAAATATTCAAGTTTTATTTTCATTAAAAATTTTTAATTTAAATTTCTTAACGACCTATCTGAACAAATTTTTGTTATTGGTGTGGGATGGTGTCCCACGATGCAAGTATGAGAAGATGCCAAATTTTTGTTATTGGTGTGGGATGGTGTCCCACGATGCAAAGGAGTGTAAAATATGGCTATCAAGCAAGGGATCGTTGTCTCTGGATCAACAGGAATATGGTCCATGGCTTCGCGCCGATCCTTTTTCAGTGGGGAGGAAATCTTTTATGTTTGTACCGGACACAGGAGGTGATTTTGGTGGGGAAGATACTACTGTGAGGTCCGGACGTGAAACTGAAGAGAGGATACAAGGGGCGGCGCCGTCGCAAGAAGCCGGCACAAACAGGGCTGACATCGCATCTTCTGAAGGTAACCAAAATTCAGCAAGCCCGGTATCATGGCTACTTTCACTCAAACCTTCCATGCAGGTAAAATCCTTGAATGCCCCGAATCTATTCCTAATGTGATGCCTTCAAATGCGCATACTGATATGGCTAATTTTGAAGCCCAAATTCAAGATATAGATATGGAAATAAATAAATTTGATAAGCATGGTACCCGTCTGACTAACCCGGGTTTTATGGAGGAGTTGTCTCCTAGTTTGTCTAATTTTTCTGTCCAGGAACTTGCACGTGACAAGCCCTCTTCTTTATTCCATAAGGATGAAAATGATTCCATTGATGAGCCACGTGACTCTGAGGGTAGCCAATTATGTTTGAGAACCTGGAAGCGTTTGGCACGTTTAAAACAAAATTCTGAAGTTTGCATGCAAGCACCAACCTTAGGGAAACGGCCTATACTATTGGAAGGGGACGATGACACTGAACGAGCTTGTAAGAAGTTGCGGATGTCTAATGAAGAACACAATTTATTGGCGGAGACTGGAGCAGTCCCGCCAGGATCAATGAGTTTCCTAGCATGGAACTGTCGTGGGCTTGGGAACCCATGCACGATTCGAGAGCTTGGTGAATTAATCCGGGCAAAAGATCCCTCTGTCGTGTTCCTAGCCGAGACATGGGCGGATGAAGCAAGGCTAAAAGAAATCAAAAGAAACTTAAATTTTGAAAACTTGCATTTTGTGGAAAGAATAAATAGAGGCGGCGGTTTGGCTCGCTTTGGAAGGATTCTGTGGATTTACATGTTGAAATGTCATCAAAAAATTACATTGATGCAGATTGTGAATAAAGGGAAAGAAGAAGCTTGGAGAATTACTGGTTTTTATGGTGAGCCAATTACACACAGAAGAATGGAGTCTTGGAACCTACTTCGAGAACTTAATGCTCGAATGCGACTTCCTTGGCTATGTTTTGGTGACTTCAATGAAATAACCCGGCAATCTGAGAAATTGGGGGGCAGTGTTAGAAGTCAAGCACAGATGCAAACGTTCGGAGATGCCATTGATGAATGTGGTTTTATGGATCTCGGATTTACTGGTTCTCAATTTACTTGGAAGAAGCACTTCAATGATGGTCATTCGGTATGGGAGCGGTTAGATAGGGGGATGGCTAATAGTGAGTGGTTCTTTGAGATTTGCTTTGGACCATTGTCCATCACTTACCATCTTTCTATTCGGATCATTGTCCAATCTGGATTGTGCCAAAAACATTGATCTCTTCGAGTGCAACCAAACCTTTTCGGTTTGAAGAAATGTGGCTAACAGAGAAAGGATGCACGGATACTATTCAAGCGATTTGGGCTGTGAGTGATTCTACTGAACCGGGTACAAAAGTTATTAAAAAGATAGAGAAATGTGGGGTTGAATTGAAGAAGTGGAGCTCGAAAAGCTTTGGCGGTGTGAGAAAAGAGTTGGAAAAAAAGAAAAAGGAAATAGTGCAGGCCGAGAGAGAAGCAATGAGAACTGGGCAGAATTTTCGGGTTAGAGAGCTTATGCTTGAACTCAACATACTCATGGATAAAGAGGCTCGGATGTGGCTGCAACGATCTAAAGTACAATGGGCCAAATATGGGGATAAGAACTCAAGATATTTCCATGCAAGGGCCACACAAAGACTACGTAAAAATTCCATCTCCACCCTTAGAAAAGTTGATGGCGCATGGTGTAGTACTCAAGAAGAAGTAGCGGATACACGAGTGGCCTATTACCAAGACTTGTTCACGTCAGCAAGCCCCACAAATTTGGAGAATATTATCCAACATATACATCCCATTATAAATGAGGAGATGAATGCAAGTTTAGTGGCTGACTTTGAAGCTCGGAAGTGCGGGAAGCAATTAAGCAAATGGCACCCTTAAAAGCTCCCGGACCGGATGGTATGCCCCTATCTTTTACCAAAATTATTGGGACTTAGTGGGTGAGGAGGTAACAACATCTGTGCTTTATTTCCTTAATCTGCATCTTTGCCTGCTAACCTTAACCATACTTTTATTACTCTCATTCCTAAGGTTAAAAATCCGAATTTGTATCTGAATTCCGGCCTATTAGCCTTTGCAATGTGTTGTATAAAATCTTTTCAAAGGTTCTAGCAAATAGGCTCAAAAAATTCTACCAAAAATTATCACTTTGAAAATCGAGTGCTTTCACTAAGAGCCGGCTTATTTCTGATAACATTTTGGTGGCTTTTGAGTCTTTACACAAATCTTGAGACACACAGGAAAGACAATTACATGGCCATTAAGCTTGATATGAGTAAGGCTTACGATAGGGTGGAGTGGGTCTATTTAGAAGCGGTGATGAGGAGAATGGGGTTTGATGAAAGATGGGTGAGACTGATGATGACCTGTATTACCACCATATCCTACTCCATCCTAATCAATGGTGAGCCTAAAGGCATGATTGTTCCTACCCGTGGCATCGAGACAGGGTGACCCACTATCCCCCTTTTTATTCCTATTGTGCACTGAAGGATTGAATGGTTTGATCTCCCAAGCGGCTAATTGTGGAGACATCAAGGGTTATGCCTTATGTAGAAATAGCCCGAGATTAACTCATCTTCTATTTGCAGATGATAGTCTCCTTTTTGCGAGCCACCGAACAGAATGTAGTAATATTTTGGAGGTTCTAGAGGTGTATGGGAATGGTTCGGCCAACAAATTAACCGAAATAAGACTACAATTTTTTTCAGTAAGCTTACTTCCGAAGACACAAGAGAGCACATCAAGCAAGCATTGGGGGTGTCGGAGATCAAACAAGATGAGAAATATCTAGGCCTACCATCCTTTGTGGGGAGAAGGAAAAAAGCCAGCTTCAACTTTATTAAGGAGAAGGTATGGAGGAAATTACGGGGGTGGGAGGAAAAATTGCTTTCACAGGCCGGGAGAGATATTGATTAAAGCAAAGAGTGCAAGCAATACCCACTTTCACCATGAGTTGCTTCAAACTACCCCTAGGCCTTTGCAATGAATTGGAAAGCCTAATCAGAAAATTTTGGTGGGGTCAACGAGGAGATAGACGCAAGATTCATTGGGTTAAATGGGAAACTCTTATTCAACCCAAGTCTGCAGGGGTATGGGGTTTAAAGATTTGGCTCTTTTTAATGATGCATTATTAGCCAAACAAGCATGGAGACTTCTTCACAATAAGGATACACTTTTGCATAAAGTTTTCAAAAGTAAATTTTTTCCTAATTGTTCATTCATGGAAGCGCCGAGATAATGTTAGTGGCTCTTATGCTTGGAGTAGTATCTTAAAGGGTAGGGAAGTTCTATGGAGAGGGGCGCGTTGGAGAGTGGGTTACGCGAAACAATTAAGGTGCAGGATTATCCGTGGCTGCCTAGCTTAGAGCATCCGCGAATATTATCTCCAGTCATTGAAGGCTTGCAAGATGCAACGGTGGATTGTCTCATTAGCCCCACATCTAGGAGTTGGGATAAGGATGCATTGTTTGGCTATTTTGCTCCTATGGAAGCTGATTTGATCCTTAAAATTCCACTCAGCCCAACCAGAGTCGAAGATAAACTTATTTGGCCTCATGTCCCCAACGGTGTCTACTCTGTGAAGTCCGGTTACAGGTTCCTCGTCAAAGACAAAGCTGGTCCAGTGGTGAATCAGCCCTCACAAGATGTGGTCCCAAGTATTTGGAGTCGGATATGGAAGCTTGCAGTACCAAACAAAGTCAAAAATTTTCTGTGGAAGGCTTGCAAGGAAGCTTTGCCCGTCAAGAAAAATCTGGTCCGGAGAAGAGTCATTGAGGAAGACGTGTGCTGCCATTGTAACCGGAAGGCGAGGACGGTTACCATGCTCTGTGGGACTGTTTCGAGCTTGCTGCAGTTTGGGAAACTAACATTATGTGGCTATTTTGCAGGTCCAAGAAGTTTTCAAATTTTTTTGAGCTGGCAAGGTTCGTGTTGGAGAATGAAAGAAAACCAGAACTGTTTGCGGCGATCACGTGGGCGATCTGGTTTCGCGGGAACCAATGCGAACCGATGTAAGCCTTTCCCGTTAGGCCGATCATACCAAACGAAGCGGAGCGGATACTCCAGGAGTTCAGCCAAGTGCGAGCCAACTCGCTTGATGATTGGTTTCACTCCTCCCGGACTCGACCAAAGTGGAGACCTCCACCTCCGTCGCTCCCGAAGATAAACTTCGATGGTGCGGTCTTCAAAGAAACAGAGGAGGTCAAGGTTAGGAGTGGTGGTTCGGGATTCACATGGACTAGTGCTTGCATCATTAGCAGAGAAGATAAAGCTTCCATCATCCTCCGACGAAGTTGAAGCTCTAGCAGTCGTCCGCGCCATTACCTTTGCTATGGACCTCAATCTACCCTCTTTTATTGTCGAGGGAGACTGCGAGGTGGTTATTTCAGCCTTAAGGAGTAACGAGGAGTCTCTATCTTCTTTTGGTCACTTAATATCTTGAGTTAAGCATTATTTAGGTTCTTGTAATTGCGTTTCTTTTTGTCACATTCGTAGGTCGAAAACTCAGTTGCTCATTTTTTAGCAAAACACGCAAAAACTATTGATGGTGTTTCTGTGTGGATGGAGGATGTTCCACCACAAGTTGCTGATGTTCTTTTAGCCGATTTGGCTGATTTTAGTTTATAAAAGTTTGAAGTCGGTTTCTCAAAAAAAAAAAAAAAAAAAAAAAAAAATTCCTTGAGCTGCCGTTGAGCATTGTTGAATGTGATTCTCTAGTGGTCTTGAATGCGCGCAATTGCTGGAAAGTCTCCTCCACCATCTTCAATAGCAACGGTAGTTTACGGTGTTTCCTCTCTAGCCCATGATGAGGTCTGTTGTTTTCAAGTTTTACATACAAGAAGGAATATTTTGGTACATGACACTGGGCAATTTAGGTATGTGAGACTGAGTAATTAATTTGGGTTCATTCATTTCTGACAGTTATACAAAATAACACGATGATTGTATCAATAAAATGGCTCTTTTGCTCTTTCCCAGTCCGTTTGTGGTAATCGTTGTTTTTGGCTTGCTCTTTTTGAAGCCTTGTTATAAAATTTCTTGATTATCAAAAAAATTATAATAAAAAATATCTACATGTCTCTCGTGCCAAAATAATAATTAAAAAAGAAAAAAAGAAAACGTAGGTTTCATGAATTAGTTTCTTATATATAATCTTTGACATATATGTAGCTAGCTTTTTGTAACAAATAAAATATTCATCATTCACCAACTCATGCATATACATATCTAAGCCCACACAATCCATCTACGAATATGAGTAAAATAATATATTATCATAATCAAGAATAGAGGCAATCATAATCAGAGATTCTTTTGGTCAAGCTGTGGCAGCTTTTGAGTAAGAAATTGCTTCACCCCTTAGAATAGATGTTCCGGAATGTGAAGCTTGAAGCCTTTTGAGGAAGGTTTAATTGTCTTTTGCTAGTAGAAATATTGGTATATATCCATGTCTTTCTAAGCCCACACAATATTGCTTGACAGTTGTTAAGGGCTGTTTGGTTTTCACATTTCTCCTACCTCCATTGTCTCTTTTATTTACGGTATTTCAGCTGCCAATCATGATTTTGGCATACATGGTTTTGCAACTCAAGGTTTTGCAAGTCATGGTTTTGGCATAGATGGTTTTGTTAAAGGTAGGAAGGGTGATACCACAAATTAAGTTAAAGGTAACCAAAAAAAAAACTAGCCACCTAATTACAGCAATTTCTAATAGACAAAAATTCTATATGAACTAAGAAGATAAGAATAAGCAAGATAGCAAACACAATGAAAGCGAAAGACACTTACCACGCCAAAAATGAAGGTTCATTTGATGTAGGTTTTGTCTTGGCGCCCAAGCTCGTATTTTCATATAAAAATTAAATATAAGATAACAATTCTATAATAAGAACTAAGAAATACATTATACATAAATATATATATATATAAAAAAAAAAAAAAAAAAAAAAAAAAAAAGCCATAAAATAAACTGATACCACTTGAAGCTGAAGGAGAAAGAACCCAATGATATGAAGCTGGCCATGGCCAACGAAGATATTGAACTTCTTTAGGCAGCTAGATGTAACTACGTAGTATAAATGAGTTTAGAATAAATGAGTTTTATCAAACGATTTGTCTGCTTCTTGCTCAACATTTTGAATGCAAAATATTTTGATGCCAGTGTATTTCATCAAGATTACTGGTTATTGTTATTATTATTATTATAACAAATCTTAGATTAAAAATTTTATATCATATTATTTTAAAATAAATTAATAATATACTATTTTCAAAAATAATAATAATATACTATGTATATCACACAAAATAAATTTAAAATAAATCAAAATAATAAATGATTGGATGCCCGTGGGAGGAGGAAAGATAATAGTAATAATAGTGTATACTTTGATTTGAGCGAGAGAGACAGAGAGACGTGATGAGCGAGTGATGCAAGAGAGATTAAAGAAAAGAAAAAGAAAAAGGAAAGAGATGTTTAGAGAGTGAGGAGAAACAGTAAAATGTAGAGGAAAAAATTTGGAATGTGAAGCTTGAAGCTTTTGAGGTATATATCCATGACGCAGTACTGTTGGAAGGTGATCATTGCTTGACAGTTGTTAATTCACTGCATGCTAGCAACTCCCCCTCCCCCGATCTATCTCCCACCTCCATTGTCTCTTTTATTTACGATATTTCAGCTGCCAGTCATGAATTCACACCCACCCACTGCTCTAGCTAAAAGCAGTCAGAAGTTCCAGTAGAGCACTCGGTTGAAGCATTTCTAGGAGAATGACTATACCCAATATCCTTGACAAATGTTATCTCATATGCTCTCTCAAAGACATTCATATAACCATGTATTATTTTTAGGTCTACTCCCTCATGAAACAAAATTCTTCGGGGAGATCTGAAAGATCCAATGCCCAAACAATAGAAACAACTTGGGATTTTTTTTTTCATTACAACTTGCACCTAGAAATGGATGGCTCATTATATTCCTTTGGGCTTTCTTGACATAATTAACATCGTAATCTAGAGCAAGTCAATAATATGGGACTGATTTTTATGTACGTAGGAAAGCCAGAGAGGGTTTCTTAAGCCAACAATGGAACATTTTCGGCTAATTCTAAATCACTTATATAATATTACCAATATCAAGACATTTGAAAAAAAAACTTTTAACACTATGTTTGTTTCATTATTAAATATTTTACGAAAAATATTTTTAAGCATTTTCTTAAATTTAAACTTCTTAATAATTTGGCTCCTAAAAAAAAAATATGAATGCACTACCCCCCCCCCCCCCAAAAAAAAAGACTTCTTATGAATTTTTTTTAAAAAAGTTATAGAATAATAGTATCTCATAAAACATAAAGAGATTACAAATAAATTAAACAAATAGTATAAAAACCACACTCAAATTCATTATTTTTGTGAAAATAATAAATGATTACTATTAATTTAGTGATTTTAATTAAAGTCTCACTCTACTATTACAAGAGTTAGGCCCTTTTATAGTGGTATTTTGAATAAATAATGTGTTTGAACATGGTAAAATAGTATAATTATGTGTGTGTGTACGTGCGTGTGTGTGTTTGATAGTTAGTTTGTTTATCAAAAAGAAAAAATACAATTACATTTAAGGCATGTGGCTAAATAAAAAACATTGCCAAATCTAAAGTAAACTACCTACTCAGCATGAGTACTAACATAGTTGTCAATATCGCACGATACACGATACATATCGTGCGATACGTATCGTATCGTGTACAAAAAGTTTCGTATCATAAGGGCGTATCATAAATGCTCATGAATCGTTCGATACATAGGTGCATATCGTATGAATCGTATTGTATCGATGAATTGTACGAATCGTGCGATACATAGACATGTGAGTTTAAAATGAGTTTTTTTGGTTAAAATTTGTGGTTTTATTTGATTTAAACAAGTTGTTAGACTTTGTTAACACAAAATTATTTGGAAACTTAATTGAGTCTAATGAAATAGCAAGTCCATGAGTTTTTTTCCTCCCTTCTCTTTCTCCTACAAAATTTAGACTATAGTCATAACACTCACTTTCTTATTTGCAAATTTATTTTCTATGCTATTTGTAAGGTCACAATTTGGGACCTAAGCCCAAAATGTATGGAGCCTTGGTCCAATGAGCCCGATACAATGAATTCGTAGATAATGGGTTGGAAACTCGAGCCTTAACAAGTTAGACAAGCGACCAACATGTCCAAATGATAAAGAAAGGAAGATAATGTCCGTTTACTAGGGAGTGTCATCCTCGAATCTTATCCGAGGAAGAGGTTAATTCTTAAGATGTTGTTTTTTCTCCTTTGTTCCCCGTCCCCCTTTGTTTTTGCTCTATCCTCTATTTTATACCATCTTCCTTCCATCTCCACCACCCAAATGTAGATTCATATTTATGGTGCTAATACTTGTCCCATCAGCCCCTCCCTAAAGTCGGTGGGAGTGGTTGTAAAGGCTAGAAAACAGAGTTCGATTAGTTGCAGAACACTTAATGCACTGGCAACAGCTTTCTTCTAAATATTTTCATGCGTCTCTTTGTCCTTTTCTTCCTTAATACTTATCCCCTTTCACGGTGTGGTCCGATGCGTCACCTTGATTGTTGATCGTCCCCTTTCTCCTCGGCCTAGCCTGTCTAAGGAGGAGTTCTTCCTTGGGTTGGGCTCTTAGCCTAACATATACATTGATTTGAGCTTCCCCGTTTATCACCCTCACAATAGCCCCTCGGGATTCTTCTTTTCTTTTTCCCGGGAGGAAAGGAGGATCTTGATGTGATAAAAACTCATTTGCGACCATTTTACCCCATTTTTTACAACAAAGTTATTTCTTAATTTACCTAGGTCACGTTCCTGATGTTTCAATACACGAGGCGCGCCTCCATTAAGGTCCTTACGAAGTGACGCAGATCCAACGATTTGAAGTCTTCTTTGAAAATTGTGTGGGATTTATTTTCACCCATAACTTTCTCTTTGAAACCTGGGTGAATTAATTTCTACCAGATTTTGCCTCCTATATAAGACACTTTTGGGGGAATCATTCTTCCTCATTCACGGATCCTTGAGTTACAGAGGAACTTCAAGTTCTTATTCCTTTAGACATTTTCAAGGACCCCACCATGATGGTGATCAAAGTCTAAGGAATGAGGTGGCCAAGGATAAGGGTGAGGGCAAGGAAAACAAGCCCTCCTCGGAAATCAAGGATGCCACCAAGATCCAAGATAACGTAGTTAAGGCAAGGGAAGCGAGGCCAAGGGCGTTTCTTCCTCTCAACCAAGCAAATTACTTCTTCTTAAGTCGGGACCCAAAGCGGTGTAGATCGCATCAGATTTTTGGTGCGACAAGATTTGAATCCTATCCGTTTCTCGGCCTTGATAGCATAACATCCCGTAACTAGGAGAAGAGGGGTCCATCAAGCATTCCCACCTCTTCTTCTTTCTCATCACCGGTACTATTCATGCTTGCTCATTGCCGCACCATCCATACTTACTCGATTGCTACTAAAACAAGATTGTGGACCTACCATTCCTATTAGCTTCCCCCCCTTTTTTTTTTTTTTAGTTAGCTTTTGAAACAGGCTTGCCTAAGCCATTTTATATATGATGTACTTTCCCTTTATTTAATAAATGAGAACTGCATTTTCACTTTACGAGTCTTCCCTTTTTACAATAAACGTTTCATGAATGGGTGTGTTAGTATTTTTCTTTCAAATAGGGCTTAGAACTAATGTTGTTGATTGTAATGAAAAGTTGTCACCCTACCCTAATAAAAATTGATAGTGGTACCCAACCGTTAACTTTGAATAAGTTAAACTATGTAGGATTAATCAAGAAAATAACCATATGCTCTACACTGCGAATAGTGCAATCATTAAAAAGTGCGAGAATTTGAAGTAAGTGATCCGAGAGGACCATCGTGTACTAGGGTTCTGTTTGATGTTTATGATGGTGTTATAGTGTTAATTCCCTAAGCATCTGTCCGAAGACTCGGGGCATGCGTTAGGTTCTCATCTAAATAAATGAAAGGATGACAATGTAGTTAGTTTCCCCTAAACCTGTGATCCGAGGAGCCATCAAGGATTCGGTTTACATTTAAGCACATCATAGAGATGTTTTAGTGTTAATTTCCCCCAAGCATCTGGTCCGAGAACTCGGGTATGCGTTGGGTTCTGTTTAAGCACTTCATAAAGATGTTTTAGTGTAAATTTCCTCCAAGCATCTGGTCCGAAAACTCAGGCATGCGTTGGGTTTTGTTTAAACACTTCATAGAGATATTTTAGTGTTAATTTCCCCCAAGCATCTGGTCCGAGAACTCGGGCATGCGTTGGGTTCTGTTTAAGCACTTCGTAGAGATGTTGCTTCGTAGAGATGTCGTGGTTAGCCCCACTTCGAATCATCTTTGACTCGTGGCACCATCAATATGCACTATTCTCGACAAAAGGCTCCCCGCAACGAGACCATACCAACTAATTTCCATATACATCCTGTGCTTCCGTCATTAGGTCCGTGAGAAACTGGCTCTTAACGGAGTTACAAGACGCATATCTAATGTTGAAAGCCCCAATATTGCTCCGCGCACGGAGCAATTCTCTGCGTAGCATGCACCACGGCCAAAATGGTCTCTTCCACCAATGGTCGATACATCGTTGCATTGCCACCGTGTGTTGAGCGTTCAACTCACTAAAACACTTGGTTTCCCATAGAGGGTGCCAATTGTAAGGTCACAATTTGGGACCTAATCCTAAAATGTATAGATCCTTGGTCCAATGAGTCCGATACAATGAACTTGTAGAGAATGGGTTGAAAACTCGGGCCTTAACAAGTTAGACAAGCGACCAACATGTCCAAATGATAAAGAAAGGAAGATAACATCCGTTTACTAGGAAGTGTCATCCTCGGATCTTATCTGAGGAGAAGGTTGATTCTTAATATGTTGTTTTTTCTCCTTTGTTCCTCGTCCCCCTTTGTTTTCGCTTTATCCTTCCATTTCCACCGCCCACATGTAGATTTAGATTTATGGTGCTGATACTAGTCCCATCAGCCCCTCCCCAAAGTCGTTAGGAGTGGTTGTAAAGGCTGGAAAATAGGGTTGAGTTAGTTGTAGAATACTTAATGCGTTGGTAGCAGTTTTCTTCTAGATATTTTCATGCCTCTCTTTGTCATTTTCTTCCTTAATACTTATCCTCTTTCATGGTGTGGTCCAATGCATCACCTTCAGATGGGTGACATTCCCCTTTCTCCTCGGCCTGGCTTGTCCGAGGAGGAGTTCTTCCTTGGGTTAGGTCTTTGGCCCAACATGTACATTGGTCTGAGCTTCCCCGTTTATCACCCCTACACTATTAATAATGTATTAAATGAAAATATAATTATTTTTTTTTATTTTGTTATTATTATTTTATAAAGCTATAATTTCAAGAAAAAAATATAAAGAATAAATTACTAGAATAAAATTAAAAAACCAAAAAAAAAAAGTATATGTTGATAATAATAAAGAAAATGTGTATGAAAAAATAATTTTGCAAGATACTTGAACATGATGATAACATTGACTTAGATGGAGTTGATTAGCAAAGATGATGAAAAGATATTATTATTTTGATTCATATATCATATATTACTTTTAAGTTTAATCAATTTAAATATGCATGTTATAAACATAAGTTAATTTGATTTATTTAGTTAGCTTTGTTAAATTTTATCACATAAGTAATGATTAAATTGGTCATTAGTTAAATATATTTTGAATTTATAATGAATATACATTTTACATATGTATATTTACAATTATTTTATAATTTTATTAAGTCAAAAATCAAAAATCAATTCCTGATACAATTCATGATTTGACAACTATGAGTAGTAAAATATTGTCTAAAGTTTTAAGTTTTGTCAACCAAGTTCCAACAATGTACTTTTCAGACTATGTATTTAATATGCTCAGTTATATATTTTCATTATTATTTTCTTGAGTATTCAAGTTTTTTCTTTTCTTCAATTTATTACTAGAAGTTTTCTTATTTTTAAAAATTCATTTTTGATATTTGGGATAAAAAAGAGTGCAAAGTTACATGAGATGCTAATTGAAAAGAAATTCGAGTTTTAAATTGATTGAACGATATTTCCATAAAATGGTTCTTAAATGAAGTAGTACTTTGTTATTTGGGGTCAAATAATTGTTATTTATGCTAGGCATCTTGTGTTTTTTACAATTTTGTTAGTATTGTGAGTAGTAAGTGGAATTATTTTTTCAAAATTTCAAATGTCTAAAAGTTTCACTAAAGCAAAAATTATCTCATCACATGTGAATAAAATAAAAATATATTTCAAATATAAAATAAGTGATAAGTGTAAATTGAGTTTTTATATAAAACTTAAAAATATTTCAACTACTTAATTAATAACGTATGACTTCTCCAATTTTATATGAAATAAATAAGTATATAAAGCAATTTGATGATGTTAAAACATCTAAATAAATAAATTGAATTACAAACTTTTTCTACAATTTTAGTTTTGTTGTCTCTCACAAAATATAACAAATTTTGTTCACATTTTTACAAGCAAAAAAAAAAAAAAAAATTACATAACTATGTACCAGCATGTATATCTATTCATTTTGTGATATGGATATATACAATATCATTTTGGTCATAAGGTCAACCCCTCCAAGAGAAAATTTATGACTCCGTTCCTAGTTGGGGTACTCACCAATAGTGTTTTCAGCTAACAACGTGCCATGTATATCCTTCTTCATTTGATTTGTGTGAGTATATTTCACACTCTTCACTTATAGAACTCCCATTAATCCCACTTATCAAGATAATTTGAGAGAGGCTCAAATTAAGAGACACATAAATCATGATTCTCAAAAAAAAAGAGACACATAAATCATTGATGTTACTACAGATGATGCACTAAACCGTCAGTATATGTGATCATCCAGATGAAATGGTGCTTAACCGTGACCTGCAAAATGATAATGAGATGCTCCTCCATCTTGTAACACTGACGTGGTGCCAACCAACGAATCTTCAATGGTAAAGTCAGATACTTGGAGAGGATAATCACAAGGTAGTGAAATTATAGCTTAATAAGTGTGTACCTTTCTATTCCTTCTATTTTTGTGGTATGGTTTATATAGCCTGTCTTCTTCTAGTCGTTGGGGAGTCTTTAATGACTCCATTTATGCCTCCAGTAACGTATTTGGTATATTAATGAGGTTGTCAATGGGCTTGTCTCTGTTCGTGGCCATTGGTAAAGGCTGCGCATTAAATGCCTGTATAAGGCTGCGCATTAAATGCCTGTATAAGGCGCTTGTGATCGTCCAATCAAGGTTGGGTGACCCAAAATTGGGTACTCATAAGTCATCAACTAGGAGTGTGCATGGGTCGGGTTGAGGGGATTTTTGACCCAACCTACCATGGTGGGTCAAAAAAATTCAACTCAACCCAACCCATCACATAAGTCCAACTCAACCTAACCCAATCCACATGGGTCGGGTTGGGTTGGATTGAACCCATGGGTTTGACAAATTTTTATTATTATTATTAAATTGAGTAAAAAAATATAAATATTAATATATTAAAAAAACTTAGAGATTAGTATCAATGTATCTCCTTAAAGGGTCAACACTAATGACTAAACAACAATAGTAATTTATTAGGATTTGTGTGAACTAATTGGTTTTTATATAGGATAGGAAGAATTGCTTATTTAAAAAAATTTATTAATTATATAATATATTTTTTATATATATTAAATTAGTATTAGTAGAAGGAATTAAGGAAATGTTGCTCTACAGCTGGTTTTTTTTTTTTAATTATTAAATATATAATATATATTTATATATATATATATATATATATATATATATAGTATAAGTGCCCTACAATTGATTTTATTTTAAAAATTATTAAATGTAAAATATATTTTAAATATGGTGGGTCGGGTTGGGTTTGGCGGGTTTGTAATTTTATGACCTAAACCCAACCCGACCCGCTATAAATTTTTTTTTTATAACCCAACCCAACCCACCAAGTCTTAAAAACCGACCCAACCCGGTGGGTCGGGTTGAGTTGGGTCGGGTTTGGTGGGTCGGTGGGTTTTCTCGTGCACACCCCTATCATCAACTATGTTACTTTCGTAAGTTCCAGTTAGCTCAACTAGTAAAGTTTCTGATGGTTGTATAAGAGATCCGAGGTTCAATTCCCGCCTATACCAAAAACTGATTGGTGTCTTGGTCCGATAATAAAGAGCACTCATCGGGAGCGGACGCCATAGATTAAAACTCTTTCAAAAAAAAAAAAAAAAAAAAAATGTTACTTTAGTTTGTGTGCGTATGAAGGCATACTATTAATTCATAGGGTATTGTTATGTATACTAGCGCTTTATTTAGCAAAAAATTTTAGGTTAAAAAAAAAATGATAGTACATCTAAAGTCACAATAAATTTATCATTCTTGATTTGTCATAATATATATAATAAAAAAGATGTTAGTGATATTCAAGTATGAAAGTGATGATGTACTAACCAAAGATTCAAAGTATGCAAGATGATTCCCTCAATTAAACTAATGGAGCTACTTGGCTTGAATTCCCAATCGATCTATGCAATCATAGTTGCCAATTGAATATGCAGAATATATTTGCTTTTTTCACTGGTGTACCCTCGTTCATATGTGGCATAGTATGCGTCTAAAAATACTGCATTGGCAGGGCAATCATCCATAGGCTTCAGTGACACTGCAGATTGACCAAATCCAAATTCGCCACAATCAAAAGAAGTTTTTGTATTACGACCATTCCTCTGTTGGGTCCATGTATCACACTTGCAAATATAGAACCTGGCGATATTTTTGCTTCTCAAGGTCATAAAATTGGCTAGAGAAATTATTGGACCGGCTTGAACGTCAAATCCTAAGTGGAATTCCCAGTTGGCCAAACTAATCACACAGAAAAATTGAGGCTTGGTTAATTTTTTCAAGCTCTAGAACATGTAGTTCAATGACAAGGAAGGAAGGAGAATGTACGTGGGCCTTATATAGGGATTTTTTTTTATTTAAATTTTAGAAAACTTATATATGGGTATTGATTGTGTTTATGTCTAGTGTCTAATTATCTACTTAGTCATTCATGGGAAATTATTGTGTACTCCTGGAGTAATATAAATGTGTACTCCCTTCTTTCACATGAATGGTAAGTCCCACTAATTAAATTCATGGTGGGACCCACCATTTATGTGAGATGAGGGAGTATGTATTTATGATACTCCGGGAGTACCTAATAATTTTCCGTCATTATTCATATACACGTTGAGATTACATACCAGTCACTGCATCTAGTCAAGGATGCTTTTAAGCCCATAAAAATAAGGTTTTTATTTATTAAAAAAACAAGAAAAAAATTTCTCAACTAAATTTAATTTTTAGGAGGATTATGGCTGTAGTTTGGTGAGGAGGGAGAAAAAGGAATTCCATTTGTGCTATTAACAAAAGTTTTGTTCTCGAAATTAAAGAAACTAAGGAGCCGTTTGGTAACGTTGTTCTAATAACGTTGTTTGTATTTTTGGAAATATGTATAGGTAAAAAGTGTATGAAAATGCATGTAATGTTGTTTAAAAACTGAAAACATATTAAACTACTATACCAAACGGGCCTAAAGAGTTTGGTGAGAGATAGTTAACTCTTAAACAACCTTAATGACCTTGCTTTTTATAACGACTTTTGATTTTGCAAAATGTCTTTAAAAGGTAGAACTTGTTTGAAATGGTAGATACCAGCAGAACCTATGCATTGGGTGGTGCATGCAATTCATGAAAATCTAGATTAGTTTCTTTTCTTTTTGGCTGAACAAGGCAAGTTGGTTAATCTTGTCTGATTGGGTTTTGTTTCTATTTGGTGAATGGCGGCTTCTGGATCTTCTTAATTTGAAAGTTTGGGGGCAATGAGTAGTAGTTGTGATAAAATTATAATTAAATGCAAATTTGAGATTTGGGTGTGTGTTTATTCAACTAGTTCGTAAATCTTCCATGCCAATTCAATTTCTATACACATGTTAAGAGTTTTATAATTTAGTGGTATTGTCTATACTTCTTTATGAGGATAATTAGAGTTTAACTCCTTATTTCTTATTATTGTAACTATCAAATTATTTATTAAAAAAAAAAATGAAAAACACTTCTATTCACAATTTAGCCAGCATGGATTCATGGCCTGCAACTCCAAACCATTTGCAAGTCCTCGCATGGAGCCCAAAAATTGCCTCCAAGACACAACCCCCTCACTTTTCCACTTTGGGTTTTCATGTAGGATTGGACCGCATGATGAAACTAATCTTAATTCTTAGTCACAAGCCCAAATAGATAGCTTTGTGAAATACAGGTTTGGGTTTCAGGATTTTGTGTCATCCTTTTGTGGTAGCAGCAGGTTTAAGTTTAACCATTTCGTCGAGGCTTGAGTAATTGAGTTGGGCCTTTAGCAACTTTCTGAGTCCGAATTCGAAAATTTAATTTTGCTGGCCTATTGTATTGGACTGTAAATATTTAGCCTCGAATGCTATCTACATCTTTTCATTCTGTGTTCTGTATGAACCAAGAGTCCAAGACAGCAGCATAAAATGGTAAACATTGGTTGTGCCATATAGGAAAATTCATAAATATCATTAATTAAAGAAAATAATAAAGACATTTAAACCCACAAAATGTTAGAAATACAAATTTTTTTTACTAAAAATTTTACAAACTAGCGATGTGGTGGTAGCTATTGGTAAATGAAAAAGTGATATTAACGATGAGTCTAAATGAAAACCAATAAGAAGCTAACCACATCAACAGTTTGTAAAAATATTATAAAATAGTTTGTGACTATAACATTACTTATAAACCCACGCCTCTTGGGATTCTTAATCGATAGAGTAACACTAGTGTGACTACCATAAAAAAATCTATTCTTATTCTTAGGTAGAGTTTGGATAACAGGTCCAGCATTTTTTGGTGGGTCTCATGCATTGTTCATGGGACCTGCAAGTATTTTTTTTTTTTTAGAAAAACAACTTTAAAACTGGGTCCCAAGATACTATTCACATATTTAAAAATTATTTTGCTACAATATTTTCAGTTTTCAACAATAAACGGTATCCAAATAGACTCTTAAGCGACTTTTAGTGTAGTGTTGCTGAGAGGTCATCAGAAACTTGAACCTCTTAAATTACATGAACCATGTCTACAGGTAATCCCATATTAAAGAGAGAATCCAAGCCACTGGAGGTGTACCTCTAACTCTCTTAAGATTTTGATATTGATTTGGAATTGGATGTTTCAAAGGTTCGTTTGAAGCCCATATAAAGAAAATTGATCTGAGTAAAACATTGGAACATTCTAATTTAAGCCAACTATAGTTCAGAAAGGGGCTTGTATAAGCTTTATTTGGAATATTTTTGGCATTTAACAAAATGCAACTGATTCAGCAAAAGTTCATAATAATCAGGCCAAAAAATTTGTGTCAGCAACTAAGAATTCACGAGGCCTTAGAGTAAGTTAGCCAAACAGTGACAACCCTTTGAGATATTTTCCATGAAACTGAACTTGAATTATCCAATAAAAACTACTAGCTTAGAATCAAGCGTCCGTATCCAAATTTATCAAATTTAAAAGGGGACCAAAAAAAACTAACAAAATGAAATTATTTGATTTCATTTGCAACGCGAGTTTGCATGATGATTCAATTGTTTCATTACCAACAAAGGTTAAGAATTGGTCTCTAAATACACTACTAAAAACATTTCTCCGTAAATACTCACCCTGTAAAGTCAAAAAGGCCAAAACACAATATGTATTCATGCTATGCTTACAGTTAAAAAGGAATAACAAATAGGCAACGTTTATCAAGCCCCAAGTCACATCCTTCATTGTATATATATATACCCTTTTGTGAGATTTCAACATAAATGTCGGAATTAACATCTTTTCTTATTAAATTGTTTTTTTCAAAATATGTATCTTAAAATTGCTATTTATATATATATATATATATATATATATATATATATGTGAATATTTTCCAATAGCTAGTTGGTTAGTGCTTGCTTTGGTCTTTAGCTTGAATTTATTGGAATTTTTTTTTTTTTTTTTTTTTTTGTGTGTGTGTGCTCTATATTGGATTTATGTGATACATTTTGTACATACGCATATGCACTAAAATAATGTTTCAATACTTTATTAAACATTAAAAAAAAAAACTTTATTGGACATGATTAATGTAAATTTTTAATGCCTAAATTGAATATTTTGAATGAATTTATAATTTACCCTTTATTCTTTTGTTAGCACTATTGACAAAATTCTTATAAGGAAATCAATTGTATTTCAAAATTTATCTCCTAAGCAAATTCGTATTCACTTTAATAATCTTCTTTTAGATCCTAGGGTATGAGAAAATGTCTCATCTTTTGATCCTAATGATAAGGAGAAAATAAAATTGCATATTTACAAAGATGTTCTTGTCAACATCTTAACCATGATTTCCTACAAAAATTAGTGGAGAATTATATTAATTTAATCATGATTAGTGATTAGTTTGAAGAATACAAAATATTGGTTGTTTATTTTGTTTAATTATATTGTTACTTATTTAGGCAAAATTTTGGTAATTGAATGGGAGTTTAGTAGTTTAATGATTATTTGGTTATGTGTATTGAAAAAGATGTAACTGATACTACTGATAGCATTAATCACAATAATTTCAAATATGAAAAACTCCTAGAAGAAGATTTTAAAATTTGATGTATTTGGATTTTTTTTTTATGTCAAAATATTCAAGTTTTATTTTCATTAAAAATTTTTAATTTAAATTTCTTAACGACCTATCTGAACAAATTTTTGTTATTGGTGTGGGATGGTGTCCCACGATGCAAGTATGAGAAGATGCCAAATTTTTGTTATTGGTGTGGGATGGTGTCCCACGATGCAAAGGAGTGTAAAATATGGCTATCAAGCAAGGGATCGTTGTCTCTGGATCAACAGGAATATGGTCCATGGCTTCGCGCCGATCCTTTTTCAGTGGGGAGGAAATCTTTTATGTTTGTACCGGGCACAGGAGGTGATTTTGGTGGGGAAGATACTACTGTGAGGTCCGGACGTGAAATCAAGAGAGGATACAAGGGGCGGCGCCGTCGCAAGAAGTCGGCACAAACAGTACGACATCGCATCTTCCTCAAGGTAACCAAAATTCAGCAAGCCCGGGTATCATGGCTACTTTCACTCAAACCTTCCATGCGGGTAAAATCCTTGAATGCCCCGAATCTATTCCTAATGTGATGCCTTCAAATGCGCATACCGATATGGCTAATTTTGAAGCCCAAATTCAAGATATAGATATGGAAATAAATAAATTTGATAAGCATGGTACCCGTCATACCTAACCCGGGTTTTATGGAGGAGTTGTCTCCTAGTTTGTCTAATTTTTCTGTCCGGGGAACTTGCACGTGACAAGCCCTCTTCTTTATTCCATAAGGATGAAAATGATTCCATTGATGAGCCACGTGACTCGAGGGTAGCCAATTATGTTTGAGAACCTGGAAGCGTTTGGCACGTTTAAAACAAAATTCTGAAGTTTGCATGCAAGCACCAACCTTAGGGAAACGGCCTATACTATTGGAAGGGGACGATGACACCGAACGAGCTTGTAAGAAGTTGCGTATGTCTAATGAAGAACACAATTTATTGGCGGAGATCTGGAGCAGTCCCCGCCAGATCAATGAGTTTCTAGCATGGAACTGTCGTGGGCTTGGGAACCCATGCACGCTTCGAGAGCTTGGTGAATTAATCCGGGCAAAAGATCCTCTCTGTCGTGTTCCTAGCCGAGACATGGGCGGATGAAGCAAGGCTAAAAGAAATCAAAAGAAACTTAAATTTTGAAAACTTGCATTTTGTGGAAAGAATAAATAGAGGCGGCGGTTTGGCTCTGCTTTGGAAGGATTCTGTGGATTTACATGTTGAAATGTCATCAAAAAATTACATTGATGCGATTGTGAATAAAGGGAAAGAAGAAGCTTGGAGAATTACTGGTTTTTATGGTGAGCCAATTACACACAGAAGAATGGAGTCTTGGAACCTACTTCGAGAACTTAATGCTCGAATGCGACTTCCTTGGCTATGTTTTGGTGACTTCAATGAAATAACCCTAACTGAGAAATTGGGGGCAGTGTTAGAAGTCAAGCACGATGCAAACGTTCGTGAGATGCCATTGATGAATGTGGTTTTATGGATCTCGGTTCTGGTTCTCAATTTACTTGGAAGAAGCACTTCAATGATGGTCATTCGGTATGGGAGCGGTTAGATAGGGGGATGGCTAATAGTGAGTGGTTCTTTGAGATTTGCTGGGACCATTGTCCATCACTTACCATCTTTCTATTCGGATCATTGTCCAATCTGGATTGTGCCAAAAACATTGATCTCTTCGAGTGCAACCAAACCTTTTCGGTTTGAAGAAATGTGGCTAACAGAGAAAGGATGCACGGATACTATTCAAGCAGTTTGGGCTGTGAGTGATTCTACTGAACCGGGTACAAAAGTTATTAAAAAGATAGAGAAATGTGGGGTTGAATTGAAGAAGTGGAGCTCGAAAAGCTTTGGCAAAGTGAGAAAAGAGTTGGAAAAAAGAAAAAGGAAATAGTGCAGGCCGAGAGAGAAGCAATGAGAACTGGGCAGAATTTTCGGGTTAGTTAGAGAGCTTATGCTTGAACTCAACATACTCATGGATAAAGAGGCTCGGATGTGGCTGCAACGATCTAAAGTACAATGGGCCAAATATGGGGATAAGAACTCAAGATATTTCCATGCAAGGGCCACACAAAGACTACGTAAAAATTCCATCTCCACCCTTAGAAAAGTTGATGGCGCATGGTGTAGTACTCAAGAAGAAGTAGCAGACACAGTAGTGGCCTATTACCAAGACTTGTTCACGTCAGCAAGCCCCACAAATTTGGAGAATATTATCCAACATATACATCCCATTATAAATGAGGAGATGAATGCAAGTTTAGTGGCTGACTTTGAAGCTGCGGAAGTGCAGGAAGCAATTAAGCAAATGGCACCCTTAAAAGCTCCCGGACCGGATGGTATGCCCCCTATCTTTTACCAAAATTATTGGGACTTAGTGGGTGAGGAGGTAACAACATCTGTGCTTTATTTCCTTAATATCGCATCTTTGCCTGCTAACCTTAACCATACTTTTATTACTCTCATTCCTAAGGTTAAAAATCCGGAATTTGTATCTGAATTCCGGCCTATTAGCCTTTGCAATGTGTTGTATAAAATCTTTTCAAAGGTTCTAGCAAATAGGCTCAAAAAAATTCTACCAAAAATTATCACCGAAAATCAGAGTGCTTTCACTAAGAGCCGGCTTATTTCTGATAACATTTTGGTGGCTTTTGAGTCTTTACACACGTATGCGAGACACACACAGGGAAAGACAATTACATGGCCATTAAGCTTGATATGAGTAAGGCTTACGATAGGGTGGAGTGGGTCTATTTAGAAGCGGTGATGAGGAGAATGGGGTTTGATGAAAGATGGGTGAGACCCGATGATGACCTGTATTACCACCATATCCTACTCCATCCTAATCAATGGTGAGCCTAAAGGCATGATTGTTCCTACCCGTGGCATCAGACAGGGTGACCCACTATCCCCCTTTTTATTCCTATTGTGCACTGAAGGATTGAATGGTTTGATCTCCCAAGCGGCTAATTGTGGAGACATCAAGGGTTATGCCTTATGTAGAAATAGCCCGAGATTAACTCATCTTCTATTTGCAGATGATAGTCTCCTTTTTTGCAGAGCCACCGAACAGGAATGTAGTAATATTTTGGAGGTTCTAGAGGTGTATGGGAATGGTTCTGGCCAACAAATTAACCGAAATAAGACTACAATTTTTTTCGATGGCTTACTTCAAGACACAAGAGAGCACATCAAGCAAGCATTGGGGGTGTCGGAGATCAAACAAGATGAGAAATATCTAGGCCTACCATCCTTTGTGGGGAGAAGGAAAAAGCCAGCTTCAACTTTATTAAGGAGAAGGTATGGAGGAAATTACAGGGGTGGGAGGAAAAATTGCTTTCACAGGCCGGGAGAGATATATTGATTAAAGCAAGAGTGCAAGCAATACCCACTTTCACCATGAGTTGCTTCAAACTACCCCTAGGCCTTTGCAATGAATTGGAAAGCCTAATCGAGAAAATTTTGGTGGGGTCAACGAGGAGATAGACGCAAGATTCATTGGGTTAAATGGGAAACTCTTATTCAACCCAAGTCTGCCCGGGGTATGGGGTTTAAAGATTTGGCTCTTTTTAATGATGCATTATTAGCCAAACAAGCATGGAGACTTCTTCACAATAAGGATACACTTTTGCATAAAGTTTTCAAAAGTAAATTTTTTCCTAATTGTTCATTCATGGAAGCGCCAGATAATGTTAGTGGCTCTTATGCTTGGAGTAGTATCTTAAAGGGTAGGGAAGTTCTATGGAGAGGGGCGCGTTGGAGAGTGGGTTCTGGCGAAACAATTAAGGTGCGGGATTATCCGTGGCTGCCTAGCTTAGAGCATCCGCGAATATTATCTCCAGTCATTGAAGGCTTGCAAGATGCAACGGTGGATTGTCTCATTAGCCCCACATCTAGGAGTTGGGATAAGGATGCATTGTTTGGCTATTTTGCTCCTATGGAAGCTGATTTGATCCTTAAAATTCCACTCACCCAACCAGAGTCGAAGATAAACTTATTTGGCCTCATGTCCCCAACGGTGTCTACTCTGTGAAGTCCGGTTACGAGTTCCTCGTCAAAGACAAAGCTGGTCCAGGTGGTGAATCACCCTCACAAGATGTGGTCCCAAGTATTTGGAGTCGGATATGGAAGCTTGCGGTACCAAACAAAGTCAAAAATTTTCTGTGGAAGGCTTGCAAGGAAGCTTTGCCCGTCAAGAAAAATCTGTCCTGAGAAGAGTCATTGAGGAAGACGTGTCTTGCCATTGTAACCGGGAAGGCGAGGACGGTTACCATGCTCGTGGGACTGTTTCGAGCTTGCTTTGCAGTTTGGGAAACTAACATTATGTGGCTATTTTGCAGGTCCAAGAAGTTTTCAAATTTTTTTGAGCAAAGGTTCGTGTTGGAGAATGAAAGAAAACCAGAATCTGCTTTGCGGCGATCACGTGGACGATCCGGTTTCGCGAACCAATGCGAACCAATGAATAAGCCTTTCCGTTAGGCCGATCATACCAAAGAAGCAGAGCGGATACTCCAGAGTTCAGCCAAGTGCGCCAACTCGCTTGATGACGGTTTCACTCCTCCCGGACTCGACCAAAGTGGAGACCTCCACCTCCGTCGCTCCCGAAGATAAACTTCGATGGTGCGGTCTTCAAAGAAACAGAGGAGGTCAAGGTTAGGAGTGGTGGTTCGGGATTCACATGGACTAGTGCTTGCATCATTAGCAGAGAAGATAAAGCTTCCATCATCCTCCGACGAAGTTGAAGCTCTAGCAATCGTCCGCGCCATTACCTTTGCTATGGACCTCAATCTACCCTCTTTTATTGTCGAGGAGACTCGAGGTGGTTATTTCACCTTTAAGGAGTAACGAGGAGTCTCTATCTTCTTTTGGTCACTTAATATCTTCATTAAGCATTATTTAGGTTCTTGTAATTGCGTTTCTTTTTGTCACATTCGTAGGTCGAAAACTCAGCTTGCTCATTTTTTAGCAAAACACGCAAAAACTATTGATGGTGTTTCTGTGTGGATGGAGGATGTTCCACCACAAGTTGCTGATGTTCTTTTAGCCGATTTGGCTGATTTTAGTTTATAAAAGTTTGAAGTCGGTTTCTCAAAAAAAAAAAAAAAAAAAAAAAAATCCTTGAGCTGCCGTTGAGCATTGTTGAATGTGATTCTCTAGTGGTCTTGAATGCGCGCAATTGCTGGAAAGTCTCCTCCACCATCTTCAATAGCAACGGTAGTTTACGGTGTTTCCTCTCTAGCCCATGATGAGGTCTGTTGTTTTCAAGTTTTACATACAAGAAGGAATATTTTGGTACATGACACTGGGCAATTTAGGTATGTGAGACTGAGTAATTAATTTGGGTTCATTCATTTCTGACAGTTATACAAAATAACACGATGATTGTATCAATAAAATGGCTCTTTTGCTCTTTCCCAGTCCGTTTGTGGTAATCGTTGTTTTTGGCTTGCTCTTTTTGAAGCCTTGTTATAAAATTTCTTGATTATCAAAAAAATTATAATAAAAATATCTACATGTCTCTCGTGCCAAAATAATAATTAAAAAAGAAAAAAAAGAAAACGTAGGTTTCATGAATTAGTTTCTTATATATAATCTTTGACATATATGTAGCTAGCTTTTTGTAACAAATAAAATATTCATCATTCACCAACTCATGCATATACATATCTAAGCCCACACAATCCATCTACGAATATGAGTAAAATAATATATTATCATAATCAAGAATAGAGGCAATCATAATCAGAGATTCTTTTGGTCAAGCTGTGGCAGCTTTTGAGTAAGAAATTGCTTCACCCCTTAGAATAGATGTTCCGGAATGTGAAGCTTGAAGCCTTTTGAGGAAGGTTTAATTGTCTTTTGCTAGTAGAAATATTGGTATATATCCATGTCTTTCTAAGCCCACACAATATTGCTTGACAGTTGTTAAGGGCTGTTTGGTTTTCACATTTCTCCTACCTCCATTGTCTCTTTTATTTACGGTATTTCAGCTGCCAATCATGATTTTGGCATACATGGTTTTGCAACTCAAGGTTTTGCAAGTCATGGTTTTGGCATAGATGGTTTTGTTAAAGGTAGGAAGGGTGATACCACAAATTAAGTTAAAGGTAACCAAAAAAAAAAAACTAGCCACCTAATTACAGCAATTTCTAATAGACAAAAATTCTATATGAACTAAGAAGATAAGAATAAGCAAGATAGCAAACACAATGAAAGCGAAAGACACTTACCACGCCAAAAATGAAGGTTCATTTGATGTAGGTTTTGTCTTGGCGCCAAGCTCGTATTTTCATATAAAAATTAAATATAAGATAACAATTCTATAATAAGAACTAAGAAATACATTATACATAAATATATATATATATATAAAAAAAAAAAAAAAAAAAAAAAAAAGCCATAAAATAAACTGATACCACTTGAAGCTGAAGGAGAAAGAACCCAATGATATGAAGCTGGCCATGGCCAACGAAGATATTGAACTTCTTTAGGCAGCTAGATGTAACTACGTAGTATAAATGAGTTTAGAATAAATGAGTTTTATCAAACGATTTGTCTGCTTCTTGCTCAACATTTTGAATGCAAAATATTTTGATGCCAGTGTATTTCATCAAGATTACTGGTTATTGTTATTATTATTATTATAACAAATCTTAGATTAAAATTTTATATCATATTATTTTAAAATAAATTAATAATATACTATTTTCAAAAATAATAATAATATACTATGTATATCACACAAAATAAATTTAAAATAAATCAAAATAATAAATGATTGGATGCCCGTGGGAGGAGGAAAGATAATAGTAATAATAGTGTATACTTTGATTTGAGCGAGAGAGACAGAGAGACGTGATGAGCGAGTGATGCAAGAGAGATTAAAGAAAAGAAAAAGAAAAAGGAAAGAGATGTTTAGAGAGTGAGGAGAAACAGTAAAATGTAGAGGAAAAAATTTGGAATGTGAAGCTTGAAGCTTTTGAGGTATATATCCATGACGCAGTACTGTTGGAAGGTGATCATTGCTTGACAGTTGTTAATTCACTGCATGCTAGCAACTCCCCCTCCCCCGATCTATCTCCCACCTCCATTGTCTCTTTTATTTACGATATTTCAGCTGCCAGTCATGAATTCACACCCACCCACTGCTCTAGCTAAAAGCAGTCAGAAGTTCCAGTAGAGCACTCGGTTGAAGCATTTCTAGGAGAATGACTATACCCAATATCCTTGACAAATGTTATCTCATATGCTCTCTCAAAGACATTCATATAACCATGTATTATTTTTAGGTCTACTCCCTCATGAAACAAAATTCTTCGGGGAGATCTGAAAGATCCAATGCCCAAACAATAGAAACAACTTGGGATTTTTTTCATTACAACTTGCACCTAGAAATGGATGGCTCATTATATTCCTTTGGGCTTTCTTGACATAATTAACATCGTAATCTAGAGCAAGTCAATAATATGGGACTGATTTTTATGTACGTAGGAAAGCCAGAGAGGGGTTTCTTAAGCCAACAATGGAACATTTTCGGCTAATTCTAAATCACTTATATAATATTACCAATATCAAGACATTTGAAAAAAAAAAAACTTTTAACACTATGTTTGTTTCATTATTAAATATTTTACGAAAAATATTTTTAAGCATTTTCTTAAATTTAAACTTCTTAATAATTTGGCTCCTAAAAAAAAATGAATGCACTACCCCCAAAAAAAAAAAAAAGACTTCTTATGAATTTTTTTAAAAAAGTTATAGAATAATAGTATCTCATAAAACATAAAGAGATTACAAATAAATTAAACAAATAGTATAAAAACCACACTCAAATTCATTATTTTTGTGAAAATAATAAATGATTACTATTAATTTAGTGATTTTAATTAAAGTCTCACTCTACTATTACAAGAGTTAGGCCCTTTTATAGTGGTATTTTGAATAAATAATGTGTTTGAACATGGTAAAATAGTATAATTATGTGTGTGTGTACGTGCGTGTGTGTGTTTGATAGTTAGTTTGTTTATCAAAAGAAAAAAATACAATTACATTTAAGGCATGTGGCTAAATAAAAACATTGCCAAATCTAAAGTAAACTACCTACTCAAAGATGAGTACTAACATAGTTGTCAATATCGTGCGATACACGATACATATCGTACGATACGTATCGTATCGTGTACAAAAAGTTTCGTATCATAAGGGCGTATCATAAATGCTCATGAATCGCTCGATACATAGGTGCATATCGTATGAATCGTATTGTATCGAGTGAATTGTACAATCGTGCGATACATAGACATGTGAGTTTAAAATGAGTTTTTTTGGTTAAAATTTGTGGTTTTATTTGATTTAAACAAGTTGTTAGACTTTGTTAACACAAAATTATTTGGAAACTTAATTGAGTCTAATGAAATAGCAAGTCCATGAGTTTTTTTCCCTCCCTTCTCTTTCTCCTACAAAATTTAGACTATAGTCATAACACTCACTTTCTTATTTGCAAATTTATTTTCTATGCTATTTGTAAGGTCACAATTTGGGACCTAAGCCCAAAATGTATGGAGCCTTGGTCCAATGAGCCCGATACAATGAATTCGTAGATAATGGGTTGGAAACTCGAGCCTTAACAAGTTAGACAAGCGACCAACATGTCCAAATGATAAAGAAAGGAAGATAATGTCCGTTTACTAGGGAGTGTCATCCTCGAATCTTATCCGAGGAAGAGGTTAATTCTTAAGATGTTGTTTTTTCTCCTTTGTTCCCCGTCCCCCTTTGTTTTTGCTCTATCCTCTATTTTATACCATCTTCCTTCCATCTCCACCACCCAAATGTAGATTCATATTTATGGTGCTAATACTTGTCCCATCACCCCCTCCCTAAAGTCGGTGGGAGTGGTTGTAAAGGCTAGAAAACAGAGTTCGATTAGTTGCGAGAACACTTAATGCACTCGCAACAGCTTCTTCTAAATATTTTCATGCGTCTCTTTGTCCTTTTCTTCCTTAATACTTATCCCCTTTCACGGTGTGGTCCGATCGTCACCTTGATTGTTGATCGTCCCCTTTCTCCTCACCCTAGCTTTGTCTAAGGAGGAGTTCTTCCTTGGGTTGGGCTCTTAGCCTAACATATACATTGATTTGAGCTTCCCGTTTATCACCCTCACAATAGCCCCTCGGGATTCTTCTTTTCTTTTTCCCGGAGGAAAGGAGGATCTTGATGTGATAAAAACTCATTTGCGACCATTTTACCCCATTTTTTACAACAAAGTTATTTCTTAATTTACCTAGGTCACGTTCCTGATGTTTCAATACACGAGGCGCGCCTCCATTAAGGTCCTTACGAAGTGACGCAGATCCAACGATTTGAAGTCTTCTTTGAAAATTGTGTGGGATTTATTTTCACCCATAACTTTCTCTTTGAAACCTGGGTGAATTAATTTCTACCAGATTTTGCCTCCTATATAAGACACTTTTGGGGGAATCATTCTTCCTCATTCACAGATCCTTGAGTTCTGTAGGAACTTCAAGTTCTTATTCCTTTAGACATTTTCAAGGACCCCACCATGATGGTGATCAAAGTCTAAGGAATGAGGTGGCCAAGGATAAGGGTGAGGGCAAGGAAAACAAGCCCTCCTCGGAAATCAAGGATGCCACCAAGATCCAAGATAACGTAGTTAAGGCAAGGGAAGCAGAGGCCAAGGGCGTTTCTTCCTCTCAACCAAGCAAATTACTTCTTCTTAAGTCGGGACCCAAAGCAGGTGTAGATCGCATCAGATTTTTGGTGCGACAAGATTTGAATCCTATCCGTTTCTCGGCCTTGATAGCATAACATCCCGTAACTAGGAGAAGAGGGGTCCATCAAGCATTCCCACCTCTTCTTCTTTCTCATCACCGGTACTATTCATGCTTGCTCATTGCCAGCACCATCCATACTTACTCGATTGCTACTAAAACAAGATTGTGGACCTACCATTCCTATTAGCTTCCCCCCTGTCTTTTTTTTTTTTAGTTAGCTTTTGAAACAGGCTTGCCTAAGCCATTTTATATATGATGTACTTTCCCTTTATTTAATAAATGAGAACTGCATTTTCACTTTACGAGTCTTCCCTTTTTACAATAAACGTTTCATGAATGGGTGTGTTAGTATTTTTCTTTCAAATAGGGCTTAGAACTAATGTTGTTGATTGTAATGAAAAGTTGTCACCCTACCCTAATAAAAATTGATAGTGGTACCCAACCGTTAACTTTGAATAAGTTAAACTATGTAGGATTAATCAAGAAAATAACCATATGCTCTACACTGCGAATAGTGCAATCATTAAAAAGTGCAGAATTTGAAGTAAGTGATCCGAGAGGACCATCGTGTACTAGGGTTCTGTTTGATGTTTATGATGGTGTTATAGTGTTAATTCCCCTAAGCATCTGGTCCGAAGACTCGGGCATGCGTTAGGTTCTGTCTAAATAAATGAAAGGATGACAATGTAGTTAGTTTCCCCTAAACCTGTGATCCGAGGAGCCATCAAGGATTCGTGTTCTGCTTAAGCACATCATAGAGATGTTTTAGTGTTAATTTCCCCCAAGCATCTGGTCCGAGAACTCGGTATGCGTTGGGTTCTGTTTAAGCACTTCATAAAGATGTTTTAGTGTAAATTTCCTCCAAGCATCTGGTCCGAAAACTCGGGCATGCGTTGGGTTTTGTTTAAACACTTCATAGAGATATTTTAGTGTTAATTTCCCCCAAGCATCTGTCCGAGAACTCGGGCATGCGTTGGGTTCTGTTTAAGCACTTCGTAGAGATGTTGCTTCGTAGAGATGTCGTGGTTAGCCCCACTTGAATCATCTTTGACTCGTGGCACCATCAATATGCACTATTCTCGACAAAAGGCTCCTCGCAACGAGACCATACCAACTAATTTCCATATACATCCTGTGCTTCAGTCATTAGGTCCGTGAGAAACTGGCTCTTAACGGAGTTACAAGACGCATATCTAATGTTGAAAGCCCCCAATATTGCTCCGCACGGAGCAATTCTCTGCGTAGCATGCACCACGGCCAAAATGGTCTCTTCCACCAATGGTCGATACATCGTTGCATTGCCACCGTGTGTTGAGCGTTCAACTCACTAAAACACTTGGTTTCCCATAGAGGGTGCCAATTGTAAGGTCACAATTTGGGACCTAATCCTAAAATGTATAGATCCTTGGTCCAATGAGTCCGATACAATGAACTTGTAGAGAATGGGTTGAAAACTCGGGCCTTAACAAGTTAGACAAGCGACCAACATGTCCAAATGATAAAGAAAGGAAGATAACATCCGTTTACTAGGAAGTGTCATCCTCGGATCTTATCCGAGGAGAAGGTTGATTCTTAATATGTTGTTTTTTCTCCTTTGTTCCTCGTCCCCCTTTGTTTTCGCTTTATCCTTCCATTTCCACCGCCCACATGTAGATTTAGATTTATGGTGCTGATACTAGTCCCATCGGCCCCCCCAAAGTCGTTAGGAGTGGTTGTAAAGGCTGGAAAATAGGGTTGAGTTAGTTGTAGAATACTTAATGCGTTGGTAGCAGTTTTCTTCTAGATATTTTCATGCCTCTCTTTGTCATTTTCTTCCTTAATACTTATCCTCTTTCATGGTGTGGTCCAATGCATCACCTTCGGATGGTGACATTCCCCTTTCTCCTCGGCCTGGCTTTGTCCGAGGAGGAGTTCTTCCTTGGGTTAGGTCTTTGGCCCAACATGTACATTGGTCCGAGCTTCCCCGTTTATCACCCCTACACTATTAATAATGTATTAAATGAAAATATAATTATTTTTTTTTATTTTGTTATTATTATTTTGAGTTTATAAAGCTATAATTTCAAGAAAAAAATATAAAGAATAAATTACTAGAATAAAATTAAAAAACCAAAAAAAAAAAGTATATGTTGATAATAATAAAGAAAATGTGTATGAAAAAATAATTTTGCAAGATACTGAACATGATGATAACATTGACTTAGATGGAGTTGATTAGCAAAGATGATGAAAAGATATTATTATTTTGATTCATATATCATATATTACTTTTAAGTTTAATCAATTTAAATATGCATGTTATAAACATAAGTTAATTTGATTTATTTAGTTAGCTTTGTTAAATTTTATCACATAAGTAATGATTAAATTGGTCATTAGTTAAATATATTTTGAATTTATAATGAATATACATTTTACATATGTATATTTACAATTATTTTATAATTTTATTAAGTCAAAAATCAAAAATCAATTCTGATACAATTCATGATTTGACAACTATGAGTAGTAAAATATTGTCTAAAGTTTTAAGTTTTGTCAACCAAGTTCCAACAATGTACTTTTCAGACTATGTATTTAATATGCTCAGTTATATATTTTCATTATTATTTTCTTGAGTATTCAAGTTTTTTCTTTTCTTCAATTTATTACTAGAAGTTTTCTTATTTTTTAAAAATTCATTTTTTGATATTTGGGATAAAAAAGAGTGCAAAGTTACATGAGATGCTAATTGAAAAGAAATTCGAGTTTTAAATTGATTGAACGATATTTCCATAAAATGGTTCTTAAATGAAGTAGTACTTTGTTATTTGGGGTCAAATAATTGTTATTTATGCTAGGCATCTTGTGTTTTTTACAATTTTGTTAGTATTGTGAGTAGTAAGTGGAATTATTTTTTCAAAATTTCAAATGTCTAAAAGTTTCACTAAAGCAAAAATTATCTCATCACATGTGAATAAAATAAAAATATATTTCAAATATAAAATAAGTGATAAGTGTAAATTGAGTTTTTATATAAAACTTAAAAATATTTCAACTACTTAATTAATAACGTATGACTTCTCCAATTTTATATGAAATAAATAAGTATATAAAGCAATTTGATGATGTTAAAACATCTAAATAAATAAATTGAATTACAAACTTTTTCTACAATTTTAGTTTTGTTGTCTCTCACAAAATATAACAAATTTTGTTCACATTTTTACAAGCAAAAAAAAAAAAAAATTACATAACTATGTACCAGCATGTATATCTATTCATTTTGTGATATGGATATATACAATATCATTTTGGTCATAAGGTCAACCCCTCCAAGAGAAAATTTATGACTCCGTTCCTAGTTGGGGTACTCACCAATAGTGTTTTCAGCTAACAACGTGCCATGTATATCCTTCTTCATTTGATTTGTGTGAGTATATTTCACACTCTTCACTTATAGAACTCCCATTAATCCCACTTATCAAGATAATTTGAGAGAGGCTCAAATTAAGAGACACATAAATCATGATTCTAAAAAAAAAGAGACACATAAATCATTGATGTTACTACAGATGATGCACTAAACCGTCAGTATATGTGATCATCCAGATGAAATGGTGCTTAACCGTGACCTGCAAAATGATAATGAGATGCTCCTCCATCTTGTAACACTGACGTGGTGCCAACCAACGAATCTTCAATGGTAAAGTCAGATACTTGGAGAGGATAATCACAAGGTAGTGAAATTATAGCTTAATAAGTGTGTACCTTTCTATTCCTTCTATTTTTGTGGTATGGTTTATATAGCCTGTCTTCTTCTAGTCGTTGGGGAGTCTTTAATGACTCCATTTATGCCTCTAGTAACGTATTTGGTATATTAATGAGGTTGTCAATGGGCTTGTCTCTGTTCGTGGCCATTGGTAAAGGCTGCGCATTAAATGCCTGTATAAGGCTGCGCATTAAATGCCTGTATAAGGCGCTTGTGATCGTCCAATCAAGGTTGGGTGACCCAAAATTGGGTACTCATAAGTCATCAACTAGGAGTGTGCATGGGTCGGGTTGAGGGGATTTTTGACCCAACCTACCATGGTGGGTCAAAAAAATTCAACTCAACCCAACCCATCACATAAGTCCAACTCAACCTAACCCAATCCACATGGGTCGGGTTGGGTTGGATTGAACCCATGGGTTTGACAAATTTTTATTATTATTATTAAATTGAGTAAAAAAATATAAATATTAATATATTAAAAAAACTTAGAGATTAGTATCAATGTATCTCCTTAAAGGGTCAACACTAATGACTAAACAACAATAGTAATTTATTAGGATTTGTGTGAACTAATTGGCTTTTATATAGGATAGGAAGAATTGCTTATTTAAAAAATTTATTAATTATATAATATATTTTTATATATATTAAATTAGTATTAGTAGAAGGAATTAAGGAAATGTTGCTCTACAGCTGGTTTTTTTTTATTAAATATATAATATATATTTATATATATTTATATATATATATATATATATATATATAAGTGCCCTACAATTGATTTTATTTTAAAAATTATTAAATGTAAAATATATTTTAAATATGGTGGGTCGGGTTGGGTTTGGCGGGTTTGTAATTTTATGACCTAAACCCAACCCGACCCGCTATAAATTTTTTTTTTATAACCCAACCCAACCCACCAAGTCTTAAAAACCGACCCAACCCGGTGGGTCGGGTTGAGTTGGGTCGGGTTTGGTGGGTCGGTGGGTTTTCTGCACACCCCTATCATCAACTATGTTACTTTCTCGTAAGTTCCAGTTAGCTCAACTAGTAAAGTTTCTGATGGTTGTATAAGAGATCCGAGGTTCAATTCCCGCCTATACCAAAAACTGATTGGTGTCTTGGTCTGATAATAAAGAGCACTCATCGGGAGCGGACGCCATAGATTAAAACTCTTTCAAAAAAAAAAAAAAAATGTTACTTTAGTTTGTGTGCGTATGAAGGCATACTATTAATTCATAGGGTATTGTTATGTATACTAGCGCTTTATTTAGCAAAAAAATTTTAGGTTAAAAAAAAAAATGATAGTACATCTAAAGTCACAATAAATTTATCATTCTTGATTTGTCATAATATATATAATAAAAAAGATGTTAGTGATATTCAAGTATGAAAGTGATGATGTACTAACCAAAGATTCAAAGTATGCAAGATGATTCCCTCAATTAAACTAATGGAGCTACTTGGCTTGAATTCCCAATCGATCTATGCAATCATAGTTGCCAATTGAATATGCAGAATATATTTGCTTTTTTCACTGGTGTACCCTCGTTCATATGTGGCATAGTATGCGTCTAAAAATACTGCATTGGCAGGGCAATCATCCATAGGCTTCAGTGACACTGCAGATTGACCAAATCCAAATTCGCCACAATCAAAAGAAGTTTTTGTATTACGACCATTCCTCTGTTGGGTCCATGTATCACACTTGCAAATATAGAACCTGGCGATATTTTTTGCTTCTCAAGGTCATAAAATTGGCTAGAGAAATTATTGGACCGGCTTGAACGTCAAATCCTAAGTGGAATTCCCAGTTGGCCAAACTAATCACACAGAAAAATTGAGGCTTGGTTAATTTTTTTCAAGCTCTAGAACATGTAGTTCAATGACAAGGAAGGAAGGAGAATGTACGTGGGCCTTATATAGGGATTTTTTTTTTTTTATTTAAATTTTAGAAAACTTATATATGGGTATTGATTGTGTTTATGTCTAGTGTCTAATTATCTACTTAGTCATTCATGGGAAATTATTGTGTACTCCTGGAGTAATATAAATGTGTACTCCTTCTTTCACATGAATGGTAAGTCCCACTAATTAAATTCATGGTGGGACCCACCATTTATGTGAGATGAGGGAGTATGTATTTATGATACTCCGGGAGTACCTAATAATTTTCCGTCATTATTCATATACACGTTGAGATTACATACCAGTCACTGCATCTAGTCAAGGATGCTTTTAAGCCCATAAAAATAAGGTTTTTATTTATTAAAAAAAACAAGAAAAAAATTTCTCAACTAAATTTAATTTTTAGGAGGATTATGGCTGTAGTTTGGTGAGGAGGGAGAAAAAAGGAATTCCATTTGTGCTATTAACAAAAGTTTTGTTCTCGAAATTAAAGAAACTAAGGAGCCGTTTGGTAACGTTGTTCTAATAACGTTGTTTGTATTTTTTGGAAATATGTATAGGTAAAAAAGTGTATGAAAATGCATGTAATGTTGTTTAAAAACTGAAAACATATTAAACTACTATACCAAACGGGCCTAAAGAGTTTGGTGAGAGATAGTTAACTCTTAAACAACCTTAATGACCTTGCTTTTTATAACGACTTTTGATTTTGCAAAATGTCTTTAAAAGGTAGAACTTGTTTGAAATGGTAGATACCAGCAGAACCTATGCATTGGGTGGTGCATGCAATTCATGAAAATCTAGATTAGTTTCTTTTCTTTTTTGGCTGAACAAGGCAAGTTGGTTAATCTTGTCTGATTGGGTTTTGTTTCTATTTGGTGAATGGCGGCTTCTGGATCTTCTTAATTTGAAAGTTTGGGGGCAATGAGTAGTAGTTGTGATAAAATTATAATTAAATGCAAATTTGAGATTTGGGTGTGTGTTTATTCAACTAGTTCGTAAATCTTCCATGCCAATTCAATTTCTATACACATGTTAAGAGTTTTATAATTTAGTGGTATTGTCTATACTTCTTTATGAGGATAATTAGAGTTTAACTCCTTATTTCTTATTATTGTAACTATCAAATTATTTATTAAAAAAAAAAAAAAAAACACTTCTATTCACAATTTAGCCAGCATGGATTCATGGCCTGCAACTCCAAACCATTTGCAAGTCCTCGCATGGAGCCCAAAAATTGCCTCCAAGACACAACCCCTCACTTTTCCACTTTGGGTTTTCATGTAGGATTGGACCGCATGATGAAACTAATCTTAATTCTTAGTCACAAGCCCAAATAGATAGCTTTGTGAAATACAGGTTTGGGTTTCAGGATTTTGTGTCATCCTTTTGTGGTAGCAGCAGGTTTAAGTTTAACCATTTCGTCGAGGCTTGAGTAATTGAGTTGGGCCTTTAGCAACTTTCTGAGTCCGAATTCGAAAATTTAATTTTGCTGGCCTATTGTATTGGACTGTAAATATTTAGCCTCGAATGCTATCTACATCTTTTCATTCTGTGTTCTGTATGAACCAAGAGTCCAAGACAGCAGCATAAAATGGTAAACATTGGTTGTGCCATATAGGAAAATTCATAAATATCATTAATTAAAGAAAATAATAAAGACATTTAAACCCACAAAATGTTAGAAATACAAATTTTTTTACTAAAAATTTTACAAAACCTATGTGATGTGGTGGTAGCTATTGGTAAATGAAAAAGTGATATTAACGATGAGTCTAAATGAAAACCAATAAGAAGCTAACCACATCAACAGTTTGTAAAAATATTATAAAATAGTTTGTGACTATAACATTACTTATAAACCCACGCCTCTTGGGATTCTTAATCGATAGAGTAACACTAGTGTGACTACCATAAAAAATCTATTCTTATTCTTAGGTAGAGTTTGGATAACAGTCCAGCGTTTTTGGTGGGTCTCATGCATTGTTCATGGGACCTGCAAGTATTTTTTTTTTTTTTTAAAAAACAACTTTAAAACTGGGTCCCAAGATACTATTCACATATTTAAAAATTATTTTGCTACGATATTTTCGATTTTTCAACAATAAACGGTATCCAAATAGACTCTTAAGCGACTTTTAGTGTAGTGTTCTTTGAGAGGTCATCGAAAACTTGAACCTCTTAAATTACATGAACCTTGTCTACAGGTAATCCCATATTAAAGAGAGAATCCAAGCCACTTTGGAGGTGTACCTCTAACTCTCTTAAGATTTTGATATTGATTTGGAATTGGATGTTTCAAAGGTTCGTTTGAAGCCCATATAAAGAAAATTGATCTGAGTAAAACATTGGAACATTCTAATTTAAGCCAACTATAGTTCAGAAAGGGGCTTGTATAAGCTTTATTTGGAATATTTTTGGCATTTAACAAAATGCAACTGATTCAGAAAAAGTTCATAATAATCAGGCCAAAAAATTTGTGTCAGCAACTAAGAATTCACGAGGCCTTAGAGTAAGTTAGCCAAACAAAGACAACCCTTTGAGATATTTTCCATGAAACTGAACTTGAATTATCCAATAAAAACTACTAGCTTAGAATCAAGCGTCCGTATCCAAATTTATCAAATTTAAAAGGGGACCAAAAAAAACTAACAAAATGAAATTATTTGATTTCATTTGCAACGCGAGTTTGTATTATGATTCAATTGTTTCATTACCAACAAAAGGTTAAGAATTGGTCTCTAAATACACTACTAAAAACATTTCTCCGTAAATACTCACCCTGTAAAGTCAAAAAGGCCAAAACACAATATGTATTCATGCTATGCTTACAGTTAAAAAGGAATAACAAATAGGCAACGTTTATCAAGCCCCAAGTCACATCCTTCATTGTATATATATATACCCTTTTGTGAGATTTCAACATAAATGTCGGAATTAACATCTTTTCTTATTTGGGAGAACGAATGAAAAGACCTAAAAAAACCAGATTTGTAGCATTAAAATAAAAGATGAAGGGTCTAATTGGAATTCACTCATTTTGTTTAAATCAAAACTTTTTACTGAAAGTACTATAGATAAAGGTAAAAATTAGTTGTAATAGTATAATAAGACTTATGAATAGTACCAAAAAATATAGTGAGACCAATAAATAGTAGCAAAAATAAGCTGAATAGTAAAATAAACTGACTTTTTTAAACATGCCAAACGCACATGAAATAGTTATAACTTCCTTTTATCTCAAGATTTCTCCGATTTGGATCCAATGGTGATTATTCATATCAAATCAGCAATAAACTTAAAAATCAAATAGCATATCCTTACAAGAATAACTAAGTCGAGTCTATCAAAAGAAACAGTTTATAATCACTCAACCTTGAGAAAAGAACAGTGACACAGATAGTTAAATTGTTCCTCAGCATGCTTGATTTGCTCGTATTAAGGAAATGCAAAAGCACAAATTAGGACTACACTAATATGATATAAGCTTCAATGAGCTACAAAAAAGAGAATCAGCTTGACAACTGGATAAGTTTTTTAAGTGGGCAAAGAATCTCCCAAAAACACGGGGTTAAGCCTTCTTGATCATTTGATAAGTTTTGTTCTACAACTACTCCAAAGGCATTGGCTGGACCTTTGGTATAACCGTATAAGTCTTTCCACTTCCTGTCTAACAAAATAAACATATAGAGAAACATTAATAGCATCATTATACATGATACAAAATCAGAAAAGAAACAAAAGAAATCTAAAAGATAGCTGTACATATGCATTCGGGCTGAGTTCCTAATACATAACAATATGTGGCCATCCATCTTTATACACTCAGGTTGAGTGGCTCTGACCCTTAATACAAACACTTCATATGAAAACTGACATCATGTTTTATGGCCACATCTTTCCTCAAGCTTATACACTTTAAGCTAACCAACAAATAACAAAAACACACCCAAAAGTCCATTCGGACATTTTCACAAACACTTCAAATGCATCCATTAAAGTACCTGAAATTCAATTCATGGTCATTTGCAACCTACCTTCCCCTTTCTCCCTCTTCTCTTTCCTCCAAGTTCCTAAGCATGGAGTCATATTGTAATCCATCAATCAACAAATCATTTTGTAATTAATTGAAAAACATGAAAGATCTAATGCCTTAGTGCTCACTACTTAGTGTCACCGTCAGTGGTGGTTGGGAGAAATATTCGGAGGAAAATCTGACAATAGATAACAATAGGAAAAAAATAAAAGAGACAAAAAAGCCCAAACTCTCTCTCCAGACAAAAACAATTGATTTCAACCTATCGTTTGTCCCTTCTACTGCCATTTTATTACACAACAGAGGCAAAACTCTCCTTTTATATATAGTAAGATGACAATAGACTCACCCAAGGATCTCAATAGGCCCTTTATAAATTTGATTAATCAGCCCTTATGGTATATTCCAACTAAAGAATTAATTAAATATTTTTCTAAGTAAAACTCACTATATTCTTTATTATTTATATTCTTTATTATTGACCCCTCATTTTGTTTTATAAAGATTAGAGAGTCCTCATACTCTTCATCATCAACTACATGAGGGATGGAGGAAGAATAATATGATAGAAAACAAAGCCCACGACTAGGAAATATGCTAAATAAGCACCTAATATCCATCCTCTCTTATTGGGTGTAACTTTTTTTTATTGGATGAATAATGCATTTCAATAAAGAAAACAAACATAAATCCAAATATTTCATAAAACCAAAACAAAAAAAGAGTTCATAGTAATCAGGCCAAGAAATTTGTCTCAGCACCTAAGGATTCACCAGGCCTTAGTAAGCTAGCCACACAGTGACAACCCTTTAAGATGTTTTCCACTAAAATGAACTTGATTTATCTAATAAAAACTACTAGCTTAGAATCAAGTATCAGTATCCAAATTCATCCCCAAAAAAAAAAAAAAAAAAAAAAAAACAAAATGAAATTATTTGATTTTATTTGCAATGCAAGTTTGTATGATGATTCAATTGTTTCATTCTCAACAAAAGGTTAATAATAGGTCTCTAAACACACTACTAAAAACAATTCTCAAAAAAAAGAAAAAAACACTACTAAAAACAGTTCTCTGTGAATACTCACTCAGTAAAGTCACAAATGCCAAAACACAATATGTATCCATGCTATGCTTACAGTAGAAGAAGCATAACAAAATAGAAAGCCTTTATCAAGCCTCGAGTCACATCCTTCATTGTACACATATACTCTTCTATGAGATTTTCAACATAGATGCCAGATTTGACATCTTATCTTATCTGGGAAAACGAAAGAAAAGACCTAAGAAGACTAGGTTTCTAGCATAAAAATGAAAGATGAAATATTTATAAGTTCCTTTTAACTAAGGATTTCTCTGATTTGGATCCAACAAATTGGTGATTGTTCATAGTGAATCTGCAATAAACTGAAAAGTCAAATGGCATATCCTTACTAGAATAAGTAGGTCAAGTCTACCAAAAGAAATAGTTTATAATCACTCAACCTTGAGAAAAGAAAAGCAACACAGATAGTTAAATTTTTCCTCAGCATGCTTGATTTGCTCCTATTAAGGAAGTACAAAAGCACAAATTAGGACTATAGTACAATGATATGATATAAGCTTCAATGAGCTACAAATAAGAGAATCAGCTTGATAATTGGATAATTTTTTTATGTGGGCACAGAATCTCTCAAAAACACAGGGGGTTAAGCCTTGTTCATCGTTGGATAAGTTTTTTCTACAACTAATACAAAGGCATTGGCTGGACCCTTGGTATATATGTACAAGTCTTTCTGCTTCCTGTCTAACAAAATAAAGATATAGAGAAAACATTAATAGCACCATTATACATAATACAAAATCAGAAAAGAAACAAAAGCAATCTAAAAGATAGTTGTACATATACACTCAGGCTGCGTTCCTTATACCTAAACAATATGTGGCCATCCATCTTTGTACACTCAGGTTGAGTTACTTAAGGTTCTTCCCTCAAGACAAACACTTCATACTAAAACAGACAACATGTCTTATGGCCACATCTTTCATCTAGCTTATACCATTAATTAAGCTAACAAACAAATAACAAAAACACACCCAAAAGTCCATTAGGACATTTTCAAAAACACTTCAAATGCATCCATTTAAGTACCTGAAATTCAATTCATTGTCACTTGCAACCTTCCTTTTCCCTTCTCTCTCCTCTCTTTCCTCCAAGTTCCTAACCATGGAGGCACATTGTAATCCATCAATCAACAAATCATTTTCTGATTAATTGTAAAACACGAAAGATCTAATGCCCCACTTACAACATAAAATCCTGAGTGTCTGCGATTTGTGAGAAGGATCCCTCCCATGCCCGTTTCTCTGCGATTTGTGATGGAACAGACAACAATCCCTGAAATTTCTGCTGCCAGTATCCCTCTTTTCTTCTTCTTCTCCTCTCTTTTTCGTCTCTGTTCTTCTTCCATACGTGTTTCTCTATCAGTACTCACAACTCGGTGTTAATGGAAGAAAAACTGGAGGAAAATCTGGCAATAGATAATGATAGGAAAAAAAATGAAAAAGACAAAAAAAAAAAAAAGGTCCCTTGTAACTCTCTCTCCAACCCAACACAATTGATATCAACCTATCGTTTTGCCCTTCTACTGCTGTTTTATTACAATACAGACAAAGGCAAAACTCTCTAGTTTTATGTATTACCAGTTTATCATTTGATGCACATGCAACACTATCAAAGAACATTCATAGTAATTCTATCCTGGCTTTGCTTAAATTATAAGCTGAATTTCTCTGTAACATTTAAAATGAGAAAAAAAATTTATTAGTAACAAAATTACTTCAAAGAGTATTTTGTTATGCAGATGCTCAAATCAAAATCTAGAGTTTGTAATTTGTATTTTTATATGAGAGCCTTCCATTATATCATTCAGTCACTGCATTTCCAAGAAATAAAAAAACAACTATAATTCAATTAATCATAAATGTAATCTGTAAAAGGAACCTAAACATTGATAATGACAATGATATTTTACCTTCATCTCACGAAAGTGCTATAGGATCATTTTCCCCAAATCCTCATTCAGAATTTGAAACATAACCACCTACAACAATAACATCAACAAAGCCTTAATCCCAAAATTTTTAGGTCAGCAATGGATACTCAACAAATTAGCTAGGGCCAGCCATGAAGATAAACAATCAAACAACGATAATATTGGTGGTCTGAAATTAAAGGTAGATGTGTTGTGCCTGATCAAGATCAATTAAAGGTAGTATCTAATCTTATGAAGAAACCTAGAGTTTGTCCAATACTTCCTCAATGGGTATCTATTCCTACACTCACAAAGTCCAAATTTTTAACACAAGAGAACCATTTCCACAAACAAACAGAATTAGCAACCGGAAAAAAAAATGTTTTAAAATGTTCAGATCTATTACCAAATCCACGGTTTCCTTCAACATAGCCACCAATACTTTAGACTTGTCCTCATCTCTTCCTTCCTCTCTAAAACACTCTATCACACTCCAACAAATTTCTATCACCACAGAACCATTTACAAATCAGTGACTCCATGAAAACATTACAAAAAGAAATTAAATTTAATTAAAAAGAACTTTAATTACCCTAAAAGCAAAATTCACATATACCCAGATGGCAAAGCACCGGGTGACCCAAAAATAAAAATAAAAATACCCCAAAAAATCCCCCAAAAAGTTCTATTGGTTTTCACATGCCGAGAATTCCTAAAACTCAAAATCCCTCTAAAGTCTAAACAACTCAGCACATATCGGCTAATAACATTAGTTACAAAAGAACCCAGATGCTAAAAACTCAGTTTTACGGACTTTTACCCCAAAACAAAAGGCAAAATAAAGCCCGAGAAGAACAAAAAACAGAAATTAAAAGTAGCCAGAAAGCCAAAAAAAAAAAAAAAAAAAAAACCTGCTGAGGTTGTCGCAAATCTGTCCCTTGATGGCCATGGCCATGAGCAGAGTCTTATTGTGGTCAGACTCAGAGCCATTGTTTTCACAAAAATCTCACCATAGAATTAGAAAACCTTAAAGAGCCTGAAAAGGCATATCATGTAGACTGACTCAGAGCCATTGTTTCCACAATTAAAAATCTCACCATAGAATTAGAAAACCTTAAAGAGCCTGAAAAGGCCATTTCTTCTCTTTTTTTCTCTTTTTCCTTTTTCGGGACCATTACTTATTGTGGGCAGACACAAATTACGAAAAACCACCCAGTTTAACACGCATTGCCACAATAAAATTTTATGGACGAAAATGTAATTTCAAATCCTGCTGAACGAAAATGTATATATATAAAATATAAAAAAAAAAAAAAATAGAAACAACACGAAGATGAAGTTGCCAACTTGCCTACGTGAAACCTCCTAGCTAGCTAGGGCTTAAACACCAACCAATAATACAGAGCCTTTTATCATGAAGAGGAGAGAAATTGCTACTATAACATAAAACAAACAATTGGCAAGTTGGCTAGCGACAATCTGCCTTTTATTTCTCCTACACAACAATATTATGTATTCTTGCAATACAGATTAACGTGACAACACAACTCCACAGATATGATGACCAAATTGCTAAGCTCCATGATCTTCAATGATGACAACCGGAACCATTAGCAGGATCAGGCAAGTAAGTGCATCGATTTGGCCCAGAAGGTGTAACCGGGGCTCGATCTTGTGAAATTGAATCCACCTTGGCTGTCTCAACATTTTTTTGACTTCATGACAGCAACTAAAGGCCTTGTGGCTTCAACAGGCTTGCTGTTAAAAATGAGCAACGTGAGTATCATCATGATCATTATCACCACCTTTACAATGGTGGAGAAAGTTTTCTTTGAAAACATGTTTTGCTCTCTATCTATATGTGGTTTGATGGTTTCTAATCAACTTCAATGCACGTTTTTTGAATGAACAAATGGGCTCAATATATAGAAAAGAAAAAATAAATAAATGTCTCGATATCGGTGTATAATAATGATGGGTAGAGAACCTGCTCCTTCGTGCGGAATATCCCATGTAGAGAACCTCCTTCGTGCGAAAAGGATAGATGTGACTGCCAAAAAAACGAAAAATAAAGAAAAGGATGATTTGAACACGATTTGTCAATGCCGTGGTGGATTTACACAATTTGTCAAATAGATGAAGTAAAAAAAATATAGGCGTACATTAATAAACGAGAATCAATTAGGAATTTAGGATTCCTTAAAAAGTTAAAGATTAATAATCTTTTTTAGATAAATGAAGTCAATCATAGGGACAATGGCACATACTGGCCAGATATACATATGTTACACCTAACAAAAATAAGTTCTTTCACATGAAAAATACTACTTAATATCAACATAATGCTTTAAGAAAGGATAGAAATATCAACATAATGCTTTTCAATGGATGCACCATTCTAGCACCATATTTTAATTTGATACTACCTACACAATATATCTAAGCTCACTGTATCCCTAATGGTAAATTATTAGTCATTACAACAGAAAATTTAAATTTTTTAGAAATGAAATGATAATAATAACAATAACACATTAATATTTGAATTAAGGTTCCATCCTAGTAATAAAGAATGACACATATCTAAAAGGAAAATAAACTGGACCATGCGTATTTGTTCCATGAAAAGGAAAATAATGTTTACAAGAAGATTAAATTGTGTCCCACAAAAGCCAAATTCTGAGCCCCTATCACGTGCCATCATCAAATTCTTATACTTTTTTCCTATTATTATCTTGACTACTCTATCAAAATAAGAGGACTCCGCTGCCATGTGGACCCACGATGTAGACCTTTTCAGCATATTTATATATATAAACTTAAACAGTGACTATATTTAAAAATTGCTTCAGCCCAGATAAGCCAAAGAATGTGAACTAAGTTTGTACGACAAAGTTACATCAACCAGACAAAAAAAATCCTGAAAATACTTCAATATCTCACTATATTTAATTCTTTTTCTTTTTTGAATATATTATGTCAAATCCATAAAATTAAACATAAATAAACGACAATAGTTGGATAATCCAACCAACCAACCACAAATTACATGCATATCTTCCCTGCAAAAAATAAGTAAAGAAAGAAAGAAAAAGAAATGAAAAGTGAAGTACACTAATATTATTTCAGTTTCTTGTTACATTATTGGCATGGAAATTGGTTTCAATAAGACCACCAAGAGAAAGGAGGGGAAAAGAAAAAAGATCTGTTCAGCTTCACACGTTACACCAAAGAGAAAAGAAGTCCAACTCAAAACCCAAATATACTTCCAAAAAGGATCAAACTAAAACCAACACTGTGAGTCATAAACCATAATTTTGGTATCAACCAATCTGGCAAGTTGGTTTCAAACTAGCCCTTAAAATGAATGAAGTTGTGCAAACTAATTCTTACCAGAGCTCCAACAAATTGTACTTTCTATAAGAAATTAAAATAGCTGAAATGCCAGTAAACTTTAAAGTGACATCCATAATAATGAAAAATGCTGATACAGTTCACAAGTCACCTATGAATGATAAGCCTATTATTACAAGAATATGCAGCTAAAGATGTTCGTATGCTTTCAACATCCTGTTAAAGCAAACCTAGAGAGCACTAAAAGGCAACCTTGGAAACATCAAGCAATAACTTGCTTCACTCATAATTCTCAGTGTACTGCAGAGTGATGATATCATATTCATCATCAGATGAACCAGAGATCGACATGTATTTCGCCCAACTCGGACCGTCATTCACCGGAACACATGTCTCTTTGTATATAGACTCCGCCACCATTTCTCTACAATCAGTAGAAAAATAAAAATAAAATAAAAAGAAATCATTACTGTAAGAGATATTTTAGTCCATTAGTATAGGTCCAAGTCTAATTCTACTTTATGTGCAAATCAAATCTCCTACTTGTACTAGAAATCCAGTCTAGAGTTTAGTTTACTATATATACACATGTTATAATTCATTATAACACAGGATTTGTACTACACTCTAATATATTATTGATGTAGCCCTTTAAGGTTTACTTCGTGGATATAGGCCATTAAGCTAAACCATGTAACTCTCGTGTGTTCTTGTGTTCTATACATTATGTTTTCACTTCCGCATCCATACTAGCATATTCAACATGGTGGATCGTGGATCAATGCTAATATTTAACAATTAGCATAAAGAACACAAGCAAACTACATGCTAGCTACAAAATCTTCAAGCAACAACATTCCCACTTCAAGAACAAGAATTTACTCTCTACAACGCAAAAAGGAACCACAAATGTGACAAAATGATAACAATCCCACTAATTTGTTCATTGAGACTTAATTTAAAATTTTTTTTAAAAAAGAAGTTAAACCTTAAATAATTAAAAAAACAATTTTTATTTGAGTGAGAAAATATTAACTTTAAAAAAAAATTAAAAAAATATTTTATTTGAGAATATCTTAAAATTAAAATAAATAAATAAAACTTTTATTTGGGGGAAAAAAAAAATAGCCAGTAGGGGCTAGAGCCAACACTGCCCATTGCCAAAGCCATTACTTTGGTGCTCTCGATTCAGAGAGAAAGATGAAAGGGCTGGGAGATTGAGACCATTTGAAATTTAGGACCACACACCGTGTAACCTTAAGGGGAACCTATATGAAAAAGGAACAACATAATTCAAAGAAAAAAAAAAAAAAAAAAAAACAATCGACCCAGTGCGCAAAATTTGCACCCAAAACCATTTGGGTCATTAATCTTCCAAAATAGCTTTACAAATTTTAAGATTTAGGAAACCCCCAACAGTACACAATCACATGGAAAACTCATAGTTTTGGAGCTAAATTTTCTTACCTTGCAGGATTGAGGTTGAAGAATTGATGTTGTTTTTGAGTTGAAATGAACCCATGACTTAGAATAGTAGTGTAACGTTGGATCATATTGGAAATATAAACTAGGTGGCTTTTGTTAACCTCCAAACCTAAGGTCTTTAAACGGGACAATGACACAAGTATTAATTAGTTCTCCCTTAATTGCAGGCCGCACATCAGAAACCGACATTTCAACTAATCAACTCACAGCAACTTGATTTTAGGTCGGGTCCAAAACAAATAGGGAATACTTTTACTACCACCGTCTCGAAATCTCCACATCAATAATGTACCCCTTTTTTTTTTTTTTTTTTTTTTTTTTTTTTTTTTTTTGGTCTTTCTTTTGCATTGTTGAGTTGGAAATTGAATTGGAGGTGGAGATGATCTGTGCGTGTGAGACAAGTAGCTTGCTTTGTAAAGACTCATCTGCAACAACGCCTCACAGTATCACGTGACATGCCTTCTTCTTTTTTGAATACACAATAAATCAATGTTCAAATAATGGGAAGGTGGAAGTTAGAGAACATGCCTTTTTTTTTTTTCCATAACAAGCAATACTGTACACTATTTTTAGCTTTATTCATGTGTTATGAATTAATATTTGCTTTAATGAAAATTTTAAACGTTTATCTCATAGGCAAAAATTATCTCATAACACATTAATAAAACTAAAAAAATATATTACAAATTCAGCATAAGCGATCAATGTAAATTGAGTTTTTACATAAAACTTAAAAATCTTTCAACTAATTTATTAACTTAATTAAGTAATGTATGACTTATCCAATTTTATATGAAATAAATCAATATATAAAACCAAAGAGTTTATAATTAACGAACATAAATTTTTTTTTTTAATGGACAATTTTCATTTTCTACCTAATAATATTCTAACAAAGAATTTTTTAAGAGTTAAAAAAATTATAAAATAGCTATCAATAATATTTAAATTATATATGTAAGAATTATACTATGCATTTTAATGCATATTTTTTAAATGGGTAAAATATTATTTTAGTTCCTAAACTTTATCAAAAGTTTGTTTTTCATCCCTAAATATTATAAATGTATATGATTAAAATATATTATTTTTATCATTTAATTTATATATAAAATAATATATCATGTATTTGGTTGTAGTTATAGATTATATATAGATATATATATTGAATTTGAATGACTATTTGTCTTTTATTTAAAAATCTTTAAATTATTAGTATTTTTTAAATTTTAGTCATTATATTTAATGGGTGATAAAATTTGAAAAATCTTGGTTCATGGACAAGTTTAGGAGATGGTAATTCAGAAATAATACACTTTTGAATTTTGATTATTAAATTGTATGTACATTGCTATTAGTATGGATATAATTAATATATACATAGAGAAATAATTAATTGTCTAATTTTATATTTGGCTCCCCTAAATATAAATTTCTGGCTCCAACACTAAGTATACCATGTAGTGGTTGCTATAAGAGGATAGTTTAGTTGCTAAAGCTTGGACATTTCATCTAACCCACATAGGTCCAAATCTCACTGCCAGCAGGCCTTCATTAGTGGGCATCCATAAGCATTAGCTTAGTTAACCCTTATTTTTTGTTAAAAAAAATAAGCATTAGGTAGTAGAATTTAAATTATCTGCACCTTTGGACCTGTCATAATAGCTACGTGAAGTTAATTACGCAAATTTGATATGATTAAAATTTTCCCGCTTTCATATTCTCTAAAATTTCTACCAAATGCCTGTAATGAAAAAAACAAAAATCATATCTTCTTTTGACTCACTTTTCTATTATTACTACTTTTTTGTTCCAGTGTTCCAATCCCTATCAATGAATCTTAATTTTTCTATTCTTTTGCATGACTATCTCCCACTTTTTCTTCCTCCACGATCACTACCAACGAAAGACAACAAAATGGACTTTTTCCAACACCGAATGAATCGAAACATAGTGGACTGGGAGACACTGAGGCGTACTAGAAAATTTTGGTATGCTTTATCGATACCAACCGTGGGGGACCACATATGGACCCCAATTTTGAAATTTATATATATATATATATATATTTATTTATTTATTTATTTATTTATATATATATATATATATAATTATTTTAATGTTTTCAAAATTTAGTCTACAAAAATAAGAGTTAGTCTCCTAAATATTTGAATTAGTCCAATGGTACTCTCTCTCTCTCCCTCTCTCTCTCTCTCTCCATATATATATATATATATATATATATATAAATTAAGCACAATCTTCTATACTATCGGGAAGATAAAATAATCATTTATTGAAATAGTCGGATGTGGTTTTTTGAAACAATTATCACTCATTTATTGGATAGGAAACACCTAAACAGATGTTGAGTTAGTAATAGACATTTCAAGTCACTCCAAAGTGCATAAATATGTTGTGTGAAATTCAAAGGAAACTTAATTAGTTAGTAGGTCATGTCCGAAACACACACCCGGATGAGATCTAGACCATGGCATCCTTTTGGTATATTACATTGATCCCTATTATTGATGTCATTACAAATAGCGAAAACTACGTTAATGCTTCCATTTCTTTGTATACTATTATTATTTTTTATGAAATATTATTCATTTTATTGTTTATATTTTACCATGGTCTCAAAGTTATGTCTCACATTTTCTAATACAATATCAAAGATTTGAGATAAATGTTTTTATCTTTTCAAAATTAATATAGAGCTTTTTCCTTTTTTCCTTTTTTAAAAGCATCCGTGATGATCTCTTTTGAATTTGATATTGGTCACTATTAGTCTATTACCATTGACGTCATTGAACAGGTTTTGGTTTGCAAAACATATTTCATTTTTTAGTTTGGACAGGTTTAAAGAAACTTGTTCAATGACATCGATGGTAATATTAATAAAGAAAGATTTAAAGCCAAAACTTGTTCACTATTACCATTGATGTTATTGAACAAGTTTTGGCTATTAGCAAATTAAAATATATTACATTTTGCAACGAGACACATGGCATATAAGCTGGAGTTGTGTGGAATTAATGGTATTTGATGCCAAATCTTAGTTCTTTAATCAAATGGGGCAATCTCCTATTTTGTTCTCCCTTGCAAGCCAAACAGAAACCGACATTTCAAGTAACTCCAAAGTGAATTAAATAGATTGTCTGAAATTCAAAAGAGAACTTACGGTAGGTCGTGTCCAAAACACACACCCAGACCAATAAAAACTTAAACCACCCCCAACACACTTCTTGGACAGAATATACCATGGCATCCTTTTGGTATATTACCTTGATCACTATTACAATTGGTGTTATTGCAATTTCTTGGACAGTTAACACATTGAACAAGTTTTGGCTATTTGCAATGACATCAATGTATATTACATTGATCACTATTACCATTGATGTGATTGCAAAATAGCCAAAACCACGTTAATGCTTCTCTTTCTCTTTATATTATTAAATTTTTTTTAATGAAATATTGTTCATTTTATTGTTTATATTTTATCATGATCTCAAAATTATGTCTTGCATTTTCAAATACAATATCAAAGATTTGAGAAATATTTATTATCTTTTTTAAAACAATATTTATATTGCCTTTTATTATGAGAGAACTCTTTCCTTTTTTTTTTTTTTTTTTTTTTTTTTTTTTTTTTTGCTACAATTAATTGCAAGTGGCTAAACTAGCCCCATTTTGCTGTTTATTTCTACTACACAACAATTTTATTTATTCTTGCAAGTAGCAATACAAAGTTAATAAACGTGATTATACAAGTATAAATGCTTGTGGAGTGTAAAGGGTAAGAGTTGAGGTTCAAGTCTCCAGAATGAGCTTCACACACATATACACTTAGATTAGGCTAAAGTAAAAATTCTATTTTGTATAAAAATAAATAAATAAATAAATAAAATAAACGTGACAACACAATTCCACATATGACCTAATTGCAAATTAAGCTCCATGATCTTCAATGATGGCAACCGGAACACTAACAAATCATGCATCCCGTATTGTAAGGTGGTTTATAAGAGTTAAGAATAAAAACTCATGGGACAACAGTCAAGTAATTAGTTCTCACTTGCAAACTGCACAAAAACCGACATTTCAAGTCAATAATGTCTCGAACCTTTTCATATTATAAATCCATTTGAGAACAGTTTATTTAGTTAAAACTAAAAATTTTGTGTGAAAAGTACTTTAGATAAAACTAAAAGATTGCTCAAATAGTACAATGAAATATATGAATAATATCAAAAAGTGTAATGAAACCCATAAATTGTACAAAAAATAAGCTGAATATTAGAAAAAATAAGTTAAATACTATAAAAAAAAAAATTGACTTTTTAAGTCAATGCCAAACACAACCTATATCTCTTTATTCCATCTAATTCCTTCTACAATGAATACATTTCCAAGAGTTAAAATTTTTAACCTGCATATACAAAACTCAAATTAGAAAGAGATAAACTACTCCATTTGTATATATAATATAAAGTATTTAGTATTTTCAGTTTGGTAATCCCAATTTTATAGATCCCACCTTAATGCTTACCTAAACTCCCTTGTATTCAATGATTTTTTGGTTTCATTGCAAATAGCCAAAACTCTTTCAATATATTAACTGTCCAAGAAACAATCTTTGTCTTGCTGTCTGTCTGTGCCTATATGACTCAGATCTTTGGATATGCGATAATATATTTAATCATGATTAAATGGTCCTCATCGTCTATGCATGAGGAGGAATATATATATATATATATATATATTTTATATATATTATATACCATAAGAACGAAACAAGAGGAATGAGACGGAATAAACATTGGCATGTGTGTGTTTTGGAGATCGAGTGGGGTTGGGGGTGCACGTGTGGCCATTAATTAATCAGTGGGTGGGTGGCAGGTGTATCCATGTATGTGTCTATTAATTTTTAGAGCAAGATTTAGGTAGCGTACTTTAGATGCTGTTTTTAAAATTTTTTTTTTAAATTCTTTCATATGAATTTTTTTCATGAGTTAAAAGTATATTTTTTAGTTAAGTAGTCACATGTTTAAATCTTAAAAGAAAAACTTAAAGAACAGTACCTAAAGTACTACACCTAAGTTTTATCCTAATTTTTAACTAAAAAATTAAAATATTTAATTATTATTTTTTTACTTCCTAGTTATTGCTGGTTGTTTGTTACTAATTAGTGTTCATTTTATGTGGGGTGTTATGAAATTGAATAGTTGTGTTAATAAATTGGTGTTAATGTAGAGTGTGTAGCCACTAGTATCTGCAAATTTTACCATATAAAATTTATAAATTAATAATCATCAATTTTAAAAATAAAAATAAAAATAAAAATTGTACTCCTTCCGTCCCACTTTGTTTGTCCTCTATTCTATTTTGGGATGTCCCAAATATTGTCCTGTTTCTAAAAATAAAAATCATTAATTTACTAATGTTCCTATTATACCCCTATTTTATTAATAATTTAATTTTTTGATAAATTTATTTAAGGGTAGTTTTGGAAATTTATATATTTTTAAAAGGTAAATAAGATAATAAATGATGTTCCCTAAAAAAGTTTGACTTTTCAAATAGGACAAATAAAGTGGGATGGAGGGAGTAATAGTTTTAGCATAGGTGATCATTGCTTGACAGTTGTTAATTCACTGCATGCTTGACAGTTGTTAATTCACTGCAAGCTTGAAGCAACTCTCCCTCTAATACTCTATCTCCTACTTTATTTACGGTATTTCAGCTACCAATCAGATTTCAGAGTCTTTTTGTTTCTCGTATTAACAAATCTTAGCACTCATTAAAAAATAAAAAAAAAAAAAAGAAAGAAAAGATAATGCTAACGAGTGTCTTTAAGGTCTTGGTTAAAAATCCAATTAAAGAAAGTTTTTATGAGAAAAGAGAAAAATGTAATTAATATTTTGTCAGCTTTTTTTACTTTCCATAAAGTGATGTCAAAACTTTTTTAATTGAATTCTTAACTAGTATCTAAGGACACTCATTAGCATGACCCAAAAAAAAAAAGTAACTTGGATATGAGAACAAAGAGTGAGAGATAGCCAACACCGTGTGCAGCAGATGTTATAGTGTGGGTGTTTGCCTGATGAGTTTTATTAACTAGATTCTTAATCAGTATTTTAAGGATATTCGTTAACATGACCCAAAAAGAAAAAGTAGCTTGGATATGAGAACAAAGAGTGAGAGACAGCCAACTCGGTGTGCAGCAGAATGTTATAGTGTGGGTGTTTGCCTGTTGAGTTTTATTGTTTTCATAGGCCAGCTTGTAACTTCTTTGGGAGGAAGGAGGGGAGCCAATAATAATCATTTTCATACAAAGGGCTCAATTATTAAAATATTCATTAAATGTATATACTATATTACTCTATTAAAAATATTTTGGCCTCAGCCCCTTAGGCCCTAAGTAGTTCCGTCCCTGTCACCTTGAGTTATAATTTTTAACCTACATATACAAAACTCAAATCAGATTTTGTATGTTATATTATAGATTAAGTGATAAACTATTCAATTTATATATATACTATAAGAGAGTCAAACAGGCTTTTGTTAACGTTTCAGGATAGAGTTGTTCTGTCCTGAGCCAGAGAGAAACAAAATTTTTGCAATGACACCAATGGTAATAGTGATCAATGTATTATATTTTTAGTTTTATTCATGTGTCAAAGAGGTAATTTTTGCTTTAATAAAACTTTTAAATCTTTAAACATGTGATTATCTCATAGCCAAAAATTGTCCCATAACACATGAATAAAACTAAAAATATATTAGAAATTCAGCATCAGTGATCAATGTAAATTGAGTTTTTACATAAAACTTAAAAAACTTTCACCTACTTAATTAATCTAATTAAGTAATATATGACTTATTCAATTTTATACGAAATAAATCAATATTTACATCAAATTTATGATGTTAAAACACCAAAAAAAACAAATTAAATTACAAATTTCTTTATAGTTTTAATTTTATTATCTCTCGCATAATATGCAAAATTTTACTCATCTTTTCAAGCAAAATAATAAAAACGTATATAACTATATATGAGTGTACGTGTATCTTCATTTTTAGCTGCTATAAAAAAGTAAAATAAAAAAAATCATAGGAGACGTCTATATCAGTAAACAGTAGTTACAGCATAAAAGTTGGGATAATTATCTGTGACTGATGACTCATCAGGGGCGTGCCCACGATAATCACAGAATCATTCCTCGAAATTTTTATTTTATTTTATATATAGCAGCTAAAACGTTAGACTTAAGACAGCATTTTTTGGAGGGAGCGCTGGAGCTAGCCCCATGTTTTTTTTTTTTTTTTTTGAAGTCATCCACTCGCCCAACGTGTCAGCTCAAGCAAGCCTACCATTCTTATCAACTTGTATTGTTAGTTTTCTTTACCTTTTCAATTTGCATTTCCCATATTTTACTTAACACTGTACTGCTACTGCCACCCAATTCAACGTGATCAGTAACTCAAGTGCTCTCACACTATTCAATCTCTCTACTTTCACATAGTTACATTCTCATTTAGCTCTTTTTGTTCTTAACAAAAAGCTTTCTTGTTTGAAGTTAAGGGGAAACGGTTTTAGAATCTTGAGAGATACAAAATAGTTTTTTTTTTTTTCCTTAATTTACTAAACCAATAGAGAGGTTTTATTTATTATTTTATCTAAAATTTCATACTAACTTCTACTCAAAGAATCAAATACAAGCACAATTGATTGGATATGACAAACACTACTAGTACAAGATTACATCATAAAACTTTAGTCCAATTTATGGAACCACTAATCTTATTTAGAAAATTTCATAGATATGCCAAAACTAATAAATTCGTTAATGTATTTGACATTTGGAGACACACATCCAGAAAATGATGTTTAAAAATTCTTAGTTTAGTGATGAGTGGGTTAGACATACATACATATACATAGGTACAATATAAATATTATCATTAAGTTTTGGTCTCCCGAACAAAAAAATTCTAGTTCCACCCCGAACTGTCATGCATAAATGGTTATAGTAACTATGAGTAAGAAATTTTTACAACCACTAGGGGCATCGGAAATTGAGGCTAAAGTTCTTTAAGAAGGCATGATATTTGCTCTAGATGTTATTGTCGGGTTGGCGCTATATATGATTCAGGATGGTCACAGGACCACCTTGAACTTGGAAAAAAAATATTTTTATACCTTAAAAAACAAAATTTTTAATTAATAAAATGGGTTATTGGCCACCTTAGAAAAAAAACTCGACCACCAAAAAAAAAAAAAAAAAAAAAAAAAACTTCATCCTAAAAGAAATTTGAGCCCATTAAAAATAAAATTTGATATCTTCAAAATTTTGGTCCGTTGAAGATTGAACCAAAAAATGCTATATTTACTAGTCACAACACTTTCACAACAAATTCTAAGTGATAGGTTACTATTGAACAAAAAACAATTTCAGTGATATGTAAATTAGAACTAATAACAATTGTCAACTAGGATTTATTGTGAAAATTTTGTGGACATAGCATTTCTCAAAAATTGTCCAAACAAATAAATTAGCCTAAAATCCTAAATCAAATGTTTAATTGTGATATTAAATTTTTTTTTCAAAATATGTATCTTAAAATTGCTATTTTTTTATATATAAAAAAGCATATTTTCCAATAGCTAGTTGGTTAGTGCTTGCTTTAGCTGAATTTATTGGATTTTTTTTTTTTTTTTTGTGCTCAATATTGGATTTATGTGATACATCTTGTACATATGCATATGCACTAAAATAATGTTTCAATACTTTATTGAACATTGCTTCAAAAAAAAAAAAAACTTTATTGGACATGATTAATGTAAATTTTTAATGCCTAAATTGAATATTTTGAATGAATTTATAATTTACCCTTTATTCTTTTGTTAGCTCTATTGACAAAATTCTTATAAGGAAATCATTTTTATTTCAAAATTTATCTTCTAAGCAAATTCGTATTCACTTGAATAATCTTCTTTTAAGATCTTAGGTTATGAGAAAATGTCTCATCTTTTGATCCTAATGATAAGGAGAAAATAAAAAGAGCATATTTACAAAGATGTTCTTGTCAACATCTTAACCATGATTTCCCTACAAAAAATTAGTGGAGCATTACATTGATTTAATCCTAATTAGTGATTAGTTTGAAGAATACAAAATATTGGTTGTTTATTTTGTTTAATTATATTGTTACTTATTTAGGCAAAATTTTGGTAATTGAATGGGAGATCAGTAGTTTAATGATTATTTGGTTGTGTGTATTGGAAAAGATGTAACTAATATTACTGATAACATTAATAATGAAACTATCACACAATAATTTCAAATATGAAAAATTCATAGAATGAAATTTTAAAATTTGATGTATTTGGAATTTTTTTTTTTTTTTTTTATGTCAAAATATTCAAGTTTTATTTTTATTAAAAATTTTTTAATTTAAATTTCTTAACGACCTGAACAAAATTCCTAGAGCTATCATTGATCATTGTTGAATGTGATTCTCTAGTGGTCTTGAATGCGCGCAATTGCTGGAAAGTCTCCTCCACCATCTTCAATAGCAACGGTAGTTTACGGTGTTTCTTCTCTAGCCCATGAGGTCTGTTGTTTTCAAGTTTTACATACAAGAAGGAATATTTTGGTACATGACACTGGGCTTTTAGGTATGTGAGACTAGTAATTAATTTGGGTTTTTCATTTCTGACAGTTATACAAAATAACACGATGATTGTGTCAATAAAATGGCTCTTTTGCTCTTTTCCAGTCCGTTTGTGGTAATCGTTGTTTTCGGCTTGCTCTTTTTGAAGCCTTGTTATTAAACTTTCTTGATTATCAAAAAAAAAAAAAAAAAATATCTACATGTCTCTCGTGCCAAAATAATAATTAAAAAAAGAAAAAGAAAACTACGTTTCTTGAATTAGTTTCTTATATATAATCTTTGACATATATGTAGCTAGCTTTTTGTAACAAATAAAATATTCGTCATTCACCAACCAACTCATGCATGTACATATCTAAGCCCACACAATCCATCTACGAATATGAGTAAAATAATATATTATCATAATCAATAATAGAGGCAATCATAATCAGAGATTCTTTTAGTCAAGCTGTGGCAGCTTTTGAGTAAGAAATTGCTTCACCCCTTAGAATAGATGCTCCGGAATGTGAAGCTTGAAGCCTTTTGAGGAAGGTTTAATTGTCTTTTGCTAGTAGAAACATTGGTATATATCCGTGTCTTTCTAAGCCCACACAATATTGCTTGACAGTTGTTAAGGGCTGTTTGGTTTTCACATTTCTCCTACCTCCATTGTCTCTTTTATTTACGATATTTCAGCTGCCAATCATGATTTCAGAGTCTTTATGTTCTCTCGTATTGGACGCTTAGGTAAATTTGCAAGTCATGGTTTTGCAACTCAAGGTTTTGCAAGTCTGTGATGCCACAAATTAAGTTAAAGGTAACCAAAAAAAAAAAAAAAAAAAAAATACTAGCCACCTAATTACAGCAATTTCTAATAGACAAAAATTCTAACTGAACTAAGAAGATTAGTATAAGCAAGATAGCAAACACAATGAAAGCGAAAGACACTTACCACGCCAAAAATGAAGGTTCATTTGATGTGGTTTTGTCTTGGCGCCCAAGCTCGTATTTTCATATAAAAATTAAATATAAGATAACAATTCTATAATAAGAACTAGCCACACACAGTGACAACCCTCAGAGATGTTTTCCACGTAATTGAACTTGGATTATCCAATAAAAACTACTAGCTTAGAATCAAGTATCAGTATCCAAATTTATCAAATTTAAAAGAAGAAAAAAACTAACAAAATGAAATTATTTTATTTCATTTGCAATGTGCGTTTGTATGATCCAATTGTTTCATTCTCAAAACATTTCCATTTGAATGATTAATCACTCAGTAAAGTCCCAAACAACAAAACACCCTATGTATTCAGGCTACGCTTTAGCGTAGAAAATGTATAAAGAATGGCAAACCTTTAGACTTTATCAAGGTCCGAGTCACATTCTTTATTGTACATATATACTCTTTTGTGAGATCTTCAACATATATAGATGCCAAATTTGATATCTTCTCTTATCTGGGAGAACGAAAGAAAAGACCTAAGACTCTAAGAAGACTAGGTTTCTAGCATAAAAATGTAATATGAAAGCAAAGTATTTTCGTGTTTGCTTTGATACATGCATTCAATTTGTATGGTCGATTTCCAATGTGTATATTAATTTATCATAAACAAAACTATACTATTTTCTTAGGAGAATGAACAGCTCAAGGGCAACACATCTGAAATTCAGGTAAAACGCAAGGAATTTCAAAAAAAGAAAAAGAAAATACGGCTCCATTATCACATTCCAATCACTAATAAGTCGCATTCAATGACAGTATAATCGCCAAAAATAATACTCAGACAACAAATTTAACATACCAAACAACAACAAGCCTTGTTCGGCTTAATTTAACATACCCAGAAAGTTCGATAGTTTTTCACGCGCCCGGAATCAACCAAAACAGCGAGATCTGTGGTAGGCGAAGGGCTTTGATGGACCACCTTAATGCTCCACGGGTTAAAGCAGATCTGAAACCTCGACATCAACTCCATTCCAACCTCCGCAAGGTGGTCAACGCAGATTCTGTAGTAACTGGTTTGGATCTGTTTGGATGCCAAGAAAATAAAGGAAAATGAAAGAAAGTGATGGAACAGTGGCTCAGGTGATGTTTAATTTTGAATTCCATGAGATATGGGTTGTTTGGTTGCCGAGAAAATCAAAGGAAAATGTGTGAGAGAGAGAAGAGAGGAAGTTTTAACAATGATCTGAGCTTCGAAGGTCAGGTTATATATATTCGGCGGAAACCTTAATTAGTTGTGACTTGGTAAGCTCTAATCGGACCAACTAAGCTAGATTGCAGGGATTGCATCTTAAGGTTAATTGCAGGGGATATGCTCCCATTTTGGGGCTTTTTTTTCTATGAAACGGTGGGTTTAAAATTGTGTTTTTACGGAATTGTACTTTAATTTTGTTCTTAAAACTAAATATAAAGTGTAGGGACATTTTGGAAAAAAAAAAAAAAGAATTAGGGCAAATCCATATAGTAGTACATACTATAAAAACCTTCTTCTTTTTTTCTTTTTGGAGAAAAACACACACACTATAAGCTAATAATCAAAATACACCCAGCAGCATTGAATTTTATTAATATTTTTCAAGTATCCATAGGTGCACAATTATAATATAAATTAGCCTCTGAGCATGCGCTAACATGTATGCCCAAAAGCTCTTTTATTTTTTGACTAAAATTAATAATTTACATTTATTATAATTTGAGCTTTTTACTTTTTCCAATAAAAAAAAAAAAAAAAAACCTAAGGGTGTAATTAATTTTTTTAAATTGAAAAAAAAAAAAAGGAGGATAGAAGAAACAAATACATTGTGATGAAGTAAAAAAAAAAAAAAAAAAAATTACGTGGGGTGAGTTTTGTAGATTTGAAGAGTTATAACTAACAAAAAAGTAATCCTATTTTGTAGAGAGTTAGCGAGTAGAAGTAGAAATTTAAATTAACATAAAAGTATGAATTTATTAGATGTAAGAAGACATTTCAATGTAAAAGTAAAAATTTATTATTTTTATTAATTTATTATTTTAACCCAATTTTTAAGTTTTAGGTAAGAGTATTTTTTTCAGTAAAAAAAGTAATAACTAACTTTCTTTTTCCAATTTACTATTATAATCTCATTTTTAAATTGTTGGTTAATTAATTTAGGAATATTTTTGACAAAAAAAAAAAAATAATTAACTTTCTGAATGCTCTAAACATATAAAAAAATAAAAATAAAAATAAAAACATTTTAGGGCCTCTTTGGTTGCATTCTAAACAATACAACCTTACCAGAGCCCTTATTCTTCCAAATTCAAAATAAACGTAAATGCATGCGCAGATGACCAAAGCTACTCTCTCTGTTGTTATCTTCAACAATGGAAATTAAAATCCTGGTGGTGCAGGCAAATGAGTTCGCGGGTTTGGCATTGAAGGAGGAACCGGACCACGATCTTGTGGAAGAACTGACCCCATCTTTGTTGAGTATCCTGGTGGTGCAGGCAAATGAGTACGTGGGTTTGGAATTGAAGGAGGAACCGGACCACGATCTTGTGGAAGAACTGACCCCATCTTTGTTGAGTTCATCACAGCCAAAGGCGTAGCCCTAATAGATGCAACAGGCTTGCAGTTAAAAATGAGCACAGCCAAAACCACCGCCACCTTTTCTAGGATTTTGTACTACACATTGTCATTTTCTGATCCTTTCTAGAATTTAAAAGATCAAAAGTAAATTTACCTGGTGTTAGGGGTGGGGCAGAAGGTGATGGTGTAATCCGGCGAGGAGCCACAAGTGAAGGTACTGATCTTGTCGTCGTAAGCATAACTGTACGCGTTTGGGCACGCGGTCTTAAAGATCTGAGAGTACGTTGAAGGCTTACAAGTGTCGGGTGTGCCATACGCGCCTCTACAACAGTACTGATCTTGGTCTAATGCGGCGCATGCGCTTTTACACGCGACGCTCTCACCTCCGTCGGCGCTGCTCGTAACCTTCAGCTCCGAAGGGCAAGACTCGTTAAGGTCGCTCACGCATCCACTGCTTGTACAATTCTGACCTTTCCCACCCTGGGGCACCACAAGCATAGGGAGGTTGTACCCATCGACCAAGCTAACATCGAAGAAATCAAGACCGCCATAACCATCGAGCTTGAACTCGGCTAGAGTTGCCGGTGGCAGAGCGTTGTTTCCTGCACACTCAACTTTGCCGGAGCTGCAATCTGCTGTGACGCAGGAGAATTTGCCTGTGGAGTCTTGGGAACAATGGGTTCGGCCCCAGAATCGACCACCCCATGAGGCTGGTGCAGTGATGGTTCTGGACTCATCCTTCTGCAGAGCGAAGCCTGTGGTTGAAAGTGAAGCTATTCCTGCGCTGGATTGAATGCCCGGCCATACCGTATAATCGCACTTGTTTAATATGGTAAAAGTCGTTGAAATCACTCCTGTAATTGAAAAGAAAAGAAAAGAAAATATAACTTTGTTAGAACGTTTTTTTGTCTATAAAAAACAATGTTAGAGTATCCACACCAGCTCATCTATAATCTTCTAAAATAGAAAAAAGTATCAATTTTACGCATTCTAACCCAAACTCACATCAATCTTCGTAAAAATGTGCAAATATACACCATGACTGTGTAAATCACTTTTTTATTCTTTTTTTCTCTCTCCTCTATCAAACTACTTCTCTTCCCAACATTTACAACAAGCCAGCGCGCGAGAATAAGAAGAAGGAAGAAGAAAATAACCACCCAACCAACAAACTCAGCGCTACCATCAAACACTACAACCTAGCACAAAAAAACTAACCCAAAATCAATAGAAAATTAACCCAAAATCAATGGAAAAGCAAATAGAAAATCCAACTCAAAATCAAGACAAACCCACCAAGAGACCCAACCCAAAAATAGTCCATACCCACCGGAAAACCCAACCCAAAATCATCACGGACAAACCACAAAATCATCAAAATCTTTCTAAATCTAGATCCAAATTCATCAAACCCATATATAAATTCATATAAATAATCAAACCAAAATTGAAAAAATAAGAAGGAGAAGAAGAAGAAGAAAGAAAGAAGAAGATGTTGAAGAAGAGGAAGAAAAACCCAAACCAAAATTTTGTTTTCTCCGCCCAAAATCACTGCCCTTAATCAAACCCAACCCAAAATCATCATCTATAATAAAAGCATAAAACTCAAATTGTAAAAGATGAAGAGGAAAGAAAAAGATTCTCACAAAAAAAAAAAAAAAAAAAAAAGAAGGAGATAGAGATAAGAAATGAAGAATGGAGTGTATTTGACTCAGAGAAAAAGAAGGGGGTTAGGTGGGGGTTAGGTGGGAAATAATAAAAAAATAAGGGGAAATATTTTTTAATAAAAAAGTGTGTATAATAGATAAACTGATGTGGGTGTTTTGTAAAGATGATAGTATAAAATAAAAAAAGTTTTTTTTTTTTGTGTAAAATAGACGAAATCTTTTAGACAAACTGATGTGGTTGCTCTTATGCAATTATTGTTGATTTGTTATTAGTTTCTAAGTTATTTACCTGGTGTTGATAGAAAAAGGGTTAGTAGGGACATCAATAATGTTGTTAATTGAGCCATTAAAACTTAATGACTATAACAAGAAGAGAGAAAGAAGGAAGAGAAATTTAGGAGAAGCAAAAAGAATGAGAAGAAGAAAGAAGTTGCATAGGTCAAATCCGACTTTCTTTCTTCTTCTCTTCGAGTTAGGAGCAATGTGAGATTCTGTAAGAGCCGATGAGTGGATTGGGGTATTTATAAAGGAATTGAAACAGTGAATGTCATAGCTTACCTGGCTCCGACTTGGTTTTATGTGTATAGGAACCGTGGTGTTAATCTCGAGAAATAAGAATGATCACAATTCATTCGAATATTCCACCTTTTTTCTTCCGCATAAGAATGTTAAGATATAATGATTATAATATACTCCATCATCCCACTTTGTTTGACCCCTATTCTATTTTGGGATGTCCCAAAATATTGTCCTGTTTGTAAAAATAAAAGTCATTAATTTACTAATGTTCCTATTATACCCTTATTTTATTAATAATTCAATTTTTTGATAAATTTATTTAAGGGTAGTTTTGAAAATTTATACATTTTTAAAAGGTAAATAAGACAATAAATGATATTCCCTTAAAAAGTTTGACTTTTCAAACGGAACAAATAAAGTGAAACGGAGGGAGTAGTAATTGGTCATGACAAATTGAAGAAAGTTGAACGACACGTGTAACGTCGGAAGGTCAAATGATCTGACCTTCTTACGTTACACTCGGATGAACAGAACACTTTTTAGACTTTAAGCAATTTTTGAATTCTTAAAGATAATTCTTTTATTGAGCCTTAAATTTCTTCTTTTAATTAATGTTATGTATCACCATTGTGTGGTAGTCATTTTATAAGTATAAGTGTTTGTAAGATATAATTATTTCAAATAAAAATTTCACACATATATATTTAAATTAAGTTATATTAAAAGAAAAGTAGCATAGTATCATAATTAATAATCTATTTTAGAAAATTTTGACACCACTTTTATGGAAAACATAACTTTATCTATAAAACATTTCTATATCATTTAGGAAATTTTCAATTTGGATTGATCTACTCGTCCTCACATTTTCAACGGTTGCATTATTTAATAACTTTTTATTTAATTAATATTTTAAATAATAACCCACCAATAGATCATATGTCATCTATGTTTTTAACATGTATTCTAAATTTTATGGAAAATTATTGAATACTTTGAGTATCATAATTACGTACTTCCTCTTTTCATATGAATAGTAGATCCTACAATGAATTTAATTAATATATCCCACTATTATGTGAGAGTAAGGAGTATATATTTATGGTATTACATGAGTATTCTATAATTACTCATTTTTCATACCAATTTGATGTTATTTTCTATTTAATACATAAATTCATAATTTTAAAATATAAAAACTTGAAAAGGCATTTGTCTATTATTCATTACTAGTGTGCAACCTCGTGCATATGCACTAGTACAATTAAAAACAACCATAATTACATAGTTTAAATTATATATTTTTTAATAGAAAATGTTGAAATTATACATGATATTAGTTTGCACATTTTTTAAATCATAGATTATAAAATGTATAATGGTTTCTCATTTTATATGTGTGTGTGTGTGTGTGTGTGTGTGTGTGTGTGTGTGTGTGTGTGTGTGTGTGTGTGTGTGTGTGATTAGAATTTAATTTGATTTAGACTCTTTAGTTTTTGCACTCAATAATTCATTAGCCACAAAAATTAAAAAAAAAAAAAAAAAAAATAGATGGAGACATGACATAAAATTGAACTCCAAATGAAATATAATTTAGAATTTAATTAGATTTGGACTCTTCGAATTTCACACTTAATAATTTATTTGGCACAAAAATTAAAAATCAGTTGGGACACATGGTGCACAATTGGACTCCGATTGATATTCAATTTAGATTTTAATTTGATTTTCTTTGAGTTTTGGCTTTATATATATATATATATATATATATATATATATAGATTCAGCAATGGATTGCCAAATTATGTGCAAATCCTCTTACCTGCCCAAACCCAAACACTGCTACGCTACCCTATTGCCCAAACTCAACACAACCTCAATTCCAGCTATGTGGAGAAGCTATTTCAGTCCTTTTACACCATTTTTTTAATGTTTATCTCAACATTTATTCATTAGTGACTCTTTCACAAATTTCTTTTGTGCTTTTTTCTACTTTTCTGGTCCGTTTGGATTGAGCGTGTAAAGTGGAGTGGAGTAGAGTAGAATACATTTAGCCCAAGGGAGGATTCATTAAGAGGAAGAGCAAGGTTATAACTTATAAGTAGGGGTATTCACGGTGCGATGTGGTGCCAATGTGGTTTTGGGTCATTTTTAGCACTGCATTTTGCGGTATGGTTTAGCTAAAATCATAACTGCACCGCACTTTATTTTTGCGGTCACATGTGCGGTGCGGTGGTGTGGTTTAAAGTTTAGCTAAAATCATAACCACACCGAACCTCATTTTTATGGTCACATATGCGATGCAGTGTATAAGATGCGGTTTGAATGATTTGAAATTTGTATATATTTCAAATTTAGGCTTTTTCTACCTAGCTCAAAACTAATTTTTCCCTTTATTTTGGTCTAAGTTTTAAACTATTGAACTAGTTTTTTTTTTTTTTTTTTTTTTTTTTTTTTTTTTTTGGGGCAAGTTTTCTTAATCAACACTTGCTAGGGTTATCAATTTTTTTTTTTTGAAAACTAGGGTTATTAAACTATTAATAATATATTTAATATTAAAAATATTAATATATAGAGAGGGTGCGGTGCGGTGCGGTTTGTGCAATTTTCTTATTATAAAACTACAAACCGCACCGCACTATGTGATGTGGTGCGGTGCGGTGTACTATTACTTGCGGTGTGGTGTGGTTATGCTACTTTGTGGACGGTTTTGGTGCGGTTTTGCGGTTTGTGTGGTTTACGGTTTGGTGAACACCCCTACTTATGAGCACCTGAATGATCCGCTGCACATTTCAATTGAGGCAGAATTACGTGCTATTGTGATTAATAATTTAATTAATACACGGTTGAGACACGCACAAGAAATCTTAGAAAAACTTCTCAAATCAGTGGTATCATTTTCATTTTCGTTCCTTCTAGAGTGTTCAAATACTAAAAGCTTTGTACGTACTTTTTTCCAATACAAACTCAGTTTTTGTTGTTGTTGTTGTTGTTTTTTTTTTTTTTTTTTTTTTTTTTTTTTGCACATGGTCGGTTAAATGTTATTGGGTTATGAAAATCGCAATATTTCTTAAAAAGAAAACACAAATGAACATTTTTTAGTCTGATATTTTCAGCAATTTGCCAATTTGTTAATATGCTTTTAACGTATACGGGAAGATGAACTTAGGAATTATTGACACACTTAATTTCAATTAAAAAAAGAGAAATGCTAATGAGTGCTTCTAGGGTATTTGTTAACAATCAATTTTAGGAAAGTTTTGACATAACTTTTATGGAAAATGAAAAAAGTTGTTAAAACATTAATTTTTTTTTCTTTCCCATAAAAACTTTCTTTAACTGGACTATTAACCAATGCCCTAATGACACTCATTAGCATAACCTTTAAAAAAATCGGTAGACAAAATTTGACACGCTTAGTAGTCAAATTGAACTATTTTCCTATTTTTGCTTTATGAAAGCCGCAATGACACCATGTCATCTGCCTAATTATGCAAGCATGTGAACTCTGAACTTTGAACCCTAACATTGTTTTACCCAATAAAAAAAACACACTAGATAGACCATTTTAATAAATCATAATAGGAAAATTTTTACACCACTTTTATGAGAAATATAAAAAGTTGTCAATAATATTTATTATTTTATTATTCTCCCAATAATATGTTTCTAAAAATATCTTCTAAACCGATTGCCTAAGGACAATGGTTAACATTTCTCTTTAACTTCTAGTTTTTAATTTTTAAGAAAAGTTAATAGATGCTTTAAAGGTATTTTTTAATAAACCATTTCAAGAAAAATTTTATGAGAAAAAGAAGAAAACAATTAATGTTTTGACAACTGTTTTTATTTTTCATAAAAGTGGTATTAAAATTTTCCTAAAATTGTTTATTAACAATTATCCTAAGAGTACCCATTAACATAAACCTTAATTTTTAGCTACTAAATAAGTTATTCCCACTTGGGCATGCACTTGTTTGAAATTTGATTATAAGTTAGTTTTTTGCTTATTTTATGCACTATTTATAGGTTTTACACAATTTTTTATCTCAACTTTATTTCAAATAATTTAAGTTTTAGTTTTTAAAAATAAATTAGTTTTTAACTTTTTGTCTCACATTATATAAATAAACTACTAAAAATGAGCATTTTCAACATTTTTTCCATCTGAACAACAAATGTTCATTTCACCTTATTATTTATATTGCTTTTGGATTTCATAATGAAATTAGGTAGTTTCCACTTCCCAACCTATTTTGAATTTTGAAGTTAGAATTTATAAAACATTTTCTCTATGTGTTGATAGTTATATTAGTACTTGGTTAATTAATTGGTTTAGCTCCAAATAGATTATAAGTTTATGATCTGATTGGGGCCACTTAGGAGTGTCAATTTGCCTTGGATCAAGTTACAAAATTCGGCATGTAATGCGGGTGCCACAGATGTCCCTGTCATTTATCACAATGTCCTTTAAAAAAAAAAAAAAAAAATAAATAAATAAAAAAAAAAAAAGAAATAGCTGCGCAAGATTCTCAACATTAAAGAGACAAACCACTTTTTTGACACCCACCCAATTTTTTGCTGTTGTGTTGGGCTATTTATAACGGATAATGATTATCATTGACTCAACGTCCGTCCGTCTGTAAATTATAGATTCCGTGAATTGTTTTCTTACATATAATCTTTGTTTTATAATTTTTTTTATAAAAAAAAAAACAATATTTTTATTGGAGATTAAATTTAATAAGAACGGAGCATAAACATTTTGGTTTACACTAGCCAATAAGGACATTCCACATCAGATTTCTACTTAAACTTATTGTAAAATCAATACATCCTAACACACTTAATATCATCTCAAAAAAAAAAAAAAAAAAAAAAAAAAAAAAACCTATTTCATGTTTTCCCTAAAAATTCACTCCCTCCTCCTAAGCTCTTGCGGCTTCAGTCGCAATTCTCGCCAGACCTCCATTTGCCGTTGAATTACCTCACCGGACTTCCATTTTTCACTGCCCTACCTCACCGAACCTCTATCCACCGCTGCACTACCTCGCCGGACCTATGTGATTTGTTCTTGTTCTCAATATTGATGGGTTTTGCTATATTTTGATTGATTTGGTCGTTGCTATATTTTGATATCTTCACAGTTTGGGTATTGCTATTTTGAAATAAGGACATATATGGGTTTTGCGGGGTAAGGACGAATTAATAATGGCCAATGCTGCATCTACAAATTTTGACTTGAAAAATGTCTAGATATTTATAAGAGTTCTATGTTCGTAGCTATGCAGACTTGCCTATTATTAATGAAAGAAGGAATTAAATGGAAATTCACATTAATAATGAAAGCATCAGAAGCCATGTCAAAGTTAAAATTGTTATAGGAAATAATGAAAACTTATATGACGTGAAGACTTTGAAAGTGCTTACAAGGTGTTTGTCAAAATGCCTGACTGAAAGATTTTTGTGACATGAAGACTTTGAAAGTGTATTTTTGGTATTAAACTTGCAATATCTTTTCTGGTTTACACGGAGGTCCGGTGAGGTATTGCGGCAACAAACAGAAGTCCGGTGAGGATTGTGACTGGAGACGCAGGAGTTGAGGGAATAAGTGAAATCGAGTTTTTGTTTGTTTGTTTGTTGAGATGATATTAGGTATATTAGGATGTATTGATTTTGCAATAAGTTTAAGTAAAAATCTGATGTGGCATGTTTTTATTGTCTAGTGTAAACCAAAGGGTTTACACTATGTCCTTATTAAATTTAATTTCTTTTTATTGACATAAATTGTAAGAAATAAAATATTCATCATTCACCAGAGTTTATTCACCAACTCGTACATTTCACCAACTCATACATTTCTAAGCCCACACAGCCACACCAAACAGATTCGCATTATGTGGATTTTTTTTTTTTTTTTTTTTTAAGAGGATTATTATTAAGTAATAAGAAGCCTTATTACATGTATTGGCCCAGAAATTTTTCTATTTGATTGTATAGTTGAGTCGATGACCAGGGACGGAGTTAATAGTCTTTATTAGCTTTCTTTCTAGTCACGATTCTATATCATCTTTAAGTAGGGTTTTGAGACCATGTCTCTAATCTGAATCCTCCACATGTTATAATTTGCATTGTGATCAACATTCAAGCCTCAATAATCACCTACATTTGGCCTTTCCAAACTCAAGTTGTCATCAAGCCTCCACCATGTGTTCAAAGGAGCATATTAAAGAAATCATGGCCCAATCCTAGTTCAGGTCCAAATTTGGCATATAATTCTAGTCCCAATTTATTATTATATCTAATGCACGGGTGAGCATATATATGTAAAACTCAACCCAACTGCTCTACCTAGTTCAACTTGCGTCTTCACTTTCAATTTTGTCACACTATCAGTCAACGTCACATTTTGTAGTGTAAATCTCAATCCAACCACTCGACCTATATAGTCCAACTTGTCTCTTCACTTTCAATTTTGCTGACACTATCAATCAACATCGCATTTCATAGCATAAAACTGATTAACCCTCGTAGCTAGGGTTAATATCGGGTGGAGTGAGCATTAATTGAAAAATCCAACCAAGTGAAAATATTTGATGGTTTCATCTTATATTTTCCCCTTTCACAAATGGTGCAAAATCTTGATTATTTGACCATGGGCTAAGTTTGCACGATTATATTAGCCGGGGAAAAATTGAATAGTTATGATGTTCTTTGAAAACAATAAGCTAGACCCGTTTGCTAAGAGTTAATTCAAGCATTGTCTAATCTATATATGTATATATAAAACCGAAGCCTTTGAAACTTTCACAATTTCTAACAAATACAACTTAAACTCAAACTTCTTATTCCTCAGCTTCCGGTAACTTGTAGGTGACCTTCCCGTTAAGAACAAAGCAAAGAATCATGACAGTAATAGGCTTCCCTTAATGCATTAAATCTAAGAAGGGAAAGGTTATCCAGATCATCATGATCAACTTGGATCGCAAACACTTATCCAATTGAATCGCTAGAGGGATAGCACGAAGATATCAATAAAACATTATAAACAAATTAACAAGAAATTATCTACCATTGTCTAATCAAGATCTCAAACTATCATGAGACGGGCAGAACCATTGAGGCGATCCATATGTACTCTATTTCCTAAAGTCTGCATAGAAATCGGGTAAATTGCCTGATACTTGATAATGTTCATAACATGAGCATTTGAAAATTCTCCATTTCAATAAAAAGAAAAAATAGGAGCTCAATTTTGCAACTTGATGGCAATTGGGGGCTTAGTCCATATCCTTGAGTGTTGCTTTTGATCTTCGTGGTATCAATAACTAAAAAAAAAAAAAAAAAAAAAAAATTAGTTTATGGTTTTTCATGTATTTTTTTAAAAGTGATTTTCATACATGAACCGCCAAACCCTATGCCTGTGATTGTATATGACTTTTTTTTTCATCGTTTAAAGTTTAGACCTATTAAAATTTAAAATTTATTGCCTTATGGGTTCGTGTATTTTTTTCTTTTTCTTATATTTCTCTTTTTGAATTGTTTCAATAACTTACTCTTTAATTATATATATTTTGTGGCATTTTGGAAGTTTTAATATCTGAATTTGTGTTAATTTTTGCAATATTTAAACATGTTTAGCAGATTTCAATGACTATATCATGTATTATTCTTTCGAAGATAATCAATTTTTCTTTTATATTTCTCTATTGTGTAATAATATACATTTTTTTTTTTTTGTTTCAAAATTTTATAGGAAGTAAATCTAATGATTGTTTAATATTTTTTGGCATTTCAAAAGTTTTAAACATCTGAATTATTTTTTTGAAGATAACACATCTTTCTCTTTATATTTCTTTGTTATGTAGTCACACACACACATACACACACACACACACACACATATATATATATATATATATATATATATATTATCTATAATTTGTAGGCTCTAAATATTTTGATTCCTTTTAATAGTTATAATCATGGATTATTTTTTTAAATGTAACTCGTCTTTCTCTTATATTTCTCTATTATTTAGTCATATATATATATATATATATATATATATATATATATATATATATTGTTTCAATAGTTTCTAAAATTTAGATTTTATAAAATTATTTTAGTTTACCTCACAAATAGGTAAGTTCCGTGCATAGCACGGGTTAGCGACTAGTCCTTTTGTAAGGAGAAAGTAGCTTCAATCCTCCTTTCTATAAGAAAGAAGGAGAAGAAAATGACCTATTTTTAGGATAAGATTTAGGTCTAGTGTGTAGCTGTATTAGACCTATTGGAATGATGACATATGTTATATGTCATCATCTTAATGGGTCTAGTACAACTGGATACCAAACCCAAACCCAATCCTTATTTCTATTTTTATAAATTTATATAACTCATTTAATATCAGAGAAAGCGAGAGATTGCTATTTTTTTAACCTATAATGTTTCCAGGATCTTTGAATAGCTAGCTAGATTGTGAAACAAAGGTACTTTTTAAAGCAATGGCATTTAGTGCTTGTCATCTTCATTCCTATTATACATAATTAGGGCATGGATGGTTCTGACCATGGTTGCTAAGTGTTCGAAAACGAAGGCTCAACCTAGTGGGGGACTGCAACACTCTTAAGTCTGAGTAATTACAAAGCTTCAACCCTTTTGTCAAACACGCTTTTTATTTTTTACTCTGATGTCAGAAGATGTTTGGCAAATAGTCAAATACACTGTAAACTATATCTTGATGGCATCTTCATTGACTATAAGTGATGTGATTAAGCCATTAGCCCCTGTTTGGAGTGATGCAAGAAATTTTTTCTACTTTATAATTTAAAGATTATTTTTTTAACATATAACACAAAATGTTAACCTAGTGCTTTACCATGATTGTTATTAGTTTAAGAGACAAATTATTTTTGTTGTAGGTTGGTTCAAATTTCAAATATTGTATTCAACGATTTAAAAAAATATACCTTTACAGAGCCGAAAAGCATAGTTTTAAAATTTTACCAAACGCTTCATTCCATCTAAAATCACATTTTGCAAATGCAATTGTGACTCTTTGCTCAAAAACGCTGACACAAACAAGTATTTGGTGATGTAGCTAGATCAAGATTGCAAGTCCTAACAATTATGTTGTCAACACATCCGATTGAATACTTTTAGGGGATATTTGGTTCGCCATGATGTTACATTACACCGTAATATTACATTATTATAGTCTTACATTAATATAATTTCAATATAAGAATACAATATTACATTATTTAGGAGGGTGATTTTTTTTTTTTTTTTTTTTTAAAAGAGTTTCAACCTATGACGTCCGCTCTTGATGATAAGATTAAACTACATGAACTATTGTCTAGCAACTGGAAGGGTACCTCTAAGATTTTGATATTCATTTGGACGTTTAAAAGGCACATTTGGAGCCTAATTGAAAAGCATAAAGGCCTAAAGGTGGGTGAATCTCTCTCTCTCTCTCTAACCCCAAAACCAAATTGGAATTGAAGTTAGATGGCCAAAATACACACAGAAACTATAAGCTAATAACCAAAATACACCCAACAAAGATTGAATTTTATTAATATTTTTCGAGAATCCATAAGTGCACAACTATAATATAAATGATGATAAAAAAAAAAAAAAAAGACATTTTAGGGCTTGTTTGGTTGCATTCTAAACAATACAACCTTACCAGAGCCCTTATTCTTCCAAATTCAAAGTAAACGTAAATGCATGTGCAGATGACCAAAGCTACTCTCTCCGTTGTTATCTTCAACAATGGAAATTAGAATCCTGGTGGTGCGTGGCAAATGAGTTCGTGGGTTTGACATTGAAGGAGGAACCGAACCACGATCTTGTGGAAGAACTGACCCCATCTTTGTTGAGTTCATCACGACCAAAAGGCGTAGCCCTAATAGATGCAATAGGATTTTGTATGACACATTGTCATGTTTTGATCCTTTTTAGAATTAAAAAGATAAAAGTAAATTTACCTGGTGTTAGGGGTGGAGTAGAAGGTGACGGTGTAATCCGGCGAGGAGCCACAAGTGAAAGTACTGGTCTTGTCGTCGTAAGCATAATTGTACGCGTGTGTGGGCACACGGTCTTAAAGATCCGAGAGTACGTTGAAGGCTTACAAGTGTCGGGTGTGCCATACGCGCCTCTACAATAGTCCCGATCTTGGTCTAATGCGGCGCATGCGCTTTTACACGCGACGCTCTCACCTCCGTCGGCGCTGCTCGTGAACCTTGACTCAGAAGGGCAAGACTCGTTAAGGTCGCTCACGCATCCACCGCTTGTACAATTCGACCTTTCCCACCCTCGGGGCACCACAAGCGAGAGGAAGGTTGTACCCATCGACCAAGCTAACATTGAAGAAATCAAGACCGCCATAACCATCGAGCTTGAACTCGGCTAGAGTTGCCGATGGCGGAGCGTTGTTTCCCGCACACTCAACTTTGCCGGAGCTGCAATCTGCTGTGACGCAGGAGAATTTGCATGTGGAGTCTTGGGAACAATGGGTTTGGCCCCAGAATCGACCACCCCATGAGGCTGGTGCGGTGATGGTTTTGGACTCATCCTTCTGAGCAAAGCCCGTGGTTGAAAGTGAAGCTATTCCTGCGCTGGATTGAATGCCCGGCCATACCGTATAATCGCACTTGTTTAATATGGTAAAAGTTGTTGAAATCACTCTTGTAATCTATATATATATATATATATATATATATATAAAACCGAAACCTTTGCTGGTACCACAATTTTTCACGTCGAACAATATTTAAAAAATAAAAAATAAATAAAAATTATAACCCCTCAAAACCCTAACAACCTTACCCTTCTCTCAAATTAAGAAATATAAAGCCACGATTCTGCAAACTCTCTCTCTCTCCGGACATAGGAAGTCCTAAAGCATTCAAGATCTACAAAACCCTAGCAACCTTACCCCCCTCAAATTAAGAAATATAAAGCCATGGTTTCTGCAAACTCTCTCTCTCCAAACGTAGGAAGCCCTAAAGCATTCAAGATCTATAATGCACGGTATAGATTTTAGCTTATAAAGTTCAGCTTTTGTAAGGTTAGTTTTGTTTATATATTAATTAATACATAGTACTTTGTTCACCATTAAATACTCATATAATCAATTTCCAATTCAGTGTTCAAGAATTAAACCAAAATTCTAATCGTTATCATAAAATATTATTATTAGTATGAATTTTATGGAGTTGCGGTGTTCAAGAATTAAACCAAAATTCTTTTAAATTATCTATAATATATTGTCCTTTGAAAATTTTATCTCTTTGATTTTAGTATATTGTGTTTCTTAAGCCATAGAGAGATTTTCTTTGGTTTTTGCAAACTCTCTCTCTCTCTCTCTAGATGTAGGAAGCCCTAAACGCACGGTATAGCATTCAAGATTTACAACTCATGGTATAGATTTTAGCTTATAAAGTTCAGCTTTTGTAAGGTTAGTTTGTTTATTTATTTAGTCCTTACGTTTAGGTTTAGTTTAGGTTTAGGTTTTAATAGATTTATATATTATTACTATGTGGCTGAATTTCCCGTGACATCGTTTTATGTTTTTAACCAAATACATCAGGAAAGCAAGAGAAGGTGCATAAATATTTAGTCCTTAAGTTTAAGTTTAGGTTTAGGTTTAGGTTTTAAGAGATTTATATATTACTACTATGTGGCTGAATTTCCCGTGACATCGCTTTATGTTTTTTTTTTTTTTTTTTTTTTTTTTTTTTAAATTTGTTTTATGTAAGGTTAGTTTGTTTATATCAGTTCTTTGTCTCAAAGATAAGGCTTTTAATATATCCCTTACAAGCACACATGAACTTAAATTGTCTTTTAATATATGCATACTTTATTATTTTCTAATAGTTTTCTCCGTGCATCGCACGGGTTAGCGACTAGTTGAAAAGAAAAGAAAAGAAAATAACTTTGTTAGAACGTCGAATCCGGTTGAATATTGCCCCTACCTTTTTTTTTTTTTTTTTTTTAAACCCTCTCAAGCACGGGCGCGTTTCGGGACTTGGGTGCGGGTGCGGGTGCGGGTGCGGGTGTCTTGGTGCTAGTGTGGGTGCGGGACTCGGTTATTTTTGAAAAAGTAGGATGCGGGTGCAACGGGACTCAGCGATTAAAAAATTATTAAAAATATTTATATTTATATTTTCTATATATTTTTACTATTAAAATATTCTTAAAAAACACATTAATATACCTTGATTCACAAAACAAAGAAAGAAGAAGGCAAGAAACACATCTGAAGTCAAAATTTGGCTGCTTGACAAGTTTCCAGCCTATTTCGGCCATATTGGTTGCCAATCAATACAACTCGATCTGGCTCGATTCAGGCCGAATCGGCCTAGTTCAGCGTGAATCGAGCCGTATCGGCGATTCAGCGGCGAATCCAGAGCCACGGACGGGGCGCGAATTGAGCCGTGTGGCACCCTTCTAGCGCGTCCGTGCTTTCCCCCTAGAAAAAAATAAAAAACAATGTTATGCAATTGTTGCACCGATTTGTTATTAGTTTCTAAGTTATTTACAACCGCGTTGATAGAAAAAGGGTTAGTAGGGACATCAATAATGTTGTTAATTGAGCCATTAAAACTCAATGACTATAACAAGAAGAGACAAAGAAGGAAGAGAAATTTAAGAGAAGCAAAAAGAATGAGAAGAAACCCCAAATCCTTTTTTCTTCTATAAAAACAATGTTATGCAATTGTTGAGCTGATTTGTTTATTAGTTTCTAAGGATAAAACAATTAGCCCCTGTGTGTTGATAGAAGTCTTGGAAAATGCACAGAAATGCGCAAAAGAACAAACACAGCAGTGCAAGACCAGGGATAAAATATAAAGAAAAACCCCAAAAAGAAGAATAACAATGACATTTTCTTCTAAAGCTATAGAAGCTTGACAATCCAAAAGCTTTAAGGGACATGTAGAAAATAAGTATGTCACTTTAATGGTTAATATCACCAAAGATCTTAATGCAAACATAATAAATAATTTATTCATGTAAGAACTTGAAATACTAACTAAATAAATCCTATCAAAAGAACGAACACAGCAGACCAAGGTCAGGGGATAAAATACAAAGAAAAACCCCAAAAAGTTTCTTCCTAAAAAAAATCATGATTTGAAACCCAAACAAAATTAATTGGAACATGAAAACAAGATTCTCATAATAGACAAATCAGATTTGTTTAGGGTTGAACTTAACCACTTTGGAATCCAATCAAAATGCACTAAGGTACCAAAATATAGCAAAACCCATACCAAAGCAAGTGATTAACATCCAAAAAACCAAACCCATCAAAATTTTGAAACCTAAATATTGGGGAGATAACTAATCAAACAATAAAGGGTTAATTGGAACAAACTCAAGCATTTGGGTGCGTAGGCACCGGCACAGAACGATGCTGCGGCGGCTCCGGCGGCGAGGAGGAGCTCCGTTGGTTAGAGGAGAGGAGGCGTTGGTGTTGGTGCTAGTGCTGTTTTCTCCAAGTAAGGCTTCTGAACACGTTCTATTTGGTGATTTTGGTTTTATTTCAGCTACAATCCTGTGTGATAGAGTGTCTTGAGGCCTCATTGAATATCCGATGTGGCAGCTCCTCATTGGTGGCGTAAAACCTCTCTTTTCTACCAACTCCGGATAGAACGTTTTCTCATTTATAAAGGAATTGAAACAAATGAATGTCATAGCTTACATGGTTCTAACTTTGTTTTATGCGTAGACGAACAGTGATGGATCTAAGGGGAGGGGGGGGGTGAGGCCTCCCCTATCCTTATGTGAAAAAATAAAATAGTAGGTTTAAGCCCAAATATTATCTTAAAATTTAAGAGTGATTTACTTACAGCCTCCCCTAGAATTTTGGAAAAAAATAACTTCGGACCTCGAGTAGTTTCACACTTTCAACCTAAAGAGAAAATTTTGATACAAAGAACCTAGAATCAAAAATAAAATTTGGCGCCAAAGGCCTTGTAAATGAATTGACACTTCCCCATGTACAAGATACTTGGGGTTTAGGAGGAAAAGGGTTCGATTTGTAAGATTAGCGACATGTGTAATTATTTCTCCAAAAAAAAAAAAAAAAAAAAAAAAAAGGCCATTCATTGAGTTGTTGACCCATAGCTCTTCCAAATACTCCCACCGTCCCAATTTGTTTGTCATGTTTGAAAAGTCAAACTTTTTAAGATAACAACATTTAAAGTGTTGTATGTCTTATAAAAATGTATAAGTTTACAAAACTACCATTAAATAAATTTATCAATTCTTTTTTTTAAAAAAAAGTTATTCTTAATAAGGCAACTAAAAAGGTGTCCCAATTAGATTTGACTTTTTAAAATATTTGTTAGTTTTCTCTTCAAATAGTTTTGAATGTAAAATAGGGATACAATAGGAACATTAGTAAGTTAATGAGTTTTATTTTTAGAAATAGGACAATATTTTGGAACATCCCAAAATGGGAAAGAGGATAAACAATATTTTGTTTGAAACTAAACTTATTTCTCCAAGTTTTGGATCATTCATATTTTTGAAAATTTCATTAGTTCAATTGATTTTTTTTTTTTTTTTAATAATTTGATAATTTGATTGAAAATGAAACTTTTTAGTTTTTGAAGATGGTAAAAATGAATTTTATTTTATGAAAGATGTCAAACATAATTTTGATTGAAAATACTAAGTTTTTTTGTTTGTGTGTGTACACATATATATAACTTATCAAATAAAAAAATGTATATATATATATATATATATATATATGTTTATATAATAAAAAAGCGTGTGTATATATATTTGTGAGAGTTGTCTTGATAAATATATTAGTATCACAATTTAGCCCCCAAAACAAAATTTTCTAGCTCCATCCTTACACACCAGTAGCAGAAATTTGGTAGAAATTCATACATCAATGTTGCTCAATCAACAATACCACCTTCAGCCCAAATATTTCGAGCCTTCACTCGTAAATAAGACAATGACGATGTTTACAAATTAATTAATCAAGCCTACCACATACAATACTTCCTGACAGATTGATTCGTAAGAAGATGAAGAGGATAACTATGACGTTTTCTCCTAGGAGGTCCAGAGCAATTTCAAGAAAGGATTTGGTTCTTTGTCTTCTTTGGAAGACTTCTCTTCCCATCAAGTAATTAAAATTACTGTTAGAGATATATTAGACATATTAGTCCAATGTAATAAGCACAAATCCACTCTTGCTTATACTAGTAGTCTAGAGTTTAATTGCCTATATATACTCATGTTAGGGTTAATTGTAACACAGATTATTGTACTATATTCTTATATAATAAAGATGTAGCCTTTAAGGGATTCCTCCGTGGATGTACGTTGACAAAGCTGAATCACGTAACCCTCGTGTTCTTGTTCCTATTCTATGCTTCCCCTTCCACATCCATTCTAGCATACACAACATAGTATATAACACATCGCATTGCTAATCATATATTTAACAATTACTTTCTTTCCATCTATCAAATTATATAATTTTTGGTGGTAATATCGATTTTATTCAGTAACTTAGCCATGAATTTCAACTACGATTTTTTTAAAATAAAAAATTACATGAATTGGAACTGGAATTATACATGCTATGACATGGAATTATACAATCGTCCAACTGAAACCCATGAGGGGTGGAACTGGCAAGTATAGCTTTCACAGTTCTACATTACATTTAATATTTAACTTATCACTTCACAAGACTATAATAATAATATAACTAATGATGATAATAGCTATTGTAAGTTTTAGGTCTTCTAATAAGTAAAAAAAGCATAGTGGTAACATGTTTTAAATGTTATATTATAAGATATATTAAGTTATTTATTTTAAAAATAGGAATAGTAGAAAATATTAATCAAGAATTATGAGAAGTATACCTCTAGATGCCCTTCAATATGGCTCTATCGGTGATTAGTTTTGGCATCATTAAGCCCTTCACTAAGTAGATCCCACCTGTTTCTCAAAAAAAAAAAAAAAAAAGTAGATCCCACCTAAAAGTATCCAAATGTGCATCAAAATGTACTAAATATAATTTTTTAGCACAAAATTATTAGCTGTCACTCGATATCTCTCCTATTTATTTATTTAGCGAAGGAATGAGAAATTTTTTCCAACTACAAACATGAGTAGGTGCATGGAATTTGTTTGAATTGGTTATAATGATATGACTAATCTATATTATATTATATGTTCAGACATGTAGTGAGATGGTTTTGCCCATTAGCCATGGTAGCAAGGACTCAATGTTCCCACCAGCACCTTTCAATCAAAACAAATTCATCAATGAATGCAAGAGCTTGTATGGTGTCATGCCTCAGCCTCACTGGGTGACAACTTACTACGGTGGTCAAGTATGTTTTTAATTAAGTACTTGTCCTTAATTGACTTTGTCAAACATTTCAAAATTACTTCTGATGATTTTGTCTGTATTCAGTGATGTTACTCGTTGCAAATTACTCTTTGGGCTTCTGATATTTTGTCAAATGACTCAAATTATTGCAGGATTTGAAACTCACACTCCATAGGTTTGGTAGCAATATTATATTCTCCAACGGACTAAGAGATCCTTACAGTGGTGGCGGGTAAACAAAGAAATAAATAAATAATCAGCTTTTTAGTTATTCATTTTATTTGGAAGTTTGTAAATTTTAATGTATTCTACCTACTTATTCGTTTGTCCATCTCTGATCATAGGGTTTTGGAGAACATATCAGAAAGTATCCTTGCTGTCACTACAGTTAATGGTATTGATCATTTCATTAAAAAGATTGTTACCTGAAGGGAAAAAAAAAGGACATAATATAAACAAAACAAAGGTTAAATAAACTATTATTAAGGAAGAAAAATCATGCATATAACCTATTGTGCCTCTTGTTCATTGTTAAAATGATGGTTAAATTATTAAGTTCACTATTTCCTAATTTATATTCTTTATGGAGAGGATATTATTTTTTACCACATTATTATATGCATTTGTGGGGGAAACAAGGGAAAAGAATTTTATTGCCTCATCATCAAAATAGGCCCTAAAATTTTGACATTGGTGGGCATGCCACCCCATTAGGGACCAACTTTTTCATTTCTTATCCTTTTGTTATGCCCTCCAGCGCCACTTCATTAATTAAATTCCATATATCACTTGCTGTGTATGGCCGGTGGTCCTTATTCAACAAAGGTAACTTCCACTATTATTTCTTTCCCAGGATGCATGACTTATGAGCAAATAACAAATGGGTCCATATATTAACCTAGAAGGAGAAATAGAGGCAAAAGTAAGATGACTTTTAGAAAGATGATAGAGAATTTGGACTTCCACAATTCAAATATCGGTGAAGGTTGTTCTCCAATTGTTGGTCTTTTAACTCTTTATTATGCTTTTGTAGTGGGTAAATTGTGTGATATTATGCATTTGTCTCCATTCCCTGTGTGTGTTGTCTGTTTGTGTCCCTTCTCAAAAAAAAAAAAAAAAAAAAAAAAAAAAAAACTCTTTATTATGACTACAAGTACATAGGCAAGCCACTGGTGCATTTTCAGGCGTGGCCATTATTTTCTCATTATGCGACATATGTTTGATAGTTTTTCAGTAAGGAAAATGAGTTTCACACCCCTTTTTTTTTTTTTTTTTTTTTTTTTGGTGAGGGAGAATGTTTCTAGAGTCTAGACTCTTGCACCTTTATTATGGTCCACTATATATATATATATATATATATATATATATAGGCAGCATGTGCAAGGCACGTGCTTGCCGTGGAAAAAAAGTACTGTAGTAATTAAGGTCAATTTTAGATTTTATTTGTATTATAAAACAAAGATATGAATCATTTGATTTTTAAAGTATATAGAGATTTACATTAATCAAAAGAGACATTAATTTTAAGAATTTTGATAATTATGTCAAAAAAAGTTAATCTCATTCGTTTAAGAATTTTGATCAACCACAAAGTTAGGGTAGTTATTTAACATATAAATATTTATTTAACTATAATAGTTTTTTTAGTACCTACTTGCTAAAGAAAATATATCTATTCTCTAAAAACTTCTAAGAATAATAATGAATATCATCATCTTCCAACAACAAACAACTGAGTTTTGCTAAGAAATTTAAAATAAAAAATAAATAAAAAAAGATAACAAAAGGCTTTTTTGCTTGTGTCATTGAATTAGAATATCATCATTCTAACTTTCTAATAATTTATATCATTTAAAACTCAAAATACATAAAGAAAATTTTTAGAATGTTAAAATTTAGCAAGAGTAATTTAGACATTAAACAATAAAATATTTTAATTAAAAATCATAAGTTTTCATTAGGGTTTAACTGAGAGAATAACAATATGACATATTTGCTCTTTTCCAAAATATTAAGGGAAAAATTGCATGATTTCAAAGTTTAGGGAAGAATTGTAAACTACCCCAAACATAAAGGATGAAAAATGTTTTTTTCCTAAGTTTTTGTTTTTGTTTTTGCATGCAAAACTATTTGTTTTTACTTAAAATAGTGTGTAAAGAAAAAAAATACAAAAAGTCAACTCAAAAAATTGTATGTGGAATAGTGAATTTTGGCTCAACAAAGTTGATTAAACCAACAAAAAATTTCTAAAAACACAACAGAATGACGCAACATTTTCATAATACCTTTATAATTTTGTTATATTTTATTTTAACTCGTAAAAGAATTGACAATTCAGCAGTTTTGAAAATATTATGACAACATCAAAATGTCTGAACATTTTTCACACAAAAAAATGTAATGTCCATGACATTTTCACAACAAATTATAAGTAGTAGGTTACTACAAGTTGTTATTGGTGGGAAAAAAAGTAGTTTCATTAGTAAGTTTAAATTAAAACCAATAACAATTTACTATATTTGATTTGTTATGAAAGTGTTGTGAAAATTATTGTGGACAAACCAAAAATAATATAGCAAATATACTACAACTTTATGCATTCACAAAAAAAAAAAAAAAAAAAAAACAAAAAAAAAAAAAAAAAAAAACAAAGGCCAGAAAGTTAAACAAACCATAATTATTGTAGCGAAATTACTGTAACTTTTCCCACATTCACTCTTTTTATATATATAATATATATATATATATATATATATATAGAAATATACATTGCACTTACAATGTAAATTTATATTGTAAACACATAAAAATTGATAAATGTTGTACACATTTGCAAAATTTGTACAATTTTTTTTTTTTTTTTTGCAAATATATATATTATTTGCTACTTTTTGTGTGTATACAATGTAAACTTACATTACAAGTAGAAAGTAAACATATAAAGATTCTTTAAAAGAAAAAAAAAAAAAAAAAAAAAAAAGCTCAAACCAAGTTGGTGAACTTGAAGGAAAAAAAAAGGAGGAAAAAGGTAAGTCACTCAACCAAAAATACTGTTTGATGAAGCGTAAGTTCTTGATCGAGAGGACAGATGGAACCAATCTTCAACCCGGATGATTGTATCCTCAAGATGGTCACCGGTATGGTGCTTGCCACAACGTCTCCGATACTAAAGTCAATATCAATAAGTTCGTTGAGAAAGAATAATGCAATATAACAGAGCAAGAAATATATCTCGGTATGTCTATGTACCTTGTGTTGGTAATGTGAGGGCTTTATATATGTTGCATTGGATTATGACAATTGTGGTTAATAATGGGATGTTAATATCCTTCTTGGTAACGCCTCCCGCTTAGTAATTGGGCTTTAATGTGCTCTCAACGGTCATGTAGTCGTTGTTGTAACCGTCCGAGGTGTTCTTGGTGGTATTGAATGGTCTTGATACCTTCGTCGGTGATGTGGGCACTTGTTTGGGCTCGTCTAAGAGGATGGTCTCGTCTGTCTTCTTGAGTTCGTTGGTAGTTGATTTCGTCAGTCCCATCACTGCTCATAACACTATCCATGAGCATATTCGCTCTTTTAATATATAGAAAAAAAAAGAGCACAAATCGATGACTGGGAAAAAATAAAAATAAAAAATAAAAAAAGCGACGAACAGTACATATTGAACAAACCAAAAGTACTGTAACTTTTACATATTCACTCAATAAGTGTCACAACATTTTCAAAAAACATTTATTTTCAATTGTAATTGGTTACGATTTCATATTTTACTATTTTATTTTCATTTATAAGAAATTGGCACCTCAATAATTGTGAAAATATTGTGAAATTTGTTGTATTATAACAATATATATACGGGTTCTTATAAATATTTAAAAGGAAAAAAAAGTACAAACGAAAGATCAAGAAGAAAAACGTCAGTAGCTATTGTAGCTATAGTGCCACTTGAACAAACCAAGGTGGCACTGTAGCAACCGTTCAAAACTTGGGGAAAAAAATGGTTCACTACACCAAAAAGGGCACTGTAGAGGCATTGTCTCTTCTTATATAGTTAGTAGAAAAAAGAGCACAAATCGATGATTGGAAAAAAAAATATATATATATATATATATATATATATTGAACAAACTAAAAGTATTGTAACTTTTATATATTCACCTAACAAGTGTCACAACATTTTCACAAAACATTTATTTTCAGTTGTGGTTAGTCACAGTTTCATATTTTATTATTTTATTTTGACTTATAAGAAATTGACACTTCAATAATTGTAAAAATATTGTGAAATTTGTTATATCAGTATAATAATATATATAAAAGAAAAAAAAAAGTACAAATGGAAGACTGAAAAAAAAAAAAATGTAGCTACAATGCGCTTGGTATTGTAGCTACTGTTCAAAACTTTAAAAAAAAGTGCATATTGAACAAACCAAAAGTACTGTAGTTTTTACACATTCACCTAACAAGTGTCACAACATTTTCACAAAACATTTATTTTCAATTGTAGTTGGTCACGCTTTCATATTTTATTATTTTATTTTGACTTATAAGAAATTAGCACCTTAATAATTATGAAATTTATTGTGTCAGTATAACAATATATATGTGGGTTCTTATAAATATTTAAAAGAAAAAAAAAAAAGTACAAACAGAAGACTAAAAAAAAAAACGTTGTAGCTACTATAGCTACGAAGCCACTTGAATAGACCAAAAGTACTGTAACTTTTACACTTTCACCTAACAAGTGTCACAATATTTTCACAAAACATTTATTTTCAATTGTGTTTGGTCACGCTTTCATATTTTATTATTTTATTTTAACTTAAAAAAAATTGATACCTCAATAATTGTGAAAATATTGTGAAATTTGTTATGTCAGCATAACAATATATATAAAAGAAAAAAGTACAAACGGAAGACTGAATGGAAAAAAAAAAAAAAAAAAAAGTGTAGCTACTGTAGCTACAATTCCCCCAAAAAAAAAAAAAAAAAAAAAAAAAAACAAAGTCCCTCACCAAAATGATACTCTAGACGAACAGTGAAAAACGCTATATGAACAATGCGAAAACACTATAGGGGCATTGGCGCTTTTAGATATAAGACTCGGTAGGGCTGCACGTGCTAGCTTTAGTAAAAAAAAAAGGTTAATTAAGTTTAAATTTTAATTATATTTTTAACATGAAGGCAAAATATAAATAAATTGATTTTTAAAGTGCATATGTATTTTATCATCAAAAGGGACATTAAATTGATCGCATCCAAAAGAAATACAAAGATTATAATAGCTAATATAATACATCATAACATAATATATTAACAAAGTTCAAATATATACATGTGCTTGAAATGCACCATAGTATAAGTATATAGGTTGTACATACTTCAAATATATACATGTGCTTTGAAAAGCACCATATGATAAGTATATATGATGTGCAAAAAGAAACCCAAAATGTTGATTTCTAATAATAGGCACATAATGGAGTAACAAAAATGAGGTAATGTTTTGGTGACTTTATTTAGTTATATGAAAAGACAAAGTGATACATTATATATGAATAATGTATCTATTTGTCTTTTGTATGTGCCTATTTTTTTTTTTTTTTTTTTTTTTTTGCATAGTTCCAAAAGGAGATGTCTTGCATTATATAGTTCTTTTTGAACTTCATTTTCATAGATTTTCTTGAGGCAGATCATGAATGGCAATGATATTGGACTTATAGCACGATTCTGCGGGGGTGTCCAGCTTTATTGCTCTCACTTGGATGAGAAAGTTCTTATCAGAGGAGAGCTTGACAAAGCTTTCAATATTTTTGATTCCATCTTATAACCAAATAAGTACACTTAATTAAACTAAAATAAGGATTTGATTAAACTTAAATTGACAAGGTGAGGAAAGTGAAGCATTATAATATCATTTTGTAATATCAATGTTAATAATAACTAAGAATTCAAAAGATTGTCATCCACTAAATACATTAACATTGGCTATTTGAGTTTAAGCCAAAAAAATAAATAATTTTATAACTCTATACAATTACTATTGACGTTCCCATTAAATTTCTAAGGTATAGCCAACTATGTACCTTGTTTCTAAGGTATAGCAAGTGAAAGCACAACAATATTATCACAAATTGTATTGAAAATTCGATTGGTAGCTAATCCATATTATACACATCAAGAATTAAACTTTCTACAAATCCACAAAGGAAAAAAAAAATTATCATACAAAGATTTAGAATGAACCAATAAGCAATACAAAGCTTAAAAATTAGACACTCGGCAAAATTATATTTATTAAAAAAATTCTTCAAAATATAAATCAGAATTGAAAATTTTAACTTCATTACCTTTGAAAACTACGAAAAATTCACAAAAACAATAGAAAAACAATATTCCATCATTTACAAACTAAAACAATCAAACCTCTAAAATTAGGGATTTTTTTTTAAAATAACTATAAAAGCCAAACTATTTTATTAATTAGCTAAGGTTTGAAACTAATTTGGTATCTACCAATTTAAGTCTGTTAGACTCGATTTCAATGTAGCAAATCGAGTTTTAAAAGACTCGATTTCCATTACTGTGTAGCTAAGGTGGAGTATTTTAATCCACGTGGAACTTGAGTATTAGAGACTCGAGTTCTCTCCACCACAAATCACAGAATGCAGGAAGAAATCAAAGAATGCAGCAACCTAGAAACCAGAAAATGTAGCAACACGTAGGAAGAAATCACAGAATGCAGCAACCAGAAAATGCGCAGCAACCAGAAAATGCAACTAGAAAATGCAGCAACCCAGAAACCAGAAAATGCAGCAACATGCAGGAAGAAATCACAGAATGCAACAACCAGAAAATGCGCAGCAACCCAGAAAAGAAAACTCAACACAGACCAACGCAGAAACCCAGAACAGTCATGAATTCACACCCACCCACTGCTCTAGCTAAAAGCAGTCAGAAGTTCCATTAGACCACTAGGTTGAAGCATTTCTAGGAGAATGACTATACCCAATATCCTTGGTAAATGTTATCTCATATGCTCTCTCAAAGACATTCATATAACCATGTATTATTTTTAGGTCTACTCCCTTATGAAACAAAATTCTTCAAGGAGATTTGAAAGATCCAATGCCCAAACAATAGAAAAAACTTGGGATTTTTTTTTTTTTTTTTTTTTTTTTTTCATTACAACTTGCACCTAGAAATGGATGGCTCATTATATTCCTTTGGGCTTTCTTGACATAATTAACATCATAATCTGGAGCAAGTCAATAATATATATGGGGCTGATTTTTATGTACGTAGGAAACCAGAGAGGGGTTTCTTAAGCCAACAATGAAACATTTTCGGCTAATTCTAAATCACTTATATAATATTACCAATTGCAAGACATTTGAAAATAAACAACTTTTAACACTATATTTGTTTCATTATTAAATATTTTACGGAAATTATTTTTAAGCATTTTCTTAAAATTTTTGTGTTTTTCTTAAATTAAAACTTTTTTGGCTTAAAAAAGTTAATATGTGACTTTTTATGAAACTTTTTTAAAAAGTTAAAAAACATAATGACACTACAAAAATAATTTGGCTCCTAAAAAATATGAATGACAAAAATCTGTGAATAGCCTCCCCGTTTTTTAGGCCACCCAAAAAACCCGTGACTATAGGACTTTTTTATAGCCCCGCTTTAAACGCGGCCTAAACTTTTTTAAAAAGTAGTATCTTATAAAACATATGGCCTTTTACACTCATTTAAGAGATTACAAATAAATTAAACAAATAGTATAAAAACCACACTCAAATTCATTATTTTTGTGAAAATAATACATGATTATTATTAATTTAGTGATTCTAATTAAAGCCCCACTCTACTACTACAAGAGTTAGGTTTTTTGTAATGGAACTTTGGGTTAAGTAACGTGTTTGAACTTGGTAAGAAAGTATAATTAAGTATGTGTGTGTGTTTAACAGTTAATTTGTTTCTTAAAAAAAAAAAACAATTATATTTAAGGCATGTGACTAAATAAAAGACATTGCCAAATCTAAAGTAAACTACCTACTCGGCATGAGTACTAAAATATTGTCTGAAGTTTTAAGTTTTGTTAACCAAGTTCCAACAATGTACTTTGCAGACTATGCAATTCATGAACATCTAGATTAGTTTCTTTTCTTTTTTGGCTGAACAAGGCAAGTTGGTTAATCTTGTTTGATTGGATTTTGTTTCTATTTGGTGAATGGCGGCTTCTGGATCTTGTTAATTAGAAAGTTTGGGGGCAATGAGTAGTAGTTGTGATAAAATTAGAATTAAATGTATATTTGAGATTTTGGGTGCATGTATTTATTCAACCAGTTCGTAAATCTCCCATGTCGATTCAATTTCTCCACATAAGTCAAGAGTTTTATAATTTAGTGGTATTTTCTATACTTCTTTATGAGGACAATTAGAGTTTAACTCCTCATTTCTTATTATTTTAACCATCAAATTATTTATTAAAAAAAATAGGAAACACTTCTATACACAATTTAGCCATCATGGATTCATGGCTTGCAACTCCAAACCATTTTCCAGTCCTCGCATGGAGCCCAAAAATTGATGGGAAAAAAAAAAAATCCTTTTATTGCCTCCAAGACACAACCCCCCACTTTTCCACTTTGGGTTTTCACGTAGGATTGGACCGCATGATGAAACTAATCTTAATTCTTAGGCACAAGCCCAAATAATAGCGTTGTGAAATACAGGTTTGGGTTTCAGGATTTTGTATCATCCTTTTGTGGTAGCAGGAGGTAAAGTAAAACCATTTCGTCGAGCCTTGAGTAATTAGGCCTTTTAACAACTTTATGAGTCCGATTTCGAAAATTTAATTTTGCTGGCCTATTGTGTTAGGCTGTAAATATTTAGCCTCGAACACTATCTACATCTTTTCATCCTGTGTTCTGTATGAACCAAGACAGCGGCATAAAATGATAAGCATCGGTTGTGCCATATAGGAAAATTCATAAATATCATCAATCAAACAAAATAATAAAGACGTATAAACCCACTGTCTTGGCCTCTTGGGGTTCTAATCAATAAAGTAACACTTTTGTGACTACATCTTAAACTACATGAACCATGTCTACAGGTAAGCCCATATTAAAGAGAGAATCCAAGCCACTGGAGGGGTACCTCTTACTCTCTAAGTTTTTTATATTGATTTGGATGTTTCAAAGGTTCGTTTGAAGCCCAAATATGGAAAATTGATCTGAGTAAACCATTGAAACATTCTAATTTAAGCCAACTATAGTTCAGAAAGGGGATTGTCTAAGCTTATTTGGAATATTTTTGGCGTTTAACAAAATGCAACAGATTCAGCTGAAGTTCTTAGTAATCAGGCCAAGAAATTTGTCTCAGCGCCTAAGGATTCACCAGGCCTTAAAGTAAGCTAGCCACACACAGTGACAACCCTCAGAGATGTTTCCCACGTAATTGAACTTGGATTATCCAATAAAAACTACTAGCTTAGAATCAAGTATCAGTATCCAAATTTATCAAATTTAAAAGAAGAAAAAAAACTAACAAAATGAAATTATTTTATTTCATTTGCAATGTGCGTTTGTATGATCCAATTGTTTCATTCTCAAAACATTTCCATTTGAATGATTAATCACTCAGTAAAGTCCCAAACGACAAAACACCCTATGTATTCAGGCTACACTTTATAGTAGAAAATGTATAACGAATAGCAAACCTTTATCAAGCCACGAATCACATCCTTCATTGTACATATATACTCTTCTGTGAGATTTTCAACATAGATGCCAAATTTGACATCTTCACTTATTTGGGAGAACAAAAGAAAAGACCTAAGACTCTAAGAAGACCAGGTTTCTAGCATAAAAATGAAAAATGAAATATTTATAAGTTCCTTTTTAACTGAAGATTTCTCTGATTTGGATCCGATGGTGATTGTTTATAGTAAATCTGCAATAAACTGAAAAATCAAGTGGCATATCCTTACAAGAATAAGTAGGTCAAGTCTACCAAAAGAAATAGTTTATAATCACACAACCTTGAGAAAAGAACAGCGACACAGATAGTTAAATTGTTCCACAGCATGCTTGATTTGCTACTATTGAGGAAGTACAAAAGCACAAATTAGGATTATGATACAATAACATGATATAAGCTTCAATGAGCTACAAATAGGAGAATCAGCTTGATAATTGGATAATTTTTTTATGTGGGCACAGTATCTCTCAAAAACACGGGATTAAGCCTTCTTGATCATTGGATAAGTTTTTTCTACAAGAACTACAAAGGCATTGGCTGGACCCTTGGTATAACTGTGTAAGTCTTTTGGCTTCCTATCTAACAAAATAAAGATACAGAGAAAACATTAATAGCACCATTATACATTATACAAAATCAGAAAAGAAACAAAAGCAATCTAAAAGATAGTTGTACATATGCACTCAGGTTGAGTTCCTTATACACAGAATATGTGGCCATCTATCTTTGAACACTCAGGTTGAGTTACTTAAGGTTCTGCCCTCAAGACAAACACTTCATACTAATACTGACATCAGGTTTTATGGCCGCATTTTTCATCTAGCTTATACCATTATGGCTTGTTTGGATGTTTAAAAAAGGAGGGGAGTAGAGTAAAGGGAGGGAGAGTTATTCAATTACCTTGTTTGGAAGTTTTTTAAGGAAGGAGGAGAAGGGTTTGGAGGGGTTTAGAGGGTTTCAATTACCTCTAACCCCTCATTTTTAATCTCAATTATCTAAATAATGACTGTTTCTGACTGTTTCTGATTTTCAGTGTTCTTTTGGCTTTGGAGGTCCAAAATTTCACTATTTTTCACGATATATTTCTGAACTTCAATTTACTTTTTTATTTGTTTGGAATTGTGTTCTGGATCGTGTTTTATCAATGTGCACTGGTACTTTTAGCAGTACTCTGCTCTGCTCTGTTTGGACTCTGAGAAAACAGAGGAAAATGACAGAAACTTGTAGTTAAAAACTGTTATGTATACAAGCTTTTTACAATTACTTACTTGGCTGCCTTGGATTGAAATTTTTTATTTTCTCGGGAAAGCAAGTTAGAGTGTTATCTATGGCCAAGAACTCCTAGTCTGATTCTCGAGAAAAAGAAATATGGCCAAACAGTATCTATGTTTGTGTCTCGTGGTAGTTGTCTTCTCGGCAACTCTGCCTTCACAAGCTAAGGCATATAAACCAATAACCAAAATACACCCAGCAGCATTGAATTTTATTAATATTTTTCGAGAATCCATAAGTGCACAACTATAATATACTAAATGATGAAAAAAAAAAAAAAAAAAAAAAAAAAGAAGAAGACATTTTAGGGCCTGTTTGGTTGCATTCTAAACAATACAACCTTTCCAAATTCAAAATAAACGTAAATGCATGCGCAGATGACCAAAGCAACTCTCTCCGTTGATATCATTAACCATGGAAACTAGGATCCTGGTGGTGCAGGCAAATGAGTATGTGGGTTTGGTGATGAAGGAGGAACCGGACCACGATCTTGTGGAAGAACTGACCCCATCTTTGTTGAGTTCATCACAGCCGAAAACGTAGCCCTAATAGATGCAACAGGCTTGCAGTTAAAAATGAGCACAGCCAATTCCAAAACCACCGCCACCTTTTCTAGGATTTTGTACGACACATTGTCATTTTCTGATCCTTTCTAGAATTTAAAAGATCAAAAGTAAATTTACCTGGTGTTAGGGGTGGGGCAGAAGGTGATGGTGTAATCCGGCGAGGAGCCACAAGTGAAGGTACTGATCTTGTCGTCGTAAGCATAACTGTACGCGTTTGGGCACGCAGTCTTAAAGATCTGAGAGTACGTTGAAGGCTTACAAGTGTCGGGTGTGCCATACGCGCCTCTACAACAGTACTGATCTTGGTCTAATGCGGCGCATGCGCTTTTACACGCGACGCTCTCACCTCCGTCGGCGCTGCTCGTAACCTTCAGCTCCGAAGGGCAAGACTCGTTAAGGTCGCTCACGCATCCACTGCTTGTACAATTCTGACCTTTCCCACCCTGGGGCACCACAAGCATAGGGAGGTTGTACCCATCGACCAAGCTGACATCGAAGAAATCAAGACCGTCATAACCATCGAGCTTGAACTCGGCTAGAGTTGCCGGTGGCAGAGCGTTGTTTCCTGCACACTCAACTTTGCCGGAGCTGCAATCTGCTGTGACGCAGGAGAATTTGCCTGTGGAGTCTTGGGAACAATGGGTTCGACCCCAGAATCGACCACCCCATGAAGCTGGTGCAGTGATGGTTTTGGACTCATCCTTCTGCAGAGCGAAGCCTGTGGTTGAGAGTGAAGCTATTCCTGCGCTGGATTGAATGCCTGGCCATACCGTATAATCGCACTTGTTTAATATGGTAAAAGTCGTTGAAATCACTCCTGTAATTGAAAAGAAGAGAAAAGAAAATATAACTTCGTTAGAATTTGGCATGTTTTAATGTTAGAATGCTACTATGGTCAATAGTCGTGTCTAGTGGAGTATCACTCCTGTCATGTTTTGTTGCTAATTTGTTATTAGTTTCTAAGTCATTTACCTGGTGTTGATAGAAAAAGGGTTAATAGGGACATCAATAATGTTGTTAATTGAGCCATTAAAACTCAATGACTATAACAAGAAGAGAGAAAGAAGGAAGAGAAATTTAAGAGAAGCAAAAAGAATGAGAAGAAGAAAGAAGTTGCATAGGCCCAATCCGACTTTCTTTCTTCTTCTCGGGAGTTGGGAGCAATCTGAGATTCTGTGATGAGTGGATGGGGGTATTTATAAAGGAATTGAAGCAGCGAATGTCATAGCTTACGTGGGTCCGCGAATGGCAACGATCATAGTTGGTGATGTGGGTCCCAATTCAGCACCGCCCTTTGAGCATATAACAAAGGAAGAAAGCATATTTATTGTGGACTACTTCACAATAAATACCCATTCACTAAAATCCACACCTCAAAAACTCTCTCTCTCTCTCTCTCTATTACCTTCTGTATCCCTGCTGTGTTTCCTTGTTGATTTTGTTTTCTCTCTCTAAAAATCAAAACAATGGCTCTCAATGCAATATTGAGTCTTTTCTTTTTCCCACTTGTTATAGTCTCTTGGGTTTCTACATGGACTTAAAAATTCAAGTTCTTAAGCATATAACAAAGGAAGAAAGCATATTCTGAGAGGAAATCTCCGCCTGGTTCTGGTTTCCACACTACTTCACAATATTTGCCATTCTTGATTAGTAAAAGTTTGCGGTGTGTAGAGAGTGTAGTTGTTTCGTCAAATTACGTAAAACAAAAACTTAGTGCAAACGCTTAGTCTTTTTCTTTTTCATTCACTGATGGCATTCACGTGGTGTTTCTGACGTTGGAGATCATTCACAACATGAGAGGTATAGTCTATTTCTGAGTATAAATTGGGTCAGGAGCTGGCGTAAAAGGTGTGTTTTACGCCAGCCAATTCTAACCCGACACGTCACCAAATTTTTTTTTTTTTTTCCAGCAAAAATGATTAAGCCTTAACATCTCCCCTCTCTCTCTTCTCTCCTCACAAGCCACCAACACCACTGCCATGGCCGAAACTCCATGGTTCAGAGATGGACGCCGCCGCAATCTCAAAGCCAGTGACTCTCCTCACAGTTGTGTCAGAAAATGGCGTTGGAAATCCCAGAAGATCTAGTAAAACGAGTCCAGATCTCGCTTCGCAGAGGAGCCAATCTAGCTTCGTACAAACCAGACGACACGTCGCTTCCAACCAGAGACCCACCACTCCTAACCCAACTTTCAACACTAATAGATTATTCATTCCCATTTTTATTGATTTTCTCAGCTAATCCAACCAGAAATATGAATGAAAGACAGAGAGAAAGAGAGAGTAAGAGAGAGATGGGTATGTGAAGAAGAAGCAGTAGTAGTCGGTATCGGAAATCAGCTTGACTTTTTCTCCTCTTCTTTCAGCTATTCCCAGTTCCCACCTTCAACCTTATTTTACATTTACCAATTACCATTATTTATTTATCTTATTTGCTAGTATTTAAATAAAAATAAAAACTCTGTTTCAAAGTTCCAACATTCAACGGCTTTGAGATTTTATAAATGGAGTTTTTCTATGGCTGGATGTGTGTGTGCTGTGTTGGCAGTGGTGTTGGTGGCTTGTGTTGAGCTTTGAAGCTCCGGCCATGGCAGTAAGTGTTGAGCTTTGAAGCTCCGGCCATGGAGGTCGTAGGTTTGATTCAGAGATGGAAAGATCGGGTGAGAAGAGAAGAGAAAGAGAAGGAGAGATGCTTAAGGCTTTCTGGAAAAAAAAAAAAAAAAAAAAAAAAGATTGGTGACGTGGTGGGTCAGGATTGGCTGGCGTAAAACACACCTTTACGCCAGATCCTGACCCAATTTATTTTCTTTTTGAGATCATTCACGAATGTCGTCATTTTAGTAATTGAGCTAGAGTAAAAGTTGCAATAATGTAGCTATAAACTAAAAAATAATAATAATGTTTTATTCTTCCTCTCCCCTATTTTCTTTAAAAAAAAATTTACTTTCTGTCCGTTATTAATTTGCAATCTTTATCAGCTAGAAAACTACTAACATTTTTTTTTTTTTTTTCATAAAATTCGAAATACATATAACATTGTAAAGGTGGTGATATGATTTTGGAACATGGCAACTTATCAAGAGATGGAATCTCATGCAATTGTATAATTGTATATATATATTGTAATAAATGGTTGAGTTTATACTTTCATAATTAAAACTATGGGTAGAAACTATTTTACATCACTCAATATTTTTTTAGTTTTTTTAATGAAAAAATTGATAAAAATTTTAACAAATCTAAACCCACCGTTGACTAAAAAAAAACAGGGGCTAAGATTATATATATATATATATACAAAACGCAAAAACGCAAAACTTGGATATCCAAACCCAGCCTTTTACATCACTCAATATTTTTTTTATTTGATGCAAATTTTAACAAGTCTATGTACTATAAGATTAGATTTTTTTTTTTTTTTCCAAATTCTACATGCTTGCAAAATTGCAAGATGATATAAAATCAATATTTGTGTTATTAAACATTTAAATTTCAAATGTTTGTATTTAAAATTGTGCATAAAAGAATATGTTTATAAATTGCATTTACCTTAAAATTATTGGTAGTTTCTTTCCAACATTTTCTCATCAATCAAAAAATAAAAGGGTCAAAATCCAACAACAAAGTAAGGGAAAATCGCAACTCACAAAAAGCTTAGACATAAACATTTCTAATAATTCCCTAAATCCAAACAAATAAAAGATCTAATATTCAAAACCCTAATTCCTTCATGTCCTTTATATTTATCACCAAACTGAAGACCTAACGCACAGAAACCACCTTCAACAAAGTAAAAAATCTTTCAAAGAAATTTAGACAACATTAATTGATGGGCTCCATGGGAATACACACTGCGAACCACATGGGTTAAGACCACAACGAGCTACTCTGTTTTAAATGATCTATGAATCACTTCAACCCATACGTACAGGAATAAGTATAACTCTTCTTTAATTATCAGAAGATTCAGGACCAGTCCTACAATTAAGATAAAAAAATATAGAAAATGATTGAGCGCTCATTTCCGCTTGACACACTTGATGCACTTTCTAGTTTTTTGTTTCATAAACCGGGATAATATATATAAAATAGAACTTTGGTAACCATATATATATATATATATATATATAATATTGAATGAATATTATTGTATTCATCAAATAATAAAGTATATATGAGTACCTTTATATAGAAGGCAATATAAGTATGTGTGTTATACAAATAAACCAGGTGGGTCTAAAGCATACAACCTATTACACATTAACAGCCCCCCTCAAACTCAAGATAGGTGTGAGACCAACTTAAAGTTGTCAACCAAAGCATGAGTTGCGCTTTCATTGATCACAATTTAATTTGAGAGACATCATAGGGCATAGCCCTCAAATTCAATCTCATTTTTCTAACATACTATGCATGGATGAATTAATATTAAATGAAGAGTGGATGAATTAATATTAAATGAAGTCACCACCGCACACCCTTAGTACGATAGTCACTCTACAAGTATAAGTGCTTCTGGATGTAGTGAGTAAGGACCGGAGGTTCAAGTCTCTAAGAAAGGTGTGAGACCGACTTGAAGTTGTCAACCAAAGCATGAGTTGTGCTTTCATTGATCACACTTTAATTTGAGAGACGTCATAGGGCATAGCCCTCAAATTCAATCTCATTTTTCTAACATACCATGCATGGATGAATTAATATTAAATGAAGAGTGGATGAATTAATACTAAATGAAGTCACCACCACACACCCTTGGTGCGATAGTTACTCTACAAGTATAAGTGCTTCCGGGTGTAGGGAGTAAGGACCAAAGTTCAAGTCTCTAAGAGAGAACTTCATACACATATACACTTAGATTATGTAAATGTAGAATTTTTATATTTGTATAATAATAAAAAAAATGCTAAAATGCAAAACTAACCCTCTATTCAGATTTCATTTTAATCCTTTAACTTTGCTTTCATTCATTTTAGTCCTCTAACTTTCATATTTATTCAATTAAGGTATTTCCGTTAACTTTTGTTAAAATATTTTGAAAAAAAAATCTGGAAAATATTTTTCAATCTTTAATTGAATTTTTTTAATTTAAAAAATTTGAAAAAAAATTATAAAATTGAAAAATTACCCACAACATATAACAAAAGTTTATGGGAAAGCCTTAATTGAATAAACCTAAAAATTAGAAGATTGTAATGAACAAAAACAAAGTTAGAGAACTGAAATAAAATATGAAAAAACTTAAAATGTTAAATTTGTATTTTACCAAAAAAAAAAAAAAAAAAAAAGTCATGCTCACCAGATACTGGCATGCATGTTGATAGTTTTAAAAGATTGCTGCAAGTGATGTGACCCTTTGTTAGTTTAAACGATAATTTTGGACGTTTTACTCTCTCTTTTATATAGACAAATTTATTTATATATTATCTTCATGGAATAGTTGGAAGCATTTATTGCCAATCGGCCGAACACCATCATCAATTCACCATGAATGACGGAACACATGCATATATCTACGCTAACATTTTGAGAGAGTTTCTTACCGGTATCTGACTTTATTTTTTGGATAGTGAAAATGAAAAAAAGTATAATTCGAACTTCAAATATGAGACATCATAAAAGATATTATTACTTGAACCAACTAAACACCATATATAGGCCACTAAATAAGGGTTTTACGAAATTTCCATGTGACCAAGATCAAACGGCAACGTGTGTAAGAAAAGAATCTGGCAACCCTTTCACCAAAAAAAAAAAAAATCTGGCAACCCGTAGGGTTCCAGTTCCACTAAGGGACAGAACAGAACGATTTAAAAAAAACCAATTTTAGCATGCTTAATGACTAGACTCTTACTGTCTTATCACACACAATCAGGGGTGGCGGCACGTTATCCTCTTTTGGAGGGGGGAGCCACAAATCTCTACTTTTCAATCTTTTTGACTCTTCCTTTCCTCCTCCTTTAAAAGCCATATTCCACCTTCTTTCTTTTTTTTTTTTTTTTTTTTCTTCTTTTTTTTCTTTTAAAGTGAGACCATATCCTTTCTTTTCTATCGAGGGGAAGGGGTGTTTTTAACCTTTGTCTCCCCTGTCCGGACTGGATCATTTTAAATTTCGGATATATCCAAGACTTTTGAAGAGGGTTTGGTTTCCTCACCCTCACCCTCACCCTAAACATGACCATTTCACTCCCTAAACCTTAGTCACACTCATAAATGGGGACTTTGGGAACATTTGGGGAGTTAGAAACCCGAAAGGCTTAAGGGTTTGAAAATAAAGGGGAACGACCTCTCACTTTGCGCCTTATATAGGAGGCAAAATTTGGTGACAATCAATTCACCCAAATCTCTAGGAAGGAATTACAAGCGAAATAAATCTTGCTCAATTCCCACAGTAGTCTTCAACCACTAGATTTATGTCGCCTCGTGAAGGGACCCTAATTAAAGCGCCTCATGTATCGAAACAACAGGGAGTGCGCACTTGGGTAAACTAGAAGAATGTCCCATAGCCAAAAGCATACCTTGGGCAAGTGAAGAGACTCTGACATTAATGGAGGCAAGACTTGGTAAGTTGGGACAGGGGCTTGATGTCACCAAAACCCTCCTCTCCATCCGAGGAGCAAGACAAAGAAGATTTTAAGGGCTATTGTGGGGGGTAAAAGACCAGTAGGCCCATGTCGATGTCCGCATTGGGCCAAAGGCCCAGCTCAAGGGAAAAATCCCTCCTCGGTCATGGGGAGGAAAAGCCCTCCTCGGCCATGGGGAGAATCCTCCTTGGCACGGTGTAGCCGAGGATGAAGGAGGCAACCTATTCATCGGTAGTGACACTCCCTATCACTCCACGGAGCAGAAAAAGTACTAAAGTAGAAAATGACAACGAAAATGTCTAAAGGAAAGACTGTCATTATTGCATTCAAAGTGCCCCGTGTCCGACATGACCATACTTCTCTGTCCTTACAACCACGCCTAACAATTGGAAGGAAGGGTTGATGGGACAAGTACCTACCTAGGGACCCCATTCAAGAAGAAGAAAACTACTATAAAAAGGGAGTAAAGAGAGACAGAGAGGGCGGGGCGAAGACCCCCCAACACACCAGAGGCCCCAAAAAAAGGGGGCTCCCTAGGTCGAGCCGAGGATCAGTCCTCTCAAATGAACCCAGCCCGTCTTAACGTAACATAAAGAATGCCATGACAACCGATGTCCATACTCTAAAGCCTAGTTCTTGGGCCCACTCTCTACAAATTCATTGTATCGGACTCACTTTTTTAGGTCCCATGTATATTGGACTTAGCCTAAAAATGTGACCCTACATTAGTAATTCATTTTAGAAAATTTTTTATGAAAAAACAAAAAAAATAATTCATTGTTTTGACAATTTTTTCAATTTTTCATAAAAATATTTCTCAAAATAGATGATTAATATGTGTTCTAAAGGTACACATTAGAGCACATATTAACCAGACCATTAAAAAATGCCTAAGTCTTTAACCTTCTGAATGTAAGTCACAGAAGTTTTATTCCTGAAATCAATGAAACCTGAAACAGTAGATGTATACTAGCAAAACCTGTGCCTTGGATATTGCAATTTATGAAAAATTTGACAGTTTCTTTTTTTAGTGGGACACGGCAGATTGACTAGAAATGCGTTGAACGATAGAGCATACCAACGAGAGAAAGAGATTTCATAGAAGTGTCTCATAATATAATTTTTCCTCACGTGGGTCTATACGTCACCTATGAGTAAGACGACCAACTGTGTGAGATGGGGGGAGGACTACCGAGAAGACTAATTAATAATTGAGTCTAGTGGGGGCTGTTGCGTCATCCAGTTCTTTTTTTGCTGAAGTGAGATTCTTTTTTGCTGAAGTGAGATTTGACTTGATATTCCAGCCACACACTGCACATTTGATTAGAAATGCGTTAAACGATAAAGCATGCCAACCTTTTCTAGTGCCTCAATGTTTTCCACTACGTTTCGATGGAAGGGCCATTTTGTTGTCTTAATTTCGTTGGTAACTTGGTAGTAGTAGTGGTAGTGGAGGAAGAAAAGGTGGGAGATAGACATACAGAAGAATAGAAAAACGAAGATTCATGGATGGGGATTAGGGGGAACATTGGAAAGAAAAAGGTAGTAGGAATAGAAAAGCGAGCCAAAACAAGCTATGCTTTTTGTTTTCTAAATTGTAGTCATTCGGTAGAAATTCTAGAGAATATGAAAGTGGGAATCATGTCAAACTTGTGTGGCACCCAATATTAAATCATGGATGAAAGCCAATGCTACGTAAAATATCGTAGGTTGGTGGGTGTCAATATTAATATGAATATGAGCCAATATTAATTCCAGCTATGTGCAGTAGCTACTTCGATCCTGTTACACCATTTTTTTATGTTTATCTCAACATTTATTAATTAATTAGTGACTCTTTCGTAAATCTCTTTTTGCGTTGAGTGAGTGTGAGTGTGAGACCTATTAGACTAAGTTCTAATTATATATACTTTGTTTATTACTATATAGATGTATGCGATTCAACACTTATAAGTATATTTTTCTCCAAAACATAGATCCACGTTTTTTTCTTTCACACAATTGAAACTAAGTGAAAAAGTATATAAAGATAACTATGCAATAGATCATAATCAATAAATCTTATATCATAAAGTGGAAATATAAAATAAAATATAATGCAAAAAGAAAACTTTATTTCATCATATAAACATATGAACAAATCCTGCAATATATAACTCTTCAAGTTCATAAACCACATGATTACGTAGATTTTATAATAAAATAAGATCAATTCATCCATCATGACATTGCAGTATAGTCTAGATATAATTATATAAAAATCACGTTTAGTTGACCATGTTTCATAAACCAAAAGTACCATCTATACATCTAACAAAATCTTTGAAGAGTAATACATGAGAATTCCTAATTTGAATAGCTGATTATATATACATATATATATATATATATATATATATATATATATATATATATATATATATATATATATATATATATATATATATATATATATATATGGTAGTGGAGGGAGGATGGTGGGTTTTGAACCTCAAATAGGGGATACCATAAAGAATGTTGCTAAACTATCCCCTGAACCCCCAAAAATTAATCTAAGAGGCTAGACGTAAAGATAATAGGAATTCCAAGAAAGAATTAATCATATTCCTTAAGTATCTATACACAAAAAACATTAATAGCATAATGATACTTTAGAGTAAATTATATTTTGTTTTATTCTCTTTTTAGCTTTTTCCTTAAAGATGATTAACTAAACAAAGTAAAAACTTACCAAAAAAGCTCAAATTAGCCAAAAACTTAATGGTGGAGATATTATTTGTAATAGAATGAACAAAAATCACAAACAAATTTGAGAAAAAACGCATGAGATTTTTAAAAGAAATTTTACCAAACACATAGGATGCAACAATAACAAAATTACTGCACTGAAAACTTTTTGACACTTTACAAATAAGCACAAAAAATGTTCATTATCAATATGTTTCATATCAACATTAAGAATTTTCACAACAATGATAGGCCAAATAAAATTGCATTAACAATTCTAAGTCTCAATTAAAAATAACAAAAGTGAATATCATTCAAAAATTTGAAAAGGAAAACAAAGGTCCCCATGCATTATAATCTCGAAACCTTAATACTTTAATTGGGACAATATGACATGTATTTATTTCTATCTTGCATGCCCCACATCAAAAACTGACATTTCTTTTATTTATTTATTTTTTTTGGTGAAAGACGATTCATTAAACAAAACTAAAAGGAAACACAAGGTTCGGGATATACTCTATCAAAATACATCTCATTGAGGTCATCCTCATACACATCGATCATGTCCATAGGCGAACTATCAAATAAAGAAAATTCAGAAGTCTGACTAAAGCTTATCCTAGCAAGTCTATCAGCACAGTGGTTAGCTTGGCGAAAGCGATGTTTTAATCCGAATCTGAGGCATGTGAGAAATCAATAATCTGCAATCATCCAAAATAGGGGAGATAAAATTGTTAGCATAGGACAGATTATTTAGGACATTCACAATGGATTTAGTGTCTAGCTCGATCACAAGGGATGATAAATTAAGACTTCTACAAAGCATCAACCCCTCCCTCAATCCCCATAGTTCAGCAACAAAATTGTTAGTGACACCAATCCATCTGCTAAAGCCTCTTACCCACTGCCCATCAGCATCTCTAGAAATTGACATTTCAAAAGTGAAAAAGTGTTCCAAATAGAGCATGAACAAATCTCGGACCGAACAAATGTGGCATGAACAAATCTCAGACCAACCAAATAGGGCATGAACAAATCTTCAGACATCAGACCAAACAAATAGGGAAAAAGTGGATCATATGGTTGTGTGAAGGGAACTTAGTAGTAGGTCTTGTCTAAAACACGCACCCAAATCTATAAAATTATTTCTAAACCTTCTTGGAAGAGGAGATGTTTGACATGACGTCCACTCAAAACAATAGTTTTTTATCATCAAATTAAGACACTAATTAGTTTTTGGTGTAGACAGAGATTAAACCTCGGATCTCTTATTTAACCATAAAAAACTTTATTAGGTAAGCTAATTGAAACCTACATGACATAACATACACTAAAGTTGTAATTGTATGATGATTGAAGAACAATATATATATATATATATATATATATAGCTTGAATGTAAAAACAATAGTAAGGCGGTAGAACCAGCCAAGCAGTATATATCAAAATAATTCAAAGTAAATAAGAACAATAGTTCAAAATAAATGAAAGCAATTTAGAACCATTTGGTATGGCGGTAATCCGTCCAAGGTGGTGGTAGCAACAAGTAAAGTAATGAACATAGAACTGAAAATACTTCTTATTGAAAGTAGGATAAACACTTACAGTAGTAGTAGTGAATACAAGATCTCAATAGTTACAGGTTAACAGTTACAAAGCTTGAACTAGTCCTGGTTACAAGGTTTGTAGGATTACAAGGCTTGTAGTGAACAATGGTGAACAAGGTAGTAAACAAGGTAGTAGTAGTAGTAGAAGCAAGTGGGTTCTCTCTCTAAGAAGGCTAGTTCTAAGGGAAGAGAAATCAGAACTAAAACTTTGCTTAGAAAAAACCCCCAAACATAAGGGACAACCCCCCTTAAATAGGCAAAATTTAGAGTGAATAAAGTGTCATGAACAAAGAAACGGATGAACAAGAATGATGAATAGTGACAAATGAATAGTGACAGGTGAATAGTGACCGAATAGTAAAAATTGGAATTTTTCCTCTTTTTTGACTCAATCTTGTGAGGAATCTTGTAGGATTATGGGAATCCTCCGTAGTGATCAACAATAGCCCTAGAAGTGTAGGAACAAGGCCTCATTATTGGTGTCCTTTAAAGACAAAAGAAGCCAATAAGAAAGAAGCCAACAAAAGGAACTAATAGGCATGCATTTTGTTGTCTTCACGTGAACATTAATCTTTGGGATCCTTTGGAAGCATCATAATAGTGGAAAACCAGCTTCTAGCAGTAGTAAATATTGGAGCATTGGCCATTGTGCAGGCTAGACAAATAAGAGAATCAAAATCTTCCGCAAAATCCGGAGTATAATGAACCAGTACCGGATTTTCCGCAACATATTTGTGAAGGACAATATTTTATCTTGGCTGTTGTGCAAGCCGGACAAATAAAGTAACACCAGTCTCGAAATAGTAATGACCTCATCAATCAATCAGAGGGGAGCATCGGAGGGATAACCATCAAAAGGATCAAAAGGACCTTGTGGAGAATCACATACATGCTCATGGTAAATAGCATACTTATTAGAGAATCCGCAATATAAAATTGGCTCAAACTTTGGAGTTTTTCCTGGGATAAGAAGACTGTTTAAATTAGGATGATCTTTTGTTTGTAGGTGAACAAAGGCATCAGCATAGGGTTTGGGGCCAAAAACAGCAATTCTACCTGTGCTTCCTATGAAATGATAATTTTTCCATAGATTATGAGCAACTTCACGAATTTGATTATTAAAATAATTTCTCCAAATTTTGCAAGACCAAAAGGATCTTTAAAGGACAATTGAGAATTTCCCTTGAACCATGGCCCTTGGTGAGTATAACCATTAATGAGAATGAGATGCTTTGAGGGGTTAAACAGTCATCCAGTTATTTCTCTCCCATTTTGGTAGAGTGCTCCAAAGATCTAATAGTAACAAAAGGTCTCTTTGGAAGAGTTTTCAAACCCTTTAATAGCATTCTAAATGATCTCAGGAAGTTGGTGGCTTTGTTTATGACTTGTTAACTTTACAAACCTAACAAAGCCATATTCAAACATTTGGGAAAGCCAGCTAGAATTAGGGTCATCTTCATCACCATCATCCGAATCTTCATCGGTGAAATATGAACCATCATCAAAATTAATAAGAAGACCAGGAAATGGATGTTTCTTTTCATATACTCTGAGACTGCTCCCAAAGTGATCTTCCCATTCAAGCTGAATAAAGACATTATCACCTTCGTCTATTTCATTAGGGTCAAGAATAGTAGCAAGAACAAGTTTTCTGAAATACTTGGACCATAGGTCAAAAGACCTAGACATAGCCTTGCTATCCAGAATACGAGATTGTAAATCTGAAGGCAAGTTGGCAACAACACTTCTTAACATGGATTGGGTCTTAAGACTCAATCTAGCATAATCGATGCCCATTATAGTCTTTTTATCCATCGAATGGATTTCCTCTTTGCCAAAGAGTTGACTAATGTAGGCTTTAAGACGGCTCACAAGAGCCTCATTTTTTGAAACAAGGTTATTTTCTGAACAAAGTCAATATTTGAAGCAAGGTCATTTTCTGGAATAAGGTTACCATAATGGCTCATATAAATCTCGTTTTGAGCAATAAGGTTAACAAGGTGGATTTCAAGGGCTCTAAGGGTTTTGTGAAAAACATTACTGTGGTTTTTGGTAAAAGCAAACTGAAGGTTATCAAGAATGAATTTAATAGAATCTGGTAATTCTGAATAGGTTCCATTGTGGAATTGTAGATTTTTTTGACAAAACTTCCTGTAAAGCAATTAATATATCACCGTTAGAGTATGTCACCTCTACCGGGACATCTCCTTGAAGGGATGTTGATCCACTGGGTTTTACACCAGAAGATGCGCCTTCATGCATTTTAAAAGGTCGTCCCGCTGGAAACCCTTTGTTTTGAGAATAGTCCTGTGCGGGAGCTTTTTCCTTGTTTTTCCTTTCCATAATAATCCACTTACTAGTGGTATAAATATGAATATTATTATTGTCCCACTTATTAGTGGTATTTATCCACGCATCATTATCCGATTCCTACAAAGAATCATTAATATTGTTAGGATAATGGATAGTTTTTAACATTTTGGTGTTATGAAAATTACCTTTAAAATCACCAGAATTCATTATTAGTTCTTGAACAAGTTCATTCATGGGAGAGTCTTTCTTATAAGACAGATTATCAATATCAATTTCAAACTTTGAAGCAAATTTGAATTTTACTTTCTGTCAAATGGATTAGTAGTAATTCCATCATGTTCAACAAGAAAGGGATACAAAGCGTTAATAAATGGCGGACCAAGAATCACTTTATCAGTCATATTTTTGACAAGAACATAAGGAATCTTGAAACAAACATTATCATGGCACACCTGAGCATTATTCAATTCATACTTAATTTTCATTTGAGAACCATTAGCGTAAACCAATCTTTCAAGAGATTTCTCAAAATATTTTGAGGGAATTAATCCTTCTTGGATACAGATTCATATCTCGCACTTAATCAATCATAGCAATAACAAAGAAATGATAATCGGGAGAAACATCAATTTTAACTTTTGTAAACCATTTTGGAGGAAATAATTTATTAACAAAAGCAAGTTGGGGATTAGTGAAAGTATCGAGAGTACCTTTATCGAAAGAAGAGCCTCATTGACTGGAATCATTTCCATCATCGTGCTCATTTTGTTCGTTACTAGATTTATTAAGATCTTTATCAAGTTTTAGCAATGTCAATTCTTGTTTGAGATTATGGTTATCACTTTTCATGCTTTTAAATTCATGTTTTAATTCATTTATCTCTTGTTTAACAATATGAATTTCATGTTGGAGATCATTAACGATTAGTTCTTTAGATTTCTTTTTATTAAATCTTTCCAAAGTTTCTTCAAAATTTATGGTTGATTTTGGTTTTTTACCAATTTCATCTCTTATCAAGTTTTTCTTAAACCTATCCAAATATTCTTTTTGGAGTTCAGGGTTTTGAATTTGATTTATTAGTTGAATTATCAATTTTTCATCTTCTTCACTCTTGGTGAGAGCATTAATAACATTGCAACAGAATCTCTACAACCAATTTTAATATTAGGAGAATCGGAGAATCATCACAGATTGATAGCAAGAATCGATGAAGAAGAAAAATCATCTTCCAAAGAATCGAGGCGGGGTGTTTGATTCTAGGATTTTGAATAATTCTTCTTGCACATTATCATCAATGTTTAACATGTTGAACTTGTTTTTTAACTTACCAGGTTTTTCTTTACAGATCTTTACTAAAGTGTCCAGGTTTACCACGATTAAAGCATTTACCTTTACTTCGTCTTTGTTTAACATGTTTTTTAGAAACATTTTTCTTCTTAGCATAGAAATCATTAGGTTTAATAAAGTTATTTCTGTATTTTTTATGGCTTTTATCATGTTTTTTACTTTATTGCCTAGAATGAGCAATAGGAGGCGAGACCATATTGTTCACGAAAATTTCATTTCATATTTAGCTTTTCTTTTATTCTTTAATTGGTGTTTTAACAATTTTTCATCATTGCACATATTAATACCAAGTTTTTTAATAGTACTGAAAATATCACCATAAGTTAAATTATCATAATCAATAGAATCATTTTTACCCATTAATTCTTGTTTTACCTTATGAGCAAAGATAGGAGGCGGACCGTCAATAAACTTTTCTTTCCAATAAGGCTTATGGCAATCTTTCCTGAGCATCACCCTGGAAGTAAAAACATCTTGATATCATCTGTAATCGGACATAGTTGGACAACTCAAATTATTCAAATAATCGAAACACGGGATGAAATATTGGATGGAGTACCAACAAAATGTTTGAGAATGGTATAGATCAAGGTATTAACACCATCAGAATACCATGACCAATACTTTCATCAAAAAAGGCAAACCTTCATCGTTCTTTTTAACAAAGATGTTTAATAGACTCTTTGGATTCTTCATGATGTATGAATCCTACCATCCACGAAGAGTACCGAAAAAAACCCAAGAAGAAGCAAGTTAACAATTTCAGTTGATCAAGATCATGGTTGTTTTGATAAGCAATACCAACCATAGACATGTGACTCATTTTATTAATGATTTCTGTTCGACAAACCATCAATATTCCATTCATAGAGCTTATCGTGAGACAGAAAACTGTGTTTGAAAATATCTCTCTTCAAACCGCATATGGGGAGGAGTAGGTTTTGGATACCAATTTTTTGTAAAAGACATGGGTTTGGAGTTCCCAACAAATCTTTTAATTTTTGGGAAATCATCATCAAATTCTTTTTTGCGGGAAAAGAAAAAACAGAATAAACATGATCGAGAATCAGTATTTTCTTGAGAAACAATTTCTTTTTTGGAAATAGTTCAAGCGGTTGGAGTACTTGTAGAAGTACCAGTACCCTCAGTTTTAATCTTTAGATTAGAAAGCATTTTGTCAACAATTTCAAGAGTCTTGGACTGAGAAGTTTTAAACATAACTTTTTCTCTTTGACTGGGTAAATCAATTAAAGGTTTCTCGGTTTTAATAAGAACAGATTTTTTGAAATGCGAAATGATTTTTCAACAAATATTTCTTCAATACGGTCAAGTCATTGACCAATAATATGCAAAGATTGATTAGTAAAATTGTTTTGTTCAATAAGGCTAACAATAGGAGTTTGATCATCAGCAATTTTGAAAGGGAGAGGCCTTCACTTCCTCTTTTGTCACTTCATCTTTCTTAGTAGTTATCAAAATTGAATCAAGAGGAGGATGACTAGACCTAACAATGGTTTTATCAATCTTAACAAAATTTGATTTCTTTATCACATATAAATGTTGTTTTGAAACCTCATTATTTGGAACATAATGGTTTTCAAGAAAATCAAAAAACAAAATATGTTTTTTCAATTGATTCATCATTTCCAACCATTTTCTTTTAACACAGTCTTTATCAGACCGAGCAAAATTATTTTGGAAATATTTTCTCTTGGTTTTGTTTGATGCAAGCATAAACTCATTGTACAAAGAATCCCAATCAATTTCAAAATCATCATTTAAAACAGTCAAAACTCTTAATTGATTTTGGTAAATAGGAGGATTTTCAATAGAAGAATCAAAATCGGATGGGGTAATGAAAAAAAGTGTCTTCCTCATCTTCATTAGCAATTTTACTAAATGGAGTGGAAGTTTCAGGTTTAGTTGAATAGTAAACAGAGCTAATTTGGGATTTATCACTTGAAATACCTTTTAGCTTTAAATCGAGGATGTTTCAAATTCTTTTTCAAAAATTCATTGATCTCTCAATCTCTTTTTGAAATACTTTCGAGATCCAAAGAAAGGAATATCTTCCTTCATTGATTCTCAAAGGTGGATTGTTTTGAAAACTTATTTTAACAGTACCATCAAGATATTGTTGAATATGGGTGAGATCAAGCTCATCAAAAATGGGTTTAGTAGGAGGGGTTTCTTGTTCTAACAACCAATCATTAGGAAGTTTAACATCTTGCCATTGAATCATTTTTGGAACTTGGATTTTAGCATCGGGAGTTGAACATTGAATTAACATGGTTTTACCTCAAGGTTCTCTAGGAATCATAGCACAAGGATTCATTTGAGTACCCATTAGTTTATAGTAAATGCGGTAGATCAAAGCAAAAGGCTTACTACCTTCTTCCATGTGATAACCAGATGAAGCAATATTCAATGTCAAAGCTTTAACAATATTAGGATCATCCAAAGCGAGAGTAAGATCGGGATAACAGTTAAAATAAACAGGACCATCATACATAGAAGCAAAGATCATACCAAGAATGCTATCTTTAAAAATCTTAAATCTAGCATCTCTTAAACACATGAGAACAGAAGCATTAATACCCTTTCGGGTGAGTGGTTTAATAGAAACTTGAACCATACCAATATGCAAATAACTGAATTTTTTAGCGAAAGAAGGAAGTCATTAATATTCTTTTTAGTAAACAAACAGCATTTTTTATGAATTCTCGAAATAGAGAAAATTTGTTCAACAGTTCTAGCTTTGTAAGCGGAATGAAAAGCACTTTCAACAAAATTGGTTTTATAAATATTTTTAGTATCAACTTTAGGAATAGTCCATTTACGAAAATCGGGGATCACCTCATTATCATCAATAGTGTGATCTTCTTCATTTACAATATCGGGAGGACAACTAGTCCTGGAGCTGATAGAGGAGTTGGATCTCCACAACTTATCCATATTATCCTAGGTTCAACACTCGCTTATCATGTTTTTCTCACAACCGTTGCATTTCGTAACACATACCCTAACCAACCTTATACCTCTCATGCCCTACACGCCCTCTCTTGGCTCAAACGGGCCTTACAACTAGGTTCTAGGACTTCACTTTACGACTAGGGTGGCGCCAACGACGGTAAGAAGAGAACACAACAACAGAATATCAAGCGTTCGGGTAGACACGGACAAGAGACAAAGAACACAACCACACTACCACCGGCCAGAAAAGAGTGGCTCTGATACCATAAAGGGGGAAGGGACGCACCGCTGAAGAGGATGAGACGGAAGCACAGTAATATTGTAAATGGAAATAAAGTACGTAACTTGAAAGTAAATAGCTTGAATGTAAAAACAATAGTAAGGCGGTAGAACCAGCCAAGCAGTATATATCAAAATAATTCAAAGTAAATAAGAACAATAGTTCAGTAGGAACCAAGTACGAGACTTCTGGGCCTTAGATTACTTGGGCTCACAATTTATTTGTAGTGGGTTTGAGGATTTCCTACTTTGGGTCGTTCTCGGCAGAGAGACTCAAAGCAACACTCAGATTTTTCTTTCTCACTTAATGGTTTTCTCTCAATTTTTCTGAACTCCTTCTTCTCCCCAATTTCTTCTATTTATAGCCAAGGTTAGTGGGGAGATTATGATTACAGCCACCGTTAGTGCTACTAAGGATCCAATATTATCCGGTTAAAGTGGATGTTTAGGTGAGAGGGCGGTGCAACATTTATGACCTTGGAACTTGGTTCCGGCTTGATGGATTACGTTCGGCAACTCGGTTTCCTGTGCATATCATGAGTTTCCCGTGCATGTCATGACTTTCCCAGACACGGTCAATTCCCTTGCCCGGAAAGTTAAACCGATCGTCTGTTGGAACTCGACCCCAAAACTTGTTTTCACGTTAAGCGCGCTTTCAACAAGGGCGTAGGGTAACTGGACCTTTCCGCTGGGCCTGCATCCAAAACCGGTATGGGCCTGGGCCCAAGACCTATATGGGCTTTGGGGTCTCGGTGCCGTACAAGTTCAAAATAAATGAAAGCAATTCAGAACCATCCGGTATGGCGGTAATCCGTCCAAGGTGGTGGTAGCAACAAGTAAAGTAATGAACATAGAACTGAAAATACTTCTTATTGAAAGTAGGATAAACACTTACAGTAGTAGTAGTGAATACAAGATCTCAACGATTCTGAGGTTAACATTTACAAAGCTTGAACTAGTCCTAGTTACAAGGTTTGTAGGATTACAAGGCTTGTAGTGAACAATGGTGAACAAGGTAGTAGTAGTAGTAGAAGCAAGTGGGTTCTCTCTCTAAGAAGGCTAGTTCTAAGGGAAGAGAAATCAGAACTAAAACTTTGCTTAGAAAAAACCCCAAGGGACATCCCCCCTTAAATAGGCAAAGCTTTGAGTAAACAATACTCGTGAACAGTAAAAGTTAACAGAAAAAGATAAATTGCTGAAAGCAATCTTGGTGTGACTAAAAGTCACAGGAAACACGGGGAATCAACTTTTCAGAACATTATCATCGGGAGTAGAAATTAACGGTGAAAGTCCACTAGTAAACAAGTGTAGCATTTGGCCTTTATGTAGGCTAGACAAATAAGCTCAATCTTCTCGAAGATCCGGAGTGTTATCTTCATCATGTCCAAACAACTCCCCCGGTCATATGGGAAATAGGGGTTGTGAGCAACAGATTCTTCTGATGAGGCTTTGGATTCTTCTTAATTAGCAACAGCTTCTTCCGCCCATTTGAGTAAAGCTAGAAGAGCATCGGGATTCTTTCTCAAATTGTCAATAGAGGAGCTTTTAGTTTGAACATTTTTGCCGGAAGAAGAAGAGGGAGCATCAACAGAGCGGGGGGTTTGAACAAAGGAATGATCTTTTGCCATGGGCAAAGCAAAGAAAGAATGATGAAGATTCTCCGGAAATAGAGGCAACAATGGTAATGATCTTTTGAGTGTGAGGGAATTTTCCCCACCACTTTACATACCAATGCCTAGAGAGAACATCACCATCTTTCTCATATTGCCATTTCAATATCCAAGGAATTTTATATTTTTTAACAAAATGAAGCAAAGCAGGAAATTTGGCTCCATAAGCATCACACCTATAACATTTCTTGAAACAGTTTGAAAGCATCAAGCAATGGTGCAGAAAATAATTCATAGAAGGACCAAATTGGGCCCACCAAATGTTGAACCAAAGGGGCAAATCACCAAAGAATTCTTTGTCAAAGTTAACAAACCAGGAATGAGACATGTTTTCATTCTGCAGTGCAAAGATGAATCTTGTCCAAGCCATGATATAATCATAATATGAATAGGGAATGGGGAACTTGGCATTGTTCGGTAGATGTAAGAGAAGAGCCCCATTGTTCTTCAAAAATGAAATTGACCAAGTAAACACTGTGGTAAATAATTTTGGAAGTGTCTTTATGATCGAAAATGGTGTTAATAATAATAGATCTTTCATGGCGCGAGAAGATCGAATAATAATTTAAATTCTTTTCCCTATGCTCCAAATCCAATGAAACTTTGGAGGGAAATAACTCTTAGCAAGTCCGAGAGGATCGAAATAGAGGCTCATTGGGTTCAACATAAAACAGGTGTTGGTAATATTGTTTTTTGATGTATTGAGGGGAACTTTTTGGAAAAACAGTTTTAATGGGCCGGTTAACGGGGGTTAAGGCATAAGGATCATAAGATAAAGCAAGAACAGTGGAGTAATTAATCCTAGGGATGGTTCCTAGGGTGGTGAAACGGTTGGTTATGTCAAAGAGAAGCGGGTTCTTTTTTAACAATTTGTTTAGGAGTTTCAACAGGAGGATTATCTTTTGGTCTTCTACTTGCCATTGTGACACTGTAGAAATTCACGGGTAAGGAAATCGGGGATAGAATTTTGAGATCCTTTAATATATTCAATATCAAAATCAAAAACGCTTAAAATAACTTACCATCTAACAAAAATATGTTTTGAAGCAATATTTTCAACATCTTTTTCAATAACATATTTAGCACTTTTGCAATCAATTCGTAACAAAAATTTTTGGTTTAACAAATCACTTTGAAATTTTGAAATACATAGTACTATAGATAAAATCTCCTTTTTAATAGTACTATAATTTAACTGTGCATTGTTCCATATGCCTGAATAGAAACGAACAATTTGTTCGGATGACTCGGGAGAAACTTTTTGTTTTAGAATACCACCATAACCAACATCAGAGGCATCTGTCTCAACAATTTTGAAAGCACCAACAGTGGGAATACCAAGACAAGGCAATGTCTTAAAATGAGTTTTGATTTGTTTAACAATAGAAGTATGAACATCGGACCAAGGAGGAGGATTACTTTTTAACCGATCAAACAGAGGTTTGCATTGTTTCCTCATATCTTTGTAAAAATCTACAACATAGTTTAATGACCCAAGAAATCTTTGGAGTGTGTCTTGTCAATGATAACATCGGAAACTTATCGGCAAAACCGGATGGCTCTATCTATAGGACGAATCTGTCCTTCGAGATATCATAGCCAAGAAAACGAACTTTGGTTTGGAATAGTTTAACCTTCTTGGCTGAGACAACAAGACCATTTCTTTTGATAGTATCTAGAAACGAATTCAAATGTTTCTAGTGTTCGTCAATAGAGCTAGAGTAAACAAGAACATCATCAATATAAACAATGGTGAAATGACTCAAGGAGTTAAAAATATCATTCATGATATTTTGAAACTCACTTGGGGCATTTTTAAGACCAAATGGCATAACATTCCACTCATAATGTCCAAAAGGAGTGGTGAAAGCGAGTTTTGTACCTATCATTCTCATTAATCTGAATTTGCCAAAACCCAAATTTCATATCAAACTTGGAGAACACAACGACTTCATTCAGCCTATGGACAAGGTCATTCTTGTTGGGAATGGGATATTGAATCCACTCTAAAACCTTATTCAAGGGTTTGTAGTTAATAACTAATCTTGGTGTTCCTCTCTCAATCTCAAAGATTTTTTGGACATAAAAGGCTGAACAAGACTAGGGAGACTTGCTATTCCTAATCAATTTTTTCTGCAACAAATCATGGATTTCTTTTTTGCAAAATTCAACAGTTTCAACATTCATTTGGATAGGACGAGCTTTAGTGGGAATATTTTTCTCGTCAAAATCTTTGACATATGGCAAATCAACAATATGTTTCTTCCTATGCCAGAAAGCATTAGGAACATCGGAGCAAACATCATCAATCAACATTTTCTGAAAATTATCAATTTTGGATTGCAACAATTTATCATAAATTTGTTCAGCAATTTTCTTGTATCTAACTTCTTCTCAAGAAATTGAAGATGTTTAATTTTAGCATGAATCATGTTTGAAGCAAGATAGTATCAATATCAAATTTGAAGCAAATTTGAACTTTACTTTTGTCCAAAAGGATCGGTAGTAATTCCATCATGTTCAACAAGAAAAGGATATAAAGCATTTATAAAAGGCAAGCCAAGAATCACTTTATCAATCATATTTTTAACAAGAACAGAAGGAATCTTGAAACAAACATTAGCATGGCATACATGAGCATTATTCAATTCATACTTTATTTTCATCTCGAGAACCATTAGCGTAAAAACTAATCTTTCAAAGAGATTTTTCAAAGTATTTTGAAGGAATCGATCCTTCTTGGATACAGATTCATGTCTCCGCCCTGAATCTATCATAGCAATAACGGTGAAATGATAATCAAGAGAAACAACAATTTTAACTTTTGTAAACCATTTTGGAAGAATTATTTTATTAACAAGAGCAAGTTGAGAAATAATAACATCATCGTGAATACCTTTACCAGAAAGAAGAGCTTGTTGACAGGATTCATCTCCATCATTATGCTCAAGTCCTTGTTTAAGATTATTTTTATCACTTTTAACATCTTTAAAATCATGTTTTAATTCGCTTATCTCTTGTTTAACAATATTAATTTCATGTTGTAAATCATTAACAGTTAGTTCTTTAGATTTCTTTTTATTAAATTTTTCCAAAGTTTTATCCTCTTTACTCTTGGTGAGAACATTGGTTTTAATAACATTGCAAAGAAGAACCTCTACTACCAATTTTAATATCGGAAGAATTATCAATATTTAGTATGTTGAATTTGTCTTTTAAATTACTAGGTTTTCTTTTACAATTTTTATTAAAGTATCCAGATTTTCCATAGTTAACATGTCTCTTCTTAGCATAGGAATAATTAGGTTTAACAAAGTTATATCTGTACCTTAATTGGTGTTTTAACAATTTTTTATCATTACTCCTATTGGTACTAAGTTTTTTAATAGTATTGAAAATATCTTCATAGGTTAAATTATTATAATCAATAGAATCATTTTTACCCACTAATTCTTGTTTTACCTTATGAGCAAAGATAGGAGGCAGACCGTCAATAAACTTTTCTTTCCAATAAAACTTAAGACAATCTTTCCTGGAGCATCACTGAAATAAAAACATCTTGATACCATCTCGTATTCGGACATAGTTGGACAACTCAAATCATTTAAATAATCATGAGATGAAATATTGGATGGAGTACCAACAAAATGTTTGAGAATAGTATAGATCAAGGTATTGACACCATTACAAACAATACTTTCATCAAAAATAGGCAAACATTCATCATTCTTTTTAACAGCATGTTTAATAGACTTTCTGGATTCTTGATGATATATGAATCCCACCATCCACGAAGAGCACCGAAAAAAACCAAGAACAAGTAAGTTAATAATATCAAAGTTGATCAAGATTATGGTTATTTTGATAAGCAATACTAACCATAGACATGTGAATCATTTTAGTAACGATTTCTAGTTCAGAGACAAACCATCAATATTCCATTCATAAAGTTCATCAAATAGAATGGAAAGAAACAAGACACAAAGATGCTCGGACTCAGTACTTTCTTGAAAACAATTTCTTTTGGAAATAATTGAGCGATCGGAGTATTTGTAGAAGTACCCTCGCTTTTAACTTTTAAATCGAAAGCATTTTGTCAACAATTTCAAGAGTCTTGGGTGAGAAGTTTTAAACATAACTTTTTCTCTTTGACTGGGTAAATCAATCAAAGGTTTCTCGGTTTTAACAGAAAGATTTTTCGAAATGCAAAAACAGTTTTTCAACAAATTTTTCTTCAATACGGTCAAGTGTTGACCAATAATATGCAAAGATTGATTAGTAAAATTGTTTTGTTCAATAAGGCTAACAATAGGAGTTTGATCATCAGCAATTTTGAAAGGAGAGACCTTCACTTCCTCTTTTGTCACTTCATCTTTCTTAGTAGTTATCAAAATTGAATCAAGAGGAGGATGACTAGACCTAACAATGGTTTTATCAATCTTAACAAAATTTGATTTCTTTATCACATATAAATGTTGTTTTGAAACCTCATTATTTGGACCATAATGGTTTTCAAGAAAATCAAAAAACAAAATATGTTTTTTCAATTGATTCATCATTTCCAACCATTTTCTTTTAACACGGTCTTTATCAGACTGAGCAAAATTATTTTGGAAATATTTTCTCTTGGTTTTGTTTGTTGCAAGCATAAACTCATTGTACAAAGAATCCCAATCAATTTCAAAATCATCATTTAAAACAGTCAAAACTCTTAATTGATTTTGGTAAACAGGAGGATTTTCAATAGGAGAATCAAAATCGGATGGAGTAACTTAAACAAGTGTCTTCCTCATCTTCATTAGCGCTTTTTACTAAATGAAGTGGAAGTTTCAGGTTTAGTTAAATAGTAAATAGAGCTAATTTGGGATTTATCACTTGAAATACCTTTTAGCTTCAAATCAGAGGATGTTTCCAAATTCTTTTTCAAAAATTCATTGATCTCGCGATCTCTTTTTGAAATACTTTTAGATCCAAACAAAGTAATGTCTTCCTTCGTTGATCCTCAAAGGTGGATTGTTTTGAAAACTTATTTTGACAGTACCATCAAGATATTGTTGAATATGGGTGAGATCAAGCTCATCAAAAATGGGTTTAGTAGGAGGGGTTTCTTGTTCTAACAACCAATCATTAGGAAGTTTAACATCTTGCCATTGAATCATTTTTGGAACTTGGATTTTAGCATCGGGAGTTGAACATTGAATTAACATGGTTTTACCCGAAGGTTCTCTAGGAATCATAGCACAAGGATTCATTTGAGTACCCATTAGTTTATAGTAAATGCGGTAGATCAAAGCAAAAGGCTTACTACCCTCTTCCATGTGATAACCAGACGAAGCAATATTCAATGTCAAAGCTTTAACAATATTAGGATCATCCAAAGCGAGAGTAAGATCGGGATAACAGTTAAAATAAACAGGACCATCATACATAGAAGCAGTGATCATACCAAGAATGCTATCTTTAAAAATCTTAAATCTAGCATCTCTTAAACACATGAGAACAGAAGCATTAATACCCTTTCGGGTGAGTGGTTTAATAGCAACTTGAACCATACCAATATGCAAATAATTGAATTTTTTAGCAGCAAGGAAGTCATTAATATTCTTTTTAGTAAACAAACAACATTTTTCATGAATTCTCGAAATAGAGAAAATTTGTTCAACAGTTCTAGCTTTGTAAGCGGAATGAAAAGCACTTTCAACAAAACTGGTTTTATAAATAGTTCTAGTATCAACTTTAGGAATAGTCCATTTACGAAAATCGGGGATCAACTCATTATCATCAATAGTGTGATCTTCTTCATTTACAATATCGGGAGGACAACTAGTCCTGGAGCCGATAGAGGAGTTGGATCTCCACAACTTATCCATACTATCCTAGGTTCAACACTCGGTTATCATGTTTTTCTCACAACCGTTGCATTTCGTAACACATACCCTAACCAACCTTATACCTCTCATGCCCTACACGCCCTCTCTTGGCTCAAACGGGCCTTACAGCTAGGTTTTAGGACTTCACTTTACGACTAGGGTGGCGCCAACGACGGTAAGAAGGGAATACAACAACGGAATATCAAGCGTTCGGGTAGACACGGACAAGAAACAAAGAACACAACCACACTACCACCGGCCAGAAAAGAGTGGCTCTGATACCATAAAGGGGGAAGGGACGCATTGCTAAAGAGGATGAGACGGAAGCACAAGAATATATGTAAATGGAAATAAAGTACGTAACTTGAAAGTAAATAGCTTGAATGTAAAAACAATAGTAAGGCGGTAGAACCAACCAAGCAGTATATATCAAAATAATTCAAAGTAAATAAGAACAATAGTTCAAAATAAATGAAAGCAATTTAGAACCATCCGGTATGGCGGTAATCCATCCAAGGTGGTGGTAGCAACAAGTAAAGTAATGAACATAGAACTGAAAATACTTCTTATTGAAAGTAGGATAAACACTTACAGTAGTAGTAGTGAATACAAGATATATATATATATATATATATATATATATATATTTATATGTTTGTTTTGCAATCTAAATATGCAAAAAATGATGGACATGGTTAGGGATGGCAATTTTTCCCCGCCCCTCCCCGTTTCGCCCCAGACGGGTTTTCCCCCCCCCGCAAAGGTGTTGGGGCAAGGATGGGGCAAGATTTTAGCCCCGCACCGTGGGGCGGGGCGGGAATGGGTTTAAACTTTTGAGACCCGCCCCCCCCCGCCCGTGTTGATAAGGGTTATAATTGTAAAATTTTCATAATCTAATACTCTACTATTTAAACAAACATATCAATATTAGCTTATTTTATTTTACTCGATATGGTTTTCTACCTTTATTTTGTTATGTGTTATCCTATGAGATTTTTTATTTTTTATGGTTGTCTTGTTAAATACTTAGATATATTATTCAATTTTTTCTAAAAATTGATTTGATTTGATGAGATAGATTTAGTTGTAATTTCAAGTATATTTTTATTAATGAAATAGGTTTCATTAAAAAAATTGTTCTAGTTGTAGGGAAAATTAACAAAAAGTAGAATTTTATGGGGTGGGGTAAGGCTTCGTGGGGCCCCAAGGGGCGAGGATGGGGTGAGAAAGTTTTCCCCGTCATGCGGGCGGGGGGCGGGGCGAAAACCCCATCCTTCCGCCCCCCCCCCCCCCCATTGCCATCTCTAGACATGGTAGGCAATGCAAAAATTGATCAGCACGCATATGTACACACCCAAGCCTAAGTCAATGTTCCTATAAAAAAATAAAAAACAAAACAAAACAAAGAAAAGAAAGCAAAAAACAAAAACATCAATTTAAAAAATCATAAATTAATTAAGACACTATTATTAAAATTAAAAAAGAAAACAAAAAACAAAAACATCAGATTGCATTAGTTTCAAGCAATAGCTTCATCAAGGTGATTTAGCATCACTTGTACTATGGAGTCTTAACATTTTCATCAAAGTGCCAAATGCCAAATATTTGGCATTTGGCACACCAAACACCAAAAACAGAGCATCATGAGGTATGCTAAATGTGCTAAAATTATGAGACATGCTACAATACACTCTCATTTTTGAGAGCGTACAAATGAAAATGCTATTTTCATTTATTATTGTTTTATTCATCTTTCTCTCTCCTCTCTCATCACTTTATTCCTTTTTTTTTTTTTTTTTTTTTTTTTTCTCTCCTCTCTTATTCTTCCTCAGACATTCCTATCAACCTATCTCTTCTTTCACTCTTTTTTCTTCTCATTGTTGTTGCTTTTCTCTCTTCTGTTCAACCTCGTTGCGCCACCTGATGCCGATCTCTGTTGCTCTGCCAAACAGAAACCGACATTTCAAGTCACACCAAAAAATGGATTGTGTGAAACTCAAAGGGAACTTAATTAGTAGCTCGTGTCCAAAACACATATGCACATCCAGGTCTATACCATGGCATCCTTTTGGTATATTACATTGATCACTATTGATATCGTTACAAATGGCCAAAACTATTTTAATGCTTCCATTTTTGTGTCTATATATATACATACATTTTTTTTATGACATATTATTCATTTTATTGTTTATATTTTATTATGGTCTCAAAGTTATGTCTCACATTTTCTAATACAATATCAAAGATTTAAGATATATGTTTTTATCTTTTCTGAAACAAATATAGACTTACTTTTTTTTTATCTTTTTTAATAAGCGTCGGTGATGATTTGATATTGTTCATATCACAACATAATATATATATATATATATATATATATATATATAAATATATAAATCGATAATTACAACAACAAATAAAGAAAGATTTTAAGCCAATTAAAACGTGTTCATATGTTTTTCATGACACCCTAACAAATCATTAAAAAAATATGTAATATATATCAATGTATATTACATTGATCACTATTATCATTGATGTCATTGAACAGGTTTTGGCTATTCAGGAGGGTATGTTAATTTTGTTCAGAGAGAGCATTTAATTAGACCATAGATTTTTAAGCTGAAAACGGCGAGCACATTTTTTGATAAAGATGTGTGAGAGGGGGTAACGTTTGCGGTTATAAGTAACGCTTTGAGAGTTGTGATGGTTTGAATTTAATGTGCAATTGGTAGAGAGAGAGATAGAGTATGTGAGAGAGACGTGAGAGACATTGGGTGTCAATTTCATTAATTATGTCATTGACACAATGAAAAATATGAACACATATTATTATGGTTAATTATGTATTTATTGAGAAGTGTTATTGACAAATTTGTTTTCGCGAACAATGATCACATCACATGCTTTCTCTTTCCCACCTAAAAACAAAATTAACAAAAATGCAAAAGGGTTAATTCTTTCAAAAACATTGAAATATTACTAGGCCGAAAATAAAGTAAGCATGTCAGTATGAGTACTGCTTTTTTTTTTTTTTTTTTTTTTTTTTTAAGTGCTGTGAGTACTGCTTTTGTTATAATTTTAGTGCCTCCACTAATAATTAATATATGGCGCAGAAGATAAATTTGGAGGAATATTTGTTTTGAGGAAGTCAATTTTTCAAAGTCAATTTCATGTTAAAAGATTTCCAAAAAAAAAAATTCATGTTAAAAGGTGGCTCGCATCTCAAAAAAAAAAAAATATATATATATATATATATATATATATGAGTAATGCTAACGAGTGTTTTAATGGATTATTAATGAATGTCCTAAGAACACTCGTTAGTATTACCTTATATATATTTAGAGAGGTGTGTTAAGTTGTTAACAAAGGGATGTAACATGCACTTGTACAAGTCCTCAGAACATTTATTGTAGGGTGCATGTTACGTCCCTTCGATAATACACACCTATATAGTAATTTTCCGATTGTAATGGCTACGTAGGTAGGATCAATCTATTCAAAATCTATACACGACTTTTATAATCATATTAAATACTTATAGAGAAATCCAGAGAGTATTTCATATTTGACACAAATTTAGCCCCCAATATATGTAATTCTGAATGTAATAATATGTATTATTTAAAATATTAAATAATGCATATATTATTGGATATATAGGTCCTTATCAACCATTTATTCCATTTTATAGTATTTTTATAATTTCATAGTTACGACTTATAAAGAGAAGAGGAAATTTGATCTTACCAACTGATTGAGTGTCAGGACTCAGACTAATGACAACCATTATCCAATTGACGTCTATACAAATAGCCAAAACTATTTTAATGCTTCCATTTTTGTATATATATATACATTTTTATGACATATTATTCATAATATTGTTTGTATTTTATTATGGTCTCAAAGTTATGTCTCACATTTTCTAATACAATATCAAAGATTTAATATATATGTTTTTATCTTTTCTAAAACAAATATAGTACGTCTTACTTTTTTTTATCTTTTTTAATAAGCATCGGTGATGATCTCTTATGAGTTTGATATTGTTTATATCACAACATAATATATATATATATATATATATTAAATCGATAATTACAACAACAAATAAAGAAAGATTTTAAGCCAATTAAAACGTGTTCATATGTTTTTCATGACACCCTAACAAATCATTTTTAAAAATATGTAATATATATCAATGTATATTACATTGATCACTATTATCATTGATGTCATTGAACAAGTTTTGGTTATTTCCAATATATATTAGGAGTACATTTTTTATTTTCTTATCTAACCAGTTGTAACCTTGCATCAAAGATAACTCAAATTACGAAAAACCACCCAGCTTAACACACATTGACACAACAAAATTTTATGGACGCAATTAAAACGTGTTCATATGTTTTTCATGACACCCTAACAAATCATTTTAAAAAATATGTAATATATATCAATGTATATTACATTGATCACTATCATCATTGATGTCATTGAACAAGTTTTGGTTATTTCCAATATATATTAGGAGTACATTTTTTATTTTCTTATCTAACCAGTTGTAACCTTGCATCAAAGATAACTCAAATTACGAAAAACCACCCAGCTTAACACACATTGACACAACAAAATTTTATGGACGAAAATGTAATTTCAAATGCTGCTTACGAAAGTCAATATAAAAGAAGAGAAAGTGAGAAACAACATCCTATCAACCCCCCCCCCCCCCCCCAAAAAAAAAAAAAAAAAAAAAACATGGCGACACTAACCAATAATATTGCTTTTTGTTATGTGAGAACCTTTTTTTTTCCTGTTTGCTACGATTAATTGCAAGTGGCTAGAGCCATTTTGCCTTTTACTTCTACTACACAACAATTTTATTTATTCTTACATTATAGAGTTAACAAACGTGATAAAAGAATTAGGGTTCAATTTCTGCCTACACTTATTCTCAAAAAAAAAAAAAAAAAAAAAAAAAAATCTGGTTATACTAAAAACTTATTGAAATTAAGAACAGATATCATAAATTAAAACTCTTTAAAAAAATAAAAAAAAAAAAAAAAGAGTTAATAAACGTGACAACACAACTCCACAGACTTGTCTCTCAGCAAAAAAATATATATATATTAAAAAAAAAGAAGAAGAAAGTACACGCCCTAAATCCTGGAAGTTGTAACATAAAGCCAGCACAGTAGCATGCAGCCCCAGGAAATAAAATAAATATAATGAAAGAAAAAAAAAATACAAATTATAGTAAAGAATCCAGGCACGACATCAGTTGGCTTGGCAAGCAACGGCTAGTCTCTGGTACTCTTCAAGTAGCGAACATTGCAGCTCTAAGGATGGCATCGGGTTGGGTTTGAAAGTGCTCAAAGTGGAAGCAGTTTCTTCTTGTTGTTGGTTATTTGTTACTAAATTGGCGTTAATTTTATGTGAGGGCATTATGGAATTGAACAGTTGTGTTAATAAATTGGTGCTAATGTGGAATGTATAGGCACATACTAGTATTTACAAATTTTACTATATAAATTTTATAAATTGGTGTATCATAAACTATTAAAAAAAAAAATTAAAAATTGTAGTAGTTTTAGTATTTTTCTTAACATTTTCCAATATATATGCATTTTTTAAAATAGAAAATTTGACTCAATGTGATTGTAAGACATGGATATGATAAAACATTTAATGAATTAAATAAGTAATTCCAATAAAATATTGGAAACATTTGTTTTTATATCAGATAAAGTCTAATATCCTTACAAGTTAAGAAACTATTCGAATTGTAATTGAATCAATATAATTACTCAAATAGGATTGAACTCTGTAAATTATTTATTTAACGATTTTTCAATTTTAGTTTTTTTTTTTAATTGAAAAGGAGATTGTTGTAAAATTTAGTACAAAATCAACTATAGATGATTTTTGTTATTTAAAAGAATGTTGAATTCTAATTTTAGATGACTAAGTTAAAATGTATTAAAAATGATTATTTGTTTCTTCTTTCTTTTGTAGTAGATATTTACTTAACATTAAATATATGCTAGTTAGATTTCATGGAATTTTTATTTTTATTATTAAGGCTTTGACTCCTTAAGTTTAGATCCTAATTCCGTCTCTACGTGGAGATGCATACAGGAAAAACAAATTAAATGAGATGAAATAAATGCCACACATTTAGTATTGAATAGGAAATTTTGATTAAAAATTGCCACCCCTACTTGTAGTGTGGGTGTTTGCCTGTTGGGTTTTATTATTTTCATTGGTCAGTTTGTAACTTCTTGGGAGGAAGGGGCCAAAAATAATCATTTTCATACAAAGGGCTCAATTGTTAAAATGTTCATTAATTGTATATGCTATTACTATTTTTAAAATATTTTTGGCCTCAGCCCCCTAGGCCCTTAGTAGTTCCGTTCCTGTCTCCTTGAGTTAAAAATTTTAACCTATAATACAAAACTAAAATCAGATTCTGTATAGATTGGATTATAGATAAACTATTCTATTTGTATATATTGTATAAAGAGAGTCATATAGGTTTTTGTTTAACGCTTGGGGCAGGTATATCCGCGTGACAGAGTTGTAATGTCCTAAAATCATAGAGAAAGGACAAAGATTGTTTTGGCTATTTGCAACGACATCAAAACAAGCCCATCAGGTTATTGTCCCACATATTTGAAGAACTAAGATTTATAGGTTAAATTTATTTGCTCCATCTATTTATTCCGTGTCTCGTTCCTTTTGTTTCTCCTATGAATACATCTCCACGATTCAATTTTTAACCTACACGTACAAAACTCAAATAAGATTCTGTATATTGTATTACAAATAAAGTGATAAACTAACCAACTCGTATATATAATAGGGAAATACTAACGGATGCCCTTAGAGTAATAGTTAATAATCCATTTAAAGAAAATTTTTATGAGAAAAAAAATAAAACAATTAATGTTTTAACAGCTTTTTCCATTTTCTATAAAAATAGTGTTAAAACTTTCCTAAAATAGATTGTTAACCAGTGGCTTGGGGATATTGGTTAGCATGACTTTATATAATATAAGAGAGTCAAATAGGCTTTTGTTAACATTTTGGGATAATTTATATTGTCTCGGGATAGAGTTGTTCTGTCGACCTAAGCCAGAGAGAAACATAATTTTTGCAATGACATGATCAATGTAATATATGTTTGCTTGCGAGTGATCAATAATAGTGATCAATGTATTATATTTTTAGTTTTATTCATGTGTCATGCGGAAGTTTTGGCTTTAAAGAAACTTTTAAACCTTTTTTTTTTTTTTTTTTGAAAGAAAAGAAACTTTTAAACCTTTAAACATTCGATTATCACATAGCCAAAAATTATCCCATAACACATGAATAAAACTATACTTAGAAATTCAGCATAAGCGATCATTGTAAATTGAATTAATTTTTACATAAAACTTAAAAATCATTCACCTACTTAATTAATCTAATTAAGTAATGTATGACTTATCCAATTTTATATGAAATAAATCAATATATAAAACAAATTTATGATGTTAAAACATCTATAAAAAAGAAATTAAATTACGAATTTTTCTATAGTTTTAATTTTGTTATCTCTTGCATAATATGCAAAATTTTGTTCATCTTTTCAAGCAAAATAACAAAAGCATATATAACTATATACGAGTGTATTCATTTTGTGATATAGATTTTTATAGTATCATCTTGGTCATAGGGTCTACCCCTCCAAGAGAAGATTTATGGCTACATCCCTAGTTGTGGCACACATCAATAGTGTTTTCTGCTAACAATGTGCTGTGCACATCGGCCGCTCATAGCATAGTATATGCATCTAAAATTTACTGCATTGGCGGGGCAATCGGCCGAAGGCTTTAAGTGACACCATAGATTGACCAAATTCGCCACTATCAAAAAAGTAAAATTCCCAGTTGGCCCAACTAATCACGGGGAAAAATTGCGGCTTTGTTAATTTATTAAGGCGATTTTGGCCCATTAGCATTGATTTTTAAAATATTTAGGCCCGAAACACTTTTTAGGAAATATATAGCAATATATCACTTTTTTAGGTACTCAAGCTTGGCAAGCTCGAGTACCATGTTTTTTTAATCCACTATCGCCACATATTCAAGGAGCCCTATAGTGGCGTTTTTAAGCCCTATAGTGATGTTTTCGGGCCCTATAGCGGCGTTTTTAAGCCCCCATACCAAGTAAGGGGCCCTATAGTGACGTTTTCGGGCCCTATAGTGGTGTTTTCCTGCAAAAATTTTTTTATAAGTCCCCATAACAGGTTCAAGGGGCCCTATAGTGGCGTTTTTAAGCCCTATAGTGGCGTTTTCGAGCCCTATAGCGGCGTTTTCCTGTAAAATTTTTTTATAAGTCCCCATACAGGTTCAAGGGGCCCTATAGTGGCGTTTTTAAGCCCTATAGTGACGTTTTTGGTCCCTATAGCGGCGTTTTCCTGCAAAATTTTTTTAGAAGTCCCTTAACAGGTTCAAGGGGCCCTATAGTGGCGTTTTTTGGCCCGAAAACGTCACTATAGGGCTTAAAAACGCCACTATAGGGCTCCTTGAATATGGGGCGATAGTGGATTAAAAAAACATGGTACTCGAGCTTGCCAAGCTCAAGTACCTAAAAAAGTGGTATATTGCTATATATTTCCCAAACAGTGTTTCGGGCCTAAATATTTTAAAAATCAATGCTAATGGGCCAAAATCGCCAATTTATTAAAGTAATGGAACATGTGTAGTCCTAGCCCAACTTTAAATAAGGAATGGGCTAAGGTTGACATAAAAAGGGCCCAAAGACTGTGGATTTCAGTGGAATCAATAGCCGTAGCAAATGAATGACACGTTTTCATACCCCCTTTTTCCACTTCAGAACTAGCTGCATTTGGACCGGGCTTTTATTTAGCTAATATGGTCAAGAGAAGCCCAGTTGAAAATTTCAATCTCATTTTTATATCGTTTTTGTTTTTGTTTTTGTTTTCCGCTAAATTTTATCTCGTTGGTGTCAAACTTTTATTGTTGATGCTGTGGTCACCTCAAAGAAATCAAAAGCGATGCCGTTTCGATGCTAGGCATGTAACGTAAGTCAATTGGTTAAAGGTTAAGACATTTGCGGACAGGGGCAGTGTACTGAGAAAAGGTGGTAAAAAATAATAGAATATTTTAAGGAATTAATGGCGCAAATTTAAGGGCATTACATACACTTATATGTGAAAGTTCGAATTTGTGTGAAAACACAAGAGTTGTTTAGACCTCCAAATTAAAAGATTATGGCTCGGTTAATTTTACTCTAACTTAAACTAATTGCGGAATAGAGTAAATGTGAGCGGATAAACAATAAAACTACTCTAAGTCATATTCATTAAAACACAGTAGTAAAATGAAAGTTAAAAGAGTAGGGAAGAAGAATGTAAACACAAAATAATACATCAATGTGTTATCAAAGAGAAAATCGAAGAACTCGGTGAAAAACCTCTTCGCCACCCTCCAAGCGATAAATTGATCCACTAGACAATAAGTTGGGATACATAAATAGTAAGAGACCCTTCAAACCTAATCTACCCAACCAAGCTCCTACTCCAATAAAGTTTCTCGGAATCGTGTCTTGTCTAGATTTCTAAATCCCGCAATATGCCCGATTGCATCCACCAAAGCTTGGCTTCTTCCAATGCTTCCTAGCAACACTAAAACCTCACTTGACACTCAGAATGGGTGTGATAAGTGTTTGAGCTATTAACCTCTCAAGGATTTAGAAATGGAGAGGATGGAGTTGAGGAAAACCACAATGGATTGTGTAGAGAATTGTGGGGATAACAATCTCTCATTTTCAAGGGTTGTGGCTAGGGTTTTTTCTCCGAAAGCACTCCTTACAATTTCAGTGGGTAATGAAGGTATATATAGTATGGGTGAAGGGTAAGAAAGTCACACTTAAAAATCCTCTAGATAGAATGTTTCGCGACTATCTCGTGGGAAGGCCTTATCCGCGAAACGCTCACGAAACTAACGACTTGGCACGACTCTTGAGCTTCCATTCATGTGCTTGTCATATGGCTACTTCATGGGTTAGCTTCTCGCGAGCTTCTTGCAAAATCCACTTGATCTTCAATTCAGCTTGAGTCTTCACCAACTTAATACTAAACCCAATACAATAAAATCCCACAAAATACAAGAAACAAAATTAAAACAATTACAACACTTTTTGTCATGAAATAAAGCCAACATAAAACATAGTTGTAAATCACAACTTTACAAATATAGTTGTAAATCACAACTTTACAACATGTGTTGGGGGATTTTTCTATCAAAAGTTTGGAGCTGCAACAAAAAATTATTAGAATCTAAGGTGTAATTGGTCACTTATGTCTAATTGATTTTATTTTAATTAATAAAATTGAGTATTCAAACCAACTTTGAAGCCCATGAGGAGGGATGGAGGAAGTGAAAATATGATAGAAGAATATTAGAGATCATATAGTATTATAATTAGTGGCGGCTCTAGGAATTGTTTTTAGGGTGGTTACTTAGGGATGGCAAAATGAACCCGACCCGCGGGTACCCGGTCCGACCCGACCCTAATGGGTCGGGTTTTATCCGACCCGTTTAACATTAGGGTCGGGTTTGGGTTTTCATTAAAAAACCGAGCGGGTTAATTCCGGTATTATGCATACCCGGCCCGAACCCGACCCGTATATATAATATTTAAAAAAAAAAAAAAAAAAAAAAACTAACTATAAATACTCACTTTTCTCCCAAATCCCTCGGACCCATTCTCTCACCCTCTCATTCTCTCCCAAGCCGCCTCCCATTCTCCCGCCTCACCCTCACTCTCACTTAAGCAAGATAGCCGGTGCCACTGCTTCGCCTCCCATGCTCAGATTGCCGGTGCCGCTTCTCACTTCTCCGTGCGCCGCCTGCTTGCCCACATTCGCCTCGCCGTGCTGCTCCGTTCTCCACCTCGGCTGGTCTTTCCTCCCTGGCTCCTTCACCTTGCCGCATAGGACCTCGTTAGGCACTCCTCCACCTCACAAGGCCACAACTCTCTCATCTCCCTCACCTCGTTGTGAACTCAAGCTTTTGTAGTGAAAATCGTTCTTTTTGTTCAAAGAATCAAATTTGTAATTTCCAATTTAAGTGCTATTTTGGTTGAATAGATTGACTTGTTTGATTTGACTTTGTAGGGTCTTATTGTTCAGACCTATCTTGTTTTTGCTTTTGATGTGGGGAAATATTGTAATGAAAAAAAAAAAAAAAAAAAAAAGAGGTTTTCCGATCTGTTGGTTCTTTGAGAAAATAATGGGTTTGCTTTGAGTGTTCTTTTTCCCCCCTGTTTGGTTGTCGAGAAAATCAACATTAGGCAAACTTTTTTTTTTTTTTTTTTGATTGGGCCACGGAATGGGCCCCTGAGGCCACTAAAAAAGGCGGGTCCGCTTGGAAAAAAAAATCCATTTAGTAAACGGGCCGGGTGGGTTGGGTCTTGACCAGCGGGTCGGGCCCGGATATGGAAAAACCCGGCCCTAACCCGACCCGTTGCCATCCCTATGGTTACTAAGAAACCTAAATTATACAAAATTTAATAAAGAGACAATTTGAATATATTAGTGTCACAAAAAAATACGCAAATACATGAAATATTATAATTTTTTTGTTCTAATAAAGAGAATAAGAAAAAAAAAAAAAAAAGACTAATAAAAGATAAAGTGCAAATTGAAAATGCTAATATGAGAATAATAAAGTGACTACAATAATTTCATAACAAATCTTATATAACAAGTTGTTAGCCTGTTATTGGTGGGTAAAATATGTCAATATTGAACCTAAATTATAATTAGTAACAGCTTACTATATAAGATTTATTATAAAAATTATTGTGAAAATGTTGTGGATGTAGCATTACTCTTATATTTATTGAACTCAAATTCTTATGATTTTCAAGTAAAAGTGTTCAAATTTTTTATTAAGGTGGTCAAAATAGGTTAATTTAGTATATAATATATATTTTTAAAGTATATATATACAATTTTTTCAAGACAGGGTGGTCACTGAACATATTAATTTAAAATAATTATTTATATAACTTTTTTTTTGCATGTATAATTTTTTTTTTTTTTTTGACAAGTGAGGGTGGTCCTAGGACCACCCTCACATACAAGTAGAGCCACCAGTGATTATAATACCACAAGAATGAAGATAAAGGCATGTATGCCATGCACCCTGAATTTAGGGCTTGAAGGTGACAGAAAGCTTAGATCAAAGACACAACAGAGCTTGGTATCTTTGGGGGTATCTTGTGGGTTTAGTGTGGGAAGGTCATGGAGGCCAAGGAAGAAAACTAGACAATACTATTGAACTATGAGACTCTTAAGTGTGCAATAACATTTTTAAGAGATAACAATTTTTTTTTCATCTACTAACAAAATAAGATCTAATATGTGATACTATAACATAATACAAACACTTGGCAAGTAGAGATATTTTGCCTTTTTCTTACTACATAAGAATAAACTTGACTAGCAACTCCCCACAAGACCATAGCTAAATTAAGCTACATATTCTTTTCCCAACATCAGATCTTTTGTTATCCTTATCTTATAGTACTGCTCTTTTTTGCAATGATCTAAGTTTCAACATAGTGGGCATTTCAGGGGCATTTCAATTCTTTGAGTTTTTATTACAAATATTGTAATATGTCAACTTGATATATCCTATTGTCACCCTAATACTTCACCTGTATTTAATACCTAATTTTTCTTTACCATGCAATTTTTTTCTTTACCATACATTTCAAAAGAGGTAGCTGACCTTTAAATTTGCTTTGACACTTTACTGGCCGATGTTACTGAAAAGAGAAGTCCTTGTTAACAGGAGAAAACTTTTATGGAGAAATTTGTTTCAAAGTTGTCCATAGAAAATATATTTCGAAGAGAGGGAGAAAGTGGGAAAGAAGAGCGTACAAAGATAAAGATATAAGAAAGAAGTGATGTTTAATTTATAACTACTATCAATATTGTGACTATAGTTTAGTATAGGCAATTGGGTTTTGAAGGGGTGTGTATATAAGGAAAAAAAAAGTTAAAATATTTTGTAACTACTATCCAAAAGACTGAACATTGTGTCTCTAATTTACTATAATTGACTAAACACAATGGTTCTGAAAAGTGAAAATATCATTAAAGCTTCCACCAAACAAAAAGGTACAATTGTTCGGTATTTTTAATTGTATACGTGGTATTAATTTATGTAACCACATGGTGTAATAAGGAGTGGACAACAAAAAGTTAAACGTTTCGCTTTTATATCATAAGGTCATGTTAATAGGTGCTCTTAGGGCAATTGTTAATAAATTATATTAGGAAAATTTTGACATTATTTTCATGAAAAATATAAAAAACTGTTAACAAAATTAATTACTTTTTTTTTTCCCACAAAATTCTTTTAAAAATAGTTCCAAAACCAATAATCTTAGAGCATTTTTTTTTAACATTTCCCGATATTATATATAGATATAGAAAATAAGAAAGATATTAACGATATTCCCATGTGAAAATGATGTTGTACTAATCAAAATTTGATGTTAGGAATATTTCTATGTAAAAAATTGATGTTGTACTAATCAAAATAGGTGAGATGATAGCCCAAATTAAATTAATGAAGCCACTTTGCTTGAATTCTCAATTAATAATGTAATCATACTTGCCTACTATTTTGACCATTCTCACCACTAGAGCACTAGGCTCAGTGTGACGAAACAATATGTTTGTAGCATGATTTTCGAATATGCAAAAGGTAATTTGATATTTTCATTGTTGTACCGTATCATTCATAGCATGGCATGCGTCTAAAAAGACTGTATTGGCAGGGCAATCGGCCCAAAGGCTTAAGTGACATTGCAGATTGACCAAACCCAAATTAATTCGCCACTATCAAAAAAGTTTTTGTAGTACCATTTCATCTCAGATATGAATCCTCTGCATATATAGAACTTGCCGATATTTTTTTTTGCTTCTCAAGGTCATAAATTGATGCTAGAGAAATTATTGGACCGACTTGAATGTCGAATCCTAAAGTGGAATTCCCAGTAGGCCAAACTAATCACACAGAAAAATTGAGGCTTTGTTAATTTATTAAAGTTATAGAACATGCGTAGTCCTAGCCCAACTTTAAATGAGAACTGGCTTATTTGGACCGGGCTTTTAAGTAGCTAATATAGTCTAAGCCCAGGGGAAAACTTTAATCGGGCCTGCTACTAGAGGTTCTTCCTCAATTACATTCATCCCGGGCCCACAATAGATCACTGGTTCATTTTTCTATTGTTTTTGTTTTTTGTTTTCCTCTCAATTTTATCCCGTTGGCGTCAAACTTTTATTGTCGATGTTGTGTTCACCTCAAACAAGTCAAAAGCCATGCCGTTTCAATGCTAAGCATGTAATGTAAGTCAATGGTTAGGACATTTGTGCACAGGGGCAGTACGTAGTGTACTGAAAATAGATGGAAAAAAAATAATTGAATATTTTAAGGAGTTAATGGTGCAAATTTAAGGGCATTATATACACTTGTATGTGTTGGGGGATTTCTTCTTTCAAAAGTTTGGATTCGCAACCAAAAATCATCAGGATTTGAGGTGTAATTGATTACTTATGTCTAAATAATTTTATTTTAATTAATAAAGTTGAATATTCGAACCAACTTTGAAGCCCATTAGGAGGGATGGAGGAAGTGAAAATATAAACAAATCCCTCTTCTAGGAAATATGCTAAATACCTGCACTCCCAATGCTCCCTTCTCTCTTTTTTTGGTTGTAACAAACCATTCCCAAATGCAAACTATTTATGGTAGCTGTGATCCCACTGCTCTACCTAACATCAACCAGAATCCGGACTATTCACACTGTGAGTTCCATTAGATCACTCAGTTGAAGCATTATTCTTGGCAAATGTTATCTTATATGCTCTCTCTCTCAAGGACACAAATATGCATGCCCATATTTTATGTTTAGCTTTATTCCCTCATGAAACTAAATTCTTCGGTGATCTAAATGATCCAAGGCCCAAACCAATAGAAACAACATTGAAGAGAGGTGTTTGAGTCTGAGATGAGAAAGAGTAGAGAACAGAATGGGAGAATAAAGTAACGGTGATAAACAGAGCTAGGGACCAAATTATCTTTAAGGACTAAGTTTGTTAATTTTTAAAAATCTTGCACCTAGTTCGTATTAGTCCAAATCTCAGGATAGTTTATTGGAATTTACCCTTATAATTAAAGGAAAAAAAAAATAGAAAAAGAAAAAGAAGAGCATTCCAGGACACTGAGTCATTCATCACATGTAAAACTTGGCCTCAGGGTAGCTGAGTCCCAGACTCCCAGCAGAAGTGAAACACTTCCATTAAACAAGGTTCCTAATATTCCACCGACAAATTTAGCTGAAGGTTTAGCCACAATTCCTATTCGAGCTCCACCAATATGTCATCGTCTACTCATAAATAGAAAGTGAAATATTTTCATGTTTCCTTTGATACATGCATGCAATTTGTATGGTCAATCCCAATGCGTATATTAATTTAGGAAAATGCTAACGAGTGCCATTAGGTAATAGTTAACAATCTATTTTAAGAAAATTTTGACACAACTTTTATGAGAAATTAAAAAAGTTGTCAAAATATTAATTTTTTTCCCATAAAATATATTTTTAAAAAATTGTTAACCAATACCCTAAAGGCATCCGTTAGCATTTTACTTAAGAGTAAACATTCGGTCAAGCTGTGGCGTAAAACCGATGTTTTACGCCAGCTAATAGGAGGCTGCCACGTCATCTCCCGCTTGCCCGAACTCTCTCCTCTATTATTTTTCTCTCACTCTCTCACTTCCACCAGGGGTTTTTCTCTCTCTGCCTCCCTCTCCCTGACGCTCCTCTCAACCCCAACTGTGCCTCCAAAGACAGACCATTGCTCCACCTCACCGGTTTGACAAGAGCGGGCTTGGTCTGTCGGATTACCCTAAAACCCACAAATCTCTTTCCCCACTACCGCCCACACTATTCTTTGAAACCCACACTATGCTCTGAATTCTTCTAAAAGCGGTAGATGGTGTCAATCAACCGCTTGTTTCCCTAAGGTAGTTATTCTGAAATTCATTGTCAAAGAATCTATTTAGCGGCTTTGTGCGTGTGTTTTTGATAATGGGAAATGTAATGGTTGCAGAATTATGCTTATTAGTTCTAAGTCCGGAATTTTATGAGTTTTAATTAAAATTCAGTTTTTATATTGCCTGCATTTTTTGTCTATTGTATCAAAATGCTTAAATCCTTGTAATTTGTATTCAAAGGGTTATTATTAGTCCTAATGATGAAAGTTAAAACCTTTGAACAAAAATCCAGTTGGAGTTTTGTAGTTTCAAACCGCCAGATCTGTCTCTACAATGCTAGGTACGTGTAGTTCTTGTTTTCTCTATGCTTTTCACTCCAATGGGTCTTCTAGGTTTTGCTAAAGATAAGATTTTTTTTTGATCAGTTTTTATTTGGGCTTTTCTAGTTGGGTTTTTAAACTAGGAAAGTTATGAATTTTCTCTGTTAAGTGCTTCACATTTGGTTCTGCGGGTGCTTCAAAAAGACTTTTAGCTTGTGTAACTTTGGAATATGTATGATTCATGTTTGTTCTCATGTTCTTGTGTAGCTTCGGATGTTTTGGTTAATTCATTTATTTTGTGTTGGTGATTTTACCTCTCTTTTCTTCATTCTTGTTTTGGCCTTTTTTGGGGTTTTACAATTTATATCTCTGGAAATGAGTAGCTCAATGTTTGTCCTTTACAGCCCCAATGGCTGCGAACTTCATTTGTTTTTTGCTTTTCTTGTTGGGTTGTTTCCTTTTTCTCTTTTTTGTTAATAAAAAAGAAAACTTGTAGTTTCTGGGAATGTGCTAATTTATCTTTGTTTTGTGTTCCACTAAGCTTTTCTGCTGGACTAGTGGGTTAATCTTTGCTGTGCTTTGTTTTGGTAACATTTTTATCTATTTTGCTTGGGGTTTTTGACTATGTTTTTCCTTATGTTTTTGTTTGTCTTAAAAAAAATTGCAGGAAAATGGGGTTAATCTCCAGAAAGATTTTCCCAGCATGTGTGTTTGTTGTCTTGCTTTGAGATCAAGCTCTCGACAACCCGTTAAGTGATACAAAAAACTGCTTGCAGAAATCTTTCTAAAGTCTCTTGTGAGTATCTTTTTCTGATCTGTTGCTAAAATGTGTTAATTTTTTAGTATTCCTATGGTTTAATTTCTGATAGTGTAATATAAGCCTATAAGGTGCTATGTCTATGGTGTGGTTGAGCTTACGGACATCCAAGGTAGCTAAGCCTTGATTAAGATTAAATCTAACTAGTGGTTGTCAATGTGACTATTAGATTTTGTAGTACTAGTGTCACCGTGGCTTATGCTCTTATTTAACAAAAGTTAGTTGTAGTGCCTGAAAGTTCAAAAACGTGTACAAAAACACTTTTTGAACGTTTAGACCCCCAAAAACCAACTTAACCAACACAAGCAATATGTCAAACAACTAGTGTGCGGAAACTTAACATATGCTATAATCTGAATTGGTTAAACAACTATCTAAGCCATAACAAAATAAACCACAAAGAGATAATGTAAAGGCGGAGATAGAGAGGAAGGAAGATGCAAACTATAACACCAGGATGTGTTATCGAAGAGGAAACCGAAGACCTCGGCGAAAAACCTCTCCGCCGCCCTCCAAGCGGTAATCAATCCACTAGAAAATACAGTTGGGATACAAGGACAAACAATAGACCCTCCAAGCCTAATCTACCCAATGCACCTAAGCCCTCCAAGCTTCTTGCTCCAACGAGGTTGCGCCGAACCTTTTTCTTTTCTAGCTTTCCGGATTCCGCTACTACACCGTAGCATCAACCAATGAAGATTGGCTCCTTCCTAATCGTTTCCCAGAACTCCAAACGACCGACTCACGAGAGATGATAATGGTGAGAACCAGGTTTGGTATAATGCCTCTCAAGGATTTGACAATGGAGAGGAAGAGAGTGAGGGAATTTGATGAGACTCTAAGGTAGAGATTGTGGGTGAAACAATCTAGTTTTTCTTTAGGGTTTCTCTCTCAAAATTCTCTCTGAAGCTCTCTTTCAATCGTGGGTTAAAAGGGTATTTATACTTTGGAGTGAAGAGGAATGTGAAACGTCGGGTTTTTCCAAAACGGGGTGGCTCGCGGCTTGACCTCGCGGCTTGACTAAGTCGCGAGTTCCAATCGCGAGAATAACCGTATGGCCGATTGTCTGTTTTGTCCTCAGTGTGCTCCGGCTAGCATGACTTCATCTTCCAAAGATGCTTGCACACGTGTGCGGTTCTCGCGGGTTGAAGCCGCGAGTCCAGCCAAGTCCCGGCCCGCGACACTGTTTTCTTGCACACTCTTGAGCAATCTTCACTCTATCTCACTCACTACCCTTACAACAATCCCACCTAAATACGGGGTTACTAAATGTTGAATTACAAGCAAATTTGCCACGGAATAAAGCCAATTAGATGGTTGAATAAATTCAACCTTACGATGCCATTATATTCCCATGACTAGGACAATATGCTTCCTTCTTTGAAGCAAAGATTATGCATGTCTTTTTCGCATATCACCCTTGGAATGGCTTTTTTTTAAAGAAAAGCTGGCCTTGACCTTCGCTACCATTTGTTTGTTTTGGAATGCTAGCCCTCTGATTGGATCATTGGATCTCGGAATAGGATCTCAAAACTGGTTAATATGCTTAAGAATGATGCTAGTCTTTGAAGCAAATATGTGCGTTGTCTCATCCTTGAGTGACATAAATGTGTCTATATTTTATCTTTCATTATCCTTCTTTCCACAAGTTTTTCCTTTTTTGTTTGGTCAAAGAAAGCTTGAGTCTTTAGTCCTACTCTATCTTAGTTATATAGGAAATTAAATTGAGTTTAAGTATTATGAGTTTGATACTTAGCTACTTGAAGTGTTTCTTAATAGATCTTTTGCCTGGAAATTTAGTCTATTTTACTATTTCCACCTATCAATAACTAGAAAAATGAACAAAATATGTGGCGGGATGGCCCTCCAAATGAAAGAAAAATTGTTATGTTATGTGAATATGCTGTAAAAAACCTGGTTCGGATCCCAAAGGTATGGTCTCTAAATTTGTTGTTCTACTTGTGTCTCCCAGAAAAAGTGACTTTCATTGAAATTAGTGAGCCCAGTGCTGAATATTTTTGGTACTTTTTTAAACAGTTAAGAAGTATCTTGAAGAAAGGTGCTACAAAGAACTGCAAGTTGAGCACATCAAGTTCATCAATATTGTGCGGGAAAGGTTTATGAGACTGGCGGTCGAGGCAAAAGCAGCCAAAATTGAGAGGGACAATGCATGACAAATGGAAACAGAAGCATTAGAGCGGGAATGGATAGCCAAGCGCAGATCCGAGAAGTATAGAGTCGCAGCTGAATTCTTTGAGGAGAAAGTGCACAAGTTTAGGATTGCTTTGATTACGTCTTGGGTTATGATTGGGTTGTATTTTGTTGTTCTCGCATAAGTTCTACCATTAAGAAGTATTGTAGAAATATATTTTTCTTTTGGATACATAAACTTCAACATTTACCTTTAGCGACCACTTGTATGATTCAAAAATTGTTTTGAATGGAAGATTTTGCTTAGGTATTATCTTATTCATTACACTTCGGCCTCAACTTGCATCCTTACAGAATTTGTGAATGCAAGTTTTAGGTTCCTATTGAGGGAAATAAATCATTGCCCATGACTATGTATTTAATTAGGGCTCTTGTTCTAATAGCCTTGTAATCAAAGTATACATTTCAATAAAGTTTTGTTCATTATTGGATAAAACTCTTGCATCAATTCATGACTGTATGGGCAACATCAAAATTGTTCAATTTGAAACATTACAAGAAATTAGAAATATAAAGGCACACAATCAATTACAGTTTAGTAGTAAAACTAATATATAAAAAATAAATAAAAACTAAATTTTATTACATTCTTCTTGGTTTTTACTCTAAATCCTTGTAAAAGTTTTTGTAAATGAACAATGAAACTACCCTAGGAGTCAAAATTATAAAATACATTCAATGTTTCAATGATACTTAAAATTAGCCTATTGACAACAAGATAGGGCTTCAATACATCATGGAATGCTTGTAACAGTTCTACTTTGAAAAAATTCATTACAACCGAGAAGCCCATCTTTGATAGAGCTACTATTTTCTGGCAGAGCACCAAAACTTCATATTCTTAGCAATTTTTATGTCAAGATTTATTCTTGCATTCCAGATTAGACGTAGTGGCCCATTGTTCTAGCTCCATTTTTGACGGTTTCTCCACCATCCGACCAAAAAGCTGGAAAAAAACAAGCACTCCATTGCTTTGCATTAGCCTAAGTTGAGTTCAAGATACATGGTGCTTCAATTGATCATGGAATGTTTCAAAAGCATTGCCATCAAGTGCAAAACCGACAACACCTCATACCAAGCATTAGACATGCCGATTTCCTGCAAAAGTATTGATCCATATAAAAACATCAATTCCACTAAACGGAGGAGGGATGTAATGACAACTAGAAATCAAAGGCAGAACATAAATTTGAAAATTGATAGATTAGTCCTATACTCCCACCTTTGCGTCATCCTCCCGATTTGCCCATACAAATTGTACCTTGTATTGTAGATGGCTTCCTGCAAATAACAGATAAGCGCCACTATTATGAATTATCCAAAACAGTTAAAACATTCAAATCATAGTGGCACTAATACACGCTTTTCCATCTTTAACTAGTCCTAAAAGAACAGGCAAGTAATCTTCCAGAGCTCGTTGAAGATCAGCTAAGGTTGAACCTCCTACAAACAACAAAATTATCCAATGTTTCAATAAGTGAGGTCTCACAATTAGTAAAGCAATATCAAGTTTTTTCTATAACGATACGAGTTCTCGGAGCAGATAGGCGCTCCACTAAATTCTTGGACAAGTGATCACCCAATGAGTGGGAGAAATCAACAGGTTTAGGAATCCAAAACCAGGAACATACACAAAACATCCCAATATTCCCTGTCCTCCTCAAACATCCACAGGTTTGATAAACCCATAAACCCGAAAAAACCCATCAATAATGTTTTCTCTTCTCAAAATCACACCCAAAGAATAACAATTCAAAGACTAATAATATTAGCACAAAACCCAAAATTAGCACAAAACCTCAAGCTATTAGTAATGAGCAATATTAGCACAAAACTAGCAATACCTTAACCCTTAAACTCCAATTCCAAAACCCAAAATCCCAAACACAACTCAGATCTGAACCCATAAACCTAGAAAACAGAAAAACCCATCAATAATTCAAAATCCAAATTGAGGAAAAGGGAAAATCATGAAAAACAAACCTTTGCATCGTGGCTCACGGCGGCTCCGGTTTGTTTCCAAGCTCCACGCACAGCTCCGGCCAACTTTGTGGCGGTGAGCTCCAGTGTGTGGTGTGGTGGAGGTTTGGGCAAGCAAAGGACGGTACAGCCCCGGAGGAGGAAGCAGAGGGCACGGAGAGAACTCTTTCTTCTTCTCCTCGTTCGCTCCCGAGCGATCCGTGGGGCGGTGGTGGAGGTTCGGCGTGAAGGAAGCGGAGGAAGCGGAGGAATGGCGTGAAGGAAGTAGAGGAAGCTGTGAGCGTGAACTCTTTTTTTTTTTTTTTGAGTTCATATTGTTTCTTTAGGTGAACTCTGACGTGGCAAACATCTATTGGCTGGCGTAAAACACTAGTTTTACGCCACGGCCTGATAGAATGTTTTCTCTTTACTTAATACCATCGTTCATAGTATAATACATGCGTCTAAAATTTAGGCCGAAGGCTTTTAGTGATACTATAGATTGACCAAACCCAAATTCGCCACTATTAAAAAAGTGAAATTCCCAGTTGGCCCAACTAATCACATAGAAAAATTGAGGACTTTTTAATTTATTAAAGGTGTAGAACATTTGTAGTCCTAGCCCAACTTTAAATAAGGAATGGGCTAAGGTTGATATAAAAATGGCCCAAAGACTGTGGATTTCAGTAGAATCAGTAATCTTAGCAAATGAAAGACACGTTTTCATACCCTTTTTCCCCTTCAGAACTAGTTTCATTGGACTGAGCTTTTAAGTAGCTAATAATATAGTCAAAGCCCGGTTGGAAATTTCAATCTTACTTTTCTATCGATTTAGTATGTGTTTAGGATCTATGATTTGACCCATGTTTTGCATTTATGTTTCGAAAATGCTTGGCACGCTATCTGTTGAGAAAAACGCAAGCTGAAAGTCGAGGAAATGCAAGCTGAAAAGAGCTGAAATGCAAGCAATACGCACCGTTTCATTAATCCAAACACGTGTTTTAGTACTGTTCTTGGACACCAATCTCATAGAGACGCACCGTTTCATTAAAATGGTCAAGGCTCTTGCGCTGTTCATGCTAGTTTGCAAGTTATGTGAACAACGGTGTGCTCAACTCTAATGAAAATACTACGCAGCTTTGTTCATTGCACAAGCATTAGTTGGAGAATTTTGAGATCAAAATGGTGCGCAACTCTCAACGGCTCTTTTCATTCTCTTCTTCTGGGATCTTTTCTCTCAACCACCATGGCAGAATGCCTTCAAGGCTCTTCAATGAGAAGTCCGAATCATCTTCAATGAGTTGCACCTACCCACCAACCACAAAACCATCAAAACAGAGCATGCATGGTACAAGCAAACCCATTACGCGGAACTCTCTGAAAAGATCCCCTCTGTTCTTCATCATCGGTAGCTCACCTTTTCTCTGCTTGGGACATCGTTGCCGCCACTGTGGGTCTCTGCATTCACCAAGAAGTTGTGTCTAACTTCTCATGCTCTCTGATCTGTTGGTGTATTAATGTATTATTTTCCATGAGGCTTCATCAATCTGTGGTTTTTTGTGTTCAACGTTTGTGTGGTTTTTGTGTTCAACGTTTGTGTGTGGTTCTTTACAATTTTCCATGACACTAGTATGTGGATTTCTTGATCCTTTGTGTAATACCATTGTGTCTCTTCCTACCTCTGTTGTATTTGGATATATGTGAGTTTACTTTGCATTTTTCATGTGGGCATCCTAATTGAAAAATGATATGCACATGAGCTGTTTGTTGAAATGCCTCAATGAGTATAGAAGGAAGTTGTAACAAAAATGGTTAAGAAGAAATCGAAAGGACGATGGTAGTAATGATCCGAGAGCTGACTGGAAAGAACCTAAGGAACTACAAGCTTTTTGTGAGTTCTCAGGTCTTTGCTCAAGTCATAGACAACAAGAGGAAAGGAGGATTTTTGACCAAAACTGGGGTTGATGCGGTGATTGAGTAGTTGGGTGCCATGGGAAAAGTGGTGACTCACCTGTAGATTAAAAAAAAATGGAATCATCTCAAAAAAGGGTGGAAGTAGTATAACGAGTGTTTTGACAATGGCACTGGGTTGGGTTATGATGCTAGAACTGGGGATGTTTGAGGCCGGTGATGAGTGGTGGACCCGAAAGATTGCGGTTAGTTCACTTTATATAATTGTGAAAATCTTTATTGTCTACAACTTTATATTATTGTGTTCTAATTACTGGTTGTTCATATGTAGGCATGTCCTAATGCAAAAACCTTTAAAAATAAAGGTTTGCCGAATTGTGACTTCCTGAACATCATGTTTGGAGGCACGGTTGCATCGGGGAAAAATGCGTTTTGCATGAGCGATCAAATACCAAAGGAAACCACCGAAGGGTCCAGGGACTCCGTTGATAGCACGAACTTTGTTGACCCCCAATGTGAACCCTTTGTGAATGTTGACGCAATGGAGGTTGAAGGTCCATTATCGTCGAGGGCAAGATTGGTAGTGACTAAGGGGAAAGACTTGGCAACCAGTGTCCACCTTTTCAAGCCAATTTGCAAGAAATCAAGAAAAAAGCGTTCAATTGCGCAAGAGATGTCCGACTCTTTGAAAAGCATCTCGGATGTTATTGTTGAAAGTAGAAGTGTAAGTACACGTATGGATATTGCTTCCACAGCAACTAGTCAAGTTAAAGCAATTCTGGACATGGTGTTGAGTCTTCCTTGGGTGCACTCGGGTCATTACCTTCATCCTGCTCAAAGACCTTCTACTTCATGGAAAAAGAGTGGGGTAGGCACATGTGTGCGGCACTTGGTGATGACAAGGACATCCAACTGAAGTGGCTAGAAAAAGAGTACCAAAGGCACCTTGAATTTCATTTTTAGTGAAGGAAAGGGGATTGTCTCGATAGGAACACAGGCTTGGTGTAGTAATTGGATTTTCGGTGTTGTACTTGTTGCACTATTTTTTTTTTTTTATTGGTAGAAACTAAAGCTTACCATGAGTTTCACATGTAACGAATATATAAAAATGCATAAATCAAAGGTATTACAATCAAGTTTTTAAAGCCCTCGATTACGCTTACTAACAATACAATAATAAATGGTATTACATTATTGAAGTTTGTGAATCATCGATTAAGGTCCCCACAAAATAATTTCCATAATGTTAATGGTATTTTCAACCACACTAACTTGCTTCAGCTCCAAAAATAATGGTCACCATAATCGATTATCATTTGCACATATCGATGTTGTGATATTGTCATGAACCTGTTTCATCTCAGGTTTGTCCAACATTGAGATTGCATGTGCCATTGTAATGACCTCTCTCACTATGTCCAGATGTGCCCCCAGTAGATCCGGAACGTTCAATGTCATTATTTATCTCATGTGCTCTAACGAAATTGCGAAGAACCATTGTAGCAACAATGATGCGACCTTGAGTGCGTATACAAAAGGCTGACATATTTCTCAAAATTTTCCATTTACGCTTCCAAACTCCAAAAGTTCGTTCTATGACCAAACGGAATGATGAATGGAGATAATTAAATGGTGTAAGGAACCCTTTCCTCATAGGGTACTCTGAATCAACCAGATAATACTTTCCTACAAATGAACACGTTTATTACATTAAGATTTTCACTACATTAATACATACTTTAGTACAGTAATTAAACCGCATATTTACAAGCCAGGTGGAGCTTTTAGGAAGTTGTAATTCTCATTATTGAGGCAACTTAAAAAAATCCTCGTGTCATGCACTAACCCTTCCCATCCAACACATGCGAATGTGAACTTCATGTCAAAGTCACATGCACACATGCAATTTGTTGTGGTGATCCCCTTCCTACCATAGTACAGGTGTTGCTCATCAATCGGTACGACCACGGGGGCGTGGACTCCATCAATCGCACCAATGCAACCCTAACCATTGCCACAAAAATACCATGTGAAATGAAATACGTGATATTGGAAAATAAAGATAATTTGAATAAAATCAAGTCAAGTTACCAAATTCACAAAGTACCTTGAAATGTGGCCAATATCGATCCAATCTGAATATGTTCTGGCACGTCCCGAAATGTACGATCAGCAAGCTTGATAATGTCCGTTGCCATAACGTTGGATAACAATGTAACTACCGTGGCCACGTGTCGATGCACTGTCTCACCCGAAAGTTGAAATCTATCTTGCACCATTTTGTTACCCTCGGCATGACCAAGTACCACCAATGTCATTGCCAGAGACTCTTCCAAGCAAACTCTTCTGATACCGTTATATCCATATCTTTGCGCAGATGTATTACACAATTGTCCAAACACATGACTTGACATTCTAAACTGTCTTCGACATTTCTTCTCATTTCCAGTTAATATGTACTGTACCCATTCATACCTTGTTTGTATATTCGTATGCAATGGTACTTTGGTCATATAGGTCTCCACGTAAGCTAGATATGCACACATGGCTAGATATGCTACGAGTACAATGTCGTCGCTCGGGTAGAAGTCTGCGTCCCCGCATATGTTACCGACTTTAATTGCATGTACAAATACGAATATGATACTATAATATGTAGGCTAAAAACAAATTGTTACATTTTATTGAATATTAGTATTAGGCTCAAACTATGGTGGTACCAATAAATTAATAATCCTAAGCATATGCTTTCACTATTTCATCCAAGATTTCTAAAAATTGTAGATTCACATCTAGAGGGGAAAGTATAGAAACTCACTGCTGGAAATCAAATGAGTCGTTTAGCAAATCCATCGTTTTGTATAACTTGGATCGCTTTACAGCTATTGAACAATGACCTGTATGAAGTCGAGCTTAAAATTCAAAGCCTTGAAAGTGTTAAGATATCAAATGCTAGAAAACCAAGAAGAAATAATAAACAGAAAATAGTATAAGCACTGGCTATAGAACAAATAATAGACATTAAAACCAGTTGATTAAACTGCTAAACCACAAGCACAAGGTGGAACTATACTAAAAGAATTATATATCAACTTTGGAAGTGTTAATTAGTTCTTTTTTACAGTGTGTTATTCTTTGGTAGTTTTATAGGTTCTGTTTTGGAAATGTTATTGTTTTTTTAATTTTTGGGAAGAAAGTGACTAGTTTATGAGAGCAAGTGAATAGTAGTGGAGGCATTCAAAAGTTGAGTGTCAAATTCACAGGCTTTAATTGTCAAAGCAACAGACAGAGATGACTTTTAAAGTGAAAAAGGAAAACCAAACTGATGCCTTAGAGTGCATTATTGGAAAATAAAGCATGGTATACTTTTGAAATTGTGGGTCAATTACATCTAAATGGGCATTTGCAATCTGCACCCCAAATATCAAAATTCTGCAATCAATACTAAACTATGAAATCATTTGCGGTGCATATCCTTAATTACAACAAAAACAAAATTTGTGAGCACTAACCAGCATCTGAATTTGAGGTTAATCTAATATTTTGGAAATTAACTTGGATGGTGGAAGGACATTACAAATTAATCTCAAGTTAATTTTATTTACCAAAACCTTCACAAACCCTGTCCAACAATAATGCCACACTAGAAAACCCAGAACAAAAAGGGGGGCCAAAAACCCTTTCTCATTTGAAAGTCAAAAACCAAAAAATTTTATATCTCGGTCTCAAAACCCAACATTAAAACCCACATGAAGCTTTATGCCCTCATTAAAAACCTACAAAATCCCTCACTTTCATCAAAACCCACCACAAAAAAAAATTAAAAAAAATTAAAAATTCAAACTTTTATACTATTCTCAAAAAACCCGGATGCCCAAAATCCCCAACCAACTTTCCACAATCAATTCACAAACCCCTTTTTTTCTTGTCTGTGTTTCCCACTTAAAAAGCAAGGAAAATACACAACATGTACCCCATTTCCTTTTCCCTAAACCTATCAGAATATGATTATTCAGCAAGAAAATAAATCAAATGAAAGATTGTAATGCTTATGAAAGATGAAAAAAAACAAATAAAAAAATAAAAGCAAGAAAGGGCATAGAGAGATTTCCAATAAAGAGAAACCCAGATGAAGAAACATGAGAAGTGATAACAGAACTTGAAAATAAAGGCTTTTTGTTTTGAGTTTTGATATCACTTACGATTCTGACGAGAGAAAAGGCTTGAGTTTGGTCTAGTTGTTGTTTGCTGACTTTAGAAAAGTGTTTTTTTTTTCCTAAAAGTGTTTCTGTGTGTCTCTTATTTATAAGCCTCATGCTCCTTTCTAGTTTTTGAAAGCACAAACTTCAAACTGAATAGAAATTGACCCAACCAATGGCCTATCAATTCGTTATGGCTAGTGAAAGGTGGTGTTGAGTAAAGAGCTGATAATGAATTCAAAAACCATGCCTAGCCACTCAATAAAATTTTGGTAGCCAGAGTGAAAATTAAAAGAAACTAGTATACTCACAGACACAGCACACTTTTATTATGTAAGTTATATTCCATTAAGAGTAAATTGGCTAGAAAGAACATACGGACTAAAATATAAGTGAAAATTTATAATTAGGAAGAGATTCTTATACCTATATCTCTAATTAACTAGCTAGGAATTAATCATATAGTGTTGATGCTTTCTAAAGTGTTAGAGGGTCTAAAAGGTAACCAAGCACAACACTGGTGATGGCTACCATACAAACAAATAGAAGAGGAAATCCGACTCTTGAGAGTCTCCTCCGATCTGTCCTCTTCTACTCAATTCTGCCTGCAAGATATGGAGAAAGAAAAACGCAAATGCCTCATTAAAGAAGTAATGACATGTTTAATACAAAGTAAAGCGATAAGATAGTCATTAAGGGGGGTAAGTGAAGCATTTGCACATCATAGAAAAAGTTGGCTAATAAATGGCTGCAATCAGTCAAGCGCGCACCACTGAGTTCAATTTGTATAGTTTAATATGTAATACTATGCTATATATAATGTTATGAAACAGACCAGTACAATATTGACTCTCTCTTTTGTTGTTTTTGAATTAAAGGTACCACCTGCTCTTTAGTTACTTGAAAAGGCACACCACGGTGGTTGCAAATGAAGCTCACATTTAGCAAAGCCACGCCATCTATTAATATTTCATAGAGATACACTATACATTCTAATACAAAAACCTTGTATGCATAATAATAGGATCTTCTCCCACAGACAAAGTAATGAGTTTCTCGAAATCACAAACTCAGCACCATGTAAAAAAGATAAATTAAAGGCAGTTCTAGAAGAAAAGTTCTCCAAATTTGGGTCAAAAATATAATTTCCTTTCATCTAAGTCATTTTTCTTAGAGGTGCTATTAAAAATTTAAAAGTACTCAAAGCTATACCATCCTTCTTCTTTTTTTTTGAAAAGCAAAGGAGGAATTCATGGATGCTGAAAAGAAATTGGGGACAAGTGAGTTGCTGGTCTCTACAGAAAGGGGCGGGACCTAAAACATTTTAATAAACTTAATACTCACCGATATGCGGATAGTGAACATATAAGTTGATAAATCCCGTTGCACTAGGAGGGGGAAAAAAGAAGCATTGCAATGCTTATGGCGTAACTCACCGACTTTAAGCATACCAAAAGAAACTATAAGAAAAGAATGGAGTTCAAGAAGTTACAAGTTTCTCTTTGTTAGGCTCTTATATCTGAATGCTTGAACTCCTCTCCTCTGTTAGCTTTGAAATGGTAACTTTAGCCTGCAAAGGAGATCCAAAGACTTGATCGTGATAGAACAAGACACCAACCGTTTCCTAAACATATTTATTATTATAAATTTTATAAAACAACAAAATTGAACTGATATCAAAATACCATATAAAACAAAGGAAATATAAATGGTCATTTCGCAAATGATAACTGCTCTAACTAATCAATTTGTAATGCAAAAAGAAGAATCCAATAAGCTCCTCCCACCCACTCATACAGACTCAAGATAAGAGAGAGTAAAGAATTTGATATAATCGGGGAACAAATAACACACAGTCATCCCCATCACCACAAAAGTTTGCAAGTTCCAAATATTACACAATCCTCTTTGTAGAACAAACAATAAGGGCCTGAGCCAATAAGGATTGGAAAATTAAAAATTCCTTAGGGGTCTTTATTCCATACACATTTCAATTTGGGTACGCGATCCAAATGCAATTCTTTCAATGGAATGACAGTTACATCATGCATTTCTTTAGTATCTAGCTCCTGCAGTTGAAATACTTCTTGTAGTGAACCACATACACGCATTCAAATATTCAATGCACAAACACATTCATTTCAACGAGAGACAATATATTAACTAAAGCATCAAAATTTATTACCTACATCCAAAGCTTTCTATAAGCTCTAAAACATTTAGCATACAAATGCATAAAAAATTAACATCTTTTTCCTGATATATACAGATCCAATAATATCAACCTAAGAGAAATATCGAACACGTGATTCAAAAAAAAAAAAAAAAAACTAAAAACAAAACATATTTTCAATTTCTTAGGATCCAAACAGCTTATTGAGAAAATTACCTCAAAGATCTCACAAACAAAGCAAGGGCAGAAAAAATAGGCATCCCTAATGAACAAAATGTTGCAGCAGACTTATTGACAAAACCAAAAAACAACCAAAGCACACAGAACATGCTTCAACAATTATATATATCCCATGACTTCTTCTTTCCAATCATAAATGAGCATCATCAAATTTTACCACAAATAACAGTGCATAACCATCAAAAATACAAAAAGTCAACTAAAAGAGGCATTGGGAAAACATATATAAATATACCAAGAAGTTGACATAGGAATGATGAGAATTATCTTACATACACACCCATGGTAAGCTTTAGTTTCTACCAATAAAAAAAAAAGAAAAAAATAGTGCAACAGGTACAACACTAAAAATCCGATTACTACACCAAGCCCATGTTCCTATCAAGACAATCCCTTTTCCTTCACTAAAAATGAAATTCAGGGTGCCTTTAGTACTCTTTTTCTAGCCACTTCAGTTGGACGTCATTGTCATCGCCAAGTGCAGCAAACATGTGCCTACCTCGCTCTTTTTCCATGAAGTAGAGGGTCTTGAACAAATGAAGGTAATGACCCGAGTGCACCTCGGGAAGACTCAACACCATATCCAGAATTGCTTTAACTCGAGTAGTTGCTGTGGAAGCAATATCCATACATGTACTTACACTTCTACTCTCAACAATAACATCCGAGATGCTCTTCAAAGAGTCGGACATCTCTTGCGAATCGAACGCTTTTTTCTTGATTTCTTGCAAATTGGCTTAAAAAGGTGGACACTGGTTGCCAAGCCTTTCCCCTTAGTCACCGCTGGTCCCGCCCTCGACGATGATGGACCTTCAACCTCCATTGCGTCAACATTCGAAAAGGGTTCACATTGGGGGTCAACAAAGTCTGTGCTATCAACAGAGTCCCCAGACCCTTCGGTGGTTTCCTTTGGTATTTGACCGCTCGTGCGAGATGCATTTTTCCCTGATGCAACCGTGCCTCCAAACATGATGTTCAGGAAGTCACGATTCGGCAAACCTTTATTTTTAAAGGTTTTTGCATTGGGACATGCCTACATGTGGACAACTAGTAGTTAGAGCACAATAATATAAAGTTGTAGACAATAAAGATTTTCACAATTATGTAAAGTGAACTGACCGCAATCTTTCGGGTCCACCACTCATCACTGGCCTCAAACATCCCGGTTCCAAAGCATCATAACCCAACCCAGTGTCATTGTCAAAACACTCGTTATAATGCTTCCACCCTTTTTTCAGATAATCCCATTTGTTTTTAATCTGCAGGTGAGTCACCACTTTTCCCATGGCACCCAACCGCTTAATCACCGCATCAACCCCAGTTTTGGTCAAAAATCCTCCTTTCCTCTTGCCATCTATGACTTGAACAACACAGAACTCACAAAAAGCTTGTAGTTCCTTAGGGTCTTTCCAATCGACTTTCGGATCATTACTACCACAGTCCTTTGATTTCTCCTTAATCATTTTTGCTACAACTTCCTTTTATACTCATTGAGACATTTCAACAAACAAATCATGTGCATATCATTTTTCAGTTAGAATGCCCACATGAAAAATGCAAAGTAAACTCACATATATCAAAATACAACAGAGGTAGGAAGAGACACAATGGTATTACATGAAGGATCAAGAAACCCACATACTAGTGTCATGGAAAATTGTAAAGAACCACACACAAACGTTGAACATAAAAACCACACACAAACGTTGAACACAAAAAACCACAGATTGATGAAGCCTCATGAAAAACAATACATTAATACACCAACAGATCGTAGAGCATGAGAAGTTAGACACAATTTACCCGTGAATGTAGAGACCTATAGTGGCGGCAACGATGTCCCAAGCAGAGAGAAGGTGAGCTGCTTGATGAAGAAAAGAGGGGATCTTTTCAGAGAGTTCTGCGTAATGGGTTTGCTTGTACTGTGTGTGCTCTATTTTGATGGTTTTGTGGTTGGTGGGTAGGTGTAGCTCATTAAAGACGATTCGGACTTCTCATTGAAGAGCCTTGAAGGAATTCTGCCACAGTAGTTGAGAGAAAAGATCCCGGGAGAAGAGAATGAAAAGAGCCGTTGAGAGTCTGCGCCTTTGTTTTGATCTTAAAATTCTCCAACTAATGCTTGTGCAATGAACAGAGTCGCGCGCACCATGTTCATCAGAGTTGAGCACACCGTTGTTCACATAACTTACAAACTATCATGAATAGTACGCGCAAGAACCTTGACCGTTTTAATGAAACGATGCGTCTCTATGAGATTGGTGTCCATGAACGATCCGAAAACACGCGTTTGGATTAATGAAATGGTGCGTATTGCTTGCGTTTCAGCTCTCTTCAACTTGCGTTTCCTCGCTTTTCAGCTTGCATTTCCTCGGCGTGTAGCGTGCTAGGTCCCAACATTTTCCAAACGTAACCAAAAAACGTGGGTCAAATCGTGGATCCAAACACATACTTAATGTAACAAAAAATATAGGAGATTTAATGGGGCCATGACCTCCCTAGAAAAAATTTATAAAATATTTGGGTCTAATAAATTTGTACCTAACTCCCCAATTTGAAATTGGCACCCCCATATTCTCAAAAAAAAAAAAAAAAAAGAATAATAATAATAAAAATATTGGCACTCCCTAATCCACTAGGGACCAAAAACATGATAAAACAACATATCATTAAGAGAAACCGTAGATTTTTTTTCCCCATAATTCCCATCAAAGAAACTAGTTTTAAAAAGTGTTTTCAAAGAATCTCCCTCCAGAAAAATGAAAACTGGCTCAATTAATTAAAGAACTCTAAAACATAATTGCAAATTTCATTATTTTTTCTACCAATTTTTTTTTGTTATTTTTTATTATTATTTATGTTGGCAAAATTTGTGAATTATGAACATGATTCTCTTCTTCTTCTATATCTTTTTAATGGGCATTTGAGTTTTGAGAGATAAAACCAAGCTATATGGAATTTGAATGAGAAGAAATGATGGGCTATTTTCTTTTTGGTTCAAGAGATTGTGTTGGAGAACTTTATATATATATAGACACACACATTGCAAACTGGCTCAATTAATTAAAGAACTCAAAAACCTAAATGCTAAATTGCAAATTTCGTTATTTTTTTCTACCAATTTTTTTTTGTTATTTCTTTTTTGATTATTTAAGTTGGTAAAATTTGTAAATTATGAACATGATTCTCTTCTTCTTCTATATCTTTTTAATGGGAATTTGAGTTTCGAGATATAAAACTAGGCTATATGGAATTTGAATGAGAAGAAATGATGAGCTATTTTCTGTTTGGTTCTAAAGATTGCGTTAAAAAACTTTATATATATATATATATATATATATATATATATATATATAAGCCTCTTTTTTTATAGCCGCGTTTTTGAAAAACGCGATTATAGGTCCAATCGAATAAATTTTTTTTAAGGGTGACCTGTAGTTGCGTTTTTTATAAACGTGGCTATAGCTAACCTATAGCTACGTTTTTAAAAATGCGGCTATAGGTTCAGCTATATAATTTTTTTGAAATGGTGGTCTATAGCCGCGTTTTTCAAAAACGCAACTATATGTAACACCCAAAATTTTTTTTACCACCCCTTTCCTACCTACATCTCCACCTACCCCCACTTTCATCTTTTCTTTCTATACTCTTTCTTTCTTTCTTTCTTCTTTCTTCATTCTTCACTCCACCATAACTACTCTCCAGTTTCTTCTTTCTTTCTTTTTTTTCTTCATTTTTCACATTTGGGTAACTCTTTTTTTTTTTTTTTCTTTGATTCTTTGGAGCTACTGCTTCTTCTTCTTTTTTTCCTTTTTCTTTTTTTTCTTCTTTTTTTGCTCCTTTCTTTTGCAAGTCACACCAAGTTCTTCTTTCTTTCTTTCTTTTTTTCTTTCTTTTTTTTCCTTCTTCACTCCAACACAACTTTTTTTTTTCTTCTCTTTGTTTCTTTGCAGCTACATACTTCTTCTTCTTATTTTTATTTTTCTTCATCTCAAGAACACTGATTTGTCTATAGATCTATTTTTTTATTATTATTATGTTTAGTTAGTAAGAAAATGGGGGAGATGCTGAAAATTTTGAATGAAGTGGATAGCCCGCGTATTTTGAATTTTCTCGGTGTGTTTGTATTGTGAGTATTTTGTGTTTGATTTTGAATTTTCTGGGTGTGTTTATATTGTGAGTATGTTGTGTTTGATTTTGAATTTTCTGGGTTTGTGTTTGATTTTGAATTTTCTGGATTTGTGTTTAATTTTGAATTTTTTTTTTTAATTTTGAATTTTCTAGGGAAAAAAAACACCCAGAATTAAAAAAAAAAAAAAAAAAAAAAAACCTATAGCCGTGTTTTAAAACGCTTATAAACGCTGCTCAAAATTGGTCTGTAGCCGCATTTTTTAAAAACGCGGCTATAGGTCTCAGCCTATACCCGTGTTTCTAAAGGCGACTATAGGTCTGACCTTTGGCCGTGGTTACAAAAATGCAGCTATAGGCCTATTGCTGCGTTGTTTAGGGTTGGGTTTGTAAACGCGGCTCTAGCCTATAGTCGCGTTTTTGAAAAACGGCTATAGACCCCTTTTTTTGTAGTGATACTTGAGATTAAATCTCCCTAATCTGATTACTTGACCCACACGTAGCTTATTGCCCTCTTCGAAAAGTATGGAAGTCACAAATTGAAGGCAATTAATAGCAATTACTGTAGTTGTCTTTTCTTCTAAAATAAAATACTAAAACAACTTACAAAACATGTTTTGTTCACGTACGATTTGCCAACCTAGTTAACAGATCCTTTTAAGAATGGAAATAGAATTTGTCCCGGTTAGTACTGGTGATGAGAAGGTCCTCCCAAGGAGGAAAGGACTAATTCATATCCCCATATATTTATGTTTATGTTTTTCACTCATGAAATTCATCAATTCTTCAATCTTCAAGATGACCTAAATGATCCAAAACCCAAACCCATATAAGTCCTGCAAGGTAGATGCAAAAAGATGTTGAGTTTTGTATAGATGTTAAGCCTTGCACCAAGAAATGGATGGCTCAATAATTATATATATATATATATATATATATATATATATATATATATATTCCTTTTTGTTGTCTTGACAGTGCACCAACTTATAAAATTATTAAAAAAAAAAAAAAATCAACTCCTACCAGGGTTAATACGGATGAAATGAATGATTTCAAGAAAAATTATAGACAAAAAATTATCAAGACAACATTTAGGTTACGTTTGGATTGGGCTGAAAAACCCAGCGTTTGCGTCTGGCGTTTTTTTTTTTTTTTTTTTTTTTTTGCACGTGTTTGTGAGACTTACAGCTACTGTTCATGAACAGTGGGCGCAAAGTTTGACTTTGCTCACTCTTTTTCAGCAAATCGGTGCACATCGTGCACTATTCACGGACCCACAAATTTCACTTTTCAACAACTTTTTCATTAAAAATGGGTCTCACGGTACTATTCACACATTTAAAAATGATTTTGCTACAGTGTTTTTCAGTTTTCAGTTTCTGTTTTCAGTTTTCAGATGTATCCAAATGGACCCTTAATTAATCATATTAAAAGAGCATGAGAATGAAAGGAAGGACACTCAGAATTTGGGTTCAGAGGGGAAAAACCATGTTTATATGTGGGAAAAGGGAAAAAAAGTTGGTGCATGCTTTCACACAATTGGCAGCTAGTTGTTTTTTGTAAAAGGCTTTAGCGGTTTTTACAAGTTTTCATAAGAATAGGGAAAAAGAATAAAAGATATCACATAAACTCATGGGATGGACCCAAAAAATCCTTTCTAGGAGGGCTGATCTCTATGACCAAGTAGAAATTGTGTGTCCGGTGTTCGGTGTTCCATAATGTTTTAATGGCTTATTTGCTAAATATGGCATAAAAGATATAGTTTTTAGTAATTTTTATGTTAAATGTGTAACAAAAAGATAATAATATGCTTTTAAATAAAATTTTATTTCTATTAAATGTTTTATAAAAAGACTACGATAAAAATCAAAAGGCAATTTTTTTTCCCAAATGAACATGGTATAAAACTAAATTCTCTCTCTCTCTCTCTCTCTCTCTCTCTCTCTCACATAGATATATATGCATTTGATATTTTACTTTTTTTTTTTTTTGATGTGATTTGATATATATTTTACTTGAAACAATGAGTACATATTTTTCCATATTATAAAAGATAACTAAACTAAAATTTCGAAAAAAAAATCTAAGCTCAATTTCATTTCTTGATTATTAAGACCTTAGATTTTGTTTATATATTATCTTTAGAATAAGATTGAATACGATGGTATATAATTGAGTAATTGAAAGATGTATGAGTTTATATAAATTCTTAAATTTAAATTGAGCATTTATTTGGTATATGTAGTATAGATTTTTATCTTTAAATTTAAATTAAGCATTTATTTGGTATCTGTAGTATAATTTTTAGTTTTAATCATGTGTTATGTGATAATTTTTACTTTAATGAAACCTTTGACCTCTTAAACATTTAAATTTTTATTTCTAAAAAATAACTTCATTTAACTCTCATAATACTAAGAAACTTGTGGAAGACACTAGATGCCTAACTTATATAACAACTATTTGACTAACAAATAACAAAACAATACATCAATCAAGAATCATTTTAGAAAACTACCATTCCATTTACTTTCAAAAAAAAAAAAAAAAAAAAAAAAGAAACTCAATTTTCTTTTCAATTGACATGTCATGTAATATTTCACTCTTTCCTATCCCAAAGATCAACAACTTACATACTAGAAAATAAGAAAAAGTAAAAATAAGTTGAAGATAAAATATTTTACTCAAGAACATTATGAATACACTAGGTGAAAAGTTCATTCTTGGAACTTGGTTGACAAAACCTAAAACTTCTTAGAAAATATTTTATTACTCATATCCATTTTAGAATTGACAATAAAGTTTCTTTAGCTAGATGCGTTAAATATAATTGCATTAGAACCACTAAATATTTAACAAAAAGACTGAATTTGAATAAAGATTTTATATAATTTGGATAATCTACTTGTAATCTTATTATTTTAATTGGATATTACAATTTGAACTCTTTAAAAAAAAAAAAAAAAAAAAAAAAACTTCCTTAAATGATTAGGTTTTTTTTTTTTTTTTTTTTTTGGGGGGGAGGGGTGGAGGCAGGGAACCAAAACTTTTTTTTTTTGGCTAAACTCTTAAAAAATTTTCTTTTAATAAATAATAATTATAATTTATTAAAAATTATTCGGACTAGGGAGCACCACCCCTTAGTCCCACCATAGCTCTGTACTTGCATAACCTCGTACCATTATTAGAGGTGTCCATGGGTCGGTCTAGGCTGAGTTGTTCCCTAACTACAATCGACTCAACCAAATTGGGTGAAGAACTTCTAGATTTGCCCCCGACCAAGTCAAGTCAGACTGGTTAGATATGCATCCAGTGGAGGTCGGTCTCGGTCGTAGTCGGGGAGGAGGAGATTTAGCCAAAATTTTATAGGATTTGGCCAAAATTCCACCAAATTTGATGAGATCTCATCGAATCTATACGATATCTCGACTGATTTGACTAAAGAATGCCTCAAATTGCGAATAATGATGACTTTTGGTGGGTGGAGATCGATTGGGTTGGTTGAAATCAGGTTTTGATGCAACAACCTGCCAACCGACCGACTAGAATCAATTTCTAGGGGTCGAAAACCACTGCCGACCATCATAGGCATTAGATTGGGCGGTTTTTAGGTTGGCCTGATCAGTTCCACAGGTAGGTTGGACAATGCTAACCATTATTATATATGTGCAATAAAATTATTGTTATGAAGAGAAAGCAATTTTTAGGTATAATATAATCATTTGGAAAATACGGGTGCTTTGCATTTTCTTACTACATAACAATTTTATTCTTGTCAAGAATTTTGTAGTTCAAGAGCATAGCATATACTCTTCTTTATTAAGAGAATTATTATGATTCAAATTTCTCATCCTTTGTTGTACTAGTAAATTATATTAAAAAACAATTTTATTCTTGCAATTAAAAATAAACGTGACTAATTAATAAGTTGGCAGCTCCCCCTATATATATCACCACAGGTAAAGCTCCGTTTTCTTCAAATATGGCAAACATTGTGCAGGTATGTAAGTACATGGATGAGGGCTTGAAGGTGGAACTAGTGCTCGATCATATGGGATTGACACCTTGGTTGCCCCATGTTTTGACTTCATGATCACATTCAAAGGCCTCGCAGCTTCAAGAGGCTTGAATTTGATGCTAAAAATCAAGAATGCCAGAATCACCGCCTTTACAATGTTGGGGAGAGCTCTCCCAAAAACCATGTTTTGCTTCATCAGGAGAGGATGTGTGTTTCCAAATGTGTATTTTTCATGTTTCACAAATGCACGAGAAATTGGGTTTTTTATAGAAATAATAAAGCAACCCCACCCAAAGGTTGTTAAAAACGTCACAATGGCTGCTTTTTTTTTTTTTTTTTTTTTTTCAATCTGACTCTGACGCTATGCATCACATAATGAGAAAAGGGTTTTAAGGTGCTAGAAATACAGGAAGATTGTATTGTATTTCATGAATAAAAGAATATACATCATTGCCTTTATATAGGAGGCATATGTGTGCAGTACAAGTAAAGTGTAGTACAAGTACAAGTATGCTATACAAGTAACCTAATTGGGCCTAAAGCCTATAACATAATATACATTAACAGCCCCCTCAAACTCAAGGTGGATGTGAGACCAACTTGAGGTTGTCAACCAAATCACGAAAAGTCCCTTTAGGAAGTGACTTGGTGAAGATATCTGCAAGTTGATCTTTGGAGGAGACGGGAGAAAAGCTTAAGAGCACCATGGACAAGATGATAACGGATAAAATGACAATCAATCTCGATGTGTTTAGTCTGTTCATGAAAGACATCATTATGAGCAATATGAATGGCACTCTGATTGTCACAATAAAGGGGAGTAGTAGAGGAGGTGGACACACTCAAATCCTTAAGGAGCCATCATAGCCAAAGGAGCTTAGATGTGGTATCGGCAAGAGCACGATATTCGCTCGCTTGATCGAGCGGGCCACAAAAGTTTGTTTCTTGCTTCGCCAAGAAATCAAAGAAGAACCAAGGAAAAACAAGAACTTTGTAGTAGACCTGCGATCGGTAGGATCTCCTACCCAATCAAGATCGAGAATGCACGGAGTGCAAGAGGAGACTGAGCTGAGTAGAAAAGGCCATGAAAGAGGGTGCCCTTCAAGTATCGAAGAATGCGCAAAACAAAGACATAGTGAGTTGATCGTGGAGCGATGAGATCATTGGCTCACCCGATGAACAAAGATAGGAGATGTCTGGATGAGTAATCGTGAGATAAACTAGGTTGCCAACCAATCGTTTGTAAAGAGAGGGATTAGACAATGGTTTCCCCAGGGAGTCGGATGCGCATTAAGCTCAACCGGAGTGTCAACAGTCTTGCTATCGGTGAGTCTAGCTCGAGACAAGAGTTCAGAAGCATACTTAGCTTGAGTAAGATAAAGTCCATCAAGAGAATGAGTGATTTCAAGACCCAAGAAGTAGCCGAGATGTCCAAGATCTTTCATCTCAAATTGCTGACTAAGAAAATCTTTGAGTTCTTGAATGCCACCGAGGTCATCACCGATTATGATCATATCATCCACATACAAGAGAAGTAAAATAGTGCCTTTGTTAGTGCGACGAAAAAATAAGGCAGAATCATAATGACTGGCCATGTAACCCAAATGAGAGATGGTAGAGCTGAATTTGGCAAACCAAGCTCGTGGAGCTTGTTTAAGGCCATAAAGTGCACGTTGAAGGTAACAAACCTTGTTTGAGTCAACAGAGAGACCAGGAGGAGGTTGCATATAAACTTCTTCATGTAAATCCCCATTAAGGAATGCATTTTTGACATCCATCCTAAAAAGATCCCATTCACGGGCAAAGAAGAAATACTAAGAGGGCACGGACGGATGAGATACGAGCAACCGGAGCAAAGGTCTCTTCATAATCAATCCCATACTCCTGTGTAAAACCTTTTGCAACAAGACGAGTTTTGTAGCGCTCAATGGACCCATCAAAGCGAGTCTTAATCTTGTAGATCCACTTACAACCAACCACAGATTTCCCGGGAGGGAGTGTCACCAAATCCCAAGTATGGTTTTTAGATAATGCATTAAGTTCCTCTTTCATTGCAATCCGCCATAAAGGGTCGATGGAAGCCTCACGATAGGTGTGAGGCTCATGTAATGTAGCAAGAGCAAAGTGTAACAATGATAGTCAAGTAAATGTGTAGGAATAGATCTTACTCGAGTTGAGTGACGAGGTGGAATGTCTTGTGCAATATCTTCAAAGTGGAGCGGGAGCAAGGGACCCAAGCTCGGGGTTGGGGTTGGGTAGCTTGTCTTCAACCCGTTCATTTTCTACCTGTTCATTAAAGGGTGAACTAGGAAAGGGATCAGTGGTATCTCGTGGTTGGACAGAGAGTCTACAAGAGAATCGGGAGCAACTACGGGAGGATCGGGAGCAGCTATAGAAGGAATATGTGCCTCATCTAGAAAAAGATCTAAAACAGAGGAGGAAGATAGGGAGGCGGGAAAGTGAGAGAGCTTGACAAAGAGGCGATATTCCCAAAAGACAACATTGCGGGAAACACGAAGACGATGAGAGACAGGGGTCATAACATCGATACCCCTTTTGAGTTTCGCCATAGCCAAGAAAACAACAAAGCATTGACCGAGGCTCAAGTTTGTTATGCTCATGTGGCTGAAGAAGAACAAAACAAGCAGAACCAAAGGAGCGAAGGTGGTGATAGTCCGGAGATGACCCAAAAAGGTGCTTATATGGAGTTTGATTTTGGATAACCGGACTCGGAATGCGATTAATAGTATGAACAAAGATGAAGAGCGACTTCGCCCCAAAAAGGAGCAGAACTTTGGCGAGAGAAGAAGAGCACGAAACAGTGTCAAGAATATGACGAAGTTTCCGTTCGGCTCTACCATTTTCTTTGAGAGGTACCTGGACAAGTTAGTTGATGAACAGTGTCATAGGAATGCAAAACAGCTTGGAAAGCATATTGAGTATATTCAAGAGCATTATCGGATCGAAAAATTTTGATGCGTTTGGAAAACTGAGTTTCAACCATTTTTGCAAAATTAGAATATACTTGCAATAATTCGAAACGATGTTTCATATTAAAAATCCAGCTATAGCGAGAGTAATCATCAACAAAGACAACAAAATATTGAGACCCACCAATACTAGAGACAAAAGAAGGGCCCCAAACATCAGAATGAATAAGGTCAAAGATATCGGTGGATATTGATTCACTAGTATTGAAAGGCAAAGCTGGTTGTTTTCCTAATTGGCACGAAACACAATCAAAATTTCTTGTAGACACAGAACCTAACAAACCTCTAGAAGCTAATTGTTGTACCCAAGAGGAAGATGCATGACCAAGTCGAGCATGCCAAAGTGCAAGGGAAGGAATTGAAGAAGTCAGAGCAAATGCAAAAAGAATGAAACAGGAGCAACAAGTGGAAGACGAAGGTTGTCCACAGGAAACATACGCCCAACTTTGGGACCAGTCCCAAGCTCCCGTCCCGTCCTCGGATCCTGCACAATATACCCAGAATAATCAAAGATAATGCGATAACCCAACTCAGCTAATTGTCCAACATAAAATAAATTATAAGAAAGGTCGGGATCATTAAAAACTTCAGGACCAGAGAGATTGGAGGTCGCAACGAAACCTATATTATGACCGGACATTGTGGAACCATTTGTTGTGCGAATATTAAGAGGGTGCGGTGCAGGTTTAAGGTCATAAAATAAGGACGAGTGAGGTGGCATATGATTGCAACAAGCAGAATCCATAAGCCAAGAGGTAGGAGACATACCGGATAAAGCCGAGAGAGAAGAGGAATAAGATGCATTACCAACCGTACGAATGACATTGGCGATGATATTTATAAGGTCATCTTTGGAAATGGTGAAAGTGGATCCGGAAGACCGAGACTTTGCAGAGACGGAGCCATAGGTTGGACACTCTCGATGATAGCAACAAGAGCAAAAAATGGAAACAAATGATTTGTTGCGTTGATAGCAAGTCTCAATATTATGACCAAAACGTTTGCAAAAATTGCAAAAACGTTTGTTGGATTGTCGGCGACGATTGTTGCAAGAGGAAGAAGACTTGTCCTTATTCTTCATTTTGAAGCAAAATATGCAAAAATAGACTGCACAAATGAAATCTACGCGAAAAAATGGATAAGGAGAACCTGGACAGAAAAAGTCAACCCTCACAAGTCAACGATCAAAGTCAACGGTCAACGGCCGGTCAACGGTCAACGGCCAACAGATGACGTCACAAGATGACGTGTCGATGACGCCAGCAGAATAATGGATGTTGACGCACTAGGGCTGACGTGGCAGAGGGGATGACGTCGGCAGACCAGGATCCGGCGCGTGAGAGCGCGTGGAGGCGCGTGGCGGCGCGTGGCGGCGTGGAAAGGCGGTGGCAAGAAAACTAAGGTGCGTGCGCGTGAAACTGTTCGGCGCGTGGTGGCGCGTGTGGCGCGTGTTCGGCGTTGCAGCGGCTTTGAGCGGCGCGTGTGGCGTGTGTTCAGCGTTGCAGCAGCTTTGAGCGGTGTGTGGGGGCGCGTGCGATCTCTGATGGCGGCGAGGCTTCCACGGATGTGTAGATCGGCGCAGGACGATCTCGGGGGTACCTTCAAAAATGAAATCGGAGCAATATTCGCAGCGGTAATGCAAAGAACAAGGTCCATGCAATGTGAAACTCCTTAACGACGACGGCTGCAGGTCCGGAAGCCAAGGACGACAGCTGGATGACGTCGGAGGTTCAACGGCGAGAGGCTGCGGCGGCGATTGTGATGGCGGAAGCGTTAGTAAAAGAAAGGAAGTCACACTAATGAAGACAAGACTGCTAAGAAAAGGTCGGAGCAGCGGTGGCTTTGATATCATGCTAAAAATACAGGAAGATTGTATTGTATTTCATGAATAAAAGAATATACATCACTGCCTTTATATAGGAGGCATATGTGTGTGTACAAGTAGAGTGTAGTACAAGTAGAGTGTAGTACAAGTACAAGTGTGCTATACAAGTAACCTAATTGGGCCTAAAGCCCATAACATAATATACGTTAACATAAGGAATGTCAATCATATTAATTATAAAGTATGAAATAACCAGTGTGCCGAATTTCTGACCGAATGGTGTATGTAATGTAATTCTACGATATGCGTACTATTACATCTTTTTTGTGGGTACTTACTAATTATACAATCCTCCAAGCTTTATCATAATGCATGAAAATTGGAAAGAAGAGATGAAGATGTGTCTTTATGACCATCAAGTTAACGACCACAACGTTGTTCCATGCATGTCCCTGGCCCATATTTGTTAGCATAACAAGCCCTTTTTAAATTAATTCAGCAAGTCTAAAGCTATAATAAAATTCACAATAAGGGTCTGTTTAGATACCGCTTATTTTACTGAAAATTAAAAATTGAAAATACTGTAGTAAAATAAATTTTAAATGTGTGAATAGTGCCGTGAGACCCATTTTAATGAAAATTTTGTTAAAAAAAAGATTTGTAGGTCTTGTGAACAGTGCACGGGACCCACTGGTTACTCAGAAACGTGCTTCTCTCAAAAAAAAAAAAAAAAAAAACAAAAAACAAAATGCAGATGCAAGGCTGATAAGCTCAATCCAAACGCATGCTAAATTTCAAACTTATTAGGGTATGAGATTATAAGTGGTGTACAATAGAAATAAAATTGATTGTGGCCTCATATGAATTTATCATTACACTAATCATGATCTTCCACCTTAACAAGTGTGAAATTTATTTTGTTATTTGTAGTTAATTTCTACTATTGTTGTAAACAATTATGTGCCCAACCTAGAAACCATAATATTCAAAGTGGTTCCGTATATATATAATCTACCATTTATATAAAGCCAAAGACTTTTGATTTTTAGTTGGCATCAAAATACAGTACTATACTACTATATAAGTTTATTGTGTCAAGTTACGCTCTAGCAGTGCCAATAACTCTCTCGTTCTTTCTTCGAATCTATTCCAATTAACCAATATATATATATATATATATATATATATATACACACACATATATATACATACATAGTTTTTGTGACACATCACAATTTTACACTTCATTATTTTAATATTTATTTTTTAATTAAATTAAAATTATATTATATATTTACACACTCTATTAGAATCTTACTATATCCTATTTTTTTTAATTTATAATTTCATATATAAATATAATCATAAAAGTGGCTCCTTTCTTTTATGCATATAATAGCTTGGGCTTACCATAATGGTAAGAAGAGCATGTAGTAGCTTTAAAAGAAATTGTGCCATGCATTATTAAGTAAAAAACAAAAACGATTCTAGAAGTTCTATTTTCTGCTCTAAGCTCTTACCAGTTTTATTTATTTATTTATTGTTTGAATGAGACTTGTTATGTAAACTGTAAAGAGGAGGGGAGCATTACTACGCAGATATATATAGTTAATTTGACTTTGAATCAGTCGCACTGAACCCAGCCACCGTTTCTAAGTACCTACTCTTTTACGTGCAACTGCAATTTAAGAGATGAAAATGTGCCTTTAATATTGAGGCGAAAATGATTGACAGAAACTTAACAAAACTTAGAGGTATGGTAGTTCAAAGTGCAATGATCGATGATGGGTATCGCTCTTTCAACATTGCTGCGTCCAAAGTGTGACTTGTTTTGGACAATCGTCCATCAGACGATAGGTGATTAACAGTGGGCGGCCGTGGAGAAATAGACCAGGGTAGTTGGACGAGACCTGCCCCAAATGGAAAGGGACAATAGGAGTTTTGGTACCACATCGGTGTTCTTTGATCGACTAATTTCCGTTTTGTAGTTCTTTCAAAGCTTCGATCTGTTTGGACAAAATATATACCATTGGGATCTTTTGCATCTCTGATTGACTAATTTTATTGAATTTTAATTTTTTTTTAAAAAAAAAATATTTTTTAAATATTTTATCGATGAATGCAATTATGTGCTTAAATTTAGAAAACTTAATCTACTATACTTAAGTAAAAATTTGAAAAGTCTGTACTTAAATATTATCTAAAAATAAAAACTATCTTTATTGGTCAATTCAACCATGATTTTGAATATAAGACGATAAATTTATCTAAAATTTATTAATATATAAATATTAATTAATTTTCTCTCTCTCCATATATATATATATATATATATAGGTTTTCTTGACATCTCTTTCACAACTGATATTAGCTAATCCACTAAAAATTATAATATGAAAACAATAAAACAACTTTTAAATTGTAAAACAATAGAATCTAATTTATTAAATATATTATTGTAATTTTACTTAATATTATAATCTACCATGTGAGAGAGTAATTTACGAAAATTAAAGTTTCAAGTTGTTAGGAAAATTAATTATATTGCTAATGATTATTAGGCATACACGACAATTTTGCTTACAAAATTGTTTAGGGTTTTAATTGATGAGTTGGATGTCTATTGACTTTTATTTTGAGGGTTGTCTAGGAGGTTGGCCCTGCCACAAGGTAAGTGGTAACAGCGGGGAGTAGGTCCAATAAAATTGTTTGTCATTGCCTTTTAGCCCAGTGAAACTAGACAATAGACTCATCCAAGGATCTTAATTAACAGGTCCTTTACAGATTCGATTAATTGGCCCTTATGGTATTCTCCAATTACTTAAAATCTTTTTCTATGCAAATTCATCATTGACTACATGATCAGGAGAAATTACGGAAGTGGAAATATGATAGAAAAGAAGGCCCATGCATTGGAAACATGCCAAACAAACGCTACACTACTAATGCTCCATGATCCTCTCTTGTTGGGTGTAACAACTAACAGACCATTCCCAAATGAAAAACTCTTCATGGAAGCTGTGAACTCTCTGATCTATCTAACAGCAACAGGAAACCAGGCTCCTGACGCTCATCAGACCACTCAATTAAATCATATCTTGCAGAATGACATCCTTGGCAATTGTCATCTCATATTTTTTATATTTGGGTCCGATTTTCTGCTTTGAACACATGTTTACTCTTCCTTTTTCTAGCAAACTTGTGTCTAGAATTCATTAAACACTTGAGCCTTGACTATTTCCCAGATGTATTTATAGTCTCCCTTCTCACACACACACACCAAACTGTGTGTGAGACGGGAAACTACACATACTAAGTAATTACAGGGGGCATTAACCTCATAAACTACATCAACTGAACCTTCAACACTTTTTGCTCACAAGAAGTGTCACATAATTATCCCAATCCGAACGTACACATGCATATCTAATGGAAATGATGATTCCGTTAAGAATGGGAAACATAACTTGGCTGGGTTAGTGGTGCATGTGGAGAGCTCCTCCCAAGGAGACAAGGACTAATTAATTCATTCATGCCTATATTGAATGTTTATGTTTATGTTTATTCCCTCATGAAACTCAATTCTTTAGGGAGATCTAAAAAATGATCCAAATCCCAAACCAAAAGAAACAACTTGAAAACTTTTTAATTGCAACTCCTGCAAATCAAGTAGATGCAAAAAGATGTAATTGGATCTTGTATTGAAAGGCTGTTCCTAGTAAGATATTATTCCTCTCTAGTCTATATATAAAAATTAACAAAGAAAACACACACGCGCACACATATATAAATTAAAAAAAAAACATTTATCGCATAACCTCGTACCAACTACCAATAATGTTTGCATGTTTGAAGAAAAAGGGAGTGCATGCTTTCTTGCAAATGGCAGGTGGATAGTTTGTGTAAAAGGCAAAAGGTATCTATGGATTTCAAATTTTCATAAAACTCACGAAACGAGAACGTAATCAGTTGTCAGTTATCACACAACCTCGTACCAATATTATAGCAGTTTTTTTGGTAAATCTAGCAAGTGCAACCAAGCTTTGACACTTATATATATATACGAAGAGATAACATTAAAAAACAAACATTTGGCAAATACAGTAATTTTGCTTTTTCTTACTACATAACAATTTTATTCTTACAATTACAAATACACGTGACTAACAACTAGGCAACATCACCATAGAATAAGATCCTTTCCTTTCATGGTTATAATTTTATTTTTTAAATCTAAAAATGTATTAAGTGCCACACTATCTAAAATTTTAAATAATATGGTGCTTGATACATATTTATATTATTTTATTTAATATAAACCATGAAATGAATTCATTTCAAATGGAGAGGATCTAAAGCTAAATTTCAGTTTCTTCAATTACGGCAACTTTTGTGTCCAGGTATGTAAGTACATGGACTTGGGGAAGAAGGTGGAACCTGTGCTCGTTTTTGAGGAATTGACACCTTGATTGCTGCAAGTTTTGACTTCATGACATCCAAAGGCCTTGCAGCTTCAAGAGGCTTGACGCTAAAAATAAAGAAGGCGAGAATCACAGCCTTTACAATGTTGGAAATTGAGAGAGTTTTCCCAAACAACATATTTTGCTTCATCAAGAAAGGAAAGGATGTGTATTTGTAATATTTGTCTTTTTTATGTCTCACAAATTGCATGAGAATGGGATTTTAATTTATAGAATAAATAAAGCAAACGACCACCCTCCCCCCCACAAAAGAAAAAAATGGTTGTGAAACACGACACAGTGATGATTAATTTAATTAATCTTGATCTGACTTTAATACTTCATAATGGGAGAAAGGGCTCCAGAAATGTCAATCATTAATTATGATTTATGAACTATGAAACCAATGTGCTGAATTTTTTGGCAAAGAGCGTATATGATCAGCAATAGCGCAAATTGTGTTCTATGATAGCCCATCTTTTTAATTTATTGACTTTTTTTATTATGAGAGGTAAATGGGTTTTCTAACCTTTAGTCCGTTTGTTATGGACAACTCCATTTGAACTTTAATATAGTTTTGTACAAATTAATCATAATACTACAGTTTTACATAAATAAATATATATATATATATATATATATATATGTAGGTACTCAGATCGAAGTTGATGGCCTAAGACCACTTAAAACAATAGTGTGCTTATCCTCCAAACCAGGCCCAAACAATAGAATTTCTATAGAGAGTGGGAAAACGGTTCAAGTATAATTATAAGCTAAGTTAAAGTCTTCGGCCGAAGAGCCCAAAGTAACAGAGAGGATCAATTCACGTAATAATTGAGAATAATGCTCTTCTCGGGCAGGTTTGAAAGTCTAGTTTTTATATATGATTATACAAGTTCTATACCAAGCAATGCACTGTTTACTTTCTAGTTTATCTCTTTCTTCAATAATCATGTTCATCTCCTTAATTGGGAGGTTTCCCTCCCTCATATATCATTCTTCCTTGCATCCTAGCCCTCCATTTGTATGTCTCAGGACTTTTCTCAAAGCACTTGTCCCATTAGAGTTCTCTTGAAGGTGGTAGAAGGGGCTACTAGGCGTGAAATTACCGTTCGTGATATATTTCTTCATTAATACAGATTAATAAGATTTTTGCAGTGCATTCAATGTGGAGCGGGAAGGTGTACCTTTACAGGAAGCTCCCTCCCACCGACCTAGCCCCTTCCCATGTTCCTTTCTCTTCTAATTGGGTTCTCACAAAATGCTATCTCGCATCTCCTTCCATTCTTGGGTCAATAAAGTCCTCGGGCCGGATACACTTCCATGGGTGGGATCGTGTGTGATGCTTCATATTCTATCTTCTTTAGTCCTCGGACACCCTAAAATATATATATATATATATATATATATATGACAATACCAAGTTTGTCATAATGCATGCCAATTGGAAAGAAGAGATGGAAACTTGGAAAGGAAAAGAGAATACTTCTATAATGCTATGGACAACTAAAAAGCCTTGTAATTCAACTAGTTAATGACTCTTAGGATACATTTGATAGACTGTAATAGTAATTATATAGGAATAAGAAAGAGTATTACAAGGAATACAAGATGTTGTAATGTAATACTTATTATTTTTTTGTTTGGTGACAGCACAATAATGGAACCCTGAAAATAATAAAATGAAAGCATTTTAAATCAAACTTAAGATATATTTTAGAAAATATCTTATTCATATAATTATACTTCCTAATATAATATATATATATATATATAAATTTGATATATATATATTTTAAATTTGAAAGAGAGATTAGTTATTTTTTATGAATTTTTATTTTTATAATTATTATGTACCTATGGAAAGTTTGTTTACTTGGAAATATATTAATTTTAGAAATTAATATACCTACTAAGTGATAGTTATTATAACCATTTTATAAATAAATGGTTATTTCTCATTTTAAAGAATAATTATCTATAAGGAATGAGTATTCCTTATAATAAAAATATAACTAAACTACTGAATAGTTAAATCATATGAATAACTATTACATTTCAATGTTTATTACAGTCTACCAAACATATCCTTAATATTTCCAATGGAGACATCCAATATTCAAATTCTCTCTTCCCCATTGTAACTTTGTAATAAAAATATAAACAAACTACTGAATAGTTAAATCATATGAATAACTATTACATTTTGATAGTTTTTAGACCCCTTAAAAACACAATTGGATTAATTTAGGTAATTAGTCAAGTTGTTACTTAGTCCAAATTTCAAATCTAGGTTATCACAATCAAACAATCATATCATGCATAGCAGCGGAAAGATAAATAACACAAAGATATGATCACCCAAGAAACCAAACCGGTAAAAACTTGGGGAGGATTTAACCTAACTATCCTCAAGGTAAACTTAAATCCACTATCTTGAAAAAATTGAAGTTCATACAATAAGACTTACAAGCCCCCACGCTTAACTTATTATTGCTACCCACCAAGAGAACTTATTGACACGACCACGTGCAAGTTTCGAATCCATGGACTCCTTCTTTCTTAGATTATCCAGCAAGTACAAGCATCCCCGCTTGTGTTTCTTTAAGTTCTTATGGTAACAACTGAATGATCATCAAGCTCTTGAACGAATCTCCTTCTTGATAATCCTAAACTTGTGTAAAGGAAAACTCCTCACAGATCTCACAAGAGATTTACACAAACAAAAATATGAGCAACACTAAAACGAGACTAGGGTTTACCTTTTATACCTAGGGCAAATTAGAAAACCCCAAACGTTTTAAAACAAAAAATAGAGCTGAGTTGGAATTATGTAGAAAACGCCTCTGACCCGATTTTCGATTGATCGAGCCTAAGCTTCGATCAATCAAATCAAGCCGAGAAGCTTAAATAACTTTTGCAACATTTTATTCCAACTTTACATAAATGAACCAACTTTGAGCAAGTTTAAACACGACTAAACATATTGTTTTGATCATGGTTTGCCATCAATACATATTAGAGTTCTAAATACATAAAATCCTAAATCTTTAGAACTTAACACATTTTAGTGTCTATTATAGTCTAACAAACGTATTCTTAATATTTCCAATGGAGACATCCAATATTCAAATTCTCTCTTCCCCATTATAACTATTGTATTGTATATATATATATATATAATGGACAAGTCCGAGCTACAAAGATAAGTTTTTATGATAACATAGGCTAATGATTAATGACCAAAATGTTGTTCCATGCCTATCCCTCCCTCATGTTTGTAACATGATAAGATTTAGGTACAGCACACATTAAAGATTCAAATTAAATGCAAACATATATGATTGCATTGGCTAATAAAATATAAAAAAATATTATATTTTCCATGGCAATTAAATTCAATAAAGTTATGTATTTGAATTTAATCAAAAAATCTAATGTAGTGCACCCATTGGCTAAGTCAAGATTTAACTTTAAGGGAACAAATTAATAACTAACCTCATGAAAGATAAATATTTTGTTTGTTTTTTATTTTTATATATATATATATATATATATATATGGTTGAGTTTAAGTTATACCTAGTGTAACTCTAAGCAATGTTACACCACCTAATAACTTATTATTAATTTCATATTTTAAAAAACCAACCGTTGGATTACGAGTCTATTTGGATACCGCTTATTGTTGAAAACTGAAAACACAGTAGTAAAATAATTTTTAAATTTGTGAATAGTATTGTGTGACTCAGCTTTTAATGTTTTTTTTTTTTTTATAAAGTACTTGCGGGTCCCGTGAACAATGCATGAGACCCACTAGAAAAAACATAATTTTGCTTTCTCTTCCTGCACTGTAGCCATGGGTCCCACATTTGAAAACGTGAAATGCTTTTCTCAAAAAAAAAAAAAAGTGAAACACAAATGCAAATGCTTTTCAGCACTATCCAAACATAGTCTACATATTCTATATGTTTTCAACATGCATGCCAATTTCTATGTCAAATGAATATAATTTATCATTCAATCTATAAACTCATCTTTTATGCATTATTTTAAACTACAAAAACTTAAATTTAAATAATTTATTGATAACATGACTATTGATCTCTAATCATCTTAAAATTTTGTAAGCATGGAAAATATATGAAAATAATGTAATCCAACGGTTGATTTTTTAAAATATAAATTCAATAATAAGTTATTAGGTAGTGTAATATTGTTTAGAGTTACACTAGGTGTAACTTCAATCTCTCTCTCTCTCTCTCTCTCTCTCTCTCTCTCTCTCTCTCTCTCTCTCTCTCTCTCTCTCTATATATATATATATATATATATATATATATATATAATTGTATTGTACTTTTTTTTTTTTCATGGTCAAAATTTTACTGATAATAATTCTCATGTTATTTTTAGTACTTAGATAAACCTAAAGTAAAACATATGTCGATTTTTATAACAGTCTTAACCACATGTCTTGTGCATATAAAACTTTAGAGTTAACTTAAAACAACATCAAATATCAAATTACGGATCCTATTTTATCATTATATTTTCATTTTATTATTTACATTCCCATTTTATTAAAAATAAGAACTTATTACATAACTAATTTGAACTCTTAATACTTTTGAAAAAAAAAAAAAAAAAAAAAAAAAAAAAAAAAAAAAAAACTTTTCAATTAAAACTTTTGCTTATTTACTTTTCTTTTTCTTTTTCCTATATTTGTTTTCCTTTTATAACTTTTGAAACCTTAGAAATATTGATAAAACATGAAGAAAAAAATTATTTTTTTCATTGAATATTGACATATAAAATAAATATATGAAAAAATACATAAGGAAATGTAATTATTTTTTTTTTAATTTAAAGTATAAATAAAGAGGAGTGTTAATTTTTTTGGTGGCTCGGGGGCAAATGCCTCCCCTCCCTCCCCTTTGGCTTCACCCTCTTGACTGATTTGCCCCCTTCCCCCCTCCCCTTTGGCTTCACCCTCTTGACTGTGCTGTAAATAAGTTATATCCTTAATTTGTAGCCAACCATTTTAAATAATTCGATAATTCTTAGTCGGCAAAATATTTTTAATTATTGAAATGATAAATCGTGATTAACGTGTGATCCTATGTGAAAGTAATATATATTAAAGTCCAATCCCAAATTCACTCTTTGACCTAACCCCAACTTTTTAAATAATTTGATAATTCTTAGTCGGCAAAAATTTTATAACTATAGAAATGATAAATCGTGATTGACGTGTGATCTTATCTGAAAGTAATATATATTAAAGTCCAAGCCCAAATTCACTCTTTGACCTAACCCCAATTTCGCACCCTAGACCAATGAGCAAGACAGGCTTCACGTAATTTTCATGTTAACAAAATTCAAACCGCAGAAGAAAACGATCTTAAAGTGGCAACCCATGGCAATGTGGGTCTTCACATTGTCATTAATTGCACATCGTAAAGAAGAAGAAGAGCGTATCGCAGTGGCTGCTTCTTTCTTATTTTATGTATGTATATATAACTATTCGTTTAAAATTGGCTTTTCTTTTCTTTTCTATCTTCTGCATGTGCTGTGTTGCTTAATTTTCTGTGGCTTTTGATCTGTTTGTAATGTTATATTAAAAAAAAAAGAGCAGTGTCATGTGTTCAGTCAACAAAGACGATTCTAGAAGTTGTAATTTTCTTCTCCCATGCAATATAAATAATAGACAATTATAATAAAGGGTTTTTTTTTTTTTTTTTTTTGGCTCCCTTTAAATGAGATATGTTATCTAATAAAGAGGAGAAGCATTACTATGCACAATAATTACTTTGACTTTGAGTTAGGCATGTTGTACGTGATTGCACTTAACGAAATCAAAATGTGCCTTTGGTAAAATTTGGAAAATCAAAAGGTCACATATGTCTTAAGCTCTCCTTAGGCTAAAATTTGGACCAAGAAATTGTGGGGTTGGAGTTGAGAAAAAGAAAGGAGGCCTACCCTTTGGGTTTGGGCAGTAAAAATGGAAGAAGAATAAGAAGAGTTTGGGTTGGAAAAAATTCCCTCCCTTAGCCCACTACTATAAAGAAAATGAGTTTGGGCTTCTTTCCTCTTCATAAACACTAAAAAGCCCAATAGTTAATTTTAAAGGACCCAAAAAGCTTTTTCAAGCCCAAAAGAGGAGAAAACAAGTCCAAAATAAAATGCCGAGAAAGAGTAGGCTTAAAAAAAAACAAATCCTCTAGCATAAATCTTGCTCACAACAAATTCAAGTTCCCAAAACTCAATTCTTCCCAACAATGGTGCAAAAATGCACCACAAATTCAAGTTTTTTGAAATTACACCTTTTGAGGTTAGAATTGCATAAATTCAATACACCCAAAAATGTTCGAAATTAATACAGAAATATTTCTTGTAATTAAACCTTTTGAGGTTAAACTTTCAATATAGAATTCACATCCAACAAAAGTTGAAAACTCACAGCAGATATTTTTTTTTTTTCCCTACAATTACATCCAACTGGGTTAAAATCCATTCTCACAACCCAAGAATACCAACTCAATCCAAAATCCCCCTTGAATGGCTATGAAATTTTAAAATTATTGGCTCCTCTTGAACTTCAAACCCCTTGAACAACTTAGAAGTTCTAAAATCATCAATTGAGATTAATCTTCTCTTTGAATGGCTATGAAGTTTCAAAATCATCAGCCAAGCTTGAGCTTCCCCTTGAATGGCTAAGAAGTTCCAAATCTAGAATCATTAGCTAAACTTGAACTTCCCCTTGAACATTAAAAAGGTTTCCAAATCATCGATTGACCCTTGAATGGTGTTCACTTATTTGTGTAAGTTCCACTAATGAGGAGCATCTATTGATCTATAGCCACACAATTTTGCAACCATGAAAAATCTTGTTTTTAAAAGAAAAATTAGGCTCAAGGGTAATATGGTTATTTCATATAAATTTAAAAATTCCATAATTAATCTTGGGTTGAATTCTACACCATAATGGAACATCATGGAAGTTAAGGATTAATGATATTTTTATGAGCTAAGATCAAAGTATTTATTAAAATTGTGGGATTAGGGCTGGTTAATTAATTTTGATAAATATGCATGCATGGGATTAGGGCTGGTTAATTTTGATTAGTCCTTAGAAAGAATCAACCAAACCCTTAATTCTGTTGGTTTAAATGGAAGGGAAAAGTAGAGATACCATCCCTGTGGATGTGGTGTACCCTTAAAAGTTAAAACATGAAGTTATCGTGTGTTTCATTTATTTATTTATTTATTTATTTTTATATCCATTAATCCTGATGAGATTTCAAACCTATTTGGCAATTTGGTTGTAAGAGCATTCCAAAAATGCAAATATTTGGCATTTGGTACACCAAAAACAGACCATCATGAAATGTGTTAAATGCCAAAAAATTTTGAGACATGCTACAATACAATCTCATCTTTGGCATGGTAAGGATGAAAATGACATTTGGTTTTTATTATTTTTTATTCATCTTTCTCTCTCATCTCAAATAAAATATCTCTTCATCTACACTTTTAGCCACACATTCACTGCCACACATTTTGTATTTTTTATATTGTTAGTTTTTTAATGTTATTTTAATATATGTATATACTATTTTAATGTATAGAATTGAAGAATAAAAAATGTGATGTACGGTGAATTGTAAAATAGTGTGTTAAAATAATAAAGTAGTCTTTTTGATGTGTTAAAATAGCATATTTATAGAACATGTGATGATAATTCTCTTAGAGCTGAGTCTCTGTTGTAAAAGCGAAAGCTTTAATACCAATTTGTTGAGAATAGCAGAAGCATGAATATCAATTTTTTGTGTGTGTATCCAAATAATAGTGGGCTTATGCAGAATAGAAATAGAAAGACAAAAGAAACAATCACATGGGAACACAAAGATTTACGTGGTTCGGTTTTTGGCACAACGAGCGGCGTTGAGGAGAAAGTTTCACTAACAAAAGAAAAAGATTACAAAGGTGGTACCAAAACACTCTCACAAAACCTAAACTCCAAATACACCCAAAAGAGCTCTCAATCACCAAAAGCACATGACTAAAGAAACCTGAAAATCTTAAGAACAAAGTCACGCCTTAGACCTCTATACAAAATACCAGAGAATATAAAAACCTATTCGAATATTGCGGCACTCATAACTCATCAACAATAGCCGCATAACTAGTATATATATAGCAGAGATGTGGGCCTTTTTGTCGTGGAGTACAATACAAACTCCATCTAGAAGTAGAATTGCTTAATTAAGTCGGCAAGGGTATATTATTTGAGAGAAAATCACAAAGTCGGCAATACAAGTCCTAATATAACTAGGACTTGGTTTACAAATCCTTCCAGGACAAGGACTATGCACTCTCACGTGCACTATTCAAGCCACTAATGATAACAGTCTCAATGCCAATAACCTTCGTAGATATCATGATGAGAATAGTTTCAACTTACTTCTTTCCTCTTGTTAATGGTTTGGGCTCTCTGGTTCAGGTTGACCACCCATTTTATAGGTATAAATGTTAGTAGTAGGTTAAAAGACAGACCTTTTTTTTTTTTTTTTTTTTTTTTTTTTGAGGAACAGTTAAAAGATAGACTTTGTCTGTGCAACCTACCATTTTTGGATGAGAACGGATATATAAAAATAAAATAAAATGAAAAAAAAAAAAAAAAAAAACATTCAGAGTATATAAAATTTGCTAAATATGGTCCTTCATTCTTTGACTTAGTTATTATTTACAAGAGCCAGGCAAGTTGGAATAATCCTAGTCACCCAAACAAAAACTTATTCCTACTTTACTGGCTATGCTTCACTGATCTTTTAAATTATAATGCTTTATTTTGGGTCTTGTTTGTAATCTGATAGGCCAAATATGCCATCTGTTGATGGCCAAATCCTTGTTCAAGTCTGGTTATCCTTTAGTAAAACTTCATTAGTCAATGAGTGATCCAAGTTCAATCGTTGTAAAGGTGAGACGAATTAAATATAGTTAGAGCCTACTGGAGGATCACTTAAATTAATAATCATAAGTAGTCCTATTAAAATTAGATGGTACAACCGCGTCATTTGGGATCACATATTGCAGGGCTCAATGTGATGGCTGTCACGTATATATTACAAGTTGCAACCATTTTAAGCATTTGGGATCACAAATTGCAGGGCTCAATGTGATGGCTGTCACATATATATTACAAGTTGCAACAATTTTAAGCACTTATTACAAGAGAGAACAATCTCAAAACTTTAGAAAATGAGTTGAAGGGCACATCATTTTTCGTAATTACTAATATATCTAGTGTGATTCGTACATACTAAAAGTGGTGTAAGGAATACGTCAAAATGAAAGTTGTTCAAGAATCAAGATGCTCTTTTTTTTTTTTTTTTTTATTTTTATTATTATTATGAACGTTCAAGATGCTCTAATACCATGTAAAGGATGCTGTGATAGCATGTTTAACAAATTGGGGGAGATATTGAAAATATTGTTGACGCAGAAGTGTAAAGAGTAATATAAGAACAAAAAAAGGGTTGGGCAGTTTGATCTATCAACCTACATTTACAGAAAAATCTATAAAGTATCAAAGCATCTTTAATATGGTATCAAAACATATGTTTAACATGATATTTGAACATCTTTAATTTAGCATCAAAGTAGCTTTAACAAGGGTAACTGCTCCAATATATCAACACAAATCATCATATCAACAATTATGGAAAAAAAATGTGAAAATTTTGTATTTCTAATATTACTCAACTTTAAAATGCTGTTAATATTGCAAAACACCAATCATAAAACTTGGTTTGGGTAGAATACTCCTTTTTGGATGGAACTGTCAGACATTTTGAGCATATTATTTTCTTTGTCCTACTTACTAGAAATGCTACTCAGGGTCGCAAAATTTGCCACGAAACCACTTCCCTCCATTATTTGATTTGTTAAGGAAGCCTTTTGTGGGTCAATGGCTGGTGAAATTATTAATCAAATGAAAACCAAACTTGATTTTAGAATTTTCAATGTTTTGAAATGATGAAACAAACGCAGTCCAAATTAAAGAGTCTAGTACTATACATTAATCATTTAATTGTCAAATCACAATGACTCCATGAATAAGACTTCACTAGTGACTATGGCGTTGACAACCTAATTAGACTTATACTTGACACACTCTCGAATCACTCGTACCATTTTCCTTTTTTTCGAGTGCAAGTTTGTGACGACCTATATACTTGTTGCTTTGGTAAAGCTTTGTATTATTTGATTTTTAAAAATTCTTTCACTTAATTTTTTTTTTTTTTAAAGTCTAATAATACTTTAACCAATTATCAGTAAATAAGCTTTCAACAAATAAAAAAAATTAACATCGAAATGGCACTTAGCAAGAGTCTCCGCGAATCTGCATAAAAATGACGACAATTGCAATAGGGTCATTAACAATTTCAAAATTAAGTTCATTCAATTGGAATTTTTAGATGAATGCAATGAATGGAAGTGGGGTAATTTGAAATATGAAAATTAGAAGGTGGGCTCAAGTGAAAAACAGACCTTTCATTAAATTAAAATGGAGGTGAGTATGCCCCTTAGAAATGCCGATTACTATCATAATATTAATTAATATGATATGGGGTTTTTGCACGGGTTCCTTTAAGATTATTTAATGTAGTTTATGGATTCTATTTTTTAAAAAGTAAGAAAAAATTGTGAACCCCATTATTGACTTGCTCATGATTGCCTCTTGAGTCTTTTTTGTGGAAGGAGTGTGATTCCTCAAAAGATGAAAACTATATCAAACGTTAAATCAAAATGACATATATGATATATGGCTTTATGTGGATATGTGGGAAGCTAATCTTTTTGTGGTTAAATTTAGAGGCTCTTTCTCTCTCTGCGCACGTGTACACACTTGCAATTATGTGATGTGAGGGACACAATCAAATCAATCTTTTAATATAAGCACCTAAAGCAAATGCTGATCAAGAATTGCTTCACGCTCACATAGAAAGTTTATGGAATGATTGGTTTGTATCAAGTGAGTTTGAATATTCATGGAAATTAAAAGGGAGGGGTTTTGGCTAAGAGAGAAAATTATGATTGTGGCGTGCTTTTTATATCTCTTCTCATTATATTTAGTGCCACTTCCATTTGAAATTTGATTTATAGAAAGCAACTTTGTGTCCCCACGCACACTAAAGCTCATCATAGTGATGAGAAAAAAAAAATATTGCTATATATGTGCAATCTCTTATGCTCTTGACTTCCATTTTTCATCGAGCTTGCAGCCATAGTTTTAATTTGATAATATTCTTTTTGTACAATCTTCAACATAAATTATGCTACAAGTTGGTACTTTAGATAATGTTAAATAATATAATTCCTAATGATTATTCAGTTGGTATCATGTCCACTTGATTTGAGTGCTAGAGTATTTTTTTCGTGCAATGTAAAACTCATGATTTTACTACACTAAAAAAGATTTATGTGGATTCATGGTTTTACTTTCCTCCCCTTTTGCTGGATGATTAAGCCCACACACACATGTAAAATGACTAAATTTGCAATTTGTCTTGTCAGCCACTTTCTTCAGTTTTAGTATATTGACTAAATTCACAGGAAAATTGTGTTCCTGTGCTTAGCAATATATTGCTTTTTAGAGTGACATTAAGTTCTCAAGGAACTCCACCAAAAAAAAGTTGAAACAAAAATTCAAGGTGGTGCTCAATGAGAGAAGAAATGATTATGAGTTTATGACTACATGGTGAAAAGAGAAACACCATGTTGACCTAAGTCTTCTACGTAAAAATGGCAGTAAAATAGAGTAAGAGGGAAAAAGTCAAAGCACATTTTTAACTACCAAAAGATAATTTATTTTAAACAAAATATACTTAAGCTAATACAGTAGTAATACGTATAGTTGCCTAAGAAAAATACAAATGTTTAACATATCAAATTTGTCGCACTTTTTTATATATATATGGTCTCTATTTCTATATCCAACCGTCCCCAGAATCTATCTCTGAGTTGATTTTTCAATGATAAGTGTATCCCTTCTCTCTCTTTTTTTGGCTAACCATGATTGTTTATTAAAGAAAAGAACGAAGATAACATATACTTCTACTGATGTGACAAGTTCATCTTTTTAGAACAGATTAATGAATTGACTAAATATATCGAAAGTTTATACAAAGCAACTGTTATAATATCTTAAGGACAACGCTTATTAGTACATTGTGAGCTCCACAGCATAATAATGAGGACCCTAATTGACCTTGAAAAATGATTTGCAGAACTACTCATTCTGATTATGTTCCACTCAAGCTTACAAACTGTACGTGCGCATGCTTAAACTATCAATGATAGTGCTCATTAAAGAAGAAAAAGGACCCCCACATATATATCAAATGGGTATATGATATCTCAATGATGACCTTTGTCATGTTTTCTTCTCCGGTGAGAGTTTAGACTCTTAGAGATTTGTTTGGATATCGCTTATTTGGTTAAATTGAAAACTTATTACTGAAAGTACTGTAAATAAAGGTAAAAATTGGTTGAAATAGTATAGTGGGACCTATAAATAATACCAAAAAGTACAGTGGGACCCATGAATAGTAGCAAAAATAAACTGAATAGTAAAATAACTTATAATTTTCAGTGCTTCCTAAACGCACACTAGTACGTCTTGTCACAAGGCTTTGGAGTTTGTTGAGTTGAGCATTTGTGTATATCTTCAATTATGTGGCTCAAATAGTTTGGTATTTGCCTGAAACTCTAAATGCTTGGTTCTCAATTTGAGCACTAGAAGCATGCTTCTTTGTTTGGAAGGTTTTTTGGCTTAAAAACTTTAGAGAAATTCCAATTGAATAGTTGATATAATATATATAGATACCACTTGACCAAAAGTTTTAAACTTATGAGTTTGGATCTAACTATGTTATATTAACAACTTATTTTTCTCATTATTATTCAACGTGTGACTTTACTTACACGTGTATACTCAACAAAAATAGATATTTTAATGCTTTTAAAATCTTTCTCTTCTTGAAAAGTCACACATATTGCGAGACCGAGTAAAACCCTCATCCAAGCGATTGCTAGTTAGGCAATTTTTTGTAATCTTAGAATAAGGATTCCCATTTTCTCCATCCTTAGTCATGTTTTATCCACTTCAGTTGGAGGTGGTGTTTCTCCCTTTCTTATTGGTTCTTGATATCTTTAATAATATTATTATTCTTGTTTTTTACTTTAAAAAAAAGTTATTGATTCTCATATATATTCTTCCATTAATACTAGGGGTGTCCATGAGTTAGTCCGGGTTGGGTGTGTGCCCAACCCAAATAGATTGGGTGGAGAAAACTACAACCTAACGTCAACCAACAAGGTGCAGTGGATTAGATGGATCAAGCTCTCCAAGAGTGGCGACAGATCGATTAGCAAGGGCAACAAACGACTAACAATGAAGAGAGGCAATACAATTCTCAAAACTGTGAAAATTTAGTGGAGATCTGTTGAGATCTTGCCAGAGACTTGCATGGCAAAGATCTCACCAAATTTTGAGTTCCTCATCAATCGGATATGGTGGATCGGGTTTTGGAGAAGGGAACTTGTGTGCCACTCAACCTACCATCCATCGTCGACCGCCACAGCCACCAAATCAGATTGGGTCAAGTTTGGCCCGGTCAGATTAATTGTGTGAATCGGGTCTAGCAAATCCATGGGCACCTCTAATTAACACCATTAGAGCAACCACATCAGTTCGTGTATTATACACACCCATTTTTACACTAAAAATCTACTTTTTCTATTTTACATACTCATTTTTACAAAACACCCACATCGGTTTATCTATTCTATCATCTGTTTTATTTAAATAATCATTTTCTTACTTTTCTTATTATTATTTTATCTCAAACCCTCTCTCTCCACTCACGAGCCTCTCTCTCTCTCTCTCTCCACTCACGAGACTCTGTTTTAGAGTCTTCTCTAAAACTCCTCTCTATTCCAACATTTCCACTCCTCTCTATTCCAAACTTTCTGAAATTTCGATCCAAGCGGGGAGCATGGCTCCGAGAAGAACGCCAATCCAAGCACGCCGATCCGCCATAAGCACCAATCCACTCTCTCTGTCTCCGATCCAAGCACGGCGAGAAGAACACCGATCCAAGCACTCCGATCCAAGCACGCCGATCCACTCTCTCTATCTCCGATCCAAGCATGGTGAGAAGAATGCCGATCCAAGCACTTTGATCCAAGCACGCCGATCCGCCACAAGCGCCGATCCACTCTCTCTGTCTCCGTTGGTGTGTCCGTGTGTGGGTGTGTTTGGTTTTGTGGTGTCTCTGGGTGATTTTGTTGTTGATTTTGTGGTTGATTTTTGATTTTGTCTGTGAGAGTGTGTGTATCAGAGGAAGAAGCGGATGATGAGGGTGTTGGTTGTGCGGATGGAGAAGAGAGAGATAAAAAATGAGCGAAATTAGAAATTATTATAATAATGTATAGATTTAGAGCTACGAGAACCATGTATATATGCACGGTTACTATAGCTCATGAAAATTTTTAGAAGACTTTACATAGTTTTACATGAGCTGATGTGGGAGGTTTTTTGGCAAAATGTGTAAAATGAGGAAGTTTTTGTATTATAGAAGAGTATCCACCAACTAATGTGGATGCTCTTATATTATATGTCATTGATAATTGATCACCTTAGCCGTTGTGAAAATATTTGTGAAAAAGGTTATGTCTAGAAACCCTTTTTTTTTTTTTTTTTTTTTTTTTTTAATGTCTAGAAACTTATTGAAGTTGTATTGGCCATAAAAGAACCAAAGTTTGAAGGAATTTTCTTTTTTTTAAAAAGAGGGGGAATAAGTTATAAATATGACTATGATGAAGGTCAAAGTATGAAGAAAAAGGTCTAATTAAAGCTTAAAATAACTAGTTAACTACCAAATATGATGATACTATATTGACTAATACCTTTTTATAACTTTAGGACCCGTAGTATATAACTTTCGGCTGCCTTTGTTTTTGTTACTTATGCTAAAATGCTCGCCGTCCTATGAAGCAAAAAAGGACAATATGAGGAAAGAGGGGGAGAGGAATTAAAAAAAAAAAAAAATTTAAAAAAGGAAAAAAAGAAGAGGCCCAAAGATTCTTGAAAGGTTGTTCAATGGAATTTATAGCAATCCTTGCTAACCAAAACTGAAAGAAAATTCAATTACATTTCAAATTAGATTTCAATTAAAGTTTAATTTTGGACTAGGTGTCTCATCTAAGTTTTTAAATTTTTATGCCAAGTAAGATAATTTAATATAAAAAATGAGGAGTCTAATATAAATAATTCATCAAAAACCTAATCATATACCTAGCTTTATAAAAAATTAGAAGCATAGAGGGTTCGAATGATTTTACTTTTATGAGCCATTTTATTATGTAACTAAAAATAATTCAAATTTATAAGTTATTTATGTAATACTATTAATATGTACAGTCCGTTACTAAGTATTATATGATGTGTGTGTGTGTGTTAATTGCGATTGTATATATGTAATTATTATGCACGGAATTATAAACTAGTTTATCATTTAATCCCCAAATCCCACTGAGACTCACTGTTGCTATACCATTTATCATCATATTGGTTTAAGGGGATAATTATAGAATATTCTAGGGCTAAAATAAATATATACTCCCCCTTCTCACATGAATTATGGGCTCCCCAATTTCATTATAAATTTAATTAGTAAGATCTATTATTATGTAAGAGAGGACAATATGCATTTGTGATAGTTCCAGATTATTTTATAATTACCTGGTTTAAGGAGGGAAAAAAAAAAAAAAAAAACTTTACTACAATGTCAATCTTCTAGATTGTCTTTTTTGTCCATTTCAACATTCTGATTCATATTTTATGATTGTTCAAAACTTTATATCTCATGTTAAAGTTAGTCTTTTTCTCAGGGAATGAGGTGATCGTTAAAGTGATATATTTTTTATATACAAAATAAGGATCTTTTTTATTTGAAATAGTATGTTGAAGAGCTTTAAATGACTGAAGACCTTAAGCCTTAAGAGGCAAGGTAAATTCTACCTAAAAAATAAAATAAAAAAAAAGGAAGAAGAAGAGGAGGCAAGTTAAATTCAAATTTTGATTTTAAATTAAAAGAGGCAAGATAAAAAAAATATATATTACTTTGCCTCTTTTTTAAAAAAATAATGCTAGAGTTACAAATTATTTTACAAAAGTTAAAAAAAAATATATATTTAATATGGCATAATCTATGTCAATTTTTTTTTAAATTTAAAATTTCATTACAAGGTCTTAAAGAAAAATCAAATCTAAAAAACATTATATCGACCATCCAGCTCTATCCCCTTCCCCATTGTGGTCTGAGTCCTCTCCATTCATTGGAGACAAATAGTTTTTGTCCAGTTTATCCTTTTCTTCTTTACCATATCTTAGGTTTTCCTTACAATTCTCAAAAAGAAACCAAATTTATCACCACCACAGACCCAATCACCCAAACACCCCACCAATAACCCCACAATTGCAAATGGCCAAATGGCCCAAATGCACAAAAACAAGCACAAAGGTCTTTTTCCTGTTAGCAACTCATAGCTCTTCTTCATGGCAGAAAACCAATAAACTGGTTTCAACATAGAAACCACACTAGCCAAGTGCTGTAGTGCAGTGATAAAGAGGGAATGAAAATGACAAAAATAGAAAAAACAAGCAAAAGGGTGTCTTGGGTGTCAATAGCTATGATTAATAAGACCAAGAAAGCAGGGAAGATTAAGTTGTATATAACCATTAGAAGAGAAATTGTTATGATCCTAGTGTCATAAATGGATTAAGTGTAAGTTTAACCATGTGTTTTTAAGTTTTTAGGCATCCTCCCCTTGCAAACCGGTCTTCAAGCGTGAGTTCTACCCATGAGTTTGTAATATTTGGTATCAGAGCCAACTACCACTCCAAGTAATTGGGTGTAGCTCATTGAGTATGAGATCAAATGAGTTGCGACTTTGTGGTCAGATTCTGGAGGGGGCAACCTAGAGGATAAATTAAAATAACTGATAGGTGAGTGAAGCCACCAAAAGAGAAAGGGCTATCATGCCCAATAGTGAGAGAAAGCAAAGAGGAAGATAAGGTTGAAAAATTGGAGGGAGATAGATGGTCATTAGAAGGTTTTTCAAATTTATTTCTTTTTAAGATCTAATGATTTTTTTTTTTTTCTAATCTAATATGTATTTCAATTTTTTTAAAAGTTAACGTGGATTATACCACAACAATTTTTTGTAAAATATAGTTTGTAACTCTAGAATTACTCTTTTTTAGGTAATGTAAAATACACTAAATAAAGATAGAAAGAATCCAATTACTCAATTTGACAAGATTCCATTACTCAAAGTTCAATATAGCAAACAAATAGATTTTTGTTTACTCTATAAAATTCGAATATAGAAATGTTTCTTTATTTTCAATTGTTGTTTGTTTCACCAATGGCACAATGTGAACTCAAAATTCCTTCCACAATAACAATGAAGTGACTGGGGATGAGAAATTAGTCATTAACATCAAAATATGGGACTTAAAAAATGAAATTGTATCCCATAAAAGGCTGTTATTAGCTTGTCTTTGCCACATAAATTATTATTTAGGTATCAAACCGCCTAAAAGGAAATCCTTTTTTTCCGCACTTTCCAAAAACAACTTTTCCAATTTCCACCCAAATTGTCGATGATGTTGGTTCTTTCATTTGTTTAAGGGATAAGTTCTAACTTCTATAAGACCCAAATAAAGAAAAAGTTGTTCCTAAATAAACAAATAGAGCTCTAGGGAATCCTATATGAACCACTACTTCCTACTTTCTGTTGACTAATTCTTGTTTAGCCAAATTTTCATAGACATGTACCTCCTTAATTATATAAATGGCGACCCCTTAAGTCATAAACTTTCCATGAATATATATGTATAGGACTATAGGGTGGCCCTCCTAGTAAGAGGCCTTCATAGAACCATGATATTCAAGGTGGTCCAAAAAAAAAAATATATATATATATATATATATATATATGGTCCTTTATTAGTTATTTAAAATTGAAGCCCAAATTAACTCTTTGACCTAATCATAGCTAAGCACCATAGGGCACTGAGTAATAGGGGCTTTACGAAATTGCCAAGTGACCAAGATCAAACGGCAACACGTGGAAGAAGAGAATCTGGTAACTCATAGCATTATCATTCTCCATAATTGCTCCTCATAAAGAAAAAGATCATGCTAATTTCACCTTTAATACGTTTAAGACTATGATTAGTTCAGTCCAACAAAAATTATGTACCTACCAAGTGACAGTGAAAAGGATAAATTTTACTAGAAACTGAGAGAGTCTTTTTCACCGTAAAGAAATTAATTTTTAAATTTTAAGAGTGTACAAAGTATCGCGTCAGTTGAAGTTTTAAATGCGGTGATGTGGGATATACATTTAAATTACTGTAAAGAATCATTTCCCCATTATATAAGGGACGCAAGCAAGCATGGATATAAATATCAAGTCTAAGAAAGAATCCAGGCACTGAGGCAAATTGAGACCAGTACAACCAGTTGTATACTTGTATTAGTGTTTTCCCATCAGTCCTCACCAAAAATTCCAAGGCCTCTCATGCTTGTGTTAGAAGGTCATCGAGCTGGAAATGCATCATCTTATGTCATAAATTCTGAAAATCCCACAAGTTCTCTGTTACTTGTTCATACAATTGCTCTTTTATCGTACAATTCTTTTTCCCAAGTGTAAATATTGAAGATAAAAATTCTTATATACCTTTTGTTGGTACAGGCCAAAGATCTTTTCAAGCCTACAAAAAAAGACCCATTTCCCACACTGGTTTTTGCTTCTTATCTTTCACAACCCTTTATTCCAACCTTTCCTTTTTGGCAAGCTCTCTCGCTCTGCCTTCCTTCCTCTCTCTTTTTCTTTGTGCTTTTTGTGTATACAAAGAGAAATTGTAAGCCAATTTTCTACACAGTTCGCCGCGTTTTGATATATCAAAGGTAAGGATTGGTGGTCCTAAAAATCGTGTGGGGTATTTTGAATTTTGTATGGTTTGTATTAAATGCGTTTTTTTGTGTGGATAATTATAGACTGAATATAGGCCTAGATAGTCTGAGTTCTCTTCATGTTCTGCATAAACTCTCTCTCCCTCCTCTCTCTCTCTCTCTCTCTCTCTCTCTCTCTCATCAAGTTTTTCATTTTCATTTTAGATAACAATTACTGTTATCTAGTATAATTAATTAATATATTCTTCTTTTGTTGGTCATCTTGACAGGTATGAATATGATTAATATGAGAATCTATATGTCTGCCTGTAAACAAGTACAGCCCCTAGTGAATTTCCCTGGTGGTCTACCTGGGGGTCTCAACATGGCACCTCTGTTTCGTCGAGATAAGGTTGTGATTGTAGTAGGAGCAACTGGTACCGGCAAGTCAAGGCTTGCCATTGACTTGGCAACTCGTTTCCATGCCGAGATTGTAAATTCTGACAAAATGCAAGTTTACAAAGGCCTTGACATAGTCACAAACAAAGTTACTGAGGAAGAGTGTCGTGGTGTACCCCACCATTTACTAGGCACAATTGACCCCAACTCCAATTTCAGCGCTGAAGATTTCTGCCACCAAGCTTTGTCAGTTATGGAATCAATTACATCTCGTGATCGGCTTCCTATAATTGCTGGTGGATCCAATTCTTATATTTCCGCATTAGTGAATCATCATGCTGAATTTCGAATGAAATACGAGTGTTGCTTTTTATGGGTAGATGTGTCGTTGCACGTGCTTCATTCATTTGTGTCCGAACGAGTAGACAAGATGGTTGAAGCCGGATTGGTGGAGGAGGTGAGGAGATTGTTTGATCCAGAAGCTGATTACTCGCGTGGAATACGACGTGCAATTGGGGTACCTGAATTGGACCAATATCTACGCTTTGGAGTTAGAGCTGACGAAAAAACCCGAGATCGGCTTCTTAAGGTAGCCATTTCAAAAATCAAGGAGAACACATGTATGTTAGCTTGGCGTCAATTGCAAAAGATTCAACAACTTCATGACCAATGGGAATGGGATATGCATCGGCTCGACGCTACTGGGGTATTCCTAAATCGTGGCAAGGAGGCCGATGAGACATGGAATAGACACGTGGCGTAACCTAGCTTAAATATAGTACGGAAATTCCTATACGAAGATTGTGTGCCTAACATTGTTTCCCATGAAGTCGCAGTTGCTACCGCTGCTATGATTGGTGCGCCTATCCCTATGGCAACTGTGGCTACAGCATGTCGCTAATAAGGAATGTTGTGTGGGACCCACGAAATCTGCCCATCTCCGCTCCGATGATGCCACGTGGCAAGCTGGTAACACACCCTCTTTCTAATTTTTATTTTTAATTTTTTGGTTTATGGTAAGAATTAAAAGTGGATAAGAAACAAAAGAAGAAAAATTTCGGCTTGGTGCTTAGAGGGTAGTTGCTGTCAGGTCGTTTCTAAGTACTTAACATTTGGGAATTGGCGGCCGTACAGTTGGGAGCATTTTAGGGATCCGTGCGGACAAGCTATACTTTATAAAAAAATTAAAAAAAAAAAAAAAAAAAAAAAAACCTCCTTTTAGGGGTTCCGTACTATATTGTGCGCCTGCATCAATCATGATACAAAGTAGGCTTTGGTTGATTCTCAAAAAAAAAAAAAAAAAAAAAAAAAAAAAAAAAAAAGTAGGCTTTGGTTTCACCGGTGGGGTCCAATCTGCGAGTATATAGTCCAATAAACCCAGTTGGCCCCACTTGTTGTTGTACCTGAGCCGAGAGTGGCATTTTGGTCCTTTTATTTACATGGGGTGTGTCATGTGTGTATGCCAACTTTTGACAATCTTGTAATTTTCTTACCATGATTATTATTACTTCTATGATTGAGAATATATAAAGGTGTCCCTTTAGTGCTTCTTTGAGTTTATTTTGCAAGCTTTGTTATTCACCATTAATCACCATCAAATTAAGAACAAGCTACAATTTCAATTTGGGACCCTAGAAAAAAAAAAAAAAAAAACACCTTTGATTTGATGGAAATGAATATGCTTTGATTGACAGTTGATGTGGGAACCAACGGTTCTGATTGAACATTTTCCAGCTACCTGTTCATTCTTTGCTCGATTTTTTTTGGGTGCTGAGGTTGTGGGAATCTTAGAAATGGGACAAAAAGGAAAGGGCAATTTTAATTGGTAGGGCCAATCTAGAGGAACCCTATAGTCATTTTCATGCCCACATGATTCCAAGTTCAAGTTTCCAACTTATATAATATGGGGTTGCCTTTATACCCACTCACCCCCCCACGTTTTAAAAAGGAGCCTGACCCACATTAGAAAAAAAAATCTTTTCATTTTTAAGCTTTACCTTAATAGGAGTAGCTCTTAAAAATAATAGATATAAAATTAATTATCAAAACAACTTTTACAGAAGAGGCTTAGCCTTGGCTTTGCATCCCATTGAGGAATGACAGGGGTATATTGATTTTCTAAAAGCTTCTTTATAGGGTATCTGACACCTCACAATTTTTCACGGTGAGAGTAATGACACAACATGATGTATCTATCCACGCAGATATTTTTTTTTTTTTTTTTTTTTCTTGAATAAAAAAAATTAGGTTATAAGTCACGTGACGGTAACAAATAATATTATATATATATATATATATATATATTTATATATATATTATTGGAGTATTAATAGGTCTATTATCGTGGACACAACACATTTATTAAAACGTCACTATTCGAATTGTTCAACTTCTGCCAAGCATCATATAAAGCGATATAAAAACTACTACCACCAAGCCACACTTCATGCCCTATTTTCTTATATATGAAATGGAAATAGTATTTGGTACATTTTAGATTTTATATTATATAATTTAAACTATGGAATAAACCTATTTAATTGGAAATGATTCTTTATTTAATTGGAAATGATTCTTTTCCATACACTAGATACACACAAAAGTTTGGTTTGTACACATACATAAAAGACATGCGTGTACATATCTCAACATAAAGCCAGCACACGAAGTGATTATGAAAATACAATTGGGGTCTTAATAGGGCTATCATCACAGGCACAATACATTTGTTGAAATGCTACTACTTGAACCGTTTAACTCCTATCAAATATCATGTGAAGAGAAATGAGAACTACTAGCCACATCTCATGCCCCTATTTTCTTATATATGAAATGGAAATAGTATTTGGTACATGTTAAATTTATAATATATAATTTAAACCATGAAAACCTATTTAAATGGAAATGATTCTTTTCCCTACAATAGATACAACATAGGCTTGATTTGTACACGTACATAAAAAGGCTTGCGTATACATATCTCAACGTAAAGCAAGCACAGGAAGTGATTGTGAAAATATTTGATAGTAGTCTTAACTTTAAACAAATAAATGTTTAAGATTGGAGGATTGCCGGTTATTATAAAGTAACAGAACAATATATGCATGGCTGTGATTTTCAAACGATGCTAAGGGTCCGTTTGGATACAGTTGAAAACTGAAAACTGAAACTGAAAAACACTGTAGCAAAATAATTTTTAAATGTGTGAATAGTATCGTGGGATCCATTTTTAATGAAAAAGTTCTTGAAAAGTGAAATTTGTGGGTCCATGAACAATACACAATGTGCACTGATTGGCTGAAAGAAGTGAGAAAAGTCAAACTTTTGCATTCTTGTTCATTAAACAATACATGAACAATAGCCACAAGTCTCACAAACGCGTGAGAAAAAAAAAAAAAAAAAAAACGTGAGACATAGTGGATTTTCAGCCTAATCCAAACATAACCTAAGTGTGAACATGTGTGAAAGTGAAAAAGGGAAAGCACGACAATGTATATATTTCGCATATTAGTGTAGGGGATAAGTTAAATAGCTTAGTAATTAAGCATTCATGGGCACAATACAACATTGACCATTACTTTCCAATAATTTGATTAATTTCTAGAAGAATTTCCCAAAATTATGTGATGGACATGGAAGTTCATCTCAGTGTTTCTTTAGTTTTGTATGTCTTTATTTTTGCCTCCCTTTTTTATTTTATACAAATTAAGTAGAAAAAGGAGATTCAAATCCTAAATGTTTCCATTGAAAAAATAAAAGGTAAAATACTATTTTGATCCCTAAACTTTATCAGATATTTTTTTTCATCTCTAAACTTTGAAAAGTTCTTTTTTTATCCTTAAATTTTGTAAACATTTTTTTTTTAATAGTTTAGAGACAAAAATAGGGATGAAAAAAAAAAAACTTTTTCAATAGTTTAGGAATGAGAAAAGAACTTTTTAAAAATTTAAGAACGAAAGTAAAAAAATTTCAATAGTTTAGAGATAAAAAACAAATTTTTCTATAATTTAGGGACAAAAAACGAATTTGTTAAAGTTTAAAGATGAAAAACGAACTTTTTTAAGAACTAAAATAGTATTTTTCCGAAAAATAAAAAAAGTGTCATATTAACCAACACGGCATTGACCGGCCCTGTGTACTTCCCCGTTCCTTTGTTTTTCCTTTCTGATATATTTCTATAGTTTGTTTGAGTCAGCCAACAGAAGAAAATAAATATATACATAAGTGAATATTTAATTCTAATCACACATATGGATATGGACATGGATCGACATTCCAAAGTTTACAAATCAAATCAAGAGACTACCAACTTAATTCGTTGTACAGCCAGTGTTTCACATGCAAAACTTTATTAAATTGTAAGGTTCATGAATGAGGACAGATATTCAATCAAAAATATTGTTTAGATGTATTGCATTGTTTTATAGTACTCCAAAGCTCACATGTGCAAAGGAACATTTTCTTAAAGCGTAGCATTAGCTTAATTCCTTAAATTTCTTGCTTCACTTTTTTTTTTTTTTTTTTTTTTAGAGAAATGAGGGTATCCAGAGTTTTTAGAGAACCTAACTATTTTCTCAAGTGTGTTGTCCCACACAGTCCAAGATTTTATAGTGAAGAATCTCTTAAAGATGACTCGAAGGGAGGTCTTAGAAACCAATTTTTTTTTATTTAAAAAAAAAGTATTCATGTGAATATTAAGCGATATTTTAATAAAAAATATTATGTGTGTATATACATATATATATATATATATATATATATTGTTATATCTGTTAGAGTTTTTTTTTAACACATAAATAAGTTTTTATTTGTGATTTCTTTAATGTAAAAATTCTACTTAGGACTCATATTGAAGGGATTTTTAGCGGTTAGACAAACAGTAAAGCTCATTTGAATTTTGATATTTGGGTTTATATATACTCATAAATGATCAAATTGTAGAAAAAAAAAATTAAAACTATATTGTGAACATATATGCACCTAAAACTTCATAATTTAACTAGAAAGCAATATTAAATTTTGAAGTTTATCATGTAAGTATTCTTAAATTTTATTATTTCTAGACAAATTTTCATGAAAAAGAAGAAAGTATTATATTAAGAAGTACTTAGATTCTTTTATCATTTTTTTAAATCTTTTTTTGAAAGGTAATAATAAAGTTCTGTATTTTTTTTTTTTTTTTTTTTTGATCTTTTCGGTTACAATATTTTATTTATATTTTCTTCATCATTTTTTCCTTTTATACATTTAGAATCTTTATAATACATTGATAATATAGGAAAGATTTTTATTCTTTTTAATGGAAATTTAAAATATAAAATGAAATATTATTTATCTATTATGATATAACTAAAAAGATTATATAAAGGAAATAAATAAATAAATCAGAAAAGAGGGAAAGGGGCAAAAAAAATATAACTAGTAGGCTTTAAAGTTTTTCTCTTGCCCCTTTAGTCCTTGACCCTATGGTTCTGCTTTTGCTGAAAACACATTGAGTAGTAGTAAGAGATTTTGGAATGAAAAATGTTTTTCTTCAAACTAATTTATGGAGAAACCCTTCAAACTCTCATTATATCCTTTTATTAAATGTTAATTTTGAAAATCTAATAGTTGGATTCCATATTCTTTATGTTTTTAACACGCATGTAAAATTTCATTCAAATCGGATGTTATTTACTATTCAATCAATAAACTTATTTTTTATGCATAAATTTAAATCACAAAAACTTGAAATTTAAACATTTGTATAATGGTATAATTATTGATATTTGATTTTCTTAAAATTTTGCAAGCATAAAGGATAAACTAAGAACATACAATCCAAATAATAGAATTTCAAAATTCATATTTAATGAAAAGATATAGAGAAATAGTTTAAAGGGATTCTCTCCAAATTCATTAAAAAAAAAAAAAAAAAAAAAATTCAAACTACTCACAAAACCTTTCTGATTAAACTCTACTAACCCAGCAAACAACTCTTTGATGCCACCACATCAACTCTAGAACTTAAGGACTTAATTTAAATGAAACCATTTACAAATGATATGTCCACTTCACTCCAAAACTCTAGAATCATACTGCATGCACAGGTGCAAGACTTGGAATTCTTAGTGGATTTAGTAAAGCATGGTTTCTCATCTTCTTGATCAAAGATATGTCAAAGAAAAGTCTCTCATGATATTATATAAGGTTACACAGACTGTTTCAAAATACACTCGGAAAAGCATCTCTCGCTCGAGCTAACAAGTTGGATTATTGTTTCATGATCTTAGTGTTTCGCTCGAGCAAGCCCTCACACTTCTTTCAGCATCTACCAACTTGAACTTCATCTTCAATACATTATTACTTTTTTTCATATTACATTGTCAATGAATATTGTAAATTTAAATCCTAACACATAATAGTTGCCTAGTGGGTGATGTGTCACACTGAAAAGGAGTCAAAATAAAAAAACAAAGTCGGCCATAATAGCTCCATAATTGAAAGGGAACTGAAGTTCAATCATATATAGCCAGCTTTGTGTATGTGATAGCCGACTTATCAAGAAAGTTATTCCCATATGGTAGATGTATGGTGTACAGTGCCATTAAATTCTATCCTACATTTCACCCTCAATATATTATCCTTACAACCTAGAAAAGAAGCTCAACGTTATCCTTAGAACCTAGAAAAGGAAGATATATCATTTGTAATTAAGAAGTGCTCACTACCTCATATTTACCTTTTAATCATCAAGTCAGACTTAGACAAATAAAACTTTTAAATTCTTGGTTAACTGCATGTTGTATATAAGTGCCATTCTGGGTTATACTATCAAAACACTTTTCATGTTTTAAGATCAACATGAGGGTTGATCACTATGAGCAATCAAGAGAATTGAGCTCTACCATAAGATTGAATTAAGTTCATTCCTAGCGTAAGCTTCAGTTATTATTAGTTGAAAACCGAGCTAAAAACTAACTTTGCTCAATCATCACATACGCATAATGAGCCCACCCATCAAGCAAATTTAAGATAATTAATAATAACAATCTGAACCTAATTAAGACAAAAATTGGAATCTTGTAGTTGATAAAGTTGAGCCGGGTCAATCTAGTTGATAAGGTTGACTCAATTATAGTTTATATATATATTTTATATGGTACAAAGTTTTCTTCCAAATCATTACATGATATTAAATTACATAATTCATTAAATCGTTTAAACAATTTATATGACTATATATTAAATAGGTCATGTGAGTAAAAGTTTGTGTTAATAGTATTTTAAATTGCAACATCGTAAATTGGAGGAACAATCCATCCATTTTTACATGTCATATTGATAGATTTTGATGGTGGAGGGAAAAACTTAGTAATTATTAAGACCTATAAACACATTATAATACAAACCAAAAATACACTTTTCTGAACATTCTTTATCTCAGTCACAATTGTGAAATGAGACAAGATGCTAGCCACAAGAGAAAATGAAAGACTAGTATTTGTCCTCCTTTTTGTTCTCTGTCGTTTATATATCCTTTCGGTTGCAAGAAAAGCTAAGGTTGACTGAGACAGAATGAGCTTCCTTTGACTAGAACGTTTCCTAGCTAGAAACCCTTTAGCGAACTTATCATCTAATTGTTCTTTCTAAGTGAAAACAATATAAAGTTCAAGGAGTGAGCTATCAATCACTATCTTAATGATGATCAAGTTGTTGATGATCATTGCAAAAATTTGCACGGGTTACCTGCAATTTCATACTTTCAGCACAGAATCTTTTTTGCTCGCAAAGACGTCAGGTACAAAAATAAAAAAGACAATATAAAGATAAGAGGAGCTATCAATCACAATCTTAATCATGATCAACCTCGTTGAACAATTCATAAATTTTGAGAACCTGCAAATTAAAATTCCCTCATAGAATCATGGGTCTTAGTCGAGTACTATCATATAAGGACAGGTCATTCTACAGTGGTGCACGTGTTGTAGTTCTCATATGCACGTCATGTCAATGAATGTGCTGCATGTAAGCTAGCCTCAAAAAATACCTTACCAAGTCGATCTAGATTTTTTTTTAGGTTAAAATTTTCTTTCTGGTAAAGTTTTTTTCCATGAATTACTTGATGTGTGAAACAAAAACTTCTTGGTTCTCTGTCATTACTATATTTTATATTTAGAGCTGGAGAAAGATCGATACTCTCCATTGGAAAGAGAATCCTATTTCTTTATATAAGTTGTGTTCTAGTATTTGGTCAGACTATTTTATTCCTTATGTTAATATTCTAACTCCAAGTTTAATGTTTTTGTGCTGCTTATAACATCAATCGAGCAGTTTCTAATTTAAAATTTACATGCTTGCAGTCGTATTTAACTAAATTGCAGATGCAACACAAAACATAATGAAACGATCAAGTCATCTTGCAAATTACCAGTGAAAGAAAGAGATTCATTTGTCTATATGTAGAACGTGCCAATAACAGGTTATCGGGTCCCCATCTCCCTCTTTAATTTCATATGGTGTCAGTTTTGAGTCATATATACGCCATGTAGCTGATTGTGCCAATATGGTCCATTTAAACTTTAAATTTCGTTTTTCGTCATATATGTGACATGCTGATTGAAAGAGTTGCTTGCAGTTTAGTTGAAGGAATTTTATTAAGCTTTATGTGGGATCAAATATGGGGTTAACTTATACATATGTTTATTAATCTTTTATATTTTTATGTAATTTTTAGATTTTAAAGAGTTAGGGTTTTATTTTCTTGATTTTATTTGTTTTACAACATTCATATAGTTGAATTAGGGTCTTATTATAATATATTTTAATAGCATGTGCATAGAATTGGTTTTACTTGGTAAATAAGTATTATGACATAATTCAAGCTAATGGTGAGAATATAACTTGTGGACTCCATGAAATCTGTGACCTACTCATCAAGCTTATATCAATTTTATAATTTATATTAAAAAAGAAATTTTTAAAAATTTCACTCAAGAAATACATGAAAATAGTTAAACTTTATTCTAAGAAATATCATTATCAAGCATAATTATCATAAGAGATAATATATATACATAAATACATACATATATATATATATATATATATATATATATATATATATATATATATTGGTACCTATAGAATATTAAACTAGACAAATCTTGCATACTCATTAGAGTTTGAAAAATGATAAGTCCTATAAAAAAATAGTCAATATATATACAACAAAATTGATAATTAATTATGTAATATATGTAATATATTTATGAATTATGGCTTATTCTAATATTTATATATATATAATGTATCAATACCATAACTCATCGTCCCCTAAAAAATTAAAAATTCCTAGTTTCACCTCGTGCTCATAGCAGGTATACTATTGATAAGCACCTTTTTCATACTGTTAGTAAGGAGATTATAAATCTTAAGAAAGAATTGTAAACTTGTATTGTTGTTTTAATCTATAAGGAAAATTCCTTTAATTAGTTACTTATTGATCTAGAGGGGTTATTTGATTATATAAAATTTTTTTTAGTAGAGAAACAATTTTTTCATTTAAAATAGAAGATTTAAATCTCCAAAAAAAAAATAAATGATATCGAGTTTCAGACAAGTTGAAGGATATTATTATGTAGGGCTAAATTAATATAGGGGTTAATTTTTATTGTTTTTTCATTTCTTCATAGTGTTTTTAATTTTCATACTTTAGGAGTTAAGGTTTTATTTCCTTAATTTTAAGTGTTTTTAAGAATATCTTTTTTTGATGTAGATGATGATGAAGGGAAATTGAGATTTGAACTACAGATATAGGAAATCACAAAAAATATTATTTCTATCAAACTTTTACTTTACCCCTTTTTAAGAGGTTTCTAAGCAAACTGAAATTCTAAATGTTATTGTATGAACTAGAATATATTTAGAATTTTTTTGGAAAATAAATCTATTATCAAACGAATCTTAATCCATCTTCTTTGTAAATTTAAGAAATTTTATATTTATTTAGAGTTTGCGTCTAATTAAAACGACATTTAATCTTAATGTCTTATAATTATATCATTTGTTTTATGCCCAAGTGGATTTTGTTGAAAACAAATTTTAGTACCTTATCTTTTAAATGAAACCTTATATGGTGAGACTTAGTCCTCATTCGAAGCAGGTCACAAGCCATGAAAATGGCCGAAAGGATTGGCATTTGACCAAATGCTTTTCGTCCGCAAGATATCAGAGAAATCATAAAGTTTCACATACAACCAAAACAGTTGCACGTGTATTGCAAAATGAAAGAATAGCAGTGTAAGGCAAAGAGCCAGAGCTGCCAAAGATGTCTTGGTCAGGCTAGAATTAACCGCCACTTCAACCTTATTCCAAATAATCTCAATTAAGTTAACCCGTCCTTATTTTTGTTTTTACTTGGCAAGTTCCTTGTACTCCTTTTGAAGTTTGAACGCGTAGTTTTGTGGAAACTATTCATTTGTTTTGGTGTTGATCATGTTGACTGCTACGTGTGTGTTATTTTGCTTTCAATCTGGGAATGGGAAAGTCTGTTTTCTTCTAGATGTGGTGTAGTTTCGCACATAGTCAAAGTGTTCAATTTAGCAGTTAATGTACAAATTTGGCAACCTTGTGCAGGCGTGCATGAATGTAGGACTGGTTGAGAGAGACCTGGGTTTAGTATAGGACATGCAGAGTTGGATACTAGCACTCGGAAAAAAGAAAATAACAATAAGTGCGTTGGAAAAAAAAAAAAAAAAAAAAAAAAAAAAAAAAAAAAAAACTGCTACGTGTGTGTTATTTTGCTTTCAATCTGGGAATGGGAAAGTCTGTTTTCTTCTAGATGTGGTGTAGTTTCGCACATAGTCAAAGTGTTCAATTTAGCAGTTAATGTACAAATTTGGCAACCTTGTGCAGGCGTGCATGAATGTAGGACTGGTTGAGAGAGACCTGGGTTTAGTATAGGACATGCAGAGTTGGATACTAGCACTCGGAAAAAATAAAATAACAATAAGTGCGTTGGAAAAAAAAAAAAAAAAAAAAAAAAAAAACCTTTTTTTTTTCTTAAAAATCATTTGTTTAGTTTTATATTTTGCAAGATTTTGATGGTTGTTTTATTTTAAAAACTCAAAATTAATGAATATATATATATAAAATAAAAAAACTTTATGTAGTCATATTATGTCATGTCTTAAATTCATATTCTAATTTTTCAAGAATTCTCATATTACTGTATTTAATATCATATTGTGTCCATATTAACGTATGTATGTACTGATATGTTAGTATTATGTATGTGTACAAACTATGAATAGCACAAAACGCTGAAAACAAATAACTTGGGAGTTCGACTTCATACTGGTAAATTTGAATTTAACCAAAAACCTGTTACTCCCATAACAAGAATCTCAAGGAGCATATAGCTTCAGTGAATCCCAGTGGAGTGATGTATATATGTCACTCTGATCGAACCCTTTGATACTTGAAATTATAATATCCTTCTTTAATTACTAATTTTCAACTATTACTTAATTAGTTTTGTGCACTATATATATATATATATATATATTTAAAATATATTATATATTTAAAATTTAAAGTATCGTACTTGATTTAACTACTTATACTTGATGCATTGACTAATATTGGAAAGACTTAAGAGATAAGAAGATTCTTTAGCACTAATTAAAACTACTAGATAAGAAAATTCCTTGACAATATATAAGAATTTCTAACCGACTTTCTAGCAAAAAGAGTGGTGTCAAACTTTAGTTTCAATATATTATACTAACAACTAACAACTTCCGATAAAGCGATATATGCAATTGTTATTTTGGGTAAAATGTTGCTACTTGCTAAGACGTACATTGTTCAATTCATTAAAGCGAATAATCATTATATTAAATCCATGCATGCCTCAAATCAAATGATTCGACTCAAAGCTTAAAACAGAACCTGATCCCCTCCCCTCAAAGCAAGTGACTATTGTAAACAAAAAAAAAAAAAAAAAAAACAAAAACAAAAAGTTTTTATAAAAGGGAAAAGAAAAACACTATTAGTGTTAAGACTTTCTTAAAAGAAAAAAAAAAAAATTCAGCCAAATAAAGTGATAACTGATTTGTCATGTCATATTAATCTTAGGTTAATAATTGTTGCATACATTCATAACCAGTCATGTCATATTAATCTTAGGTTAATATTTGTTGCATACATTCATACACAGCTATGAAAATCGTGTATTCAAAACACAATTTTAATTATAATTTTGAAATTGTGAAATCGAGTCTTAAAAACACAATTTCATAATGTAATTGAAATTATGTTTTGATTTTTTTAAACTCACAATTTCAGCTAACGTGACGTACACACTATACATACCAACATGTAATTAACAATGCTCTTTATTATTTAAGTCTTTACCACAAATCCTCGTGGACTTGGTGCCTAAAAAAGTAATGGGGGGTGGATCTGTTATTCTGTTTGCCATTAACTTTTTCTTTTAACTTTTTAGTTTTTCTATATATTCACAACTTTTCAAGCAATCAACAAAAAGATGCATTCAAATTTCAAAGGCATACAGTTAAAGTTTTCAGTATCAATGACATTTTTTTTTTTGATAATCATTGAGTAATGGTAACATATTTTATAATTTTTTCACAATTGTTAGTATAATTTGTTGTTATTGGATACAACACTCTCATTTAGAACCATTATTGACACTGTTCATATTATTAATTTATTATGTATCGATCACAATAGACTATATTAACAATCGTTAAAAAAATTTGTGAATTTTTATTGTATTGCCAGACTTATGAAAAGTTTTATACCTAAAAGTCTATAACGAATTCCATGCAAACATAGTAAAATCTATTGAAAAAACATCAATTAAATAAGCCAAGCATGGCCATACCATTGAACTTATGTTGGCCCATTAAAAAGTAAGTCGGATATATAAGAATTGAACTTAAAAGTGATATTCAGCCAAAAACAAAAAAATTCAGTAAAAAAAAAAAAAAAAAAAATTGAACTTAAAAGTGATATACTCTAATATTCCAGGAAGACGAAGTAAGCGAGAAGGGCCCAAACAGTTGAAAGTATTGTGTGGGCTCTGGCTTTATGGCAGTGCCCATGTGATTGCTGATTGGAAGCCTGTAGTTGCCTAGGCAAGAAGTCACCAATTTATGGGATCTTTTAGTGCTAGAAATTTTCTTATTACGATTGAAATTTGAAGCATCAATTGAGCATCACCCTTCTTTTCATGTCTTAATGTTCAAGAATTTCGAAGCCATTTTAGAGGAAGCAAACAATGAGGTACAGGATGCCCATATATGTCCTTTTTAGTTAGACCTTGATTATGGATGTGTGACTTGTATAATCAGGTACGGAAAAAGCCCAAAATCATGCGGGCATATAATATATCTCCAAAACGTCCTTTCTCACTTGGAGCACTAGATTCTGTAAGGTTGAATTTATTCAACCATGTATTGACTTTATTTCATGCCAAATTTGCTTGTAATTCAACAATTAGAAACTCTATATTTAGGTGGGAATAATGTAAGGGTTGTGTATGAAAAAGTGTGAAGAATTGATCAAGTATATGCATTCAAAAGCATTCTCGTTGACTAGAACTCATGATCGACTCGCGAGTGGTAACTCAAAGAAAAGTGTCACACGTGTGAAGCATGCAGGAAGTTGAAGGGTCAATACAAATAGATCACTATAAGACAAAAAGTACAATCTGGCCATTTTATTACTTGGCGATTGGAACTCGCGACTCATCTCAATCACAAGTCACTTGCCAAAACCCCTATTTTGTAGAAAAATTACTTTTCACATTCCTTCTCATACCCTACTATAAATACTCTTATACCCACGAAATGTAAAAAGTTTCTAGAGAGAATTTTGAGAGATAAACCCTAGAGAACAACAAAATTGATTCATCCATAATCTTATACTTTTGATTCTCCAAATTCCTTTACTCTCACCCTCTCCATTAACATACCCTTGAGAGGAGCTTTACCCAAATCCTTATCTCACCATATTCATATCAATGAGAAGATTATTTGGTGCTTGGGAAGCAGTTCAGAGAGTACCAATTCATTTGGTTGATGCAATGGGCTTATTGCGGGATCTAGTAAACTAGAGAAGATAAGGTTAGGCTTAACCTTGTTAGAGCAAAAAGCTTGGATGGTTTAGGTGCGTCGAGTAGATTAGGCTTGGAAGGTCTATTACTATTCATGTATCCCAATTGATTTTTTAGTGGATCATTTCACCGCTTGGAGAGCGGCGGAGAGGTTTTTCGCCAAGTTCTTTGGTTTCTTCTTCAATAACACGTGCTAGTGTTATCTTGTGTTTACTTCTCTTTATCCTTTACTCTTTGCATTTAATTACTATTATGTTGTGATTAAATTATGGCTTAGAGTAGTTTGATTGTTTGGGTATAGCTTATATTTATCATTCCGTGCATACATTGTTTGAATATAAACTTGTGTTGGTATTTTTGAAATTGGGGGTCTAAACATTCACTAGTGTTTTACAGACCAAGTAAACATTCAAATTCCATGTGACACCAAAATTAGTTTCTATGGTACTCGATGTTTCTCCTGTTATGAGCATTTGCATTAATCAATTAGTGCAAAATAGAAAAAAAAATGTATCAATTTTACACATTTAATTTCCAAAATCAATTACATTTCAATCAAGTTAAAAATGTGTAAATTTGCAAAGTTGCTACAATGAATCGTGTAAATTTATATCGACACTATCTATTTTGCATTTAGTTTTTCATTATTTCTTTATGTATCTCGAGGTTGAAGGAAGAGAATGGATGGTAGTTATTGTGTGTGAAACAAGAGAAACAATTAAAAAAATCAAGAAAAATTAATGTAATGTAATGCAAAATAAATAATCTGATGTGAGATGTTTTGATAAGTAACTATATAAAATAGAAAAAGTAGGTTCTTATACTAAAATAAACCAAATTTATTGCACAAGCTAATGCTCCATATCCATATTCCATACTCCTTTACGTACAATAATCCTATCTCTTTCTAACATGCTCACTTGTTTTTTTTGAAACCAACATGCTCACTTGTTTAATTACATGGATATGCGTTGCATCCTCTATACTAAGCTTTATCCAATTTCACATTTCCATATCTTAGGTGTCGTTAGGGCATATATGGTGTATGCTCTCATAGACCGTAGTTGTCATAAATGTTAGGGTTTTTTTTTTTTTTTTTTTTTGGTGAGAATGAAATGTTAGGTGATTCTTGATAATTTTCAATCTAACAAGAAATATGTATCATTCTATTATTGTGTGTCATCACAAGTATTACCTTAGTTTATAGCATGATCGAATCCGGCCTTTTGAACCTCAATAAAGTCTACAAAGAATGAATCCCTCGATAGCAAATCTCAAGGTGGAGTTTCAATTGTTAATATTTTTTATCCCTAATTTAGGAACTTATATAGAGTCGCTACTTTAATTAATCTAAAGAAGAGAAATTGATAAAACTTTCTAAAAATTCACTCTATCGATAAGTCATCTAAATACACATATCAATTTTATAGTGATAATTGAAGGAAAAAAAAAATATATATATATATATATATATATATATATATATAAATGAAATTATACAGAAAATACTTAATTTAAGTCCCATATCACTAAATTTGGGGGTTAAACTACAAAGTAAAAAGGTATCAAGCACATTTATCCAATCTAGGATTGGTTTCAAAAAATACAATGACCAATATAAAATATCTTGCTCAAATATCATACAATTAAATGATAAAATCAACCATAATGGGTTGGTCTAATAATTTCTAAGACCTCGTTATATATGAGATTTTATGAAGGGACCATTTATCCCAAAAGAATCGTCAGGTATTCTAAAAGTTTTGGACAAATTGTAAAGGGTATTGGTTTAAGAAATATTTTTAGAAAATTTTGATGAGAAAGGAAAAAAAAATTATTAATGACTTTTTATATTTCTCATAAAAGTTATGTCAAAACTTTTTAAAATTTTTTTGTGGGGTGTCCGAGGACCGAGGAGAGTAAGAAGTGGGAAGTCCTACACCCATTCATTTGTAAAGCGCATTTGACCTAAGAAGAAGGTAGGGAAGGTGATTAGAATCTAATGAGCGCTCGAATGGGAGAAGAGCATTCTAGGAGAGGATTAGTGTGGTGGGAGGAAGTTTCACGAAAGGGTATCCTCCCACCACCGCATTGAATGCTCTGTAACAAACTTATCAATTGCATTAATGAAGAAATGACCCCTGAACAGTGTCTTCACAGCTAGCAACCCCTTCTACCACCTTCAACAGAATCTTGATGGGACAAGTATCTAGGGAAGAGCTTTGGGGTGTACAAGTGGAGGGATAGGATGCCAAGAAGGGGGATATACAAGGGGAAGAAGCTCTGTCGGTGAGGGGGAGGAGAAAAATGAAAAAGAGAGTAAAGATAGAAAAGTGAATAGTGTATTGCTTGACAAAACCAAAGTAAAACTTATATAAGAACTTTTCCTCGAAAATGACCAAGGACTACTTTTTTCTACAATTGCTTGATTCACTCTTCCTTATTTGTGTACCATTGCATCAACCTTAAGCCTAGGTAGTCATTCTATTGTAATTGTCTTCCCATCTTTATACTAAAACAATTCTATTGTCTAGGCTTGGGGTTGGAGTGCAAGGCACTACTAATTTAAGTGGGCTTGGGCTTCCAATATAAGTCCTTACAATTGGCACTATCTATGGAAAATTACAAGTAGTTTTCCTAAGTCATGGCTAACTTAGAGCGCAACAAGGAGGAATCCGTTGGTTCTCAACATGAGGTTCACTTTGTTAAACTGGAATGACGGGATAAGGAGAACAATCCTACACCCAGTGTTAGAGTAGAAATACAACATACAAAGCACACTAGAAGGAGTTACTCTAAGTCGGGAAGTCACGTTTAGCACGAACAGGAAACGCGAAATTTGAGGCTGGAAATTGATCATCTGCATAAAAAATTGCGTAGAGGAGGGAACGGAGAAATCTCACACCCCCATCAAGAGAGAGGTCTGAAGAAAGGAAAGATAGATCCTATTGGCGGAAATCTAGAACCCCTACCAGTGAATCTTTCTCTGCATCTTCGAAGGAGGACAAGTTTGAAGAGCGTAGGAAGGAGTGCGGAAAGGGGAAGCGGGGAGAAAATTTGTTCCCTCGGACTATAGGGAATGACGCGATGAGTAAAGCCCTTCGTCATATTTCAAAGTCACCCTTCGTAAGGAGAATTGATAAAGCTTAGTTACCCCCACCACTTTACACAGCCCACATTCACCATTTATAATGGTAGAACTGACCTTGTGGAGCATGTGAGCCATTTTATCTAAAGGTTGTTCATTCATTCCAGAAACAAGGCTCTCATGTGCAAGGTATTTCCTTTCAATTTAGGCCTTGTTGCTATGAGATAGTTCAATGCTTTGGAAGAAGGTTCAATAAAATCTTTTGAGGAGTTGACCCGAGCATTTGAAGCTAGGTTTGTAACATGTAGCCGAGTTCCCAGGTCCTTGGATTCTCTACTATCCATGGCAATGAGAGAGGGGAAGACTCTTAAGACCTACTTAGATAGGTATTGGGAAACATTTAATGAAATAGATGGGGATTTTGAAGATGTGGCTATAAGAACCTTTAAGGTAGGGCTTCCAATAGAACATGATCTATGGAAGTCACCGACAATGAAGCCTACTCATAGCATGCATCAACTCATGGACCACATTGATGAGCATAAGTGGGTTGAAGAAGATTAGATGCAAGGAAAGGGTAAGGCTAAAATGTTTCCAGAAAAAAGGGATCCTTAAGCAAGAGGATATAATCAAAATAGACAACGGAGCGACTTTTCCAACCAATCACCGAGAGATAGCACGCCGATGGTCAACTCGGTGTTTAAGGAGCTAGTCTATCAAATCCTCGAAAAAAAAAAAAAAAAAAAAAAAAAAAAAAAAAGAGCCTTACTTTAGGTGGCCTAACAAAATAGGGGAGATCCGACTAAGCGGAATCAAAGCCCCTCTTTGTCATTACCACCTGAAAGGGGACATACAACCAAGGATTGTAAGACTTTACGCGATCACTTGGGTCGGTTGGTAAAGGTCGGAAAGCTAAAACAGTTTTTACATCAACCCGTAGGGCCGGTAAGACAACCTCAAGGGGGTTTCAAAAGGATGGTGCTCCTTGGCCATCCTTGGGTACGATTAACATAATTTTTGCTGCATCCGGGAGTTATGCAAATTTGCATTCCAAAATTTTGGCTATTGCTTCAAATTCAAAGTAGGGAAATCTAGCCCAAGCATCAAAGAGGGCTAAATTAGAGCTATTGCTAGTCTTAGGCTTCTCGGAGGAAGATAAATTAGGGACATTCCATCCCCATGAGGACGCCCTTGTAGTAACTCTTTGGATCGGGGGATATGATGTGAAGAGAGTTTTGGTGGATTAGGGGATCAAGGCTGAGATTATGTATCCAGATTTATACAAAGAGTTGAATCTTAAACCCGAGGATCCGGAGAGATATGATTCACCTCTAATAGGATTTGATGGCAGAACGATAATCCCTCAAGGAAGGATTAAGCTACCAGTGCAAGCCGAAGACGAGGAAGTGTATGTTAACTTTATTGTGGTGGAAGCCTATTCCCCTTATACTAGAATTTTGGTAAGACCTTGGCTTCATTTAATGGGAGCAATATTGTCTACCTTACATTTGAAGGTTAAATATCCCACACAAGGACAAGTTGGGGAGATTGTTGGAAGTTAGACAATGGCTAGGCGGTGTTTGATAGCTGCTATTAGTCAATACTAACTAGATGAAACGAAATAGGGGAAACTCGGGCTTCATAGCAAATAACTAACCCCAAAGAGGAATTGGGGTCCGAGATAAAGGAATTGCCATCTGAAGAATTACAAAAGGTTATGATTGGTCATTACGAAGACAAATACTTTCAAGTCTGTGCTCGGCTACCTCTTAGGGAGAAAACAAAGTCGGTAGCATTTTTAAAGGACAACATGGATGTGTTTGCATGGAGTACTTATGTGTGAGAGACTGCGCCCCTAGCCTTTTGGATTTTGGGCTAAACCTACGTGAATGGGCGGAGTTATGTTATTGCCTCTCAAAATGGAGGTTCGACTGATTATATTTTCCCCTTTAGATTAAGAGTTTTACAATGGAGTCACCACTTATTTAATTATTGAAATAAATAAGAAAACCAAAATTGAAAAATTCTTCATTTTATTAATTTAAAATTGAATATACATTGATCATAAGAAATTACATGGTTTTGGTCCTAGATACAATCTAAGATAAAGTATATGACTTTGTTTCCCAGTTACAATCTAGAAATTGAAAATTACAAGGATATGCATTGATCTATCAACCCTTGATCTAAGTCGGAGGTTATGTTATAAGGTGGAAATGTGTTAAGCACCCACCTTGCCCTGTGAAACTGATCTTTTAGACTATGGTGGCCAACATTCATATCACATCATCCAATATGTTATCAATCAATTTGTATGTTGAATTTAATGTGTGTGCTTGTAATAAACCCTAATTCAATTTATTAAGCATTTTGTTTGCATCGAAAAATAAATTCTAGTGAATATGTGTGAATAGTGATACTTTAGATTTAATGATTTGAAAGAATTATTAAACAAACATTTTTTTCATGCTTTTGATGTAGATTTAAGATCAAAACTAGTATTATGCATGAACATGTGATGAACAACGAAAAACATGTGAAGAACACATAAGAACATTCAAACATGTTTAAAGGAATTTAAATAATTACTATCATGCTTTAACCTTAAATTCTCATCATAGCAAAAAAAAAAAACAAGTTAGGGAAAGGGATTATACTTTCATGCAAGATCCATACGTAGGTCCTAGATCCATACAATAGAGACTAAGATATGAAAGACTACTTTACTCTTTAAGAGGAGGTCCTTTTTATCTTGGGTTGGAGATGAAAATAAAGTAGCTAGAAAATAAATGAAATGTCATTTAATGAGTGAGACTCACTCAATACCTTGAGTCTCAAAAAGACTAAGATATGACAAAACTACTTTACTTCACTAAAACTCAAGAGAAGAGAAGAGAGAGGGGTTTTTATCTTGGATTGTAGGAGATGAGGGGGTTATATAGTAGTAGTGGAAAAAATATGAATGAAATTTCATTTAATGAGGGTTGATAAAGAATCATGAACCTAGACCTAATTTTTTCCTTTGGGGAAATTAGATGCATTAAATTCAGAAATTGGTGGGAGTGAGGAGCAAGTAAAATTCAGTTTTCTCAAAACTACTATAAAGCAAAATTCAAAAAATCATATATTCCTCAATTTTAATCGAAATTGTCTTGTTCTTGTGATCAAATTGAAGTTCTCAGATGTTTAGATTCTGTGAAAATTAACCTCATTTACAGATTCAAAATATTCTGAGAGATATCAACAAAATGGTGAGCAGAGGTCATTTGTTAGAAAATAATTTCAGCATAATTAACATTAATAGGTCTCAAATTAGTTTCCAATTAACATTAATAGGCTTCAATCACTCCCATTTCAAACTTAATAGTTCCAAATTTATCCTAATTAAAAGATAATTGCACAAATTATTCATTGAATAATTAATGTTTGACTATCTAATTAATTAAGTGTGTACAACCTTACCATAAAATGTAGTCCTAACCAATCAAATTATGACACGTCATTAATCTCAAATTGATTATAATTATAACCAATTTGAATCAATTGTTCATAATCACATATAGTTAGACTCAATTTGTGATAGTGCATCTCGGCTATTAAAACTTGATTTGATGATAACTTTCAATCTGATGGTCCGATTAGGGCTTATGACTAATCAATTTGATCGTTACAACATTAAGATCATTTTGATGAAATGATATTAAGGATCTAATGATCATAATCAAGATGCATATTTTCAAGGTGAAATTACCCTTTTACCCTCCATGTGAGGTTAAATGCGGGTTGCAAAATGGGGACCAAGGATTTTTTGGCCTTTGGCTCATGTTTTCAGAGGACCAAAGGTTTTGGATCTTGGCTCACGTTTTCAAAGGACCAAGAGTTTTTGGGTTTTGGCTCATGTTTTCAAATAACCAAAGGTTCTAGATCTTGGCTCATGTTTTTAGAGGATCAAGGATTTTTTGGGCTTTGGCTCATGTTTTTAAATGACCAAAGGTTCAGGATCTTGGCTCATGTTTTCAGAGGACCAAGGGTTTTTGGGCTTTGGCTCATGTTTTGAACCAAAAATTTTGAAACTTGGCTCATGTTTTTAGAGGACTAAGGATTTTTGGGCTTTGGCTCATGTTTTCAGAGGACCAAAGGTTCTAGATCTTAGCTCATGTTTTCATAGGACTAAGGATTTTTAGGCTTTGGCTCATGTTTTCAAATGACCAAAGGTTCTAGATCTTGGCTCTTGCTTTGACCAAGGATTTTTGGGCTTTGACTCATGTTTTCAGAGGACCAAAGGTTCTGGATCTTGGCTCATGTTTTCAAAGGACCAAGGATTGTTGGGGTTTGGCTCATGCCGATGTGTGTGGGCCTTTTACCCTAGTACCTACAAAATAAATATTTTCAATTAGTAACAAAGTTTTTCATTGAAAAGAATTCATCATACTTGGTGAATGCCCCTAGTTTAGGACATATTCCATGCTTCAATGAATGCTAAAGGTGGACAATTGACTTGATGTTACACCACTGGAGAATATGGAAAATGATCATAGCTTTCTATTCTTGAAGAAGAATTTAATGAAGATTTTTTTTTGGGACTTTTGAAATTTTTTTTTTTTTTTTTGAAAAATTTGGAAATCTTGAATTTTTTTTGAAGGAATTGAAAATTTTGATTGAAAGTAACCTAAGAAGTACAAGCTCAATGCCCCTAGTCCCAAGGCTTTTTTGAAAATTCCCATTTTTTTTTTTAAAGAAACCTAAGAAGTATGAGCCCAATGCCCCTTGTCCCAAGGCTTTTTTGAAAATTCCCTTTTTTTTTTTTTTTGAGAAACTTAAGAAGTATGAGCTCAATGCCCCTAGTCCCAAGGCTTTTTTGAAAATTCCCTCTTTTTGTTTTTTGAAAAATTTGGAAATCTTGAATTTTTTGAAGGAATTGAAAATTTTGATTAATGAAATTTTTTTTTTCAAAAGCAACCCAAGAAGTACAAGCCCAATGCCCCTAGTCCCAAGGCTTTTTGAAAATTCTCTCTTTTCTTTTTTTCTCTCTTTTTTTTTTTTTTTTTTTTTTGAAAGATATGGAAATCTTTTTTTATATAGAAAAATTGAAAATCTTTTTTTTTTTTTTTTTTTTGATATGAAGACTTGTTCATTATCAAAAAGTGAAGAAGATGAAGATGAAGATGGAGTAAAAGTGATGAAGATTTATTCATGATGATTTTTTTTTTTTTTGGTTGAAAAACCTATCATTTGAATGAGAATAACTTTGGCTAGAAGTTGATGTGGATTGCTGGATAAGTCCTTGCTTAGTTCCCAATGCCCCTAGTTTGGGGCATATTCCATGCTTAAACTGAAACTGAGTTCATTTGATGTTGCAACTATTGGGGAACATGAAAGAAGATTATGGTCTGTAGTCCTTGGTCCCTACAAAATGATTTCTTTCTCTAGCTTGTTAGAAACCAGTTATCATGAAAACATTTTTGGCCATCACCCTTAGTGTGGACATGCTTGCAAAAAAAATGGATTGATGCCTGATAAGTGTAATTTTTACATATTTTTATTATCCTCTTATTTATTAAAATTGCTAGTTTTCCTTTATTTCTTTTGATTTGATTTGATTTTTATTTATATTTATATTTATCTATTCATTTGTGCTTTGAAGGAATGAGAAGATTTCAAATTAATCTACAAGGGCTTTACATGCAAAGTGGGGCTAGGCCAATTGAATCAAGTCAACTTACATCCAGCCAGGCATGAATTCAAGAGAAGACCAACCCAATTAAATTCAAGTCCAATTCGGATTTGGATTCCAGCCTGCACATCACTTAATATTTTCAGCATAACTTTGGGTTCAAATGTCCAATCGAAATGATTCAAGTTGGGCTGGAAAGTTAACTTAAAGGGATACAACTTTGTAGTTTATCAAAAGTCCGAATTCTGAAGTTAAATGGGCCAAAATAGTCGGTTAAATGAAGCCTAAAAATCTGGGATTTTCTCCAAACGGGAATAGGATTCCTTGACCTATTTAAAGGCTCTTTAGGGAAAAAAGAGAGAGGAGAGAAACCCGAGAGGAAAAGGGGGTGCCGCATTTGAAGAATTTTCTTGGGAGTCTTTCTGAAGAGGAGGATCTAAGGACAAAGGCAAGAGCTTCATGTTGATTAACCAATTCAGATGAAAGACATAAGTTTTATTTGTTTTCTTTTCAATTTTATTATGAACTAAATTTTATTTTCTAGAGCGTTGATGTAGTCTAGCAATGAACACACAATTTATATTCTGAGTTATTTTATTTTTAATATTTCCATGATTGAGTGTTTAATTCTTATTCTTAATGCTTAATATTTCTTTTTATGAATTATTGATTGATCAATTGAATGACAATGAGACCGAGAGGTGATTTGTTATTTTAGTTCTAGAATTAAACACCATTAGTTGAGTGAAAGTAGAGATGCTTTACCGCGATTAGTGTGATTTTTCAGAAAATTCAAAGTACATAATGAGTCTCCAATTAATTAAATTCGCATAGAGATATGGAATTGTTAGTTGAAGATATTTTTGATATTATTCGAGAGAAGATATTGAATACTTAAGGAATTTTTAATCATCAACGGAAGATTATTGGAATTTAATAATTAGGAAGAATAAATTGTGTGGGATTTGTTAGGTGAAATCAACCTCTCTAGATCCATTCTTATCATTTTTTTGTGCTTTTAGATTTTTACGTTTTGTATTCGTAGATTTATTTTTATTAAATAGTTTAATTAAATTTAGATAGTAAAACTTCCTTTTATTTTCAATTTTCCAAATAGTAATTAATTTAGTGAATTTTGGTAATCAATAACATAGTTAATCCCTGTGTTCGACATTCGTTTTCTAAAAACACTTTACTACTTGTTACGATTACGTAAACGCTTGCAGATTATTTTTCGCAAACAATGCCTCAAATGAAAACATACTTTCATGCAAGAAATACATATCCGCATACAATATAAATAGGCCAATGCCCCTAAGTTTAAGCATTCAAGATGAAAAACAAATGGACTTAGCCTAACATGCACCCAAACAATTTTGTCACATTGTTTTGATTTCAAGCCCTAAAGTTATTAGGGTAATTAAGACCGGCCTTTGAAAGGCTGCCTACGTACCTCTCTTATAGAGGATCGGGTCAAGACATAGTTCAGGAGAACTAGATTTTGGAAAAGAATGATTTTTTTTTTTTTTTGAAATGAGATTTCTCTTCTTTTTTTTTTTTTTTTTTTTTGAACAAGATGTGATCCTTTGAACAACCATTTTGGAAAATCATAGTGTTTAAGAACCAAACAAATCTCTTTGATTATGAAGGATCAAGATCATTAAACTCATGTAATCAAAATTTGCTTCTTTCTTTTGAATATCGTTAGATTAAGTCTCCAAAAGCAATCAAGAAATGAAATGTGATAATATTTAGGTTGGGTGCAAACAAGGAGAGTGCCCCAAGTTTGAAAGTTCTCTTGAGTCATTTGAGGATTTGAGAATTTGAAAAATTTTCTCCTTGGACTTATCATCCAGTGGGGCTTGACAATTTTAAGCATTTTTCCTTTTTAATTCAAAAGAAAATATTATTAGAGTTTAAGATGTGCCTACAATTAGCAAGACTTCAAGGAGGTCATATTCATAGGTTGTAATGTAGGCCGGGTTTAGGTTATGAAATGAAGGATAAAAAGGCTCAAAAACCCCTATATTATTCCCCCTAAATTATGTATTACTTAGAAATCAAGTACTAGAGGAGTTTTCCCATTTCTCCCTTGCCATCTTCTCACTAGTCTTCATTGTCACTTGTATCAACATTTGTTTTTATGATCATTCCTTTTGAATCATACCTCTAAACTTTCACCTTGTAAAATCCTCTTCTTTTTAGGTTACATCTTCAAGTTTCCAACTTGGTGGGATTCACCCCTTTTTTCTTTTCTTTGGCCCTAAATTTTGCCTAGGTTGCCCTTTTGGGTTTTCAACCTAGTGGGCTTTCTTTTCTTTTCTTTTTCCTCCTTTTTAATTTTTTTTTTAAATTTTTGTGGCCCTAGCTTTTGCCTAGACTACCCATTTGGGTTTTCAACCTAGTGGGCTTTTTTTTTTTTTTTTTTTTTTTTTAAAAAAAATTCTTTCATCTCTTGATTGAATGAACTTTTGGGGATCTTTTGCCTTGTTTTTCTTAGCTCAAGTCATTTTCATGCACTCTCTAGACTTCTTTCTTGCCTCGATGCACTTGCACCTTTCTGCGCTTGATGAATCTTTTCCTTTTTTGATGAACTCTCTTTTAGATGAATCTTGTATTCCTCTTGGCATGATGAATTTTGGGCTCTTCAAACTTGATGCACACTTTTTTTTTCTCTCACATTGATGGAATTTCATTTATCTTTTTTTGTGATAGGCCAAAAACGAATTGACCCCTTGTGATAAATTAATTGATTAATTAACCAAATTTATTAATTAATCAAATTAAAATGCAAAGCGTGTGGTAGTACAAACAAATCATTAATAAACTAAATATGCAGTGGAAAATAAATAACATGGTGATTTGTTTACAAATGGGGAAAACCTAATGGCAAAAACCCCACCGGGTGATTTTCGTGTCACCATTCTCGAAATTTCACTATTATCAAAACAAGCGGTTACAAATAAAGAAATCTCAGTACCTTATACAAACCTACAATTGAACCTTTACCCCAATACCCAATTGGACTTGTTTTGTAGTGACAATTTCCCTTTTGATACACGGCTCCCAAGTACATGACTAACCAATGCGCGGATCCCAAAGACGTGACTTCAATCATCAACTAAAGAAGATTAAGAAGATGCTTGGTCACAAAACCCTACGGTGCATATACACAACAACTTCTTCACAAGAATGTTGAACTAGGGCAAAACTTTGTCTCCGATTACAAATTGCTTGAACAAACTTTGCTCAACACTTGTGCAACTTATGTACTTTGACAACCCTTAAAATAATCATTTTATATGTTTAGGGTTAGAAGAAATGAAAGCCCAAACATATAATCACAAATTAGAGTCAAAACAAAACTTGAATTCTGCTTTTCATAAAGCTCAACAGATAGTCATGCATCGAGGTTTCGTCGAGGTGAGAGCCTCGGTTTGTTCTTAAGCTCGATGGATAGCTAGTCATCGAGCTTTAATGAACAAAGATTTCTTCAACTTGAATCTTGGACAGGCTATCTTCAACACTTGATCTTGAAACATAGTTTCTTGAAGTATTAAACACATCCTAAATCTATCCAAATACAAGTAAAGCTTTTGTCAAAGGATAAGTCAATTACATAAAATAACATATGTTCCTAACAAGTGAATCACATTTCTTCAATCTCCCCTTTGAATCTTGAACATATGAGAGAAGTCATAAATCACTATCTTTTCAACACTAAAATCTTGAACACAAACTCTGAAAAACTTTGCAAGAAGAGAGTTTCTTAAACTTTGACAACCTGTATTTTTGAAACACTTTTAAACAAAACTCATCAAGGTATCTTTATGTGAAACAAAAATAATAGATTGCATATATGTAATAAGAAGCATGTGCATAAAGAGAGAAAAGAAACAACACATATAAGGGTAGGTGAAAGAAACATACATCAACATATAAAAAGAAGATAAGTACAATGTATATCAAAAATGGTCACAAAACCCATGTACAAGAATAAATGTATCTAAAATAGAGAAAAGAAAAAGATACATGTAATCCTCCCTACATCCCTCGGAATCAACACTCCCCCTAACAAAATGTCTTATACTAACTCTTCCCCTAAGAATGACTACTCTCATATCCAAAACTACTTCCCCTTTTTGTCACGAGTGACAAAAGGTAAGAGGGTTAAATAGACATCTTATCGGTAAATCTTCATCTATCATCATCCAAATCATCATCGTCATCACCATCATCATCATCATCATCATCCTCGGACTCGAAGCCACTAGAGGAGGTGGTGGAGGAAAAGCCTCAGGAACAAAACCACCCATGGTCGCCTGTCGCCGTGCAATATGACCAACACGAATGTTCACCTGATACAACTCCATAGAGAGTGTATCAAGGCGAGCATCCATGCACTACAGCTACACCATGATGTCTCCTAGAGTCACATCACTTGAAGAAGAAGAGGGAGCGGATGTGGATGGAGCAAAATGAGACGGAGCAGAATGGGAGGGAGGAGCTGCTGAATCTAATCGCCGAGACCAAAACTGCACCTCGCTACGTTTAACGGTAACGTAGTCTATGACACACATGACAAGAAAATGGTCGGAAGAGGAAAAAGGAATAGAAAAATGGCATAGAATCCACGTGATAGCCGAAAGGAAAATGAGCTTATCATGGGTAGTCATATCCCTATACACACCTAAGATAAAAAGAATGAAATGGGAAGAAAAATCTATAATGAGGTGCTTTAATAAAGACAGCAAAAATCGAGCATGAGGCTCTGTGATAGAGTTATAGTGAGATAGTGGGTGCAAAACAAAAGTCATCACCATGTTCATGAATCTAGGACCTTTAGCAAAAGGCCGACATGGTGTGAACCGATGATCACCCCAATCTGCGGGACGCTCACGAAGCGAAAATCATCTCGTCTTTGGACTCGATCCGTAGACGCTCATAATCGAGGTAGTCGGGATGCTCTATCTTCGGAACATGAAGCACATCTGTAACAAGCTACGGTGTGACTACAATGCGCGTACCTCGAACGCGCAGAAAATAGAAAAATCGAAACATGCATGTTGGAGTAAAACTCCTGGATCACCACGGTCGGATAGGTGACCTGGACGTCACACAGTGACTCCCATACCTGATTGTGAATGACAGTGGGAAGGTCGGTGTTGGCGGAGTCCGCCAAAATGACTCGGCGTTCCGAATGAACACTCGTCGAGAAAAGTTCTCCAAGAAGTCCTTTCGGGCATCCTCATCACGAAACCGAATATGAGAAGGAGTAAGATTAGAAGAAGACGATGCCCTAGAACGCAAAGGGTTCTGGGATGGAGCTAACTTACGCTTAGGTGTCATAGACACGACTAACGTAAACAGAAAGAGAGGAAGAGAAAGAGAGACAATCAAAAAAGTCCTAAAGCAATTCAAATATAACAAGTATATTGAAAAGAGAGTATGTATGCATGGGGAATACATGAACATGTGATATGCAAAAGAAATTGCATCATGGGCTCAGCCCAATCCAATCCTACTAGCACACAATCAATTGCACACATCTAAAATGCATGATAATACTATTATTATGCTAATGTGATGCAATCCATGAGATTTTAAACTCATTTAATCATAAACCCATCCCAAAATTTTAACAATAACTCATCAATTTTGAAAAACCCCAAAAAATTTCAAAAACCCTAAAACCTAGGTCTAAATGCATGAAATGCATGAAGAATGAGAGAAACAGAACACATACCAAGTGATTTGAAGTAAGGAAAGGCTGAAAATCACATGGGTTGAAGGTTTAGAGGGAGAAGAAAGTGTTTGGGAGGAGAATAGGAGTGGATAGATCGAGAGAGATTGAGAAAATGGAAACCGGATTGTGACAACCCAATATATAGCGCTTGAAGAATTCTCGACATATAGAGGTGTCGAGCCAGGTGTCGAGGATTTTGCCGTCGATAGATACAAAAGTGTCGAGGTACAAAAACATTAGACACAGGAGATGAGGCTTGATCGATCCACTAGGTGTCGAGAAGCTATCGAAGATCCAAAAACTTTCTCGTTCGATCCACCAGCTATCAAGGATCTGTCGAGATTGCGATAAGAAAAGACCTTAAGAGCTCAACGGATAGCCAAGTATCAAGGAGGTATTGAGGAGGTCTAGATTGCTTAAAAATTGTTTTTCAAGAAGGAAAAACACGATATATGAATGCAATCAAGCATGCAATTCAATCAAAGATCCAAGCAACATTTTAAGCTCTCAAAATCATCTCTTAACAAAAATTTTAAGCACAATGATCCCAAAAACACACACACACACATACTAAAACAAGTTTAACCAATTTTATATTTTAAAAACAAGTTAAGACAGTTTAATGAGCATACATTAACACATGTAAAACCTTGTGATGGCTAAATCACATTGTACATGCACATGTATCAAAAGTAACAAAGAATGTTGCATGTTATGTGTGAAAAACATCGTAAAATTGCATAAGTGTATACATGTTATAACGATTTGAGATATGAGAAAATCACTTTAACTCACACACAATCATAACTATTTGATGGAGACTATCACCTTCGAGGTACATCCTATAACTCCCACATCTCCTAGAATACACGCTTGCAACCATATTTAAAACATTTTGATCTTTTTGCTTTTCATTTTCTTTGCATATTTTATTTAAGCAAATCATGCATGGGCATATAAGAGAGAGAAAAGAAATACCCAATAATGGTAAGCATTTGATATTCTAATTTTGCTATGTCGAAGCACATAAATGTCATTGACACTGCACTTTTGCTATCTTTGAAATGTCATATTATGATTGGCGGGCAACAATGGTGAGATGGTTATTTATGCCTTTCTCTTAGGATTTTCTAGTCCTTCCCGTCAAAAAGAGTTATACAAGTATTAAGTACAAGAGATAACTTAATCTTAGAGGGTGTTTGGATTCAACTTAATCCTACGTCTACATTTTGATTTCAGTCCTTTTTTTTTTTTCTGCCAATGATTTCTCTTAGAGACAATTTTCTAATCCTTCCCGTCAAAAAACGCACTTGTTCATCATTGTACAAGTGTTCATACATTAAAAAATATTAAAAATAGGTCCCACGACACTATTTACACACTTAAAAATTATTTTGTTACAATATTTTCAATTTTCGGTTTTCGGTTTCAGCAACAATAAGTTCAATCCAAACGGACCCTTACTCATCAAAAACAAAAGCCACAAAACTCACTTGCTTAGTTGTGCATAGAGATGCTCATCTAAACTACAAGAGATACAAAGTTTAGAAAACTTTATTTCAATGGTCATCCAAGATACACAAGTACCAATGTACATAGAACACACATTGTTTTTGTATTTTTTGATTTTTTTTTTTTTATATTAAAACAAAATAATCAAAACTGAAAACAACAAAAACATGTTAAACAATGCAAAGTATAAAAACTAGACGCAAATGCACAAGGAAGAAGAAAGAGAGAAAGAGATCAATCCATGGAGATAAAACCAATGTTTTGACGAAGGAATTCAAAATGTTTCTTTGTCAAGAGGTTTGTTGAACAAGTCAACCTTCGATCATCGATGTGAATAAACTCAAAGTAAGAATACCATCTTCGACAAGCTCCCTAATGAGGTGATGTCAAATCTCTATATGTTTGGTTCAAGAATGTTGAACTAGATTCTTAGAGATGTTGATGGCACTGATATTGTCACAATAGATGGTGAGATGCTCTTCACAAATACCATAATCATGGAGGAGTTTTTGCATCCATAGAAGTTGGGTGCAACAGCTTCCGATAGCAATGTACTCAACTTCTACAATGGATAATGAGATGGAGTTTTGCTTTTTGCTCATCCAAGAGACAAGATTGCTACCCACATAAAAACAACCCCTCAATGTACTCTTTCTATCATCAGCATTCCCAACCCAATCAAGATTAGAATATCCAAATAAGACATCATTTGTGTCCTTGTTTTGTATCACACACCGAACTTAGCAGTGGTTTTGACATACTTTATGATTCTTTTTAAAGCGATTATATGGGATTCTTTGAGATTAGCCTGATATCTAGCACACACTCCAACACCGTAACTAATGTCAAGTCTACTAGTAGTAAGGTAGAGAAGACTACCTATCATGCTTTTATAGAGAGAAGGATCTACACTTTTGCCTAACAAGTCCACAATGAGTTTAACATTTGGGCTCATAGGGGTTCTAACAGAATAGCAAATTCCAAACCAAATTTTTTCACAAGATTCTTAGCATATTTAGATTGGGATAGGAATATACCTGAATCTTGTTGATGAATCTGCAATCCAAGAAAGTGAGTCGACTCTCCAATCATGCTCATCTCGAACTCTACTTGCATGAGTTTTGAGAAGCCATGAGCAAATTCATCCTTAGTTGACCCAAAGATGATATCATCTCTATAGACTTGAGCAACTATCAACTCGCCATCTTCCTTTTTGATGAAGAGAGTTTAATAAGCTTTTCCTCTTGTGAACCCATGTGATACCAAGTATTGAGTGAGTTGATTATACCAAGCTCTAGGGGCTTGCTTTAAGCCATAAAGTGCCTTCTTGAAATACAACACATGATCTGGAAAGTGTGGATCAATAAATCCTTTTGGTTGAGCCACATAGACATTTTCTTTAAGTAGCCCATTCAAGAAAGTAGTCTTTACATCCATCCGGTAAAGTTTGAACTTCAATTGACATGCTAATGCATGGAGAATTTTGATGGACTCCATACGTGCAACTAGGGCAAATGTCTCATCATAGTCTACTCCTTCCATTTGTGAGTATCTTTGAGCTACAAGCCAAGCCTTGTTGCGAATCACATTGCCCTCCTCATCGGTCTTATTACGGAATATTCACTTTGTGCCGATGATGTGCTTGCCCTCCGGTCTAGGTACTAAGGTCCAAACATCATTCCTTTGAAACTGAAGAAATTCATCATGCATTGCTTCGACCCAACTTTCATCTTGAATAGCTTCCTCAACTTTTGTGGGTTCAACTTTGTGATGAGATAACAAGAATAAGAAACAAAGTTAGCAACACATTTATCAACTGTCCGTTTCCTTAATGTGAGTTCATTCATATTTCCCACAATAACTTCTGGAGGATGATTTAATTTAATCCTGGATGAAGGTCCTTTCTCTTCATGAGATTCAGAATTTGGTGAAGCATGTATATCTGCAAAATCTTCCACAACATTGGGAGTATCGAGAGCACTTGGAGATGCAGGTTCTTGTTCAATAATTTCTTCAACTTCCTTAGGCTCAAGAGGAAGGATTTCTTTGGAGAATTCCTCAATATCTTTCTCAAAACCGAAATCAAGACTCATCAATAACAACATTCACCGTCTCCATTACCTTCATGGTTCTTTTGTTATATACCCGATAAGCCTTGCTTGTGGAGGAATAGCCCAGAAATATACCTTCATCACTCCGGGAATCAAACTTTCCCACATTCTCTCTATCCTTGAGGATGAAACAAGTACTTCCAAAGATTCTCAAATACTTCACATTAGGCTTTCTTCCTTTCTATAACTCATATGGAGTTTTCTTGATACTAGGTCCGAAGTACACTCTATTAACCGTATGACAGCAAAGATAACGACTTCTCCCCACAAGTTTCTAGCCACATCCTTGTTGTGTAACATGACTCTAGCCATCTCCTAAATAACCCTGTTCTTCCTTTCTACTACATCATTCTCACGAGGAGTAATAGAAGTAGAGAATTCTTAAGATATACATGATCTTGTGTAAAAGGACTCCATATACGAGTTTTTGAATTCTTTACAATGGTCACTTCGAATTTGATCAATCTTCGGACTCTTTTCATTCTGCAGTCTTGTGCACAAAACTTTAATGTGCTCAGGAGTATTAGACTTGGATCGTAGAAGAATAACCCAAGTATACCTAATGAAGTCGTCTACCACAACCATGATGTATCTCTTACCACCAAGAGATTCGGTTCTAGTTGGACCCATCAGATCCGGATGTAGAAGCTCCAATGATCTAAATGTAGGCGATGTCCGAGTGTGTCTAGATGCTTAACTTTCATCTATTTCCCAAGCTGACATGGTCCACACACTATATTGCTTATTCTACTAAGCTTTGATATTCCCAAGACTGATTCATGCTTAGATACAGAGAGATGTTTGTAACTAGCATGTCCCATCCATTGATGCCATAGATCTTTGTTTGGCAAACGAATGCTATTGCACACAATATCAGCATCAAGAACCAATCCATAACAGTTGTCTAGAGTGCGAACATCACTTATGAGTTTCTTTCTAGACTCATCCATGACAAGACACTTTCTTTTTTAGAATAAAACCATAAAGTCTTGATTACATATCTGACTTATACTCAATAGGTTCACCCTCAAACCTTCCACATATGGAACATTTAAAATGTTTAGCAGTCAAGTAGAGAGATGATTCCCTTTCTTTTAATCTGTGACTTGCTCCCATCACCAAAAGTGACATTGCCACCTTTCTTAGACTCGAAAACCTTGAAGAGAGATCGGTCTCTAGTCATGTGTCTTGAGCAACCACTGTTAAGGTACCACAAACATGTGTCCATCACTTTAAATGCGGACTTCATCATAAAACACACTTTGTGCTTAGATGACAAATCAGTAGGAACAGAGATTTCTCTTATGTGCCTTTTACGAGCTAAACCCTTAATTTTCACTCTTCTTAGACGAACTCCTTTGCACATTTTCATTCTAAGAGACAATCTAGTTTTTTCTTAGGCAAACTAAGATCTTTTACAATGGTCATCACAAGTAAATTCAAATAACTTTTAGACTTGTATTTTCTGAAACACTTAAACAAGCAAAGATTAGAAAAACAAGATATATTTGAATTAAAATATCTTTCAAGCCGGTTGCAGCCATGACAACAAGGGTCAATGGATCAACACAAAGAAAGATTAAACCAAAATCAGAGTGTGCCCGCTCTGATACCACTTGATAGGCCAAAAACGAATTGACCCATTGTGATAAATTAATTGATTAATTAGTTAAGTTTATTAATTAATCAAATTAAAATGCAAAGCGCGTGGTAGCATAAACAAATCACCAATAAACTAAATATATAGTGGAAAATAAATAACACGGTGATTTGTTTACGAATGGAGAAAACCTAACGACAAAAACCCCACCGGTGATTTTTAGGTCACCACTCCCGAAATTCCACTATTATCAAAACAAGCGGTTACAAGTAAAGGAATTCCAGTATCTTATACCAACCTACAATTGAACCCTTATCCCAATATCCAACTGGACTTGTTCTATAGTGACAATTTCCCTTTTAATGCACGGCTCCCAAGTACGTGACTAACCAACGCGCGGATCCCATCGTGACTTCAATCACCAACTAAAGAAGGTTGCTAGCTACAAAATTCTTGATTCATTCCAATGATGAAGATCAAGAAGATACTTAGTCACAAAACCCTACGGTGCACATACACAGCAACTTCTTCACAAGAATGATGAACTAGGGCAAAACTTTGTCTCCGTTTACAAATTGCTTGAACAAACTTTGTTCAACACTTGTGCAACTTGTGTACTTTACGGCCCTTAAAATAATCATTTTATATGTCTAGGGTTAGAAGAAAAGAATGCCTAAATACATAATCATGGATTAGAGTCAAAACAGAACTTGAATTATGTTTTTCATAAAGCTCGACAAATAGCTATCTATCGAGGTGCTTTGAGCCTCGGGGCTGGAACAGCTTCTTAAGCTCGATGGATAGCTAGTTGTCAAACTCACTTTGTCAAGTTTTAATGAACAGCACTTGTTCAACTTGAATCTTAGACAGACTTGCATGTCTTCAACACTTGATCTTGAAACACAATTTCTTGAAGTATTAAACACATCCTAGATCTATCCAAATACAAGTAAAGTGTGTTTTGTCAAAAGATAAGCCAATTATATAAAATAGTTACATATGTTCCTAACAATTGAATCACATATGTCCTAACATCTTGATTGAGTGAAACTTTATTTTTCTTTGATGATCTCTTATCTTTAGTTTAATGAATTCTCTACTTATCTTTCATGTCTTCTAGGAGAGCTTTATCAATTAACTTCAAAGCTATAAGGTCAACTCCTTCTCAACATGAGATTTAAGCATGCATACTTTGATTTTTCCCACCCTAGGTTCATATTTTAATGGGTTCATGTGAAAAAGAGGCTAAGTGTTTAAAGGTTCAAATGGGCTAGCAATGGATAATGATCATTCTAGGTATTAAGGTATATTCTTGTTTAACAAAAGATGGCCTCCTATCCCTAGCAATGCTTGCTTATAAGTACAGTGACTCGAACTCTTTTAATAAATTCATCTTAAAAGAAAAAGTATGAATGCTCTAATGTTGTGAAACAAAAGACTTTAGAGATTTGGATTGAATGCATGGGCTTTTTGAATTTTTTGATGGATTGATTTTCTTTGATTGCCTTTTAAGACCATTTCTCCTTTTATTCAAAGTAATTTAGTAAAAGTGTTTACACAAATCAAATGAAATTTATCCTTTCTCAATACAACTTGATTGTTCAAGCCTTTAAACATCACAATTTAGAAAAAGTTTTGTCCAAGGGATCCTCATGTACCATTTTGAAAAGAAGACTTTAAAGAATCTTGAAATCTTTGAAAGAAAAAAGTGCGCCATTTGAAAAAAGTCACTAGGAAGTCCAATGCCCCTAGTTTAAAGAATTTTTTTTTAAATGACTCAAGAGCCCAATGCCCCTAGTCCAAACACTTTCTCATTTGAAATTTTTCCTTTTTCCTTTTTTTTTTTTTTTTTTTTTTTTTTGGAAAGATTTGGGAATATTGATTTTTTTTTTTTTTGGATTTTTTTTTTTTTAATTATATACATGAACAAAGTACATCAAATGCTACATGAATTTTTGGAATTCAAAGAAACATAGAAACATGGAATAAACAAGCAAACTTTAATCTTAACATGGGCCACTTGCTTCTTCTTGGTCCATTTAGGATGCTTAAGACTTGATATGCTTGAACCTTGATTATGATGAAATGTTCTTTGCTTGAAATGGCTTGGGCTTGCACTTGGAAGGCTTAAACCTTGATTATGATCTTTTGGTATTTGCTTGAAATGGCTTGACCATACATTTGGAAGGCATGCATCTTGTGAGTTTTGGCCTTTGATGTTGATCATGGGATACACCTTTGATGGGCTCAAGTGTTGGGCTTAGAATGATTCAAGAAACAATTTTTGGTTTTCATACAAAGTAGAGTTCAATCATAGGCTTTTGGGATTGAGTTCATTTATAGCATGCAAGGTTCAAACAATTATGATGGGCTCAAATGTTGGACTTGGGCTCATCATGGTTCAAACAACGACCAAACGCATGCATAACGCAATGCAATTTACATGGACCAGCCTAAAGGTAGGTTATATGGGTCATTAAAACATGGGTAGAAGGTAGGTTAAAGGTTCCCATAAGCTAGGACATCGTACCTCCCAACTTATGACACCAGAAATGCCACGTTGGTCCGAACGGTATAGTTTGTCCCTATGAACCACCATGGCATAACCATGATGATCCTTGTCACAGTGGGTGGTAGGTTCACCGCTAGGTATGTGAGTCTCATAAAGACCACAATCCATGGCTAATACTACCAGGCTTTTAAGCTAGCACACAAATAAAATAAATTTCATTCAAGCAAATGATGCATGACATGCAATATAATGACATATTAGACATATTTTATACAAAAAGCAATAAACAAACAATGACATGGTTGACCACCATAACTTAATTAAAGTTTAGCCCTCAATATCCCTAACGGAGTCGCCATTATGAGAGATCGTGCCTCTCGCCCTTTTTTTTTGGATGTTAGGCCAAACCCACGTGAATGGGTGAAGTCATGTTTTTGCCTCTCAAAATGGAGATTCAACTGATTTTATTTTCCCCTTTAGATTAAGGGTTTTACAATGGAGTCGCCACTTATTTAATTATTGGAATAAATAAGAAAAACAAAATTGAAAAATTCTTCATTTTATTAATTTGATATTGAATTTACATTAATCATAGGAAATTATATGGCTTTGGTCCTAGATACAATCTAAGATAAAGTACATGGCTTTGTTTGTACAATCTAGAAATTGAAAAATTATAATTATGCATTATTAAACATTTTATTTAAGCTCTAAAAATAAATTCTAGGAATGGTGCTAGACACCCACCTTCCCGATGAAACTCAACGTTAGACTATGGTGACTAATATTCATATCACATCATCCAATATGTTATCAATCAATTTGGATGTTGAATTTAATTATTATATATAAACCTTAAAAATTTATTAAACATTTTATTTGCATTAAAAATAAATTATAGTGAATGTGTGTAGATAGTGATCACCCTAAAATTTTTTTGGTCAATATACCATTAAACTTTAAAAAATTATTATATATAAAATTAAAAAAATTTATGATTTTCTTACCTTAAAAAAAATGTGTGACCACCTAAATTTTTTTTTATTGGATATAATTAAACTTTAAACAAAGTTTAGCAACATAGATTATATATTAAGGCTACAACTCCACTCAATATATTTTTATATTGGATATGAATTTTAACAATTCCATAATTAGATTATATATATAATTTTTTTTTATTTATATCCTCTATGCTTGCAAGACTTCAAGAAGATTAAAGATAAATAACTTATATCATCAATCAAATGTTTAATTTTCAAGTTTTTGTAGTCTAAAATTATACACAAAAAATAAGTTTATGGATCAAATAGTAAATAACATCCAATTGACATGAAACTTGACATGTGTTTTAAAAAGATAAAAAAACATACAATTCAACGGTTAGATTTTTAAAATATGTATTTATGTTAATTTATTTAGTGAAAGTTGTAGTCTTAGGCTACATTAAGTTTGTAGTGAAACTTTGGTCCTTTTAACAATATATTGAGCCTTTACCCCAAAAAAAAAAAAAAAAAAAAAAAAAAAAAAAAAATTTTATTTGACTAAAATTTTGAAAGAGATATAGTTTACAACATTGATAATGAGATATAACTATCTTTTTTATTAAATATTGTATAATTTAAATTTCTTGATTATTCTAGATTTAAGGATTTGAAAGAATTATTAAACAAACATCTTTTTCATGTTTTTGATGTGAATTTAAGATCAAAACTAGTGTTATGCATGAACATGTGATGAACAACTAAAAACATGTAAATAACACATAAGAATATTCAAACATATTTAAAGGAATTTAAATAATTACTATCATGCTTTAATCTTAAATTCTCATCATGGCAACATAAAAAAACAAGTCGGGGAAAGGGATTATACTTTCATGCAAGATCCATACGGAAGAGAATGAGACTCTTGGTGGAGGTCCCAAGGGTGGAGGAAAAGAAAAGTTAGGAGAGGGAGAGTGAGTCTTACTCAATACCTTAAGTCTCAAGAAAACCAAGATATGACAAGACTACTCTACTTCACTAAAACTCAAGAGATGAGAGAAGAGAGAGGGTTTTTGTCTTGGAATGGATGAGAGGGGGGGTTATATAATAATGTTGGAGAAAATATAAATGGAAGGTCATTTAATGAGGGTTAACAAAAAATCATGAACCTAGATCTTATTTTAGCCTTTGGGGAAATCGGGTGCATTAAATTCAGAGATTGGTGAGAGTAAGGAGCAAGCAAAATTTAGTTTTCCCGTAACTACTGTAACATCCTGTAGAGCAAAATTCAAAAAATTATATCTCCTCAATTTTGATCGGAATTGTCTCATTCTTGCACTCAAATTGAAGCCCCGGATGTCTAGATTCTGGAAAAATTAACTTCATTCACAGATTCAAAATATTCTGAGAGATATCAATGAAATGGTGAGCAGAAGTCATTTGTTAGAAAATAATTTTAGCACAATTAACATTAATAGGTCTCAAATTAGTTTCCAATTAACATTAATAGGCTCCAATCACTCCCATTTCAAAATTAATTAGTTCCAAATTTACCCTAATTAAAATATTATTGCACAAATTACTTATTGAATAATTAATGTTTGACTATCTAATTAATTAAGTGTGTGCAACCTTACCATAAAATATAGTCCTAGTCAATGAATTTTTGACATGTCATTAATCTCAAATTGATTATAATTATAACCAATTGGAATAAATTGTTCATAATCACATATAGTCGAACTAAATTTGTGATAGTGCATCTCGGCCATTAAAACTTAATTTGATGATAACTTTTAATATGATGGTCCGATTAGGGTTTTTAACCAATCGATTTGATCGTTACAACATTAAGATCATTTTGGTGAAATGATAATAAAAATCTAATGACCAGAATCAAGATGCATATTTCTAATGTGAAATTATCTTTTTACCCTCCATGTGAGGTTAAATGCGGGTTGCAAAAAGAGTGTCAACATTATGATGTGCCGGGAGTTAATCCTAAGTTTATTTTCCATCAATTGAATGTGAATCCTGGTCCAAGATCGAGGAAGCAACCACCTCGATGCTCTTCAAAGGAGCATCTTTGAGGCGATCAAGGAAGAAGTAAATAAACTTAAATAGACGGGGTGATCAAAGAGGTCTTCTATCCCAAGTGGTTAGCTAATATCGTAGTGGTTAGGAAGAAGAGCGGGAAGTGGTGTGTGTGTGTAGATTACACCGACCTAAATAAAGTCTGTCCAAAAGATCCTTTCCTTGTTCCTCGGATTGACCAATTGGTGGATGCGACAGTTGGACACCCTTGGATGAGCTTCTTGGATACTTTTCAAATAATACCAGATACCCTTGGCGTTGTTCGACCAAGAAAAGACTACTTTCCAAGCTCCCATAGGCAATTATCATTATCGGGTAATGCCTTTTGGTTTAAAGAATGCTGGGTCCACATGCCAAAGAATGGTAACACGAATATTGGAAACATAGATTGGGAGAAATGTGGAGGCGTACATCAATGATATAGTGGTAAAAAGTAAACAAACTTTGGACCATTTGGGGGATTTGCAGGAAGTATTTTCGGTGCTTAGGAGACATAGTTTGCGTCTGAATGCATCAAAATGTTCTTTTGGTGTCAGCTCGGGAAAATTCTTGGGTTACATGGTCATGCACCGAGGAATAGAAGTGAACCCTAACCAGATAAAGGCTATTAAATATTTGCACCATCCTCAGAATCCCAAAGAATTGCAAAAGCTAACAGGGATGATGGCTACTTTGAATAGGTTCATTTCTCGATCGACAAATCGATGTAGACCATTCTTCCAGCTCCTTCACAAGTGGAAGAATTTTGAATGGACCGAAGAATATGTAGCGACCTTTGAAGAGTTGAAGTGTTATCTATCATGCCCACCTATCCTGTCTTGACCCAGAGAGAGGAGGTACTATATGTGTACATTGCGATTCTGAGATCATGCGATAAGCTTAGTCTTGGTTAGAATGGAGAATGGAATTAAGAAACCCGTATACTATGTAAGTAAGTCCTTACAGGAAGTCGAGACCCGTTACTTACCCTTGGAGAAGGTAGTGCTGGCCATCATACACGCCACGAGGAAGCTCCTTCATTATTTCCAGGTCCACACTGTATTGGTGCTCACAAAACTCCTTTTGCAAGCGTTACTACGAAATCGAGACTACACAGGAAAGATTGCAAAATGGGGAACCATGCTTAGGGCTTTGGATGTTAAATATATGCCCCGTACCACCATAAAAGGACAGGTATTAGCAGACTTCATCACAAAATTCACCAAGGACGTCGACGAGATTAAAGGGTTAGGACTATGCACTTTGGTGATTTTTGCCCCCCCTCCTTTAACCTGGGAGGTGTGCACGGATGGAGCAGAAACCAAAGAGGTTCTAGAGTTGGAATTGTACTAGTGAATCCCGAGAAGTTGGTGGTGGAGAAGTCTTTGCGGTTGGGTTTCCCAACTACGAACAATGAAGCTGAGTACGAGACACTACTAGCTAGGATTGAGATGGTTGGCAAACTAGGAGGGAAAGTCCTAAAAATATATTTGGACTCCCGCTTGGTCGTCGGGCAAATCAATAGAGAGTTTGAGGCTAGGGATCAAAGAATGTAGGGGTACCTCCTCAAAGTTAAGCGTGCCCAATCTATTTTTAAAAGTTTTATCCTAAGGCAAAATCCCAAGAGGACAGAACTCCCATGGAGATTCGTTGGCTATGTTGGCTACTTCTTTGGGGTCGAGACTACCCCGAGTTATAACGGTGGAAGATCTAATAGCTCCCAACTGTGATAACCAACCATTTGTTTAAGTAAATAGTATACAAGTAGGTCTGAGCTAGATGGATCTTGTGATATTTTTTTTAAAGGAGGGGTTACTACCTGAAGAAAAAACTGAAGTTAAGAAGGTACGGAAGAAGGCCCCTCAATATTGGCTTTCTAAGGGGCAAAAGTTGTATAAACGCTCCCATTTGGGCCGTATTTATTATGCATTCATCTAGTCACCATGGAACCATTGTTGGAGGAATTGCATAAAGGTATCTATGGGCGTCACACTGGGGGAATGTCTTTATCCCATAGAGCTCTCACCCGTAGGTATTGGTGGTTGAGTATGCAGAAGGCTACACAAGAATACGTTCGTAAGTGTGATCAATTTCAAAGATACACTCGTAATATCCATCAACCAAGAGGGGTTTTAAATCCACTTACCAGTCCATGGCCTTTTGCCCAATGGAGGTTGGACATAGTTGGACCTTTCTTAAGGGTTAGAGAAAACCGAAGGTGGCTCTTAGTTGAAACTAATTATTTTACAAAGTGGGTGGAAGTTGAGTCTCTCTGTCAACATTAGAAATGTAGATGCGAAAAGGTTTGTTTGGAGGAACATTGTTACCAAATTTGGAGTTCCTCATACCTTGATCTTGGATAATGGACTCCAATTTGATAACAAAGCCCTCAGAAGGTATTGTGAGGAGCTCGGTATCACAAACATATTTTCTACTTCGGTTGGTCAAGTTGAAGCAATTAACAAGACCATAGTGCCAAGATTAAAAAAAAAAAAAAAAAAAAAAAAAAAAAAAGGCTAGATGATGTAAAAGGAAAATAGATGGATGAACTACCGCATGTGTTATGGATATATCATACCAAACCCTGAAGGTCAACAGAAGAGACTCTTTTTTCAATGACTTATGGATCTCAAGTAGTTATACCTCTTGAAATAGGTTTCCTAACCTTGAGAACTGAGAGGCTTAATGTGAAGGAGAATGATCGTTTACTTTCTGCAAGTTTAGAATTAATTGATGAAAGAAGAGAAGTGGCCATGGTTAGAATGGCATATTACCAACAAAAGCTCAGGCAAGGGTATGATAAGAAAGTTAAGGCAAGGCCATTGGCGCCAGGAGATCTAGTTTTAAGAAAACTTATGGGAATAGCAAGGAATTCTTCATGAGGAAAACTAGGTCCAAATTGGGAAGGTTCGTGCAGGATAACTTTGGTAGCAGGAATTGGGGCTTATTACTTGGAAGATTTGGATGAAAACGTAGTTCCTCACCCGTGGTATGTAAATAATCTACGTAGGTATTATTATTAATGATATGGAGTTTTTTTGTTCATTTCTCTTCCATTTACTTACTGTTGTAGTTGCAAGTTAAATCATAATGACTTATAGCTAATTACTAAGTGTTAAATAGAAACTTGGTCTTGTTCAACTCCTCGGGTCACAAGCCTTGGGTAAATTAACCCTTATGTGAAACTGTTTAAGTGTTAAATAGAACCTCGGTCTTATTCGATTCCTCGGGTCACAAGCCTTGGGTAAATTAACCCTTGCGTGAAATTGTCTAAGTGTTAAACAAAATCTCACTCTTATTCGACTCCTTAGGTCACAAGTCTTGGGTAAATTAACCCTTATATGAAATTTTTTAGTGTTAAACAGAACCTTGGTCTTGTTCGACTCCTCGGGTCACAGGCCTTGGGTAAATTAATTATTGCGTGAAACTAGTTAAGTGTTAGATAGAACCACGGTCTTGTTCAACTCCTCAGGTCACAAGCTTTGAATAAATTAACCCTTACACAAAATATGCTAAGTATTGAACAAAGCTATGGTCTTGAATGACTCCTTGGGTCACAAGACTTGGTTAAGTTACTCTTTATTGGAAGGTTATTGTGTATGATTCCACTAGTTTTAAGGCCTTGGGTAAGTTAGTGTTAGTGAAACATAATTCAAATACAATTGAAAGTAAGGCAAAAGTAAATCTAATTTGATTTGCAATATGACATGCTATATGCTTTCATCTACTAAGCTATCTACTTTCATCTATGAAGTATGGATATTGATGGTGAAAATAAAGAATTGACGATTAATGAAAGTTAAGAATGCCAGCAAAACTTGCATATGTTTCCATTCAAAGGTTGGAGTTACAAAAATACATGTCTTTCTAGAGCCCATTACCCTACAAAATTACCCTAAGTGCTAAAAACAGAAGAACTTATTTAGGTACATCTTTTGCCTTCTCTTTCTTCTTCTTCTTTTGTTGCTCTTTCTCCTTCTCGGAGGAAGAGACAGAAGTTGAAGTCATAATAGGCTTGGGCACTAAGGAGGTGGAGCTTGGATTGGGAGGAATAGGGGTAGAACTAAGAGCAATACGGAGTGCTTGAGGATAATAAACCTTGTTTGCCTCCCTTAATTCGGAATCCACATTCACTCCTGCGGCATTCAAAGCTTCACCCCGACTTTAAAACAGAAGGCCCAAGCAACGTCCCGAAGTTGAGTGGTCAAGCTCTAAGCGGTCTTGGTCATGCCAAAGATCATAGGCGACCTGCTCAGCCCTTGCTTTCTCGGATCCTTCCCTTCAAGTTGCTTCTACTATTACTTAGTCTTCTCTATTGCCAAGGCTAGGCGAGTCTTAGCTTTTTTCAGAGAAAGCCGTGCCTCCTTGACTTATTTCTTGCGAATCCAACCAAAGTTGATTCAATGTTTTTGCGTACATTTTCCACCTCGGCTAGGTGAACTAGGGCTTCTTTATGTCTTCTCTTAGAATCGGCATGGGCCTTCTCGGATTGCTCCAATTTGGTTTCTGCCTCACGGGTTTTGGATGAGTGTGGTCCACCCATTCTTCAACAATGAAGGATGCCTGCACCGCCTACAAAAACATATATGTTAGTACGTGGCTAAAAGTTTGATATATGGAGAGAAATGATTAAAGGCATACCTTAGCAAGGTCCTTCTTGAGTGATAGAAACACTTCGCGCTTTTGCAATGACTAGAGCTCATGCATGTCTTCAGGAAGCAAGAGGGCCTTCTCTAGACATTCAAATAGTATCCCTGATCTGCTCATCTAGGGATCCCTAAAGGAGGAATCATCCATAACTGGATCCCCTAAACTTAGTACAAAAGATGGATTCCATTTAGAGGCCTTTGAGCGCGGCTCTCCCTCGGCACCTTTAGTGGACCCGGAAGAGGTACTCTTTTTCTATTGAGCCCTAATGACTCTGGACTCTTTAGTAGGTGGCTATTGCGTTGGGAGGGTTATTTCCCCCTCCTCGGCACTCTCAGATGCTTTGCCCCTTTTTCTCTTCTTTTTGAGAGCATCATCGAAAGAGGCACGAGTGGAAGTAGGAGTTGGTGGCTGAGGCACTATAGGAATCATCGAGAGCATTGCCCCGAAGATGTGCGGTGAGCAATGCTAGCAAGTTTGGGGTCTTCTCTTCTAGGACCATAGCTTCTGGGATATTGGTTACTTCTTGACTAGTACTGACGAGAGCAATGGCTAGACAATGATAAGAAGGGGCTGGGGAGATCTTTGGAATCTTCCTAATAAAAGACTTCGAAGTCTTTATCTAAGTCTTCTTTGGTAGGTTTAGGCGCGCATTCTTCTTGCTTGTCATCGGAGGAGATGGGTTGTTCTTGGGAATAGAGCAACTTGGCTGCAAGTGAGGCTGGCAATTGCGCATCTTAGGTGCCAGACGGAGGAGGTTGTGTTAAAAATCCAGGAACGACCACGTCAATCAGCGCTAGCCTTAAGTCTTTTGCTTTAATCACGTGCTTAGGATTTTGGAAGCACTTAGAAATGGGCTTGAATTTGAGGATCACATGCACCGTCCGGAGTTGCCCGTCTCGGTGGATAAAGATCTTTGATTGAAGGATTCGATTGAGATCTATAAAGTTTACCAAGCTTTTGGTTGGGGCAATGTGAAATTCGTTTGCAAGTAAACAAAAACTGTAAATTATAAAGTGGTTTATTTTGCTTTACAAAAAAAAAAAAAAAAAAAAGGGAACTAGGAGGAAAAGGATGTCCTAAGTTAGTCTAAAGTCTGGAAACCTTACCTGGTTCCCCATCTTGGGTAGGACAATGCAACCCATCATGCCAGTCACCCGAGACAATGAGGAAGTCTTCATCCATGCCCTTGTTCGACCGAGGTATACAAGAGATTAGCCTAACAAAGGGAACCCTACATTTGAAGTAGTAACCTCAAGTCTTTTGCCGGACGGAGAAGGTTGTGTTAAAAATCCAAGAACAGAACCTCAAGTAGGGAACCCTACATTTGAAGTAGTAACCAATGTCTTTTCCCTTTTGGCAATTGTATACCTAGTTTACGTCATTCCCCATGAGGTTAATCCCCAGCTGAGAGTGCCTTTTTTGTGACACTCAGGCCCAAGGATCCTGGGCCTAGATAAGTTGTGGTTTGGTGGACCAGGCTTTGACTCACCACATCTAATAGGCTGTTTAAGAATCAAGTAATGCACAGGGCACGCTTCCTATAATACACGTAAATGACAAGTAAGGATATTCGTATTGAAAGACATATCAAAACAGCAAAATAAATTGCAGAGAAAAGGATCAACAAAGAACACAAAGCAATGTTATAAGGATCCTTAGATCAGTGAGACATATTTCATTAAGATTTCCTTTGTTATGGTTATAGTATGCTCACTAAGACGTGATACAAGGTTCAAGCAAGCTCAAAAATTACAGTCTTGAATGGCTAATTCAACCTTCAAAACTTGCAAAATTTGATTCTTTTTGAATCCGAGTATGTACAATAGTGGCTTTCACAGGATACCGGGAAAACAATGTTATTAAATTTCCCTCGATTTTCTCTTCTTTTACAAGACTTTACTGATAGTTTTTTCTCTCCAAAATCTGTCCTCTTTCTTTGTAACCTACCCCTCCTTTTATAGTGAAATTCCGGCATCCCAGGGGAACCATTGGTTCCCCTGTTTCATCTTATGGTTAACAAAGCCTATTCCATGCCCATCACTCGGCAAGTTCTATTTCCTGTTTTTTCATTCTTACCCTCTTTTCAACTTTGATTCCTTTAAAAGTCCATGGCTGGTTACCTACTTCGGGATATGCTAAGGTATGCCCTTCTCGATCTCAACGTTTAGCAGTTCTCCCTTTTTGCCCTTTTTCCCATCCAAGCGGAATCCCATTTTGCCGATTTGAAAGTCGCTTGTTGCCATTCCCCTTTTCGTATTTCTCCATTCTGGTTCCCCAAGACGCTTCTCACTTGTGCCATGAGAGGTCGCTGGTTATTTCCTCTTTTTCTTTGGGTCTTTTGGCGCTTGTGGCTTCTTCTCTGTTTCTTATTTTCTTTTCTTGTCTTTTCTTTCAAACTGTCTTAATCTTCCTTTGAGTTATGTGCCCCGCGCCTCTTGGTGGTTGCTGAGGATCCTAGCTATTTTTCTTTAATCTCTTGCCGTGGGTTTCTTTTCCTTCTTGATGCTTCTTTTTTTGGGCTCCAAGCCTCTTGGACCTGCCATTTCTTTTTTCTTTCGTGGTCCTCTTGCACTAGTTCCTTGGACATGGCTTATTTTCTTTTTGGGCTTGGCTCACTTCTTTGGGCTTGGGCATTATGATCTTTTTTAAGACCTCAACAATCCCCATCTTTTTGTTTATCATATCCACACTACTAAGGATCCTAAAAAGGTTGGGAGAGCATTGGGTGGGGGATAACCTATAATTAATAAGAAAATTCGTAGTCACCTTACCCATGGGAATTTCCATCCCACCTTCTATAAAGGCGATTATTGAAATAACTACCGAACCAAGTGGTCTATTTATAACTAACCATTCGCCTAGTTCAATGTTAAATTTCAACATTGTCGGAATCCTATACCTAGCCCTAAAGGTGGCCATGCCTTGAGGAGTGTCAACTAGCCTAGCAAATCTACCAATGGATCCCTATAAGGTTAAAATATAAAAAAAGATAGCGAAAACAAAAATAATAGCAACAAGTAAATCTCTTTGTGGTATGGAGTATGAAACCAAACACACCTACATGCACTGGAAAGGATTCTCCTCGGACTATTGCTTCAAACAAAAAAAGCTAAAGAATAAGTAAATAGGACAAAATTGCTCTCAACGCCTTCTTATATAGAAGTAATAAAAAATAAAAAATAAAAAGTAGTAAAATTTTCGCTCATAAATTATGGAAAATGAAGGTCATAGGATCATCATCATGTCGTAGAACGTGGGGCGGGGGGAGGGAGGGGGGGGAACAGGCGGTTGCCTAACGCAATAATCGCAAGAACGTGATATCTTGAAGCGTTAGGGACGTGCAGAAGATAGTTGAAATGATATCTTCACGTGGGAACGCGCCTAGCACGTACTACCCACCCAAATGTTGCTAAAACCTTGCTCTTAGATCAAGCATTAATAGCAAGGTCTTAGGGGGCTAATGTGGGGTGTCCTAAGACCGAGGAGAGTAAGAAGTGGGAAATCCTGCACCCATTCATTTGTAAAGCGCATCTGACTCAAGAAGTCGGTTTACCTAAGAAGAAGATAGGGGAGGTGCTTAGAATCTAATGAGCGCCCAAATGGGTGAAAGAGCATTCTAGGAGAGGATCGGTGTGGTGGGAGGAAGCCTCCTAAAATGGTATGCCTCCCACCACCGCATTGAATACTCTATACAACCTTATCAATTGCATTAATGAAGAAGTGACCTCGAGCAGTGTTTTCACAACTAGCAACCTCCTTTTACCACATTCAGTAGAACCTTGATGGGACAAGTAGCTAGAGAGGAGTTTTGGGGCGTACAAGTAAAGGGTTAGGATGCCAAGAAGGAGGATATATAAGGGGAAGAAACTTTGCAAGTGAGGGGGAGGAGAAAAAGGAAAAAAGAGAGTGAGAGATAGAAAAGTGAACAGTGTATTCTTGATAAAACCAAAGAAAAACTTATATAAGAACTTTTCCTTAGAAATGACCGAGGACTACTTTTTTCTACAATTGCTTGATTCATTCTTCCTTATCTATGTACCACTGCATCATCCTTAAGCTTAGGTAGCCATTCTATTGTAATTGTCTTCCCACCTCTATACTAAAACAATTATATTGTTTGGGCTTGAGTTAAAGTACAAGGCGCTACTAATTTAAGTGGGCTTGGGCTTCCAATTCAAGTTCTTACATTTTTTATTAATATGACTCATAAAAAATAATAATAATAATAAAACCATTTGACCACTGTGCCATTCCATAAGTATCAATGCCTATAAGGTGTGGGGGGTAAGGGCCGAAATTCAAGTTTCTAGAAATTTCATAGTTTATATATATATATATATATTAAATAATATAATATATATATTCTTAGATAATTCTAAAGTAGAAAAAAAAAAAAAAAAAAACCATTTGATTATTGACTTTTGACTCTGGAGTCAAAAATGAAAAATCAAAATGACTCGTGGGCTGTAACGGCTGTTTAGAAATTAGGAAGCGTCGTTAAAAAAAAAAAAAAAAAAAAAAAACATTTTCCCCCTTTTCTTTTCTCACAGTAATTGTTTTTGTAGGGTTTTAGAAATTAGGGTTTTGAATGGCACTGTTACACTCTTTCCCATCCCAAATCTCATTGCTTCAACTTCAATCCCACAGACAATTCCCAATTCCACCATCAATCTCCCCACTAATTTCTTCAATATCACTCTCTGCACCAACCAATTTTCATTACCCATCCCTTCAATCACTTCGCTGTAGCTCAAGCTCGAGTTTTTCAGTACATGATGCGTCTCCTTTCACGAAAATCTTCATAAAAGGTAACTTTTTTTAACTAAATGGCGGACAAATTTGTTCTGGGTCTTTGGCAATATTGCTTATTTTTCACTCATTTCAGCTTTCTGATAAGTTTGTTCATAGGGCAGAGTCTTAAGTTCTGTTTGGTTTCTGAGAAAATGTAGGAAATGGATGGAATATCACGTTTTGAAGTGTTTTATTTTTTTAGTTTTTCTGGAGTTAAAAATTGGTCTTTGTACTTAATTATTTAGGTTGAAATTCAAAAATGTTATTGATTGGTACTAAAAGATTGTACCTTGCTTGGCATTTGTGAACATGTGGAGTTAGTGCAAATTTTTAGCCAATATAGACCTAGGCTGGTTTGAAAACTTTTACGTGGTTTATATTGGAATTTGTTGCAATGGAGCTCGTAAATTTGTTAGATAATTAGGATGGCATTGTTCATAGAAATCTATAGGTGTTACTTGGTTGGCATTTCATCAGTTTTTCCTTATGTAGGATTCGATATATGGCATCTATTCCATGGGTGATTGCCTTTACCATTAGGCCAAGACACCAATGAATTTCTTTTTGGTGTTGGCAGGAGAGCCCATTAAGTGTGGGAGGTTGTATTTTGGGAGGTTGTATTTTGGACTTTTCCCTCTTTTATTAAGTAGTATTTTCACTGACTTGGTTGATTAAAGTCATGGTTTTGGTTCATTGGAATGGTAAATAATATTGAATTATTAGTAATTGGGGAAAAAAGAAGAAGCAAAATCAAGCACTTGTTTACATCTTTCTATGGTTTTTTTTTTTTTTTAATTACAATTGCTGTTGCATTTAAGGTGGTAATTTTATTCAGCTAGCCATACTAAGTTGCCTTTGTAATTGTGCGGTACTGCTGTTCTTATTTAGATAAGGTTCTCCATTAATTCTTTGCAGAGAATAATAATTTTTCTGAAGCCTTTGGAGCTAACTGATGCAGGACTACCACAATCAATGTCTGAGGGACGTTTGCAGAGGACTTTTTCACAGTTTGGTGAAGTAAGCCAAGGTGAATTTCTCAGCTTGTATATTTTGAAGTTAAGGTGTTTCTGGAAGTAACTTCTAAAAGCTTCTTATTATTAATTGAAAAAAATAAAAGGACAAGCTTCTTATTCTAGTTTACCAAAATGTCATACTGTTTATGGATCATGCACCAGTTTAAGAACAGCACACTATGTTGCATGCTTGCAGTGCTCTTGTAGCACAATTGGCTGACAACGTTGGGGACAGGGGAGGTGTTGGGTAATGGAGTGTGCAAAATCATGTTGGAGAATTGTAGAGGCCCTTTGGCCTTTACCATGATTATAACCTTTTTTTTTTTCTTTATTGGTAATTATGCATGCACCTATGTTTAGTTTCATTAAATTTTTTTTGGGGTGCATGCTGCTTTTATATTGTTGAATTTTGAGGACAATGTTTCAGGATTACATGTGTTTCTGTTAACATCATCTTGCAGTGAAAATGATTATGGATACAAAATCCAGGCAGCCTTTAGGGTTTGCATATATCTGGTTTACTACAGAAGACTCTGCGGAATTGGCAGTGAAAGAGATGAATGGAAAGGTATGCATCTTTTGTAATAATCTGTTATTCTCAGTAAATTAGGAATCCAGTAAAATTGTTTTTCATAACACATGATTTGGTATGTGGTTCAGTTTTTTGATGGCAGGTTTGTTTATGTAACAATTGCAAAACCTGCACCATCCAAAAGTCGGAAGAGACCTTACAAGTTCTAATTTGAACAGTCTTAAAACTCTTTTGAAGTTATTAAAATTTTCCATTCCCAGGTGGGCAAAATTAGGTGAGAGGCCAATGAATGTAATGCAAAAATAATTAACACCACCAGTTGTTGGTGTATTTGGGGAAAAGGGGGGCACTAATTATGGAGTTAGGCTGTACTCATCAAAGTGAGAATTTTGCTACCAAGAACTGAATACTGCATTTACCTTTTACATTCATAAAACCTTAATTTAAGCTTTGTTACCCTTTATACTTTCATTTACGGATACAACATGTAACTTGTTGCGATTAGTATATAATAAAAATTGTTAGCGATGGTCAGTGTGAAACATATATTGTTCGAATCTCATTTAGCCATCTTATCTATTGTCAAAATGTTGTTAAAAAAGTTGTCCTTGGTAATTCTCGGTTCAGATAGTCTGGAAGGGAAATTTCCAACTGTTACTTGGCCTCTGCTTTAAAGCAGTTGATGGTGTTCTTAGGTAAAATTACCACAATCACCAAGGTGTGATGTGTGAGGAGTAAGACTACAGGTACAAAGAGGAACGAAGCAGGTCATTCAAGTATTCACACTGCACAGTGAAGTTTAATATTTAGTTATTTACCAAGCAAATGCTAGTTTCATTGAGAATCCAAGTTTCCATTAACTTGTGTATTGCAATCATTTGACAAGATGTTAACACAAGCAACAGAACTTGTTCTATGGTAATAACAAAGGGGAAAAAAATCATTTAAAAGTGGGTGAAAGAAAAAAAAAGTGCAGATCTAGAAGTTATTTATTCTAGGGTATCGGATTAAAGTATCGATATATTAGTTAGTACACACCCAGAGCATGCTCATTCACGTGTATTTGTATGCATATGGGAAAAAAAGAGAGTATTTATTAATTTATTCTGTATAATACATTAAATAGGAAGCTCAATCAAGAATTTATATTAAATTATAATTGTATCCCAATTTTGTGTCAAGGATTATTTTAATTGCACCCTAATTTGATGTCAAGTGTCTTTATATTTTAAAGGCACTCCAATTTTGTGTCAAGTATCATTCCAATTGTATTCTAACATTTTCTATATATGGATTTGATTGTGGTTATTTTTAATTGTATCTGTACATATGCAAGAAATCATAAATTAGTTTTTTAATTATAAACTTAAGTCATAACTTATAATATATTTTTTACAAAATTATCAAGTTTGATATACATAGTTAGAAGATAATCTTTGAAAAAAGCTTATTATCTTCTTACACTCTAATAAATATACAAAAATTGTTTAGTGCCATCTACATGTATAAAAAAATAAAAAAATAAAATACCTTGACATCTCCCATCAAAGTTAGACTCAACAGTGGTAGTCTTCCATCAAGTTTATGTGATTTATAAGATTGTGACATTCGATCTCGATTTTTTTTGTTGGTTGATAATCACGTTCAATCTTGATTATTCCTTCAAGTACTCTAATGAATTTAATATTTGAAGTCTTAATCAAGCATTGATAAACTATTAAAAGCTTAATTGAACAAAAAAACATTTCTACAATTCCCTATATTATGCGTCCATAAAATAAAATTTATAAGTCATAAGTCAATGAAACAAAATTCTAATGAAACATCCCTTTAAAAAATTCTAATGAAACCCAATAAAGTCTTATAAGATAAAATTTATAAGTCATAAGCCAATGAAACAAAATTCTAATGATACCCAATAAAGTCTTAAAAGTTACTTAAAATACAAGAACAAATTATATATAAGTAGGGTCATCTTATTTTTTGGAAGAATGTATCCTATCTCAAAAAATGATCCTCTATGCACTAATTATAAAATTGTTCGAATATCTTTTGGACTTCATCCTTTTGTCCACAAATTCAAATTATGAATAAACATAGAACATAATTTATTCCATATTTTTTTTTCTAATTTACTAAAGTGGCATGTTGTGAGTGATAAAAAATAAAAGTTGAGTTAATGGTAGTTGTAGGGCCCTTGGGCCTAGAAGTTCATTATCTACCCGTATATTGGGCCTGTGGCCTAGGCCGAGAACAAGGATCTATCCGAAGAGGAGAGATCTTCATCGGAAGGAGACTGTGTTAATGAATAAAAAGGTGGGATTTGGTCATAATAGCTCAAGAAAGTGTGCCGAGGATGAAGGCGTCCTCAACTAGACAAAACCGAGGTCCTAAGAGATGGTTTATCGGCAAGAGTGACGATCTCGGAAATTCAATTGGAGCGGACAAGCATTGTAGAGACATCAGATAAGGAGGAGTCCCAAAATATCTTAGGTGAAAGCTACTGCCTCCGCATTAAATGCATTGCAGCTAACTCTCTCGATCGAATTAATGTGAAAGTGATGTCTGAACAGTGGATTTCAGCCTTACAACTATTACATAAGGACTTATTAGGAGTGCTAATGGGACAAGTATCCAAACCAATCATCTAGAATGCATGTGGAAGGTGGAGATAAAAGTAAAAGACAAAGATAAAAATGAGAATGAGTGAATGAGAAAAGGGGATCAGAAAAAGAAGGAAAGAAACACTGTAGTAATTAAGAATCAATCTTGTAACGTTACCTAAGAGCATTATATAAAAACCATTGTCCTCGAACTTCGCCGATGACGTTTTTTCTTCAGCATACACTCGTGTATTTTTATTCTTTTGACATCAAACCTACCTAACTTGTTGTTCGGCTAACTAAAGCCCAGTTTTTCTAACTCATTCTCTACAAATTCATTATTTTGGGCTTTTTGAGTCTAAGTCCATTCATACTTTAGGCTTGGATCTCGAATTTGGTCTCTACAATTGGCGTCGTCTGTGGGGATTACTGGTGTGATAGTGAGTTTGACGTTCAACGATGGTAGGATCAAATCCAAACCAAGCAGAATTTGCGAGGTCTTAATGTTAAGATCATTTCTGTGAACTTGAACGAAAGAGAGACCAAGAGGGAAGTGTACACACTACCCATTCCAGTAAGAGTCAATCTCGGGGTAAAAGTCATGTCTCTCATAAGGAGAATGCCAGAAACATGCAGAAGAAGATTGATCACCTAAAGAGAAGCTTACGCCATGAACACAAAAAGCGAGCTCCTTCAAACTCTGATTACTCTTTCGGTGATGAGAAGGACGAAGACTATAGACAGAGGTCAAGGACTCCCCCCAGTGAGTCTTTTTCGTATGTTAAAGACTACCGTCATGAACGCTGAAACAGAAATTCATCTTTAGGAGGCTTGGGAAATGATGCCATGAGTAAAGCACTCAACCGAATTTCCAAGTCACCTTTCACATGCTAGATTGAGAGAGTGAGACTTCCTTGGTGCTTCACTTAACCTATATTCACCTTGTATAATGGCAAAACAGACCCTGTAGAGCATGTTAGCCACTTTAATTAAAGGATGACTGTACATTCCAAGAATGAAGCCTTGATGTGCAAGATATTTCCATCCACCCTAGGGCCTGTGGTGATGAGGTGGTTTGACAGTCTAAGGGCAGGTTCCATTGATTCCTTTAAGGAACTCACCCAAGCGTTTAGGTCCCGCTTTATTACGTGCAGCAGGGTTCCTCGGCCTTTGGCTTCCTTGTTATCTTTGTCCATGAGAGAAGAAGAAGAAACCCTAAAAACATATTCAGATAGATATTGGGAGATATTCAACGAGATAGATGGTGATTTTGAAGATGTAGCCATCAATACTTTCAAGCTCGGCCTACTTGCCGAGTATGGTTTAAGGAAATCTTTGACTGGGAAACTTGTCACCAGTATACGCCAACTCATGGATCAGATTGACAAGTACAAAAGGGTTGAAGAGGACCAGCAGCAGGATAAAGGGAAGGGTAAGATTATCCCTTAAGAGATGAGAGATTTTAGGTCGAACCGTTATAATAATATCAGAGCCCAAAGGGATTTTGCTGGAGAGTTTGAACCCGCAACTTCTCGGGTGATGAGCACTGTATTCAGAGAACCAGTGCATCAAGTTCTAGAGAAGATCAAGAATGAGATGTACTTGAGATGGCTAAACAAGATGAGTGGAGACCCTTTGAAGCACAACCAAAGCCTTTATTGCCTGTATCACTAAGAGCGGGGGCATACCACTAAGGACTACCGGATGTTGTGGAACCATCTAAAGCAACTGGTAAAAGAGGGGAGATTACAACAATTTCTGTATCGACCCAATGGACAAAGAGATCAATCAAGGGCAAGGGCTTAGGGAAGTGCTCCTCCAAGGCTCCCTTTAGGTACAATCAATGTCATTTTTGCTGCATCGGGGAGAACGAGTTCTCGCCCTTCTAGGGTGATGTCTGTAGCTAAATCTCCAGTTGAGGACTCCAACTCCTAGCCGAAGAGGGCTAGACTGGAAATCCGACCTTCGTTGAGTTTCTCAGGCGAAGACAAGATTGGAACTATCCAACCACTTGATGACGCTTTGGTGGTTACCCTCGGGATAAAGGGGTATGATGTAAACAGAGTAATGGTGGACTAAGGCGGTTGTGTAGAAGTCATGTATCCCGACTTGTACAGAGGACTAAATTTGAAACCCGAAGACCTAACAACCTACGATTCACCTCTCGTAAGCTTCGATGGGAAGCTTGTTACCCCGAAGGGCCAGATTAGGTTGCCCGTGCAGGCCGACTCAAAGGTGGTGGAAGTGGACTTCATAGTGGTGGATGCATACTCCCCCTACAAGGCCATTGTCGCTAGACCTTGACTTCATACCTTGGGTGCTATTTCTTTAACTCTGCATCAGAAGGTTAAGTATCCTTCCGGAAACCAAATTGAGGAGCTGGTAGGGAACCAATTCATGGCCAGCAAAGGCCTCGTGTCTGCAATTTTGCATCAACTAGTAGTTGAATCCTTAGCCATAATTAAGAAAGGTTTATAGCAATCAAAGTCTCCGGAATGATCCAAATGTGAAGATTTAAAGAAATTCATTTTGATCCGAAAAGTTTTTTCAGGTGGGAGCTTAGTTACCACCTCGGGAGAAGGAGGAGTTGGTGACATTTCTCAAGGAGAATGTTGATGTTTTCGCTTGGAATGCTTATGAAGCTCCAGGGGTGGATCTGAACTTCATTTGCCATCATCTAAATGTCAATCCAATGGTCACCCCTAGGAAGCAACCACCTCGGCGTTCGTCCAAGGAACACTCGGATGCTATTAGAGATGAGTTGACGAAACTTAAGCGGTCAGGGCTATTAAAGAAGCTTTTTACCCTGAATGGTTAGCTAACACCGTAGTGGTAAAGAAAAAGACTGGGAAGTGGCGCGTATGTGTAGATTTCACAGACTTGAATAAAGCCTGCCCAAAGGACCCTTTCCCTATGCCTCGCTTGACCAACTAGTGGACACAACGGTGGGCCATCCTTGGATGAGTTTTTTGGACGCCTTTCAGGAGTACCATCAGATACCTTTAGCCCTAGGCGACCAAGATAGGACAGCTTTTGTTACTCCCGTTGGAAACTACCATTATAAGGTGATGCCCTTTGGTTTGAAGAATGTAGGGGCTACTTATCGAGGGATGATGACCAGGATGTTTGAGCCATAGTTAGGAAAAAACATTGAAATTTATATCGATGATATGGTGGTAAAAAGCAAGGTAGAATCCGAGCATGTTAGCGACCTCGGAAATATCTTTGCTATCTTGAGGAAACATAAGCTGCGACTTAATGCTTCTAAGTGTTCTTTTGGTGTTGGATCGGGGAAATTCTTGGGCTATATGGTCACACACCGCAGGATTAAGGTTAACCCCGACTAAATCAAGGCAATCAACAATCTGCAACCACCTCGGAGTCCCAAAGAAGTCCAAAGGTTAACTGGGATAACTATTACTTTAAACCGGTTCATCTCTCGGTCGATGAGAGACAGTGTAGGCCTTTCTTTCACCTGTTGAACAAATGGAAGGGTTTTGAATGGACCGAGGAGTGTGCCTTGGCTTTCCAACAGTTGAAAGAGCACCTTTCTTAGCCACCAATTATGTCAAGGCCCGAGGTGGACGAGGTTCTGTTTGCTTACATCGTCGTAGCCTCCCACGCAGTAAGTTTAGTTTTGATCCATGTCGACAGTGGTGTGCAAAAGCCAGCTTATTACATAAGCAAGTCACTACATGAAGCCAAGGTCCGGTACTTACCACTTGAGAAGGCCATTTTGGTAGTGGTGCATGACATGCATAATCTCCCTCATTATTTCCAATCACACACAGTTGTTGTCTTAACTCGGCTCCCGCTCAAATCTCTACTTCGGAGTGCCAACTACACAGGGAGAATTGCAAATTGGAGCACAATCCTAGGGGTTTTTGATATCAAATATATGCCTCGCACCTCTGTCAAAGGTCGGGTCCTCGCCGATCCGTGGCTAAGTTTACCGAAACCCTATCAGAAGATATATTATAGGAGCAAAACATGGATGAAAAATCGGTTGGCGTAATTTCCTTGCAAGAGCCTTTGTCTTGGAAGGTCTACGTTGATGGTGCAGCTAATCACAGAGAATTTGGAGTGGGGCTAGCTCTAGTATCCACAGAAAAGATCACAATTGAGAAATCCTTGAGATTAGGATTCTCGGCTACAAACAATGAGGCCAAATACGAAGCTCTCTTGGTAGGGATAACCATGGTTCAGAAAATGGATGGAAAAGCAAAGGAGATATTCTCTGATTCAAGGCTGGTTGTAGGCCAAATCCAAGGGGAGTTGGAGGCAAGAGATCTCAGAATGCAGGAATATTTGAGCCAGGTTAGACACTTACAATTTGGATTTAAGTCTTTTGTTTTATCACAAGTTCCTAGAAGTAGAAATGCACATGCGAACTCTCTTGCCACACCGGCAACCTCCTTGGCACAGGACTTACCTCGGGTAATCCTTGTGGAGGACTATGCAAACCTTTTGAAGTGGGAAGGAATGTGGTTCATGTTCACCAAATAAGGGTGGGGCCTAGCTGGATGGACCCTATTGTGCTATTCCTTAAGGAAGATGTTTTGCCCGAGAATAAATCCAAGGCTGATAAAGTGCGAAGAAAAGCTCCTCGGTTTTGGTTGTCCGAGAACTAGAAACTGTATAAGAGATCTTTTTCTGCCCCCTATCTGCTATGCGGGCACCCTGAAGCGTATGAGCTGCTCCCGGAAGAATTACAAGAAGGAATTTGTGGAAGCCACACGGGGCGCAGATCTCTGTCTTACTGAGCCTTCACACAAGGCTACTGATGGCCAAACATGCAAAAAGAAGTACAAGACTATGTGAAGAAGTGTGACCAATGCCAAAGATTTGCACCAAACATTCATTAACCTGGAGGAGTCCTTAATCCCTTGACCAGTCCTTGGCCTTTCACTCAGTGGGGCTTAGATATTGTAAAGCCTTTCCTTAAGGCAGCGGGTAATAAGAGATATATGTTGGTCAAAGATGGATTACTTCACCAAATGGGTCGAAATTGAACCACTGCAAATGTCGGGACATGGACGCCAAAAAATTTGTTCGGAAAAATATTGTCACTCGGTTTGGAATGCCTCATACCTTCATCTCGGACAATGGACTTCAATTTGATAATAAAACCTTTAGGAGGTACTTCTACGATCTAGGAATAAAGAATAGGTATTCCACTCCGACCTATCCATAAGGAAATGGGCAAAGCCAAGGTCAACAACAAGGTTATAGTGAGTGGACTTAAAAAAAGACTAGACGATGCAAAGAGGAAGTGGGTGGCGTAACTACCACACGTCCTTTGGAAATACCAGACTACACCTTGTAAATCTATCGGGGAGACGCCTTTCTCAATGGCCTATGGTGCCGAGGCTGTCATTTCTTTGGAAACTGGGTTCCCCACACTAAGAACAAGTTCTTTCGCTTCGAGCGACAACGATGGGCTATTGGAAAAGAGCGTAGATTTAATTGAAGAATGGAGAGAAAATGCCATGGTCCAATTGGCTTACTATCAACACAAGCTCAAAAAAGGATATAATGCTAACGTGAAGCTAAGGCCACTGGCACTTGGAGACTTGGTTCTAAGAAAGGTTATGGGGATCGCCAAGAACCCAACATAGGGGAAGTTGGGACCTAATTGGGAGGGGCCCTATCGTATCACATTAGTGGCCGAGATTGGAGAATATTATCAAGAAGATCTAGAGGAAAATGATGTACCACGCCCGTGGAATGTATATAACCTTAGGAGATATTATTATTAATGGAGATTTTCTTCACCCTATTTGGGTTTGTTATATTGTTTGTCATGTGTCCTTGACATCTACTTAAGTATCAAACAGAATCTTGGTCATGCCTGACTCCTCGGACCACATGCCTTGGGAAAATTGATAACTATTAATCATTGTTTTAAGTATTAAACAAAACCTTAGCTATGCTCGGTTCCTCGGACCACCCGCTTTGGGAAAATTAATACTCCTTGACATCTACCTAAGTATCAAACAGAACCTTGGTCATACCTGACTCCTCGGACCACATGTTTTGGGAAAATTGATAACTTTTAATCATTGTTTTAAGTATTAAACAAAACCTTAGGTATGCCTGGTTCCTCGGACCACCTGCTTTGGGAAAATTAATACTCCTTGACATCTACCTAAGTATCAAACAGAACCTTAGTCATGCCTGGATCCTCGGACCACATGCCTTGAGAGAATTGATAACTTTTAATCATTGTTTTAAGTATTAAACAGAACCTTAGCTATGCTTGGTTCCTCGGACCACCTGCTTTGGGAAAATTAATACTTCTTGACATCTACCTAAGTATCAAAATGAACCTTGGTCATGCTTGGATCCTCGGACCACATGCCTTGGGAAAATTGATAATTTTCAATCATTGTTCTAAGTATTGAACCAGACCTTGCCCGTGCCTGGATCCTCGGACCACACACTTTGGTTGAATCAACGATTTCTATCAAATTGCTAAAGGTCAAGGCAAAGCCTTAGTTATTGAAGACTTCTTGGATTACAAATTTAAGGTAAGTTAGTATCCCTTATTGATGACTTCAATGTCAGGTAAAACCACTTCAAACAGCAATGATTTTCACTACAACAAGAGTCACAATGAAATGCTTATGAGCATCACTTAAAGCATTTACAAGCTTACTTATATTTGTTCAAGAGATGATTATCCTTTTGCTCCTTTAAAATTACCAATAAGTAAGGAACATAACACATTTGAAACTATATGCAAGTAATGTTGTAGAGTATGTTCTTGAAATTGGAATTATCCCTTGCCGAGTTGGTGGACTTAGTAAATTTCACTTATTATTGCTGCCGATCATATGAAATGGGAGAAATTTTCTCACACTCGAGTAGATTAGTGAGAGAAACTCTATTTTATCACTATTTTCGTTAAATGTTAGATAAAACAAAAATCATATTGACTTCAATATGTAAGTAACAACGAAGAAGAAAGAAAACACCCATAATTTTCATTAATAACAGCCTTAAAACAACGCAGATCAAATGCAAAAAGGCAAGTTGATTACAATTTGTAAATTAAAAAAAAAAAAAAAAAAAAAAAAAAAAAAAAAGACAACCTATTGCTTTATCTTTATTACAAGTTTTTCTTTTGAGTCCTTGAGAAGTTGTGTACTTGCTGCCATGGAGGATGCTTTGGCCTTATCCTTAAGATCCTCTTTTCGGTGTACGGTGAGAGTTGCCAATACCAGCTCCATGCTTTGTGAAGTTTCTTTTTCCTTTGAGGGATCCTTTGGAGCAATTGGAGGTAAGCCAAAGCCTTGGACTACATCCTTATTGATCTCCCCTGTCTTTGAAGTGTCCTCGGCCTGCTCTGCCCCCTCTGAAGGAGTGTTGGTTGCAACAGGAATTTTGGGTAGGTCGCCTTGAATGTCACCTACCTCTGAAGACGCTGGGTTGACTTTAGAGATCGAAGAGCTTAAAAGGCGTATTCTTTGGGGGTAGTAGTCGTTTTCTGCTTTTCTAAGCACATAAGAAGCCTCAACCCCGGCTTAGTTGAGGGCTTCATCCCATACCAGGGCACAAGAAGTCCTACATACGGCGGGGACCTCGGCCCTAAGGGCATCCTTGGTCTCGGCCACTCTAACATCATACCCATGTCGCTTAACTTCATCCTTGGCCTTCTCCTCATCCTTGGCCTTCTTGCCTCATCCTTGGCCTTCTCGACTAGAGCCTTGACTTTCTCAACCTCCTCCAATTTCTTTCATTTTCCTCCTCCTGCAGTCTTTTCTTAAGCTCTTGGAGGCTCTTATCGACCACCAAAAAGGCCTCCACAGCGGCGATATGCCTTCCTTCGTCTTCCTTCATCTACCGATGGCAGTAGTTGGTTATCTCTTTTGCCCGAAAGGAGGCTTGAATAGCTTGCCAAAGAGAGAAACGAGAATTGGAAAAAGAAAGCTAAGGAAGAAAACTAAGAAGGGAAAGAAAAGAAGAGATCATACCATGACCAGATATCTCTTGAGACCGAGGAAGATCTCATGCCTCCTCATGAACCACAGCTCGGCCATGTCCCCGAGAAGCGAGGGGGGCCTACTCCACTACATCGGCCACATAGTCGGCTTTTCCTCCTTAGAAGTCCCTAATGGAGGCATCGGCTAATAGAGGGACCCCATCTAGCATTGGCGCGGGGAGCCAGGCTGAGGGCTCGGCCTAGATGTCACATCTCCTCTCGGCACCCCTTTGCCCCACTTTGGCCTGCTTAGCCACCCTTTGAGCCTCGTCCTCTTGAGAGGGGTGGGATTTACTAGCATCCACCACCTCCTTGCCTTTGCTCTCCCTCTTCCTCTTCAGGTCAGCAGGTCCAAGCGGGAAGGACAAAGCAAGTGGAGGATTGGGAGGCTTAGTCTGGGCAATTTTCACCGGTGCATCCCTCCCCATTGACTTTATCAAATCCATCAGGCTGGATTTTGGTTTGTGTTATATCCCCATTTCGTCAAGTATTGGTGAGAATGGTAGGTCAGATCGGGAATTGAAGTTTCTAAGGACAAAGGTCGGTTGAAGGCTTCAAATTGGTCCTCGAACTCTAGTACTTCAACTACTTCTTCTTCTTTATCGGTAGGTTGAGAAGAACCAGATGCACTAGTTGTGTGTTGGAAGGGAAGATCTACTCTAGGAATACCCTCCGAGATCGATTGAATGAAAAGATCACTTTCCTGGACGGGTTAGGTGGAGAAGGTGCCTTTTGGAACGTGGGCACCTTTCAAGAAGGAGAAAGTCGGGACACACTACACTTATGCAAAGAAGACGAGGGTCTTTGGCTTTGATCACGCATTTCGGTGCTTGAAAGCCGGACGAGATCGGCTTGTACCCTAAGATTATGTGAGCTGCTCGTAGTTGGCCGTCGTCGTGTACAAAGACCTCGGCGTGGAGTATTTTATCTAAACTTTCCTTGTTGACCAAGCCGAGATTCGGCTCAAGAACGCGTTTGTTTGTAAATTCATCAGGAAAATAGAATTTTATCAAATATGAAAATACAACGAACCAAAAGAAAGGACTTATAAATAAGTACCCTAGACCTAGTACCCCACCAGGTTCTCCCTTTCTTGTCGGGCAGGGGAGACCATCACTCCACTCTCCCGACAAGATCATGAAATCTTTGTTCAACCCCTTGTTGGATTCAGGAAGGCATTGGATAAGCCTAACCTCGGGATACCTTGATTTCAAGTAGTACCCCTGCCCCTTTAGACGGTGAAGATTATAGATCCAATTAACATTGTGGTGGGTTAGACCTAAACCCATCTTTTCGTTGAGGGCATCCACGGAGCCTAAGATCCTAAACATATTAGGGGCACATTAAGTGGGAGCCAACCTATGAGCTCTAAGGTAGTCTCTAGTGACTCCACCTATAGGGATTTTCATCCCTCCCTCTATGAAGGCAATCATTGGGATTACTACCTCCCCGACTTGCCTATCCTCGTGCCATTGACCCTCACTACAATACCTAATGCCTACTCTTGGGGGGATCCTATAACGAGCCCTAAAGTTTTCTATCCCCTCCTCGGAGTCTACCGGATACTTAAATCTATCCATTTCTATAAGGGTTTGGAGGGAACTTGAAAGATTTGAAGGAGAAAAGAGGGCTGAGAAGGGGAAATGTATGAAAAACAAAAAAACATATGGAAAAATAGAGTGTAGAGATTTGTGAAGACTTACGAAAATAAGGAGGGTCTCCTCGGACAGACTTTAGATATTTGTAGAGATCATGAATGAAATGGGAAAGTTGGCAGATTTAGTGTATGTGTGTTAAAGCTAAGTGAATGCTAAAAGTAAAAAAGACGATTTGATTTGAGCGATATTTATACCAAGAAGAGAGCAGAGAGCGGGAAAGTTCCCGCTAAATTCCTATCGAAGCCCTCAACCGTAGGATTCACATCACGCCGTAGAACGTGGGGGACAAAGAGCCATAAGAAATTAATGAGGACGTGTCTCGAATGCTGCAGCGCCAGGAGCATGTCTTAGGTAATCAAAAAGGCGTCTTCATAAGTAAAGGAAGGGCGAAATAGGCACGGAGCTAATATAGGGACATCGAAATCCTCATTTCTTCCCAAGGAGCTAGAAAGAAGAATCTCGAGAGGCTATTGTAGGGCCCTTGGGCCCGTAAGTTCATTATCTACTAGTATATTGGGCCTGTGGCCCAAGCCGAGAACAAAGATCTGCTCGAGGAGGAGAGGTCTTCGTCAGAGGAGACCGTATTAATAAATAAAAAGGTGGAATTTGGTTATAATAGCTCAATAAAGTGTGCTGAGGATGAAGGCGTCCTCGGCTAGACAAAGCCGAGGTCCTAAGAGATGGTTTATTAGCAAGAGTGACGATCCCGGAAATTCGGTTGGAGCGGACAAGAATTGCAGAGACATCAGATAAGGAAGAGTCCCAAAATATCTTAGGTGAAAGCTGCTGCCTCCGCATTAAATGCACTGCAGCTAACTCTCTAGCCGTATTAATGTGGAAGTGATGCCCGAACAAAGGATTTCACCTTACGATTTACTACGCAAGGACTTATGGGGAGTGCTGATGGGACAAGTATCCAAACCAATCGTCTAGAATGCACGTGGAAAGTGGAGATGAAAGTGAAAGACAAGATAAAATGAGAAGGAGTGAGTGAGAAAAGGGGATCGGAAAAAGGAGGAAAGAAACGCTGTAGTAATTAAGAATCAATCTTGTAACGTTACCTAAGAGCATTATATAAAAACCATTGTCCTTGGACTTCGCTAAGGACATTTTTTCTTCAGCATACACTCGTGTATTTTTATTCTTTTGATAGCAAACCTACCTAACTTGTTGTTCGGCTAACTAAAGCCCAGTTTTTCTAATCAATTCTCTACAAATTCATTGTTTTGGGCTTTTTGGACCTAAGTCCATTCATACTTTGGACTTGGATCTCAAATCTGGCCCTATAGTAGTGATTGATTGTGATTACTTAAGATTGTTATTATTTCAATAAATCATGAAATAAGTTGGGTTGATAACAAAATTGGTGATATATACATATATAAAATTTTGTGAAGGATGGATTATATATATATATATATATATATATATATATATATTTTGAGAAAAAATATAATATATATATATATATATATATATATATATATTATAAAAAAAAAAGTAAAATAGTCAAATAAATTAACTAAAAATGTACAAAATAGTAAAATATATTATATACACCAAGTGGTCTGTATAAAATATATTACAGCATGCGAATTGTTGAATGCACACAACCTTTTTATATTTTTCTTTCTTGATAGCATAATCTTTTGTCGACGAATCAAATTAATTTCCATGTTATATTCTGACTTTCAAGAAAAAAAAATTTATCGTACCTGTCGAAAATGAATATATTGCATACTAAATTAACTCTCCTTGTCCTTTTGTCCAGATTCTAGATCATGATCATCATGATCTCACCTCAAAAAAAAAAAAAAAATTCTAGATCATGATTTTGATGTCTCACCGACCAAGAATTAAAAAAGGAAAAGAAAATAAATTAATTAAGAAAAGAAAGAAAGAGAAACGGTAAATTGCATAGTCACCCTCTAAATTGGGGGATATATGCATTTACATAAAAAATCTTGAAAACTTATTGTTATCATTCCAATTGCACCCCCATTGTTTAATTGATTGTTAAATTCAACAGTCACGGTTCAAGTCTCATCATCATTAATAATAAAAAATTAATTACCCTTTTGCGCATACTCCTAATTAATTTACTAAACTACAATTACAAATTTCTCATATTGCCCATGACTATCAATATCATCTAGTTCTGATTGAGTTTTGATATGCAGTTCTGATTGAGTTTTACAAACTATTGCACATCGCCAACTTTAATCAACAGCTCTAGTTTGATTTCTTTTGTGTGTAAAACCATTTTCCCACCTTGTTCATAGCTCCTAGGATTATCAAATCGTTCACAGTTGACACACTTGCGTGGCGTATGTCCAATTTTAGCTATTTTTAACTTCACCATTAACTTCCTCCACCAGGTGATGCATATATCCAAGTTTTAACTAAAGCATACCTGTGGTTCTTAAAGTTTGTGATTGTTTTCATTTTGGCCTTTACTTTTCAATCTTTTTCATTTTGTTTGTTCATATTTGATTTCACTTTCATATTAGTCATGTTGTCCTTTTTAATAGTAATTTGACTATCGAATACGTACCCTTCATGTTTAACTATTTCATAAAACACTAACTCTAAAATGTCTTGGAATGTAGGAAGTTCAATGTTGTAGGCAGAAAAACATAATATGGGTGTCAAATTCTTAACAGAAATTATATGGCCAACATGAAACCAGAATTAAACATAAATGATTAAAAAATAAAATGAAAGTTTTGAAATGTAAATGATCAAATAAAAATGGCTCCATACTTAAATAGCCAAAAGTATACTTTAATTCCAAATATTGGTGCAATTTAAATGATTGTAAATTTTCAAAATTGGAAATACGTGCCCCACAACTTTTATATATATATATATATATATATATATATATATATATATATATATATATATATATAAAGTAGCCATAATTTAATGTGAATTTGTACTCTCATTAGTTTAAGAATGAGGTTTTGCTCTCAGAAAGGTTGTGGCATATTGAGGGCGGTTGCCCCTCTCTAATGCCGGTGGAGCTGATGATTATCTTATATATCCTTTGTTACGAAACTACCCTCCTCACACACACACACATACAAAGTGAATTTGTAGATTAACCAAAAAAATTGTCTCAAAAAAAAAAAAATTTGTGAATTTGTAGATTAACCAAAAAATAATTATGGATGCATATGCGTTCAATATAGAAACATACAATCCACGGTACATGTTGATTCTTGGCAAAACAACAACCGCCTGCTCTTCGGACAATGATTCTCTCAATTTCAAGGTGAAGTGGAGAGTATACATCATCTAGATTATGCCAACTCATTTAATTGCGAATAAATAAACTACAAGAATTAACTAAAGTAAAACTAAACTAGAGTTTAAGGTAGTGTTTAATTTAGACCGTACATTTGATTGATTATGGAGACTAGAGAGGATAGGTACAAATACAAGTCTCTCGGATTGAACATCAAAAAATAAGCAACGTAATTCAAACACTCCTAAAAAACACCATTACTAAATTGGTTTTTTTTTTTTAGAACCATAGTTTTTAGTGTTTAAACACCGAAAACTGTTGTTTGGAATCACATACCAAATAGGCCCTAAACACTGAATTTAGAAAACTCCTCTTACTAGTTTTCAATTTTCAATTTTCAAACAACGTTCTTGAATAGCACTTTTGTAAATATGTTGAAAATCATGAGGCCCACTTGATTGGCTTTTAAAAAAACAAAACTAATCATATTTTTTCACACATTGAAACATGTTATTTGAAACATGGTACCATTAGGGTTGTTTGATAAGGGAATTCAAACAACAGTTTTCAATGTTTAAATATTGAAAACTTTGGCAAAAAAAAAAAAAAAAAAAACACGTTTGGTAGGGGATTTCTTTTAAGAGTATTTGAATTACATTTCTCATTTTAAAGTGTTTGAACATTGAATTTAGAGAACTATTTCTACCGGACACTTTTGTAAATATGTTAAAAATTGTTGGTCCCACCTTATTAGACCACACAAGGGAACTTTCTCTCTCTTCAAATAAAATAATAATACTTTTACTGTATGGGTTAGTTTTAAAAAAACACACACATACCAAACATATAATTATGTTTTTTCACAAAATATATTATTTGAAATATGATACCAAACACATTTTTTACTTTATGAATACTATTAACATGTGTTTTCACAACACTTTTTAAATCATAATTTTTACATCATTTTAAACAACAATACTAGAAATCTCCACCCTAATAGGGGAGAAATTATACAATCCTCTCAGTAAACCATATCACTTGTCGACCATTCCATTAAAAGACTCCCACATATTTAAAATTCTTTGAGTCGTGAATCGCTTTTTTGTTTTAAAAAATTTTCTAACTCAACAATTTTAAACAAGTGTGAGTCTTTTAGTAAAATGTTAGAACACGTCACTTGTCCATCATGTGAACCTTATAATTTCTCTCAATAGATAGCAATTCTAAGATTACAAATTATTTCACAAATTTTTACTACAATTCCGACCTGAAAAATTATGAGCAGTCATCTACCTATTACCCATGAACTTACTGTTACGTGGTCCTAGACTTATCCACCCAACGATAAGACTTCATTCATTTCCAAACTCTTTTAAAACTCTATTTTCTTGTCCAACAAATCAAACACAACAACCACTACTTCTTGTACTTCAGACAGACAGACAGACAGAGAGCCGCGATGCACCTGATCAATGCCGTGATTGCGACTCGGATGCTGGCTCGGAACCTGGAGTCGGACTCGGCGGGGCTTGGCGGCATACCGTTCGGAACGGCGTGGTGGTTCATCTACGCCGGGATCTCTTGCTTCCTTGTCCTCTTCGCCGGAATCATGTCCGGGCTCACCCTCGGCCTCATGTCCCTCGGCCTCGTCGATTTGGAGATCCTCCAGCGTAGCGGCACCATTAGCGAAAAGAAACAAGCAGGTCCGATTCATTCCGATATTTACCAATTTCATTTCGTTTCGTTTCGGTTTTTCATTGTTATTTGAATTTTGAATTTGTGTGATTTGTTGTTGTTGTAGCTGCTATACTTCCAGTAGTTCAAAAGCAACACCAGCTGCTTGTCACTTTGCTTTTGTGTAATGCGGTTTCCATGGAGGTTTGTTTTTCTTTATTTAGTGGAATCAATATTTTCTGATATTATTTCTTGATCAATTTTGTTTGAATTTGAACTGTCTCTTTCAATTCGTTAATTTGATTCTCAAGTGTTAAATGTGATAGCTATGTAGTGATATATTTGTGCACATTTGTGAAAATTAATGGGTATTTGATTCTAATGAGGAAATTTAGAATTTTATATAAGCTAAGAGTTTGTAGCTAGAAAGCACGGCCTGGGTATGACACGAGCAATTTGTAAAAAATTAGAACATGAAACGGGTACGGCCCCCTAAATGAATTGTCCGTGCTTCCTATGTTTGTTGCTCTCAATTGGCTTGTGTTTCCAATAGAAATGTCTAGGGTTCAAATTCTGCCGTTGTAACTATTGAATTAAGGGTGTTGTGCCTATTTAGAAAACTACATTAGAAAAAGGTAAAAGATTTTTAAAGTGAGAAGTAAAAGGCTTTGGTGGTGTTGTGTACTTGTGCCTATTGAAGTAATTGGGTTAAAAAAACAAATGCTTGTGTTCTTTAAAGTGGCTTTGGAGTTTGGTGGATGATTTGAAACCTGAGCCCTTTGTGAATTCGGAAAAGTTGTGCAGAGAATAGTAGAATATCCCTTTAGCATGCATTTTGATTAGTTCTTTTTCAGAAAGTTTATTTGCTTATTGGCTAAAAGTTGGCAAAAGTATGGTTATATTTAGAACAACTTTTCCAAAAAAAAAAAATGCTAATCCAAACTCACACTTAGTGTTGTTATCCTTAAATTTTTGTTATATTGAGTTTGTAGTCCTTGTTAGAGTATGCTTAGTTTTAATTAACAGTTATTATTGGGTTTGGTATTTGCAATCTGCAGGCCCTTCCTATATACCTGGATAAACTTTTCAATCAGTATGTCGCAATTCTTCTCTCTGTAACTTTCGTTCTTGCTTTCGGGGAGGTATGTTGCTTTTACGCGCTTTCATGATTTTGTTGGTTTAGCTTATATTTTTGAAGCTACTACATTTGATTGATGATTATCCTGTTATCATTTCATTTGTCAGGTCATTCCACAAGCAATATGCACAAGATACGGGCTTGCTGTAGGGGCCAATTTCGTATGGCTTGTGAGAGTTTTAATGATAATTTGCTATCCAATAGCTTATCCCATTGGAAAGGTAAAATCTAAGACAAAATTTTGAATGTTTTGTGAATAAGAGATTCACATAGTTCTTGTTGCACCCTTGAGGTGGTTCCCAAGAAGGTTTCCATTCCTTATTTTTATTATTCTTCTCAGAAACCTCTCTTGTAGGCAGTGTCTTCTTATTTCCTCTGTATCTTTCTTATATGTAAAATTGAGTTGCGGAATGAAGCTTTAGTATTGTTTTTTTAGCTTCATTTGTATATACATCCTAAAATAGAGTATTAGTGGAGAATATATATAAGATTCCATACAATATCAAAGCACTCCTTTACTGATATTATGGCTAAACTCATCTTCTCCTTTTTGTATTTCTGGTTCTGTTGATATATATTTAGCCCTTAACACTAGAAATATATGTGTTCCAGATTCTGGACTGGGTTCTGGGACATAATGAAGCATTATTTAGGCGGGCGCAGCTTAAAGCCCTTGTCTCCATCCACGGCCAGGAGGTAAAGCTGTTGGAGTTATATGCATAAACTACTGCAATTATCACTTGTTAAAACTATCCAAATGTTTCAAGGAGTAATAGCTTGTTATTCTTGTTATGCTTAGGCTGGCAAGGGAGGGGAGCTTACACATGATGAGACAACAATTATTAGCGGAGCCCTAGATTTAACTGAAAAGGTAAACAATGTTACTTAAACTGGTGTGCTAGTTTATTTATTGTTTTGCTTGTCATTGTGCATTTGCAGAACTTCCTGATGGTTAAGAGTACCTTGCTTCTTATGTTGATTTGTTTTTAAATTTGCACCTGTAAATTCCCTTCTCTTGATTCAAACTGACCAACTACCTTTGAGTTTGTGACTTGGTGGAAAAGCTAAAATTTTGAGTTTCTGAAAGTGGTCACTATAGTTTGATGTTTCTATATAATGCCTTATCTAAATTTAGATCCTTGATATTAGCTGGAGTTTGTATCTCAAAGTCACTCTTCATGTTGTCATTTTTATTTTCAATCAGACTGCTGAGGAGGCTATGACACCTATTGAGTCAACCTTTTCCTTGGATGTCAATTCGAAGTTGGACTGGTAAGTTCTACACCTGACTAAGTTTTGATGCCATTATTATTATCATTTTTTTCTTCTTCCTAATCCAACTTCCTCATCAAGATACCAAGAGTTATACTTTAAAATTTATGTTTTCACATTCTTCCAAGAATTAAATCCATTATTTTATAATCAATTTCCTGCTTCAAAAAATATGTGCAATTCAACATTTATTTTTATGGGGATCTTGTTTTGCTATCTGATTAAGAATTTAAAAAAAAAAAAAAAAAAAAAAAAATGTGATAAATGAGTATGATTCAAACTCAAATTATTTTATGTTGGTTTAAAACTTTAGTTATGCAAAGCATATCTTAACTAAGTTTTGTATTCGTATATGCTTCTATGTCATTCCAATCAATCTGTTATGGTCTTAACATACGTGAGTGCATTTGCAATAGATTGCAAGTTTCTTTTCATAGCACAAGAATATTGGCTACAATTTGTTTCTGTTATTTTTGTTAAACTTTCCATTTATCTTGTGATAAAGCTTTGCATGGTCATCACCATTACATGAGTTTCTCTATTCTTAGTAGAAGTTCTAGAATACTAGTATTCAATCTATCCTTTGTTTATATTTGTTTTTTCTTTTCATAATTTTAATAACCCAGGGAAGCAATGGGGAAAATTCTTGCTCGGGGTCATAGTCGAGTTCCTGTCTATTCTGGGAATCCAAAGAATGTAATTGGACTTCTTCTGGTGGGTTGGACTTTAAGCTTTTGACAAACTTTTGAATTATAGTACTGGTTTAGATGTTTGCTAATTTACTACTGGTTATTTCTCTCACTTTTATCTTTTCCCTTTGGGATTAGGTGAAGAGTTTACTCACCGTACGACCTGAAACAGAGACCCCTGTCAGTGCTGTATCAATCCGCAGAATTCCACGGTATGTTTATACACTTAAAGATGTGCTTATTCTCTCTTTTTTCAGAAGTGTGGATATGAATTGTTGATGTGTGGGATGCGTCCTTAGGGTTCCAGCAGATATGCCTCTGTATGATATATTAAATGAATTCCAAAAGGGAAGCAGTCATATGGCAGCTGTGGTGAAGTCTAAGGGAAAAGGCAAGACTCTTCCTCCAACAATTGATGGAGAAAAATCTGAAGAGAACAAAGTTTCTGGCGAGGACTCTCAACTGACTACTCCTTTGTTAAAGCAGGATGAAAAGTCAGACAGTGTTGCTGTTGAGATTGACAGGGCTTCAATGCCTACCAATGTGAGGAGGCCACCATCTTTTAGGCGTAATGACACTGCAGCTAATGGCATGCCTCATTTGTCAGAGGATATTGAAGATGGTGAAGTTATTGGTATCATCACTTTGGAAGATGTGTTTGAAGAACTTCTGCAGGTAAAGTGCAACCCCTTATTTATATATTCCTTTTAGTTTGCATGTCTTTCCAGTTGCCAGTAGATTAATGATGAGGATTTTGTCAATTTATGCAGGAGGAAATTGTGGATGAGACAGACGAATATGTTGATGTGCATAAAAGGTAGGATTAATGATAAAGATTCAATAGCAGTAATGTACGGTTTGAAGCCCAAAAAAAAAAAAAAAAAAAAAAAGTAATGTACGGTATTGCCAAAATGAAAAATAAAATGACAATGGATCTTGTTATGAATTCTTTTTTGCAGAATCCGTGTGGCTGCAGCTGCAGCTGCTTCATCAATGGCACGAGCTCCATCAGTTCGGAGGATAACAGGCCATAAGGGAGCAGTAAGAGAACCTTTTTCATTATCAATTTTGATATATTTTCCATTATTTTCTTTCATATCTATTAGCTTAGTAAAATATATTTAGGCTTTGCCCAATGTGAAGAAGAAGACATAAATTAAGCAACATTTAAGTGCCAAGAGTCTTGAGACTCAGGTTTCTATGAGAATAATTGAATATAATAAGGATAATAAAAACCTCCAACAACACATGTTTTGAGCACAAGCAATTGAAAAACAATTTTTTTTACGATTTTATGCGTCCAGCTTCAGTGTATTTTTGTAGACTGTTGGCTAGGGAGAGAACTAATTATCTGGGTCTCTGATCTTTGTCCATAATGGTTTTAGGACAGAGGGCCCTGGATTTTTAGTAGGGGTGACAAAATAAGCCCAAACTCACTTACCCGCCCAAACCCACCCACTTTAATTAAAATCAAACCCACCCAATTATTATTTGGATTAAATGGGCATCAACCCAATTAGACCCAATAATTATTGGGTTTTAACTAAAAACCCATTGAGCCCCATTTAACCCAAAAACAATAAACTCAAACTCAACCCAGCCCTTAACATAAAAAAAAAAAAAAAAAAAAAAAAAAAAAAAAAAAAAAAACCAGCCCCTCTCTTTCTCTTGCACTTAACTCAGAGCTCGATTTGGCCATCAATGGTGGCCTCAGAGACCTCAAATGGAACCGCCTTAAGAAAGGAAATGTTCTCTCCTTTTTCATCCTCCTCTGATCGGCATTCTCACATTCTCGATCCAACTTTTCTCCGTAAGCTCTTCTCAACCTCATAGATCCGATCTTTTCATTCTCTCCCAACAAATTCAGTCCATCGAGGGAAGGTATAGCCTGAAGGGAAGAAGAGTTATGAATACAAAACCCTCCAAACTCAAACTAAAATCTATGAAACAGAAACTATCATACATGACGGTGTGTTTCATGGAGATTACAAATCAAACGAAGAGATTACTAGCGTGTCTCCTCCTACACCACCAACTGTGAGTGTATCTCAGCCGCCTCCTCCTCCAAATCGTGGCTTTGATGACTTCAGACATCCCACTACAACTGGTCAGAGCACTGGCGGTGCTGGGCATTCCATTGAAAACTAGGGCTGTTAGACCCAACGCTCCAGGTCACAGCCTTGGAGTTGGGCATTCATAAATTTAAAATAGATGCAGTTGCAGTATGATTCTTAGGCCTGACTAATGGAAATTTAGGTCGAATTTTTCATTTCCTTTGTGTTCTTACATTTTCTCATCAGCCAAACAGAAAGTAACAGTGTGTTTGTGTACTTTGGTCATTTTCACTTTAGGGGCATTTTGGTAATTTTGATAATTGGGTGGGTTGGGGTTTACCCATAATAATTAGGTTGGGTTGAGTTTGGGTTAGAAGCAATTAGTTAAATGGGTAAATGGGTTTTATGTACCCAACCCAATTATGCCCACCTCAAACCCCACCCGTTTGACACTCATTGAAGGGCATTAATTTGTGATGTACCTGTCACAAAAGATGTTAATGGCTAATTAAACGGAAACTTAGATTAAGTAGACTTATTCTCTTTACATTCATCAAATGTTGAAACAAACAGTGCACTTGGTGCAAAAAGTACATTAACTTCATTCTCAAATATTTGTATAAAAAAAATAGAAATATAATTTTACGGGAGTAATTTTTTTTTTCCTGCACCTTTATGCTTGCAAAACTTATTTTTCCGCATACCCTTTGAAGTTAAATCTTATTGTTTGTTTGTTTGTTTTTTTCCTTGTTGCTGTAATAACCCCAGGGAGGCCAAATCAAGCAAGGGCAAACCCCAAAGAAATCTGCCGAGGATGATTTAAATTCCACAAAGTCACATGGAGCTTCTGGCGAACCTTTTGGGAATAAGAAATGAGTGTATTGATCCCTGTCATCGTTAGCAAGGGTGTTTATTTTCATACAGAGAACTAACAGTTGGTGGTGGTGCTGGTTGAGGAGAGGAAGGGAGAACAATAAACTCAACCGATATTTTGTAGATGTGAAATTTTATTTAGAAGATGCCGCATGGTTCTCTGCTAAACTATCGCTACATTGGGAATGTAAATCTGTACTCCACGCAGAATGTACGAGATATCAGGATTTTGAACCTCTTGAGATTAGGCTCAACTTAATTTTGGGAAGAACGGTATGGGAAAAGGGTTCTTAAACTAAGAGGGTAATAAAACCCTCGTAATGTTTGAAGAGGTTGTATTATTGAGTTTTACCTTCAATCTGCTGTTTTGAATTATGTGAATAAATAAAATAAATTACTTGCTCTCTCAATCTACTAAAAATTCTGAATATAGGGAAGCAAAGAGGGTAGAGCAGACATGTTGGGGAAGAAGGAAGAAACAAACAAGAAACCTAGGCAGGTTGGGAAGAAGGAAACCTGGTACATGCACTTAAAAACGTGTATTTTGTTATTTGAAAACATGTATGAAAATATGTATAGATTAAAAAATGTGTGAAAATACGTTTTATGTTATTTAAAAATTGAAAATTATTGTTTAAAATGGTGTACCAAACACTCCTTTATTGTCTTTTTTTTTTTTTTTATTATCATTATTATTATTTGATAGTTACAATAGGAAGGGGCATTTAAACTCGGGGAAACATCAGGAGAAGGCAACCAGATAAAATATTTTCCGCAGAAAGTGGATAATGAACATACAATAGCTTTTTATTTTTTCAACAAGTTTAGGCTAAAGTGCACTTCCTCCTCCTATTGGAATGGGCAGGCAAAAAGGTTGAGTTGGAAAACCAATGATTGAGCTTGTAAATTATAAAATAATTATAATCTTTGCCTGAACAAAAATTAATCAGAATATTATTTTCGCAAAAGCCCCAGAAAGAAAGAAGGGTGGGAAGGGACATCTTTTTTCTCTTCATAACTTCATCAAGAACTTCCGAGCTGGTTGGTTGAGTGAGTATTCATGGTCTAGGATACATGTTCCTAGGCCTCAGTTGATGATAGATTGAGATTGGGATAGTGACAATGTCCTCAGTTTGATCGAAGGTCAAAAAATAAGCGAAAAAATAATAATAATATCAAAATAGACTATTCTACATATGTTAATCAACAGTAAAGATCCTGTACATTTATCTTACACTATATATGCTGTCATAATTTCAGCCATATAAGTGACCTTAGCTTGTACACAATGTGTGGTCATCCGTACTCTCTGAAACGAGGAGTTCATCTTCATCGACACACCACAGGACTCGAATGTACATGGTTTACTGATTTGCTCATACAAAAAAGGTGTTGCACAAAACTAACCTCACTGGACTCGGGAAAAATCATTACCAAGTTACAACATTCATCAACGTTGCTCATCCCAACTTAGAAGAATCACAGTGCACTTCCATATGATATAAAGCCTTGTTCTCTGCTCTCGGATGTGCAATTCAAGCATTTCCTCGGTGCTCTGCTCAATCTTCTCCAAACCAAGGAATCCACCATGAAATTTCTTATGGGAGTGAACGATGCCTTCTCTCAAGTAACCTTTGCCAAGACCTGAGCTTTGGGAGTCGCACTGAATTCCAATGACTAGCCATGATCTTGTACAAAACAGTAATGGGTGGTGCTGAAATTTTTGTTGATCTAAAAAGCCTATGAAAGCATAGGCTTATAAAGAAAGGGGGCTAAGGAGAAAGGTCAGAGATGGTAACAAGTGTTGGCCCCTAATTGGGTAAACATATCAGGGTCCCATTTAAACAAAGATAACAAGGTAGGCCCATTAGCTTGTCTCCTGCCAATTCAACTGGAAAAGGACTTGTAATAAGTTATCCTAGTTTAATCTGAAGTTTCCATCTCTGACACTGTCTCTATAAGGCTTTATTTGTCCAAATGTGTTCAGATGTGTTCAGATGTACAGCAAAATAAACCAGTGCCGCCCGAATTCCCGGATGTGTTTGGATGCGTGCTAAGTGGGGTGTTATGAATGTGTTACATCAAGAGCTAGATAACAAAAACAAAAGGGTAACATAATTAATGTGCGAGGTTTCTCATTTGCTGATACAACTCTCTAAGTCTTTAGAACTCCATAGAATATCTTTGTTGCATTGCACATGTATATATAGAGTTTTATATCTTTTTTTGGGACGAAAATTGAACTGCACATGTACATATTTTTTGTGCGTACACTCATTTTGAGTCATCTTCAATAAGTGAGGTGGTGAATCATCATGAGCTCTTTGGAAAGAAAAACAAAAGCCTTACCATCAATCACAGTAAACCTAGTTTCATGTGAGGGGTGGGTCTTCACTTTATGAAGTAAACTAAAACCCACACAAAGGAGATATTATTGGAGATTGATGGCTATGGTTATGTCCTGTGAACATGGATAACACTATACTTGTTCAGTTTTTCTCTCACTCGATTGATAAAGCCAAGGAGACTCATATATTTGAATTCTAATCAAGTCAATTAATCGTTCTCTAAAGGCTTAAATAAAACCATCCCCCTCCAAATTAAAACCTCTTTTTTCCTTTCTGTCATTAAAAAATAAAAATAAAAAAAATGTTAAACAACAACGCCTGGTGCTGGTTAAGTGCAGAAAAGACAAAAAAAAAAAATTGTTAGAAAAAGTCAAAAAAGTTATTTCAATAGTACCTGCAAAAATGAAAAAATGACATGAATTGCAAAAAAAAGACAAATTTTGTCAGGAAAATCTAAGGTTTGAAACTTGTAATTAATCAGAATTTCACCAAACATCTATGCCAATTAGTTTAGATTTGAAACTTGCAATTAATCAGAATTTCACCAAACATCCAAGGTTTTTTTTTTTTTTTGGCCAGAAACATCCAAGTTTATATGATGAAAATTTAATATTGCATTCATCTGTAGGCCAATTAGTAGTGTAAAAATAAAGAAAGCAGCTTAATAGCAAACTTGAGCGTGGATAGGCATGGAAACACGGATGGATGATAAATATATTTTTTCTTGGATAAATTAAGCAATATTATTAGAATGAAAACAAAGGTTATATAATAATAATGACTTCTAGAAGGAAGATATCCACACAAAAAAAAAAAAAAAAAAAAAAAAAAAAAAAACTTCTAATTCTAGAAGGAAGTAGAAACCCAATACATCTGGACATGCATGCACTAAACAACACACTAAAATCTAAATGCAAGGAATGGATTGTATTCATTCATGTAATAATTATGGTGAACATTTCATTTGTATTATAGAGAGAATGTACAAATATATCTTAGCAACAAAAATACAGCAAACTAAACTCATCACATACTAGAAAAACTAAACTAAACTAAACCAAAGCTGAATGCTCCTTAATTAGAACCCATGTACGTTGCCTTGGAGTATTTGTGCCAACCAAGAAGCATAGAGATGCAAACCCTCATTATATAGAGCTTCCCCTTTTGCTGTCTCACCATTCTCTTCCACTTGGCAAATCTCTTGCCCATGTTTTCCATTAGTCTCTGATATCGCACTAAGCCTTTCTAAGACAAGGTCTGAATTTATTGAGATAAAAAAATCCGATGTGGCATAGGATTCTACAAGTCATGAGATTGGACATACAAGTACACACTTCAAGGACACGTCATAGTTAGGGTCCCATTGTGCCTTCATATTGCATGCATGCCACGTGATCTTTCCCTATCTGAACTCAAACTTAAATCATGCCGGCCATTGACAATTGTCGACCTTTGTTAAACGTTAAGGCAGTTTCAAAGTACATCACCTGAATCTTATCTTCAAGGGTGACATGCCCCACAATTCATTATCCTTTTCTGGATAGCATTGTCTTTTTCCTTAAAGCAATGACAGAAATTAAAAGGTGCCTTTCTGAGACCTTATTAGGAGTACTGTGTTGAAAGCCAGCTTGCGTGTCTCACACACACATTTACAGTGAAAGAGACGCTTTGAATTCATTTTCAAAAGGAGATAAAAGTAGAATAAGAAGAAGAAGGGAATTATTTTGTACATTAATGGGATGATTGCATGCATGAGTTATATATATTTTATATATACTTCACATGTATGCATGATGCAACTATAACCTCATCAATAAACTTTTTTTTTTTTGCTGAGATAACCTCATCAATTAAGTGTTATAAACTTCTCATATTTACTTTATGTAATTCCAAATTCTAAGTACTAACTCATCTTATAAATAAACTTCATTAAAAAAAAAAAAAAAAAAAAAAAAAATGTTTATTTCTTAAACACTTAAGCTTGATTTATTTGTCATTCCAAGCATGTCTCATAGTTTTTGAGGTGTGTTGTACTTGCGTATATCTATAACCTAAGCATATGATCTTACGAACTCAACTTTTACTTTCTTTTTTAAAAAATTTTCTTTAAAATAATTATATTTCATTTCAATGTTCTTAATTACTTCGATCGTGAAAATTCAGGGTCTTTGTAAGAGCTAGTGTTAGGTCTTGTTTGGCAATTTCCATTCTTTTTTGACAATAGATCAATGTAAGAATTTCTTAGATAATTTCTTTCAAAACTTTTGTAAGACATGTTGAATATATTTCAACAATTTACTTTTGTGATTATGCAAAAAGGAACTACATATAGATATAATTATAAGCAATAATACAAATAGATGTAATAGGCAAAAACAATAAAAATATGCTATATATATAAGAAGAAATCTGCAAATAATTTAAAACTCACGGATCAAATGCATGAAGAATGAATGATTTAGATCAAGTCTTGTGTTTGACAAAATCTTCTTAAAGCAGATTTCACCACTCACAATCTGTGGTGCTTTGAGACTCACAAACGTCTACCTCCTAAGATAAAATGATCTATAGCACAAAGAAGAAACACACAAGATCCGTGCTCTCAAGTAAGTACTCTCTCTCTTTCTCTCTCTTTAACTCAAATGAATGCACAAAAATATTCTCTCCGGGATGTTTCTCAAAAGTTGTTTTTCATGAATGAGGAACTATGCATATATACATTACTAAACAGACACAATGTTTCAAAAATAACTGATGTATACTGACTTACTAACTCAAAAATAAAATAATAAAATATATTATTATTATTATTTAGACAAGAAGACCTAGACCACACATACCTAAAACACAACCCAATGTCTAACCCATGAGCATATAAACTCATATTCTCTATCATTTCTTATGTGGGACTCAAAAATTCTCACCACTTTAATATCATGTTCAAGTGGACACATTAGGAGTCAATTTCTTATTCCCTTCATACTATTTTTCTTACAAGACATACTTCTGGTTTGATTTTAAGTTAGATATACTTTATCTTGTGGCTTGACATAACATTTCTCCTACAACTCCTATTAATTTTGGGATATGAGTAATGCTTTCATTCGAATACTCCAATAATCAAGATTTTCTTTGGTATGATGGGAGTATAAGAAATGACACCATCTCACTGATAATTGTCACTCTTGATGGACAATCATACTCCCTCCCCACACACACTCACAATGGAAGAGACACTCAAACTTTCAAAAGAAGATAGAATTTGAGTAACACTTTCATTTAAAAAATTACGTTTACTTTCTCCAAGATACTAATCCATCAAAATTTATCAAGAACATCATATGAGCTCTAAATTTGCTTCACTAAATCATGACTATATAGTAATCTTATTTTATTACAAAATTTTTAGTAGAAAATGGAATTTTGTGGATGATATATATATATATATATATATATATATTTTTTATTTTTAATGAACGAATTTTGCGGATGATATTTTTTTTTTTTTTTGAGGAACTTTTGTGGATGATATTGATATAGTGGAAATGAGTAATCATGATGTTATAAATGTGACATGATAATTCATTAGGCATATATATCAATTTGTAAAAGACTACAGAAAAGCTTATAATAGAAGTGACAATTATCTCAAGAAGATTGATAGTGTATGTCGCCTTCCTGCGTGTCGTATCATGTTTAATTGCCATGTAAAAGAATGGCAAGGAGAGGCTCTCAAACCTTATCTTAAAGCAAAAGCATGAAGATAAGATCTCTAAATAGCACATAAATCTATGTGGACCTATGGGTTAATGTTCTGATATCCAGCTAATATTGGTGTCAAACTTGATGGAAAGGGATTGGGTTTTGGCCTTAGCTAGTGAGTCTGAGTCTGAGTCTGAGTCTATAACATTGAAAGTAATTGGAGAAGAGTGCAAACAACTTGGACCATTAGAATGTTGTGCTTTAACAAGCTGAAATGTGAGAAAATTGAATAAAAAAAACCAAGCAGTGGGGGGGTCATTTCTTTTGTTGGGTATTGTTGGGTCTTAATTTGGAAGTACAATAATGAGTGGAAGTAGTTGATCTGTGTAGTTCAAGATGTGACTAACTGAGACACACCACAATCAAAATTCCCTTTAAGAAACATCGTGGAAAGAGTTCGATGTTAGAGAGAGAGAGAGAGAGAGAGAGAGAGAGAGAGTTTACTAGTATTGGCAGTGAATAAATATCATAGGAGCCATGGGCTATCATTTAAATATTATTTTATTCCCTGCAGTATAGTTATATTTACTTTAGGATAATTAGCAAAAAAATATTTTTACTTTAGGATATATAACATTTAACCCCCTCAAATATTTAAATATTTATATTTTTGTTAGCTTAACTATATATATTTATAGGCAATACCTAAACAAATTAAATTTTAACCCTTAAATATGATTTATATTTATATGTGGAGAGAGAGAGAGAGAGAGAGAGAGAATTTTAAGACTAAATTAATTTTTTAATTTAGTTTAGTTTAGTTAATTTATTTAATTCTATGACCAAAATTAACTATTAGTGTCTCATTTAATAAAATAATGTTTCATTTGATAACCTACGTGTATGTTAAAAGTTTGATAAAGAGTTAACTACATGTTCTTTCTTTTTTTTTTACAATAATAGTTATAAATTCAGCGTAAGTATTTTGTATAAATATAAAAATCTATAAACTCTCATTCCTCTTTTCACAATGAAAAATTTTATCAAATTATTAAAGAAGACTTTTACATGGCATATAAATTATTGAGTATATGACATTTGATTTGAGAAAAATTTATATACTCTTATATAATTAACTTTTACATTTTAAAAAATAAAAATAAAAATATAAGATATGAAGAATTCTCTAAATTATACCATATATATAAAGAAAATAGTTTATTTTTTTTTCCTTAAGCTTGCATAGTAGTGTACATTGGTTTATAAGTAATGGGCAAAAGTGGTGTGATTAAAACAGTCCTAACTAATTTCTGAAAAAAAATATATACTCTTGTATAATTAGCGATTGTGCTCATAGCTCCATATTGGGTCCGAAGTCTGTTGTTAGTATCTTGAGGCCCATTGGGCCACGAAGAGAAGTCTAACATGCTTTTTTAGGTTCAAACGATGTAAAGAAGAAAACCCAAACCGTGATAAGGGGGGGCCACGCTAGCAAGTTATATTTGTATCCTCCAATGTAATTATTTTGAGATGTATTATAAAATACAAGAATCCTAAATTTCTTATTTAACCAATTGACTTAAATTTGAAAGTTACATGATCAATAATTAAGAGATTAAATTGAAATTTGCCTAATAAATCAAATACCAAATTAATAATTTAACTATTGGTTGGGGCTTGGGGATAAATCGTAAATCTAAACATCTTGAGTTCAATTTTCAATCTTCATTAAGATTTTCCCTAGATTACCTAATACTCGGATTTGGCAATGTGGGTGATGCAAACTATTTTAAGGCTAGTTTGGCAACATTTGCCCCTTATACCATTTTGTAGAAGCCGATGCAAGTACTTTTAAATGATAAGCTATAAAAGCTACCGCAATAGTAGGGTTATGTATAAGTGAATAAAGCAATTTAAAAATTAACAAAAGAGTAGTCTTATATTTTAGGTAATATTTTAGTAGAAGTTAAAGTTGCATTTTTACCGGATTGTTCTTTAATTTTGTCTCTACTTAAACAAAGGAGTGTAGGGACTTTTTTGAACTAAAAAATGAGGAATTCAAACAAGAGAAACCGCTTAAATAATAATATAGATTATAATACATTCTTAATTTTCTAAATTTTATTGTAGATTATTTGTTCTCCTTAAAAATTAAATAATTTTTTAAAATAATTTATATTTCTCTATTTTCAAAAATATATAATTTTATTATTTTTTGAAGTTTTTTATTGATATTATTCTTTTTTGAAGTGGTTCATATTGTTCTAACTATTTTTATTATTCGTTATTGTAGGGACACGATTCTCAGGCGTCCCAACAATGACGTTGGGCTCACGCGTGATGGATCCCTCACAACAATACTTGTAGAGAGTGGGCTTGAAAGGCCAGCGTTGGGTCACGGGCGCCATTTCGGGCCGATCGTAGGTGAATCAATATGAGAAAAGGCTTTGGGCTGGATATTCAGGCCTTACGACCTTGTAACTGAGACTTGGCTCCTCGGATCATGTCGAGGAGCATTTATGTTGTCCCCGGTTGCCGCGGTGGGTTTTTCGTGGTGGCCAGCATATATTATCCGGGCATTCTCCTTCCTCGAGTTTTTCTCCGGAAGTGAGATGGGAGCCCCCTTCTTGTTCGCATAACATTCTCTTTTATACTAGCCTACGTTCGTTGTCCTTCGTCCACGTGTAGGGTCGATCTTCCTAGGACAGATATCCTGTCCCATCGCCTAATCCCGAAATGGCTGGAGATGATCCATAAAGCCTAAGATCCCGGCTCTGCTAGGGGCGTGTCATGTCGGGAAGGGTATTAGAGACAAACTCCCCTAGATATTTTCTCGATATTTCGAGTTTACTCGTGCCCCACCTCAATCCGTGAGGGTTTGGACCTGCGCGAGGACGAAGCCGTCCTCTACCGTGTCTTCGGGCCATTTTATGCTTCCTAGTTTTGAGCTTGGGCCCCGATCTCCTTCATTTGGGCCGGTGGACTCCTCATAAGCGATCGGGCCGGGCCCCATAAACTACTCGGGCCCCACAATAGCCCCTCAAAACCCCGCCGTCCAACTCCTCGGTTGGAAAGGTGGGTTTTGATGATACCGAGCCTCTATGGCGGCTCATTTAATTCGGCCCTTGATCTCGTTGGCGACTTTTCACCTCCCCAAGGAATGCGCCGGTCTACGAGAGGTTTCCCTCGATTTACGCGGGATGCGTTTATACCGTTTGGTTATTCGTAGCATGCCTTTAATATCTTCCTTTACGAGGCCTCCCAAGTCAAACGGTTCTCGATAACGTGGGGGGCCGAAACGGACGCACATTTACTCGATGGTTTCCTTGGATATCGTAACATGTTACGTACCCTGTCCCTCTCCCCTATATAAAGAGAGAGGACAAAAAGTGATTCTCTTATATCCGAAACCCTCGAGGCTCTTCTCGAGTTCACTTCCTCCATCCAATTATTCCTTATTCAATAATACCTCTCTCATAGTAATCCGTCATGAACAAATCCTTCCTTTCCCGAAAACGACATATCCTAACAAAACTTGGGATGGCTCGGTCGGGGCAAGGATGGTGGAGGCTCAAGATTTGCCTCCCCATTCTTTTAGCCAAAATCCGGCAGGCTCGTCACACCCCATTCCCCGGTGTGACCGAGTCAAAAACCTCCTTGTCATCTCCATCCGCTCTCTCATGAGCATACCTAATATGGCTCCCCTTCTCCCTCTTTTGCTCCTTTTACTTTCTTTTCATTGCTTCCCTCTTCTTCTCCTCCTTCCCGCTCATATCCTCCATCTTCTTTTTCCCTTGCATTCTTCAAATGACAAGAGTTTGTTTGAAGTGCTTCCATGTGTTCCAATTCTTCTTCCTTCCCCTTCATTATTTTTGTATAAGGATCTTCTCCCGATATGAGCAAGATCGAGGCGGAGAGATTTCGAGAGACTTTGAAGGCGAGTTCGAAGACACCCGATGATTTACTTATTTGTATTACGGATCTTCATTCTTGCTTTAGCAATTCATTTTTTGTGTAGGCTTGTTTAAGCCCTTCTTTGTACGTTGTAACGATTTTTCATATTAATAAAAGTTATTGTTACTCTATTTTGTATGTCTCGTTTATATATTCTAATAAATGTGAAAGATACTGCTTCGGCATAATAGTATAGCATTTGAATCAATAATAACTAAGGCCAAAGTAATCGTTGATAAAAAGATGCCACGATAACTTTAACAGAATTATTATTTAACATAACAATCCGACCCGATGAAGGAATAAGACTTATCTTAAAATTAGCCGTGATGGGTGCTAAATGCTCGATAAGATGTAAGAAGCGATTATCCGAGGACATGTTACCCATCGGATGAATGGCCTCCTTAGGTTGACGATCATCGTTATTTTGTCCTCTTCCACGATATGCGAGCCTTGACCTTTTCTAGTATTTAAGCCGAGAAATTTCTTCATTCGAGCGAGTTGATTTCCCAAGAAGCCTGAGTCCGAGGACTTTGCAAAACTTGGGTTTTGTTCGGGACTTATGCGTTTTATCTTATGTACTTGATTTTTCCCTTAGGCTTGAGTCCGAGACTTGTGTCTTTATCGGTACTTGGTTTTCCCTTTTTAGCTTGAGTCCGAGGACCATGCAAGCCTTAGGTTTTGTCCAAGACTAGTATCTTTATCAAGACTTGGTTTTCCCTTTTAGCTTGAGTCCGAGGACCATGCAAGCCTTAGGTTCTGTCCCAAGACCAATGTTTGCATCAAGATTTGGTTTTCCCTTTTAGCTTGAGTCCGAGGACCATGCAAGCCTTAGGTTCTGTCCAAGACTAGTATCTTTATCAAGATTTGGTTTTCCCTTTTAGCTTGAGTCCGAGGACCATGCAAGCCTTAGGTTCTGTCCAAGACCAATGTTTGCATCGCATTTTGGTTTTCCCTTTAGCTTGAGTCCGAGGACCATGCAAGCCTTAGGTTCTCATCCAAGACTAGTATCTTTATCGATTTGGTTTTCCCTTTTAGCTTGAGTCCGAGGACCATGCAAGCCTTAGGTTCTGTCCAAGACCTTGAGTTCAGATTTTTCCCTTTCATTAAGCATTTCCCGAGGTGCCAAACAGGTGTCCCCGGGCCTTCACGCAAAGCGGGCCTGGGCCGCGAATTCAATGAATCCGCGGATTAAGAGATATTTCTGCAACCTCTGGCCATGCAAGACTTCTCTGACGCCCCAAGGATCGAGGCGCGCTTTACGAGGCTCCTTGAGCCTCTTGGCTGCAGATTGACGTTGGAAGTTGAGCCAAGACCACTTTGTCCGTAGTGCTTCTTGGGACGCCGCGTGAGTTGACCGCCATCATCTTGTCTTTTCAAATAAATAGGAGGGAGAGAGGGTTGCTTTATATATACACCCATCCTTTTAGTTTTCTCTCACATCATACTTCCCATATCCTGAGCTCTCCTTTCTTGGCATAGCATGTTGAAGGCGAGGATTGGGCGAAAAGAACTTTCTCCGCCGCAGGCTGAGCGCCGTGTCTTCATGAGGCTTATAACGGTAAGGTATGGGCACAGGAAGCACAAGTTCAGGAGAGTACTCCATCTCGACCGAGGGGGAACGGCGTCTCTCCCTCTTTTAGTCAAAATCCGAAGCGAGTTCTGTTCATGCCAGCACTTTGGTATGTCGAAGAAAGATTCTCCGCCACCGCGCCTCTTAGCAAAGCGGCGAATATTTAGAGAAAGCCCCTCGCTTTCCCACTCCTGCACCTTTCCTTCAACGGTGTCGGGTTCAAGTTGGGTTTCTTTGGCTGCCCGAGTTACGGGCATGTAGGAGCGCGGGGAAGAATAAGGTCTCGAGTCAGTAGCCAACCTTTCCTCCGACATACCTCCTCGGCTTTCTCCACTTTCTTGTATTTTTCTTTTTCTTGCTTATGTAGTTAGCTTTGATGTAGGCTGATTCCAACGTTTCATTGTACACTTTGTACTATTTCTTCGTTGTAACAAAAATGGAAATTGATTTACATGTTTTAAGCGTTGATCTTGGGCAATATAGCTTTGTGAACGAATGTGCTCTATGTATGGGTTGCTTTTGAGAATATTTGTAGCAGAGCTACTTTGAAGTGTAATCTAATCAACTCTCATTTATCAAAGACTATCGGGCATTATATCGATAATTTGTAATAAATCAAACTTAGGAAACCGACCGGGTAGCAGATTGACTACTCTTGTGATAAACGCGCAAATGTCGCCCAAGAATGATGACCTCCTCAAAATCCATCCGATCTATCGAACGGGAAGTAGGGTACTCCGATCGTGCTTTTGTGTATTTGGTTTTTCATTTGCGTATTTGGTTTCCCCATAGGCTTGAGTCCGAAGACCATGTAATGCCTTGGTTCTGTCCAAAACTTGTAAGATTTCTTTTTGTACTTGGTTTCCCCATAGGCTTGGGTCCGAGGACCGTGTAAGGCCTTGGTTCTGTCCAAAACTTGTAAGATTTCTTTTTTGTACTTGGTTTCCCCATAGGCTTGGGTCCGAGGGACCGTGTAAGGCCTTGGTTCTGTCCAAAACTTGTAAGATTTCTTTTTGTACTTGGTTTCCCCATAGGCTTGGGTCCGAGGACCATGCAAGGCCTTGGTTCTGTCCAAAACTTGTAAGATTTCTTTTTGTACTTGGTTTCCCCACGTGGCTTGGGTCCGAGGACCATGTAATGCCTTGGTTCTGTCCAAAACTTGTAAGATTTCTTTTTGTACTTGGTTTCCCCATAGGCTTGGGTCCGAGGACCGTGTAAGGCCTTGGTTCTGTCCAAAACTTGTAAGATTTCTTTTTTTGTACTTGGTTTCCCCATAGGCTTGGGTCCGAGGACCGTGTAAGGCCTTGATTCTGTCCAAAACTTGTAAGATTTCTTTTTTGTACTTGGTTTCCCCATAGGCTTGGGTCCGAGGACCATGCAAGGCCTTGGTTCTGTCCAAAACTTGTAAGATTTCTTTTTGTACTTGGTTTCCCCACGTGCTCGGGTCCGAGGACCATGCAAGGCCTTGGTTCTGTCCAAAACTTGTAAGATTTCTTTTTGTACTTGGTTTCCCCACGGCTCGGGTCCGAAGACCATGCAAGGCCTTGGTTCTGTCCAAAACTTGTAAGATTTCTTTTTGTACTTGGTTTCCCCATAGGCTTGAGTCCGAGGACCATGCAAGGCCTTGGTTCTGTCCAAAACTTGTAAGATTTCTTTTTGTACTTGGTTTCCCCATAGGCTTGAGTCCGAGGACCATGCAAGGCCTTGGTTCTGTCCAAAACTTGTAAGATTTCTTTTTGTACTTGGTTTCCCCACACAGGCTTGAGTCCGAGGACCATGCAAGGCCTTGGTTCTGTCCAAAACTTGTAAGATTTCTTTTTGTACTTGGTTTCCCCATAGGCTTGAGTCCGAGGACCATGCAAGGCCTTGGTTCTGTCCAAAACTTGTAAGATTTCTTTTTTGTACTTGGTTTCCCCACAGGCTTGAGTCCGAGGACCATGCAAGGCCTTGGTTCTGTCCAAAACTTGTAAGATTTCTTTTTTGTACTTGGTTTCCCCATAGGTTTGAGTCCGAGGACCATGCAAGGCCTTGGTTCTGTCCAAAACTTGTAAGATTTCTTTTTTGTACTTGATAGGCTTGAGTCCAAGGACCATGCAAGGCCTTGGTTCTGTCCAAAACTTGTAAGATTTCTTTTTTGTACTTGGTTTCCCCACGGGCTTGGGTCGAGGGACCATGCAAGGCCTTGGTTCTGTCCAAAACTTGTAAGATTTCTTTTTGTACTTGGTTTCCCCATAGGCTTGAGTCCGAGGACCATGCAAGGCCTTGGTTCTGTCCAAAACTTGTAAGATTTCTTTTTGTACTTGGTTTCCCCATAGGCTTGAGTCCGAGGACCATGCAAGGTCTTGGTTCTGTCCAAAACTTGTAAGATTTCTTTTTGTACTTGGTTTCCCCACAGGCTTGAGTCCGAGGACCATGCAAGGCCTTGGTTCTGTCCAAAACTTGTAAGATTTCTTTTTGTACTTGGTTTCCCCAGGCTTGAGTCCGAGGACCATGCAAGGCCTTGGTTCTGTCCAAAACTTGTAAGATTTCTTTTTTGTACTTGGTTTCCCCACGGGCTTGAGTCCGAGGACCATGCAAGGCCTTGGTTCTGTCCAAAACTTGTAAGATTTCTTTTTGTACTTGGTTTCCCCATAGGCTTGAGTCCGAGGACCATGCAAGGCCTTGGTTCTGTCCAAAACTTGTAAGATTTCTTTTTGTACTTGGTTTCTCCACGGGCTTGGGTCCGAGGACCATGCAAGGCCTTGGTTCTGTCCAAAACTTGTAAGATTTCTTTTTGTACTTGGTTTCCCCATAGGCTTGAGTCCGAGGACCATGCAAGGCCTTGGTTCTGTCCAAAACTTGTAAGATTTCTTTTTGTACTTGGTTTCCCCATAGGCTTGAGTCCGAGGACCATGCAAGGCCTTGGTTCTGTCCAAAACTTGTAAGATTTCTTTTTGTACTTGGTTTCCCCATAGGCTTGAGTCCGAGGACCATGCAAGGCCTTGGTTCTGTCCAAAACTTGTAAGATTCCTTTTTTGTACTTGGTTTCCCCATAGGCTTGAGTCCGAGGACCATGCAAGGCCTTGGTTCTGTCCAAAACTTGTAAGATTTCTTTTTGTACTTGGTTTCCCCGTAGGCTTGAGTCCGAGGACCATGCAAGGCCTTGGTTCTCATCCAAAACTTGTAAGATTTCTTTTTTTGTACTTGGTTTCCCCATAGGCTTAAGTCCGAGGACCATGCAAGACCTTGGTTCTGTCCAAAACTTGTAAGATTTCTTTTTGTACTTGGTTTCCCCATAGGCTTGAGTCCGAGGACCATGCAAGGCCTTGGTTCTGTCCAAAATCGTCGAAGATCGACCTCTAGACCATGGCGGGGGATTTGGCCTGAAGCCGGAAGCCCCTAGAGCGCCCACGCTGACACACTGCAGGGCGTAGCCCCTAGCAAAAATTCGAGTCGAGCAACGATCGCATGTCGCCGGAGATGGAGGAAATCCTACAAACCTCGGCTGGCTAGAGAGTTGATCCAAACGCCTCCTGCGCCAACGCGCAAGCCTTCCCACAGACGGCGCCAATTGTAGGGACACGATTCTCGGGCGTCCCAACGATGACGTTGGGCTCGCGCGTGATGGATCCCTCACAACAATACTTGTAGAGAGTGGGCTTGAAAGGCCAGCGTTGGGTCACGGGCGCCATTTCGGGCCGGACTGTAGGTGAATCAATATGAGAAAAGGCTTTGGGCTGGATATTCAGGCCTTACGACCTTGTAACTTGAGAGACTTGGCTCCTCGGATCATGTCGAGGAGCATTTATGTTGTCCCCCGGTTGCCCGCGGGTGGGTTTTTCGTGGTGGCCTGCATATATCATCCGGGCATTCTCCTTCCTCGAGTTCTTCTCCGGAAGTGAGATGGGAGCCCCCTTCTTGTTCGCATAACATTCTCTTTTATACTAGCCTACGTTCGTTGTCCTTCGTCCACGTGTAGGGTCGATCTTCCCGGGACATTTACATCCCCCATCGCCTAATCCCGAAATGGCCGGAGATGATCCATAAAGCCTAAGATCCCGGCTCTGCTAGGGGCGTGTCATGTCGGGAAGGGTATTAGAGACAAACTCCCCTAGATATTTTCTCGATATTTCGAGTTTACTCGTGCCCCACCTCAATCCGTGAGGGTTTGGACTGCGCGAGGACGAAGCCGTCCTCGGTTGTGTCTTCGGGCCATTTTATGCTTCCTAGTTTTGAGCTTGGGCCCCGATCTCCTTCCTGATTTGGGCGGTGGACTCCTCATAAGCGATCGGGCCGGGCCCATAAACTCTTGGGCCCCACAGTTATATTTTCCTAATTTATTTTGGTATAATTAAAATTTCCAAGTTTCAAATTTATTATTCAAATTTCTCATTTTCTTAAAGAGATTAACATAATAATTAAAACTTAATGCCTAATTACAATTGATATTACTAAAATAATTGATAGGCACATTCAAATACATAGCCATGTATATTTTGTTTTGATATAAAATAAATTTTCACTTCTGAACTAACAAATGATTAACTCAAACAAAAATCAAACCAAAGCTATAAGAGGGAGAGAAAGGACTTGCGATAGGGAAATAAAAAAAATAGCACCAAAATATATCAATCCAAAGTAGAGACATTAAAAAATAACACCGAAACATATCAGTCCATTTGGGTTCACCTCAGTTCATTTGGATTTACTTTGGTCCAATTCAATTCTTTCGGTCCATTCAATCCAATTTGGTCCACTTCAGTTGTTTTGGTCCATTTTATTCCACTTTGGTCCATTTTAGTCCACTCCAGTTCCTTTGGAAAGGGAATTATGACGTCGTTTTATTGTGATGGAGTTGGGATTAGAGTTTTCTTTGGGGGTGCAGCGTTGGTTGCTTTTCAATTGGACGGGTATTTGGTTGGATGGTTTATAGGTAATTTCTTTGTTAAATTTTAAGATGGAAATTTGTTTGATTACAATTTAATTTATAATAGTAAATATTTATATATAATTAGAGTTTATTGTGGGAACAAATGTATGGGTAATAGGAGTATTAGACCAAAAGTCATATATGGGTGTTTGAAGTGGTGTCGAAGGAAAGTTGTTTTAAACGTTGCAATTTGTGTATGAATGAATATGTTGGTTTGGGGTTGAATGAATATGTTCGATATGAGACATAACGAAAGGGAATTGTGGAATTGTCTTCTACAAGTATATATGGTAATAAATATGTGTTCGTTGTTCTTGTCCATAATGTGTATAAACCTACATATGTACACACTTTACCTAAAGTCAAATCTTGGTTTCGCCCATGAACTTAAAAGTTTTCATTACTTGTACATAGGTTTTGCTTGAAATGGAAAATGTTTAACATGAGAATTCAATGACAATGATGTATACAGAGGAACTTTTTTTTTTTTTTTTGAGTCAAATATGTATACAAAGGAACCTGTACACATATTTGTGAACGATTTTCTAATATAAAAAAAGCCAACTAAGCATATACGTTTTAGATTTGTTATACTTTCTATTTAATGGAAAGCTATTTAATAGAAAATGTGAAGATCATGTTTTTAACCAACTATTTTTAGTAATTTTATCTAGACAATGTTGTGCTTACAATATATGGAGAGGCAATGTGAATAACAAAGTACTTTGTGTATTCCCTACGTTTGCTTGGTATGGAAACATAATCATAGCATGCATAATAGTAAGCTATGCATATGAAATTGTGATTATATGAATCCTAATATTTGAAAGTTGTAAATCATAAATATTCTCACCTTTGCTACCCCTATATAAACTCAACTTTGCAACCCATTTTCTTGCATCTTGAAAAGCTAAGTAGGTTTTAACCCAAAAAAAAAAAAAAAAGCAGGAAAAATATGGTGTTCAACATTTCTTTCATAGATCATGTGATCAAAATGTTGGGTGGTCGTCTCTTTTGGGAAGTATTTGTGCGCAAGGATTTTTGCATCCCTTGCTAGCAGTCAATTGTTGTTGTTCTTGGTATATCACCAAGCTCATGGTGATTGGTACTACAAATAATGTATCTTGAAATATCATATGATTAAATTTCATTTCATATGTTTTTTATTTTTTAAATTTTGGCAAAAGAATGTAGTTTACACATTTCCTTGCACTAATAAAAGTATTTCTTTATCTTGATCTCTACTCTCTCTCACACACAGTCTTCGCAGTTTGTTTGATTTTAGTTCTACACAACATATTGTTTGATTGCCATTCTACTATTTTCTCTTTGCTAAGTCATCGAAGGCTTTGTGTGAATAATGGAATGGTAAGCATTACTCATTTGAAAGTGTCCCACGGTGATCTAATATCTTTTCAAGAAAATGACGCGAGAATCCGCGGTGAAGAAATAAGGAGATTTGCTTTTATTATTACTTGGACATACTATTTATTTTGCCATGTTAAAAAAACTGTAGGATTCACTTATCCCATATAGCACAAATGTAGAATCCATTGTCAAACATTCAATTCTGAGTTTTAAGAATCAAACAGATTGCCAAAACTCGTATGCTCAGAGTTTACTTTATAACACCAAGGCTGAGACTGAGCTTAAAACCATGATCTCAATTTTTTTACTAAGTCATTGAATAAAAATAAATGAATTTTTTTACCAATCCATTGACCATTTACCACTGTTGTTGCTAACGTTTTGCCTCTTGCACTCCCATTGTGACAATACCTTTTTCTTATCAAACTAGTCTTAGTTTCTTTCTAAGGCTCATTTATGCTTGGGGGAGTTTAGAGTTGATATACGTACAATTACAATAAAATGAAATAATTTGGCAGTAAGTTTTGTGAGTAAATAGTGGAAGTGTGGAACCCCTAATTTTTAGCTCAATTTCAAACTATATTAATGCGTTCAAATCATTCAACATTGATAATATATGCAATTTGGTTGAAATTTCCTATTCTCAAGATTTTATCAAGGAAAAAAAAAAAAAAAAAAAAAAAAAAAAAAAAAAAAAAACCTCATTGAGACTTCAATTATAATATTATGATTTTGATTTGTCAAACATGGATGAATTTTTGCAAAAAATTTATATATTAAAAAGGAAATTATGAATAATTTTTCTATATAAATAATAATTGATGAAGTTCATTACATGAAGTATTATTGTTGAGCATGACTTTGATGAAAGATACTAGATTCTTTTTTCTTTTTTTTTTTTTTGGTTCTATATATTTGTATGTTGTATACCCAATTATACAATGTTTGTATACTTATTAGAATTTGAGAAGATTATAAGTTTCTCTTATAAAGAAGATCTTGTGTCTAGGTGTGTATATATAGATATTAAAGTTGATCATTTTGTGTATATGTATATAACTTACTTTAGAATAAGAAAATTAAAATTTATATTTTCATACACACATGTTATGTGGATTTTTTCAGGGGAGTGTATTTGTGATTTGAGTTTATCTTGATAGAATAATTCGGCCCCCCAACTCAAAATTCTTGACTCTGCCACTTATTTCAGTGATTTCATTTCACCAACCCAGCCATCAATCACTAGGCCAAGACATTAACAAAATAATGGTTCCAGTGCAGTGTTGAAAATTGGAAATATATAAGCTTCTCTTCCAAAGATCTATTAGTCTATGAATTCAGCATTGTTCAATAAATCCTGTTTGGGGAGTGTAATTGCTTCAGATCCAAGCCTACTTTGGTTCAGTTGATCTTGTCAAAAGATTAGCAGGCCAAATCCGAACTTTAGAATGAAAGGAACCTGTTACAAGCACAAATTAGAAACAATTCTCTTTTATTTAAATTTAATATTCTTGCTTCTACCATTCAATTTTACTTGGGAAGTGAAGCCTGTGTTACATTTAGGCACACTCGAGTGCATCCAAGTAAGACATCGCTTATTGTACTTAAAAGAGATAATTCATATGCCTGATTCACAATTAATCATTGGTATATTAAAAATATTTTTGTACACATTAAATAAAACCTTAACCATTCATCATCTTCGAAACACAGAAAAAGGCCGTGAGAGAAAACAAAAAATACAACCGTGAAGGCTTTGCTATAACACATTTTTATCGGTAATAGTCAAAAAATTGTGTGATGTAGGAGAAAGCTATAGAAAATAAGATTTAAAAATATCTTGTACTTTTTTTTTCTTTTTCTTTTTGTTAAATATAATTTTTTTTTCTTCATTGTAGTTTCAGATGTTTTTGTATGCTAGAGACTTGTTTCAATCATTAAATACTACTATCAAACTACATGCAACCAATTTCAAGAGGGCATTAATTTCTTAGGAGAAAAAGTCTTCTAAGTTATTCAAGTGAGTAAACAATGGCTCCATGGAGAATAATTGCACCAGCTTCCTTGAAATGAGATTTGAGACATTCATTCTTAAGGAATTGACAGAATGCATCAACAGAGCTCTTATACTTGACAGCTTCACCATGTCATATGTCATCATCATTCTTCTTTGGATGATATCAATTGGGGAGGTAAGAGTAGCACCATTTGTGACAATCCAACCAAGAGTAGAGCTAGAACCTTGAAATCATGTATAAAATATATGATATGATTTGTCAAAATTCATCTCTAGTAGAAAGATATTGGTTAAGGTTGTAGCCTTAGGATACAACCAATTTTGTAACTAAACTTTGTCCTATAACATTTAACCCCCTTAAATATTTAAATTTTTATATTTTTGTTGGCTTAACTATATTTATAGACAATACCTAAACAAATTAAATTTTAACCCTTTTAAAATGTATGTCAAATATGATTTATATTTATATGTGGAGAGAGAGAGAGAGAGAGAAAGAATTTTAAGACTAAATTAACTTTTTATTCTAGTTTAGTTTTGTGAATTTATTTAATTTTATGACTAAAATTAACTATTTAGTGTCTCATTTAATAACATAATGTTCCATTTGATAACCTACGTGTATGTTAAAGGTCTAATAAAGAGTTAACTACATGTCACAAACTATTGGATAATTGAGGAATGGTTTTCTAACTCTCTTAATTTGAAGGGCAAATGGAGGCTTAAAAATGAACAATAAACCAGTTCTCTCTCTACCTATAAAAGAGATATTAGTCTCCCCATCAAATATACTATATAAAACAGATAGTGCAAAGAAAGTCAAGAGAAAGAAACCTATCATAAAGATATTTTTACAATAATAAGTTATAAATTCGGCATAAGTATTTTGTGTAAATATAATAATCTAAAAACTTTCATTCCTCTTTTCACCATGAAAATTTTTATCAAATTGTTAAAGAAAACCTTTACGTGGCTTATAAATTATTGAGTATATGGCATTTAATTTGAGAAAAAATTATATACTCTTATATAATTAACTTTTACATTTTAAAAAATAAAAATAAAAATATAAGATATGAAGAATTCTCTAAATTATACCATGTAAAGATAACAATGTAATTTTTCTTTTCCTGCATAGTGTACTTATTGGTTTATAAGTAATGGGCAAAAGTGGTGTGATTAAAACAATCCTAACTAATTTCTGAAAAAATAATATACTCTTGGATAATTAACTATTGTGCTCATAGCTCCATATTGGGTCCGAAGTCTGCTGTTAGTATCTTGAGGCCCATTTGGCCAGGAAGAGATAGAACTCTAACATGCTTTTTTAGGTTCAAACAATGTAAAGAAGAAAGCCCAAACCATGATAAAGAGGGCCACGCTAGCAAGTTAAATCTGTATCTTATTATCTATACTACTATTTAAGGGGTTGTCCTGTTTGGACCAGATTTTTTTTTTTTTGTTCCAAAATACCCCTACAGCCTATGTTTAAGTAGGGGCAAAATTTGGTAAAAATGCTTTTTTAACTTCCACTTAAAACAGTATCTACAAAATAGGAACACACTCACAGTACACTCACGTTGATTTTCAAACTCAAATTGTTTCTTCTTGAGTTCTCCAATTCTCTCAAAATAACTCCCACTAAAACATTACCTACAAAATAAAACCACTCTCCAATTGGTTTTCAAATTACTTTATCCACTTATAAATTAAATTCTAAAAAAAGTATTATTAAAAAATTAAAACAAACACTCTCTCTCTCTCTCTCTCTCTCTCTCTCCATTGATCCAAGTCTGCCTCCAAACCCAACAAAGTTGTTGGTAAGTTTTTTGTTTCTTCCACTAGCAATTTTTTTTCCCTATTCTTTCATTGATTTCGGTTATTGGGTACTTTATTTTGTTTTTATTTTCTCTTTGGATCATATCAATGTTTAACTGTTTTATTGATCTGACAAACATCACAATTTCTTTGACTCTTATCAAGTTTTCCAAATTTTATTAAATAATTTTCTGAAAGGTATTTAAAAGTTTTGTCCTTTACTCATCGCAAGTGTTTTGGGGATTTCTCATCCCTCTTTCTTATTTTGTTTTTCTTTTGATAATGGTTATTGCATTGAAATATAATTGCATAATTTAGACATGATGCTAATCTGTGTTACATTTTTTGAATCCATTATAATTTGGAATTACTACTGTGGGGCCCAGTGGTTTATGGGCCCGGCCCGATCGCTTATGAGGAGTCCACCGGCTCAAACTCAAGGAGATCGGGGCCCAAGCTCAAAACTAGGAAGCATAAAATGGCCCGAAGACACAGCCGAGGACGGCTTCGTCCTCGGCAGGTCCAAACCCTCACGGATTGAGGTGGGGCACGAGTAAACTCGAAATATCAAAAATATCTAGGGAGTTTGTCTCTAATACCCTTCCCGACATGACACCGCCCCTAGCGAGCCGGGATCTTAGGCTTTATGGATCATCTCCGGCCATTTCGGGATTAGGCTGATGGGACAGATATCTCGTCTCCGGGAAGATCGACCCTACACGTGGACGAAGGACAACGAACGTAAGCTAGTATAAAAGAGAATGTTATGCGAACAAGAAGGAGGCTCCCATCTCACTTCCGGAGAAAACTCGAGGAAGGAGAATGCCCGGATAATATATGCAGGCCACCACGAAAAACCCACCGGCGGGCAACCGGGACAACATAAATGCTCCTCGACATGATCCGAGGAGCCAAGTCTCTCAAGTTACAAGGTCGTAAGGCCCGAATATCCAGCCAAAGCCTTTTCTCATATTGATTCACCTACATCCGGCCCGAAATAGCGCCCGTGACTCCAACGCTGGCCTTTCAAGCCCACTCTCTACAAGTATTGTTGTGAGGGATCCATCACGCGCGAGCCCAACGTCATCGTTGGGGCCCGAGAATCGTGTCCCTACAATTGGCGCCGTCTCGTGGGAAGGCTTGCGCGTTGGCGCAGGAGGCGTTGGATCAACTCTCTAGCCAGTGAGGTTTGTAGGATTTCCTCCATCTCCGTGACATGCGATCGTTGCTCGACTCGAATTTTTGCTAGGGGCTACGCCTGCAGTGTCAACAATGCGGGCAGCTCTAGGGGCTTCCGCCTTCGAGGCCAAATCCCCGCCATGGTCTAGAGGCTGATCTTCGACGATTTTGGACAGAACCAAGGCCTTGCATGGTCCTCGGACTCAAGCCTATGGGGAAACCAAGTACAAAAAGAAATCTTACAAGTTTTGGACAGAACCAAGGCCTTGCATGGTCCTCGGACTCAAGCCTATGGGGAAACCAAGTACAAAAAGAAATCTTACAAGTTTTGGACAGAACCAAGGCCTTGCATGGTCCTCGGACTCAAGCCTGTGGGGAAACCAAGTACAAAAAAGAAATCTTACAAGTTTTGGACAGAACCAAGGCCTTGCATGGTCCTCGGACTCAAGCCGTTGGGGAAACCAAGTACAAAAAAGAAATCTTACAAGTTTTAGACAGAACCAAGGCCTTGCATGGTCCTCGGACTCAAGCCTATGGGGAAACCAAGTACAAAAAGAAATCTTACAAGTTTTGGACAGAACCAAGGCCTTGCATGGTCCTCGGACTCAAGCCTATGGGGAAACCAAGTACAAAAAGAAATCTTACAAGTTTTGGACAGAACCAATGCCTTGCATGGTCCTCGGACCCAAGCCTATGGGGAAACCAAGTACAAAAAAGAAATCTTACAAGTTTTGGACAGAACCAAGTCCTTGCATGGTCCTCGGACCCAAGCCTGTGGGGAAACCAAGTACAAAAAAGAAATCTTACAAGTTTTGGACAGAACCAAGGCCTTGCATGGTCCTCGGACTCAAGCCTATGGGGAAACCAAGTACAAAAAAGAAATCTTACAAGTTTTGGACAGAACCAAGGCCTTGCATGGTCCTCGGACTCAAGCCTATGGGGAAACCAAGTACAAAAAGAAATCTTACAAGTTTTGGACAGAACCAAGGCCTTGCATGGTCCTCGGACTCAAGCCTGTGGGGAAACCAAGTACAAAAAAAATCTTACAAGTTTTGGACAGAACCAAGGCCTTGCATGGTCCTCGGACTCAAGCCTATGGGGAAACCAAGTACAAAAAAGAAATCTTACAAGTTTTGGACAGAACCAAGGCCTTGTATGGTCCTCGGACTCAAGCCTATGGGGAAACCAAGTACAAAAAAGAAATCTTACAAGTTTTGGGACAGAACCAAGGCCTTGCATGGTCCTCGGACTCAAGCCTGTGGGGAAACCAAGTACAAAAAAGAAATCTTACAAGTTTTGGACAGAACCAAGGCCTTGCATGGTCTTCGGACCCGAGCCTGTGGGGAAACCAAGTACAAAAAAGAAATCTTACAAGTTTTGGACAGAACCAAGGCCTTGCATGGTCCTCGGAACCAAGCCTGTGGGGAAACCAAGTACAAAAAAGAAATTTTACAAGTTTTGGACAGAACCAAGGCCTTGCATGGTCCTCGGACCCAAGCCTATGGGGAAACCAAGTACAAAAAAGAAATCTTACAAGTTTTGGACAGAACCAAGGCCTTACACGGTCCTCGGACCCAAGCCTATGGGGAAACCAAGTACAAAAAAAGAAATCTTACAAGTTTTGGACAGAACCAAGGCCTTACACGGTCCTCGGACCCAAGCCTATGGGGAAACCAAGTACAAAAAAGAAATCTTACAAGTTTTGGACAGAACCAAGGCATTACATGGTCTTCGGACTCAAGCCTATGGGGAAACCAAATACGCAAATGAAAAACCAAATACACAAAAGCACGATCGGAGTACCCTACTTCCCGTTCGATAGATCGGATGGATTATGAGGAGGTCATCATTCTTGGGCGACATTTGCGCGTTTATCACAAGAGTAGTCAATCGCTACCCTGGTCGGTTTCCTAAGTTTGATTTATTACAAATTATCGATATAATGCCGATAGTCTTTGATAAATGAGAGTTGATTAGATTACACTTCAAAGTAGCTCTGCTACAAATATTCTCAAAAGCAACCCATACATAGAGCACATTCGTTCACAAAGCTATATTGCCCAGTAGATCAACGCTTAAAACATGTAAATCAATTTCCATTTTTGTTACAACGAAGAAATAGTACAGTGTACAATGAAACGTTGGAATCAGCCTACATCAAAGCTAACTACATAAGCAAGAAAAAGAAAAATACAAGAAAGTCGGAGAAAGCCGAGGAGGTATGTCGGAGGAAAGGTTGGCTACTGACTCAGAGACCTTATTCTTCCCCCGCGCTCCTACATGCCCGTAACTCAGGCAGCCAAAGAAACCCAACTTGAACCCGACACCGTTGAAGGAAAGGTGCAGGGAGTGGGAAACTCAAGGGCTTTCTCTAAATATTCGCTGCTGCTAAGCGGGCGCTGGTGGCGGAGAATCTTTCTTCGACATACCAAAGTGCTTTGGCATGAACAGAACCCGCTTGATTTTGACTAAAAGAGGGAGAGACGCCGTTCCCCTCGGTCGAGATGGAGTACTCTCCTGAACTTGTGCTTCCCGTGCCCATACCTTACCGTTATAAGCCTCATGAAGACACGGCGCTTCACAAGGGAGAAAGTTCTTTTCGCCCAATCCTCGCCTTCAACATGCTATGCCAAGAAATGAGAGCTCCGGATATGGGAAGTATGATGTGAGAGAAAACTAAAAGGATGGGTGTATATATAAAGCAACCCTCTCTCCCTCCTATTTATTTGAAAAGACAAGATGATGGCGAGTCAACTCACGCGGCGTCCCAAGAAGCACTACGGACAAAGTGGTCTTGGCTCAACTTCCAACGTCAATCTGCAGCCAAGAGGCTCAAGGAGCCTCGTAAAGCGCGCCGATCCTTGGGGCGTCGAGAAAGTCTTGCATGGCCAGAGGTTGCAGAAATATCTCTTAATCCGCGGATTCATTGAATTCGCGGCCCAGCCCGCTTTGCGTGAAGGCCCGGGGACACCCTGTTTGGCACCTCGGGAAATGCTTAATGAAAGGGAAAAAATCTGAACTCAAGGTCTTCGACAGAACCTAAGACTTGCATGGTCCTCGGACTCAAGCTAAAAGGGAAAACCAAGTCTTGATAAAGATACTAGTCTTGGACAGAACCTAAGGCTTGCATGGTCCTCGGACTCAAGCTAAAAGGGAAAACCAAGTCTCGATACAAACATTGGTCTTGGACAGAACCTAAGGCTTGCATGGTCCTCGGACTCAAGCTAAAAGGGAAAACCAAGTCTTGATAAAGATACTAGTCTTGGACAGAACCTAAGGCTTGCATGGTCCTCGGACTCAAGCTAAAAGGGAAAACCAAGAAATCGATGCAAACATTGGTCTTGGACAGAACCTAAGGCTTGCATGGTCCTCGGACTCAAGCTAAAAGGGAAAACCAAGTAATCGATAAAGATACTAGTCTTGGACAAAACCTAAGGCTTGCATGGTCCTCGGACTCAAGCTAAAAGGGAAAACCAAGTACCGATAAAGACACAAGTCTCGGACTCAAGCCTAAGGGAAAAATCAAGTACATAAGATAAAACGCATAAGTCCTGAACAAAACCCAAGTTTTGCAAAGTCCTCGGACTCAGGCTTCTTGGGAAATCAACTGCTCGAATGAAGAAATTTCTCGGCTTAAATACTAGAAAAGGTCAAGGCTCGCATATCGTGGAAGAGGACAAAATAACCTGATGATCGTCAACCTAAGGAGGCCATTCATCCGATGGGTAACATGTCCTCGGATAATCGCTTCTTACATCTTATCGAGCATTTAGCACCCATCACGGCTAATTTTAAGATAAGTCTTATTCCTTACTGGTCGGATTGTTATGTTAAATAATAATTCATTAAAGTTATCGTGGCATCTTTTTATCAACGATTACTTTGGCCTTAGTTATTATTGATTCAAATGCTATACTATTATGCCGAGCAAATATTTTCACATTTATTAGAATATATAAACGAGACATACAAAATAGAGTAACAATAACTTTTATTAATATGAAAAATCGTTACAACGTACAAAGAAGGGCTTAAACAAGCCTACACAAAAAATGAATTGCTAAAGCGATGAATGATCCCGTAATACAAATAAGTAAATCATCGGTGTCTTCTCGAACTCGCCTTCAAAGTCTCTCTCAAATCTCTGCCTCAAGATCTTGCTCATATCGGAGAAGATCCTTATACAAAAATAATGAAGGGGAAGGAAGAAGAATTGGAACACATGGAAGCACTTGACAAACTCTTGTCATTTGAAGAATGCAAGGGAAAAAGAAGATGGAGGATATGAGCGGGAAGGAGGAGAAGAAGAGGGAAGCAATGAAAAGAAAGTAAAAGGAGCAAAAGAGGGAGAAGGGGAGCCATATTAGGTATTCTCATGAGAGAGCGGATGGAGATGACAAGGGAGGTTTTTCGACTCGGTCACACCAGGAATGGGGTGTGACGAGCCCCCGCTTCGGATTTTGGCTAAAAGAATGGGGAGGCAAATCTTGAGCCTCCACCATCCTTACCCCGACCGAGCCATCCCAAGTTTTGTTAGGATATGTCGTTTCTGGGAAAGGAAGGATTTGTTCATGACGGATTACTATGAGAGAGGTATTATTGAATAAGGAATAATTGGATGGAGGAAGTGAACTCTGAGAAGAGCCCGAGGGTTTCAAATATAAGAGAATCACTTTTTGTCCTCTCTCTTTATATAGGGGAGAGGGACAGGGGTACGTAACATGTTCTGATATCCAAGGAAACCATCGAGTAAATGTGCATCCGTTTCGTCCCCCCGTTATCGATGAACCGTTTGACTTGGGAGGCCTCGTAAAGGAAGATATTAAAGGCACGCTACGAATAACCAAACGGTATAAACGCATCCCGCGTAAATCGAGGGAAACCTCTCGTAGACCGGCGCATTCCTTGGGGAGGTGAAAAGTCGCCAACGTAGATCAAGGGCCGAATTAAATGAGCCGCCATAGAGGCTCGATATCATCAAAACCCACCTTTCCAACCGAGGAGTTGGACAAAGGGGTTTTGAGGGGCTATTGTGGGGCCCAGTAGTTTATGGGCCCGGCCCGATCGCTTATGAAGAGTCCACCGGCCCATACTGAAGGAGATCGGGGCCCAAGCTCAAAACTAGGAAGCATAAAATGGCCCGAAGACACAGCCGAGGACGGCTTCGTCCTCGGCAGGTCCAAACCCTCACGGATTGAGGTGGGGCACGAGTAAACTCGAAATATCAGAAAATATCTAGGGGAGTTTGTCTCTAATACCCTTCCCCGACATGACACGCCCCCTAGCAGAGCCGGGATCTTAGGCTTTATGGATCATCTCCAGCCATTTCGGGATTAGACGATGGGACGATATCTCTGTCACCGGGAAGATCGACCCTACACGTGGACGAAGGACAACGAGCGTAGGCTAGTATAAAAGAGAATGTTATGCGAACAAGAAGGAGGCTCCCATCTCACTTCCGGAGAAAAACTCGAGGAAGGAGAATGCCCGGATAATATATGCAGGCCACCACGAAAAACCCACCGGCGGGCAACCGGGGACAACATAAATGCTCCTCTGGACATGATCCGAGGAGCCAAGTCTCTCAAGTTACAAGGTCGTAAGGCCTGAATATCCAGCCCAAAGCCTTTTCTCATATTGATTCACCTACAGTCCGGCCCGAAATGGCGCCCGTGACCCAACGCTGGCCTTTCAAGCCCACTCTCTACAAGTATTGTTGTGAGGGATCCATCACGCGCGAGCCCAACATCATCGTTGGGACGCCCGAGAATCGTGTCCCTACAACTACATTTTCTAATCATAAAATACCTAGGGGTGTGATGAAAAAAATATTTCTTCCACAAACGCATAACACTCATCACACCCCTAGGTATTTTTGTGATTGAAAAATGTAGTAATTCTAATTTATAATAGATGCAAATTATTAACTATTTCCCAAAATAATAGAAGAGCCTTTGAGCACGCGCTCATGCGCGTGCTCAGAGACTAGTTTGATATAATTATTTTGAGATGTATCATAATGTATTTTTTATTTTCTAAATTTTATTGTAGATTATTTGTTCTCTTTAAAAATTAAAAAAAAATTAAATAATTTATATTTCTCTATTTTCAAAAATATGTAATTTTATTATTTTTGAAGTTTTTGATTGATATTATTCTTTTTTGAAGTGGTTCATATTCTTTTAACTATTGTTATTATTAATTATATTTTCCTAATTTCTTTTAGTATAATTAAAATTTCTAAGTTTCAAATTTCTTATTCAAATTTCTCATTCTCTTAAGGAGATTAACATGATAATCAAAACTTATCACATAATTACAATTGATAGGCACATTCAAATACATACCCATGTAAATTTTGTTTTGATATAAAATCAATTTTCACTTCCGAACTAACAAATGATTAACTCAAAGAAAAATCAAACCAAAACTATAAGAGGGAGAGAGAGGACTTGTGATAGGGAAATAAATAAATAAATAAATAACACCAAAATATATCAATCCAAAGTAGAGACATTAAAAAATAACACCAAAATATATAAGTCCATTTGGGTCCACCTCAGTTCATTTGGATTTACTTTGGTCCATTCAGTCAATTTCATTCCACTTCGGTCAAATTTGGTCCAATTCAATCATTTTGGTCCATTCAATCCAATTCAGTCCACTTCATGCTGTTTTGGTTCATTTTTTCCACTTCAGTCCATTTTGGTCCATTTTAGTCCACTTCAGTCCCTTTAGAAAGGGAATTATGACGTTGTTTTGTTGTGATGAATTTGGGATTAGAGTTTTCTGTGGGGGTGCAGCGTTGGTAGCTTTTCAATTGGACGGGTATTTGGTTGGATGGGTTATAGGTAATTTCTTGTTAAATTTTAAGAAAAGAAAATTTGTTTGATTATAATTTAATTTTTAATAGTAAGTATTTATATTATAATAGGAGTTTATTGTGGGAACAAATGTATGGGTAATAGGAGTATAGACCGAAAGTCATATATGGGTGTTTGAGGCAGTGTCGAAGGGTTGTTTTAAACGTTGCAATTTGTGTATGAATGAATATGTTGGTTTGGGGCTGAATGAATATGTACGATATGAGACATAACGAGAGGGAATTATGAAATTGTCTCTACAAGTATATATGGTAATAGATATGTGTTCGTTGTTCTTGTCCATAATGTGTATAAACCTACATATGTACACACTTTATCTGAAGTCAAATCTTGGCTCCGCGCATGAACTTAAAAGTTTTCATAACTTGTACATGGGTTTTGCTTGAAGTGGAAAATGTTTTACATGAGAATTCAATGACAATGATGTATACAAAGGAACCTGTAGACATATTTGTGAACGATTTTCTAATATAAAAAAGCCAACTAAGCATAAGTTTTAGATTTGTTATATTTGCTATTTAATGGAAAGCTATTTAACAGAAAATGTGAAGATCATGTTTTTAACCAACCATTTTTAGTAATTTATCTAGACCATGTTGTGCTTAATTACAATATATAGAGAGACAATGTGAATAACAAAGTTTGTGTATTCCCTACGTTTGCTCAGTATGGAAAGATAATCATAGCATAACATTAAGTGGTGCATATAAAATTGTGATTACATGAATCCTAATATTTGAAAGCTAACAAATCTTAAATATTCTCACATGAGTCACATTTGCTACAGACTATATAAACCCAACTTTGCAACCCATTTCTTGCATCTTGAAAAGCAAAGGAGGTTTTAACCACCCAAAAAAAAAAAAAGCATAGAAGGAAAAAAATGGTGTTCAACATTTCTTTCATAGATCATGTATTTCTGCGCAAGGATTTTTGCATCCCTGGCTAGCAGTCGTTGTTGTTCTTGGTATATCACCAGGATGATGGTGATTACTACGTATAATTTATCTTAAAATATCATATAATAAACTTTCATTTCGCAATTTTTTTTTTTTAAAATTTTTGGCAAAGAATGTAGTTTACACATTTCCTTGAACTAATAATAGTGTTTCTTTATCCTGAACTAATACGGTACTCTACTCTCTCTCACACAGTCTTCGCAGTTTCTTTGATTTTAATTCTACACAACATATTGTTTGATTGCAATTTTACTGTTTTCTCTTTGCTTTTATTATTCCTTGAACACAATATTTATTTTTCCATGGTAAAAAAACTGTAGGACTCCCTTATCCCATATAGCACAAATGTAGAATCCATTGTCAAACATTCAATTCTGAATTTTAAGAATCAAACAGATTGCCAAAGCTCGTACGCTCAGAGTTTGCTTTACAGCACCAAGGCTGAGACTGAGCCTAAAACCACGATGATCTCAATTTTTTTACTAAATTATTATAAATAAATAAATAAATAGCCAATCCATTGACAATTACCACTGTTATTACTAAAGATTTGCCTCTTGCAATCCCATTGTGACAATATCTTTTTCTTATCAAACTTGTCTTAGTTTCTTTCTAGGCTCATTTCATATGTCACGCCCTGGAAGGATTTTTATTAAATTACAAGTCATCTACCAACCCAGCCATCAATCACTAGGCCAAGACATTAACAAAATAATGGCTCTAGTGTTGAAAATTGGAAACATATAAGCTTCTCTTCCAAAAATCTATTAGTCTATGAATTCAGCATTGTTCAGTAAATCTTGCTTGGGGAGTGTAATTGCTTCAGATCCAAGCCTACCTTGGTTCAGTTGATCTTGACAAAAGATTAGCAGGCCAAATCTGAACTTTAAAATGAAAGGAACCTATTACAAGACAATTCCCTTTTATTCAAATTTAATATTCTTGCTTCTACCATTCAAATTTACTTGGGCAAGTGAAGCCTGTGTTAAATTTAGACACACTCGGGTGCATCTAAGGAAGACATTGCTCTTAGCAAAGCAAGGTTGGAGAATCCAATAAAATCCACACTCCCTCGTCCATAAAGTCTTTAAGGCAAAGTACTTTATGGGTGTTCCTTTCGGGAGGCGCAATTGGGCTATAGACCATCCTATGTTTGGAGGAGTATCATGGCAGCCAAGGACTTAGTAGTGAAGGGCTCTAGATGGGTAATTGGAAATGGGGAAAAGGTTCATATTTGGGAAGATAGATGGATTCCAAATCCGGACTCATTCAAAGTTATCAGTCCAAGGGGCCCTTCAACTAATGTTGTGATGGTTTCGGATCTTATCAATAGGGAGACACGTGGTTGGGATGCTAATCTGGTTAGAAACTCTTTCCTTCCCCATGAAGCTGAAACTGTATTGGGAATTCCTCTTAGTCCTAGGCTTCCTAAAGACTCCATAGTGTGGGCTTGGACTCCTAATGGCTGTTTTTTTCTTGTGAAGAGTGCCTCTTGGGCAGCCCGGAAGTTGATGCCGAAGCTAAATAAGCAGGGAGAAAGAGGGGAAAGTTCAAATGGGTCGAAATCTAAAGCCATTTGGAAGCTCATTTGGAACTTGGACTGCCCAAACAAAATTAGGCACTTCATGTGGAGGGCGTGCAAAAACATTCTCCCAACAAAGTTTAGATTAAAGTCGAAAGGTGTGGAGGTGGAAACTAGTCATGATGTGTGTGGAAGAGATGAAACTGTCAGCCATATACTGTGGGGATGTAAAACAAGAGCAAAGGTTTGGAGCGCAACAAAGATAAAGCTTCCCCTTTTGCCTGAGCCTTGCCTGGACTTTGTGGACATTGTCCGGGAAATAAGGGAGAGATGCCCGGCGGTTGATTGGGTTTTGTTTGCAATTACGGGTTGGAGTTTATGGAGTAACCAGAACAAACTCGGACATGAAGGGAGTGGAAAAACAGTAGCTGAAATGGTAAGATTTGCAGCGGAGTATGTAGAGGAAGTGAGGCGGACTCATCAAGTTAATCCCCGGCCTCCCAATTCGGGTATGCCCTCATGGAATCCTCCTAGTCTCGACTGGTACAAGATCAATACAGATGGAGCTGTTTTTAGGAGTATTGGTTGTTGTGGAGTAGGTGTTTTGATCGAAAATGAAAGGGGCCGATTGATGGGTTCGATGAGTAAACGCATGGAGCTGCCTTTGGGTGCATTGGAGATGGAAGCTAAAGCCGTGGAGGAGGGGATACAACTGGCATGGGATCTAGGACTCAAAGATATCATCATTGAGAGCGACTCGCAGATTGTGGTGAGTGCTCTGCGAGGGCAAGGTCCCATTCAAAGCTCCATAAGGAAGGTAATTGAAGGCATTGAATGGTCTCTGAGACAATTTAGTGCGTGGAAGGTTGTCCACACCAGAAGGGGTTGCAACAGGGCAGCCCACATATTGGCAAAAAATGCCAAAGATTTAGATGATTGTATTGTTTGGGTAGAGGATACCCCCTTAGTTATTAAGGACCAAATACAACGTGATGTAATCAATTTGAACTCTGTTCTGGATTAATGAATGTTTATTGAGTGTTGTTTATCAAAAAAAAAAAAAAAAAAAAGGAAGACATTGCTTATTGTATTTAAAAGAAATAATGCTTGGGAATAAATATTTTTCCTCTTCTTGACATTTTTTCTTAATTTCTATCAATTGCACAAGCAAACAAACCCAAACAAATTTACAAATTATAAGGTGTATATGATTTAATCCAAATTGGCTTTCTATACCAATGCTACTTAAACTAAACGCAATTAACACCATTAAGACTAGTAAAAAGAAGAAAAAGAGGGTTAGTTGGACTATTCTTTATTGTAAACAATTATTAAAGTAATAGTAATCTTTTAATTCAAATTGACTTTTAGATACCAATACTAATTAAACGCAATTAACAACATTAATGGACGGGTAAAAAGAAGAAAAAGAGGGTTAGTTGGACTAGTCTTCATTGACAACAATAATTAAAGTATGTATTTTATATATATATATATATATATATATATATAGATATGATAGAATTTATAGTAAGGACTTTATGATGATTGCTCTTATCTGATGGTTTTTAGACCCCTTAAAATACAATTGATTTAACCTAGGTAATTAGCCAAGTTGTTACTTAGTCCAATTTAATAAATCTAGGTTATCACAATCACAAAGATCATATCATGCAAAACAACGAAAAGATAAATAACACAAGATATGATCACCTAGGAAACCAAACCGGTAAAAACCTGGGGAGGATTTGGCATAACTATCCTCAAGATAAACTTGAATTCACTATCTTGAAAGAATCGAAGTTCATATAATAAGACTTACAAGCCCCCACGCTCAACTTCTTATTGTTACCAACCAGTAGAACTTACCGACACAACCACGTGCAAGCTCCGAATCCACGGACTCCTTCTTTCTTGGATTCACCACCAAATATAAGCACACCCGCTTGTGTTTTCTTTAAGTTTCAATGGCAGCAACCGAGTTGATCATTAAGGTGTAGATAAATCTTCTCATTGAAAACCCTAAATTTGTGTAAAGGAAAGCTCCTCTAGATCTCACAAGAGATTTACATAAACCGCAATATGAGCAACACTAAAACGTGGCTAGGGTTTGCCTTTTATACTTAAGACAAATTAGAAAACCCTAAAACGTTTTTAAACAACTACGGCTGAGTTGGAAAATCTGCAGAAAAAAACATTCTGCCCAAGCTTCGATCGATCGAGCCTAAGCTTCGATCGATCGAGCCAGCCGAAAATGCATAAAACTTTTCTACATTAGCTCAATTCCAACTTTACATAAATGCACAACTTTGAGCAAGACTAAACCACTTCTAAACACATTGTTTTGATCATGGTTTGCCAACAATACATATTAGAGTTCTAAATACATAAATACCTAAGTCTTTAGAACCTAACAAACTCCCCTTTGGCAATCCGTGACAAAACACAACTAGAAGCTCAAAGTTTACAAAATAAAAGCCCTTTACACAAATAATGCTCATAAAATAAATTCAATCCTAACTACTATTCATCGATTGCAAGTGTAGACAACAGCTCAATTGAATCAATCAGATATTTCTGAAACACTAAACAAAATGCATAACCGCATGTGTGGAAAAAATACAAGTAAACAAATTAAATTCTTGATTTCAAACAACACACAATAAAGACATATATCAATGAATAACTCATAAATATAAATCAATAAAAGTTTGAAACAAGAAACATATAAGGAACCAAAAAAAACAACACTCCCCCTAACAAGAATAACCCATTAAAAACATGGCAAGAGCTAAAAAGGTAGAATACAATGTGAAGCACCTAGATACAATCTAAACTCCATAAGCTCCAACCAAAGAAATACTCTCCCCATGAAAACAAAAAACTCTACAAATACTCCCCATTTTTATGACGGAATGCCAAAGAGCAAACAAACTCCATCATCAAAAGGGAGGTGGTCTAAATCGTGCCAACTCCGCACGCAAGGCACAGATCTCATCGAGCACGTCCACCAAAATCTGTCCATGAGCCGCCCGAACGGTTAAGACATGATCCAACGTACGTCAAATGTCCGAATCATCCAAAGTAGTCGGTGGAGGAACATCAGTACCAACATCTGCAGCACCACACGTCTCAAAGATCATCAAAGACTGTAGAAGAGGGAGGAGGGGGAACAACATTAGATGACGCACCCCTAGGACGCGAAGGAACAGCTCGCATGTGAGCAGCCCTCTGTCTAAGAAAGGTGGCACCTATGGGAGCAACGACATGAACAGGCTCACCAGGACGGAAACCATCTAGACTTAAAAAGAGCAAAATCCTATGAATGAAAATAGGATGAATAAGCGCATGCCCTACGGTAGAACTCCTATGAACCTCGTTCAAAGAACGAAGGAACAGATGAGGGAAACTGATCGACGCACTTAAAAACAAAAGCATACAAAAACACACATCGCTCTAGAGGGATGGTGTGGAAATGAGAAATAGGCCACAATGAATGACACGCTATCCTAAAGAAAAGATAGGCAATCTCGGTAAGCTCGGCGGACCTGATCCAAGGATCAAAACCCCACCGGATAGATGACCCGGTGATGTATGACATGACAACATATAAGGAGGGCGACTCATCATAGGGATAGTCGGGCTCCCGAACAACCGGAACCCCAAGAGCCTCGGCCACTACCCAAGGGGTAATGGTGAACTTAACACCTCGTATCCAACTCCTAACAAGGGTGTTGAAATCATAGACGTGGCAAGAGAGGTTCAAGAAGAACTCTCTAATTAGGGTGGTCGGGGGTGGATGATCTATCTCTAAGAGAGGCAACCAACCTCTAGACTCAAAGTTAGCCCTAATGGCCGAATCAATCTCATCTAAAACCACAGCACGCTCAGCCCAAATCTTATGCTTACGGTTCAAAGTCCGAAAAGCCTCTCTACTCTTATAATTCCTAAACACCTCACTCCTAGAAGGAGACTCGGAGGAAGTGGAAAGGGTCCTATGGGCTCTAGTTTTCCTAGGCATGGTGCTAGGATAAGGACCAAAACACAAAGCAAAGGAACAAAAAAAAAAAAAAAAAAAAATACCAAGGGCAGATCGCAAGTTAGCACATAAAAAATATAGAACAAAATCTATATGATGCATGAACAATTTAAATGGCATGATGCATGTCCTAATGCAGTGCAATTAAGTCCAAAGAAGTTCAAATTCACAAAATTGGCTTGAACATAGAGGTATTAATACAAAAACCCCAAAATATGGAAAACCACTTAATCAATTTGAAAGATATTGACTAATTGATCATCTTACAAGATAGATTTCATAAAATAATGACCAATTACATCAATTGAACAAGCCAATTTCATCAATTTAACCTAATTTGAACAAAATCCCCAATTCGGATCAATTACAAACCCTAGAATTTTCAATTTTGCACAAATCCCCAAATTGATCAAATTAACCAACATATATCATGAATATAACAATATAGAAGCAAAACCCAATGATCAATTTCAAAAAAGGAGGATTGATTCAACAAAAATCCCAAAAATGAATAGTTCCGAAAATTCCTTAAAATGCATGAATTTATGCATGAAAACATGAAAATAAATGCAAAAGGAAGGGTATAAGGGTCTTATCGGCCTTGGGAGACAAAAACCTTGCAAAAATTTCAGAGGAAAACGACAAAAAATCCTTAGTGGAGCCTAGCCAAGTCGGAGAGAGAGAGAAAAGTTTGAAAAAGTTTGAAAAAGTAAGTTTGAAACAATCCAATCTGACTTTTAAAAAAACTTGATTCACGAGTTTCGATCGATCGAAAAACAGCCTCGATCGATCGAAACAGGCAGAGACTTTAACAAAAAAAATTTTAAAAAGTTCGATTGATCGAAAATCAATTTCGATCGATCGAAACAATCAGAGGCTCTCTCAAACATATTTAAACAATTTCGATTGATCGAAAAATAGAATGGATCGATTGAAATGGACAGAGGCTCACTAAATTTGAAGAAAAACACGGTTTTTTGAAAAAAATTCAGAATCAACTCAAAGCATTGAAATTTAAGAACAAAATGCATGAATATGTGATGATGTGATCTTCAAAAACAGGAATTTTAAGCCCAAATTTCCCAAAAATAAAATTTCTTGCATTCTCCATAAATTTTCAAGCAACAAATTAATTTTGCACAGAAATCAAAGTATTTGCAAAACTTGGTTGGTCAGACCATAAACACACACAATAACATGTACAAAGTTTAGCAAAAAGTAACTCGTGTAGTGTGTGCAACTAGCAAAAACTTGAGATATATGTGAGGTGATATGTGAATAGCAATCAATCACAAAGTCTACAAAATTCATCACAAAGAATTTAAAAGAGACTATCACCTAAAGAGTTACATCATATAATTCACACATCTCCTAAATTATAAGCTTGCAATCATGTAAGTTTCTTGAATTTATACCTCATAATATACACACCAATTTCAAGTCATGTGATTTTGGAATCAAGCCTAATAGTACACACCAATTTTAAGTATTAAGCAATTTAAACCGAGGCTTCACCTTATGTTCTTTTCGTGCATGTGCTACACTTTCTTGAGCACAAAATCTTATGATATGCACTAAGGTGTTCATAATTGGCTAGTGAACAGTGGTGAGATGGTTATTTATGCCTTTCTCTAAAAGTTCAAGTCCGACAATCAAAAACATGTGACTTCAAGATTAAGACAGAGTAATCAAAAACCATAAACATCTTTCTCACACAACATGCACTACAAAGCTTCAACTAGTAAACCGAGGCTTCACCTTATGTTCTTTTCGTGCATGTGCTACACTTTCTTGAGCACAAAATCTTATGATATGCACTAAGGTGTTCATAATTGGCTAGTGAACAGTGGTGAGATGGTTATTTATGCCTTTCTCTAAAAGTTCAAGTCCGACAATCAAAAACATGTGACTTCAAGATTAAGACAGAGTAATCAAAAACCATAAACATCTTTCTCACACAACATGCACTACAAAGCTTCAACTAGTAAAGTGCAATAAGTAAGCTCATCAAAGCTAAATAAGGTACAAACGACATGTTATGTGAAAATAAATTGACCAACCTTGTTCTTTAAAAACCAAGAAGAATAGTACAAAACACAATTTGCTTCCTTTTTCTTCCTTTTTTTTTTTTAAATATTAAAAAAAACACCTAGAATGAAATGCATGAATATTATGCAATGCAAATCCTAGAAAACAAAAAAAACAAAACCAAAGAACAAAAGTCACAAAGGGTAGAGCAATGAAGCACAAGGACCATGTCGAATGACTCGATTAGTTCGAGTCTTTTGCATCCAAAACCTTTTAGATGCACCATGAGCATTGAAATTCTTATTCACATGGGAATGATTACCAACTCTAGGATTAGAATAAAAGTTTAAAACCTTTACCAATTCACCAATAAGTACCATAGGATCTTGTGCTTGAGGCACAGGTACTTTTGGTTTGTTTGTTCTCTTTACAGACTTGCGACTTGTAATAGTTAGGACGTATGTGTCTAGACTTTCCACAAAAGTGACAAACCCATGCGGGCTTATCATGTGTCTAGTCCTTAGATAGGGTAGGCTTCTTAGACTTAGACTCTTTCAGATCAACCCTAATCTTCCTAGATGATGAAACTTCTATGGGTTTGACAACCTCACTCACAGGGGGTTTGACAGTTTCACTCACTATCTTACTCACGAAAGGTTCTGAAGAAGATGAAGGGACAAAGTTTGTGGAATGGGGAGCGGACACAGAGATGCTTTCAACATAACCTAATCCAGATTTGTTAGAAGGAGATTTTTGAACACTCAACATTTTATCAAGTTTAGAACTAGCAGATCTAGCAACAAATAAATCAAGTTTCAAAGATTTAACTTTATCAAGCAAAAGCATATTCTCAGCTTTCACATTGTTCAAAAGTTCAAGAGCATCAAACAGTTTTACAAGCAAATTCTTCTTATCAAGCTCAAGAGATTCAATTTTCTTCAGGCCAAGTTTAACATTCATAGCATCCTTTGCAGCAACTTTGTAAAGTTTATTATAGGCCTCTTGAAGATCCGCATCCTCGGAGAGTTCCCCATCAGAAGGGTTCTTTTCAACAGATATGCTTTCATTGACTACAAAGAAGAGATGCAAAGAAAAGCAATGAAGTTTCCATCCTCATCACAATCGGACTCATTATCCGAAATTTCACCATCACTAAGGGTTACAGACCATAGCCTTACCCTTAGACTTCAAATAGGTAGGACATTGATTTCATGTGACCATACCCTTGACATCCAAAACACCGAGAACCCAAAGAATTATTAGAAGATTGACCTACTTTTTCTCTAGGTTTATCATTATTGTTAACCTTAGTGGGATCATGCTTCCTAAAGTTTCTAGATTCAGAATGTTCGTGCCTCTTGCCTTTCATTACTATTCCCGAGAAAGTTTCTAAAATTCTTGGCAAGGTAAGCAATCTCTCGTGAGCGTGAGAGCTTATCATCAAATCCACCACTTTCAACATCATCAACTGACTTAAGAGCCATTGATTTGGATTTGGTAGTTTTTGGTAGATCCAACTCATAAGATTGAAGAGATCCTACAAGTTCATCAACAGGATGGAGTCCACATCCTTACTTTCGATAATGGCAGTCACCTTGGGTCTAAAGTCTTGATTAAAGATCTAAGTATCTTCCTAACAATTTTAGGTTGATCATAGATTTCACCCAAGTTAAAAGCAGAATTAACAATATCATTCAATTTAGCATAGAATTCATCAAAAGATTCATCATCGACATCCTAATGCTTTCAAATTTAGAAGTCAATTGCTGCAATTTATTTATTTTGACATCTTTGTGCCTTCATGCACGACTGAGGATATTCCAAGCAAAATGAGCAACCTCAACATTAGAGATTCTCTTAAATTCCTCCATAGAAACAGCGTTAAAGATAGCATTCATAGCCTTGCTATTAAACGCAGTTGCTTCTTTTTGAGAAGTTTCCCACTCACTAACAGGAGTAGTGGGCTTCTCCCATCTGTATTCAACGGAGTTTCACACTCTCTCATCAATAGATTTCAGGAATGCTTTCATCCTTACTTTCCAATAAGCATAATTATTCTCATCAAAGTGAGGAGGAATAACTAGAGGGTGTCCGTGTTCCATGACAACAGGGGTCAAGGATCAGCTCGGTGATCAAAAGATCAACAACAAAAGAGCAACCCGCTCTGATACCACTTGATGGTTTTTAGACCCCTTAAAACACAATTGATTTAACCAAAATAATTAGCCAAGTTGTTACTTAGTCCAATTTAATAAATCTAGGTTATCACAATCACAAAGATCATATCATGCAAAGCAAAATGGAAAGATAAATAACACAAGATATGATCACCCAAGAAACCAAACAGATAAAAACCTGGGGAGGATTTAACCTAACTATCCTCAAGGTAAACTTGAATCCATTATCTTGAAAGAATCGAAGTTCATACAATAAGACTTACAAGCCCCTACGCTCGACTTCTTATTACTACCAACCAGTAGAACTTACCGACACGACCACGTGCAAGCTCCGAATCCACGGACTCCTTCTTTCTTGGATTCACCACCGGATACAAGCACACCCGCTTGTGTTTTCTTTAACCTTCAATGACAGCAACCGAGTTGATCATCAAGGTGTACATAAATCTTCTCCTTGAAAACCCTAAATTTGTGTAAAGAAAAGCTCCTCTAGATCTCACAAGAGATTTACACAAACCGCAATATGAGCAACACTAAAACGTGGCTAGGGTTTGCCTTTTATACTTAGGACAAATTAGAAAACCTTAAAACGTTTTAAAACAACTAGGGCTGAGTTGGAAAATCTGCAGAAAAAAACATTATGCCCGAGCTTTGATCGATCGAGCCTAAGCTTCGATCGATCGAGCCAGGCCGAAATGCATAAAACTTTTCTGCATTAGCTCGATTCCAACTTTACATAAATGCACAACTTTGAGCAAGACTAAAACACTTTTAAACACATTGTTTTGATCATGGTTTGCCAACAATACATATTAGAGTTCTAAATACATAAATACCTAAGCCTTTAGAACCTAACATTATCATTAAGTTAAAACATTAATGGGTCTTTGGTATAGGCAGATTTAAATCTCAAATCTCTTATTCAATGAGAAGAGACTTACCCATTGAGCTAATTAGAATCCACTATTAAAACATGTAATTCATGTCATGAATGCATTCTAAAGTTAACATTTATCTCTTATAGTGTAGTGAACTTTGGATAATATTTATAAGATCTTTACATACTCTTCTTGTTCTCCTTAATTACTTGCACAATTTTTTTTTAAATAAAACATTTTTTTTATATTTACTTAATTTAGATTGACATGCGAATTTTTTTAATTAGTAATAATATTTAAAAAGTAAAAAGAAAATTATATATTTCCTTTGTCTCACACAATTTTTTTTTTCTTTCTGAAGGTTGTTTTTAAATATATGAAACTTTTTCAAAAGTTGAAATTCAGTTTCTTATATAACCTTTATTCATCAAAAAATTAAAAAAAAAAAAACTATTTACTTTTTATATTTTCATAATGACATTTCAAACAACTGTGGGAATTAGTAAAGTAATTCTAGAATCACATAAAATGTCACAACTTTTGTTATAACAATCTTACATGTTAGACTATGATTGACTGTCTGTCACTTTCACATAGACTCATTACTTTTTTCCACCACTCACGAGTCACAATCTAACATGTGTATAGCTGTATCATTTCATGTGTTTTTAAAATTCTGGATTAGCAAAAGAGAGAAGTCCATGGAAAGATGCTAGGTTGACTTCTTCAATACCAAACAAACGACAATCTGGGAATATCATAAAGATATTTTTACTATAATAGGTTATAATTTCAGCTTAAGTATTTTGTCTAAAGAGCAAGACTTAGATACAATACTTAAGTGTTGTTCCTTAAGTTTCTTTTTTAAAATTCTGCCATGTAGATTTTTTCTCATGGGATGAAAGTGTATTTTTTAATTAAGTAGCAACATTGCAGAATCTTAAGAAGGAAACCTAAGGAATAACACCTAAGGTACTGTACCTAAGTTTTGTCATTTGTGTAAATATAATAATCTATAAATTTTCATTCCTCTTTTCACCATGAAAATTTTAATCAAATTATTAAAGAAAACATTAATGTGGCTCACAAATTATTGAGTATATGACATGTAATTTGAGAAAAATTATACATTTAATTTTTTTTTTAATATATATATATATATATATATATTCTATACCATATATAAGAGGATTCTCATTTTTGTGTTGAACTTTTATGTAGTTCAAAAATATCCTTATTAATGAAGGGTAACTTCATTTAGAAATAAGGTCATAAATATCAAATAACAAATTCAATTTTGAATTTGAAAAGAAAACTTCTAAAATCTAGGATTTTTTTCCCTCACACTTCAAAAAAGAAATTACGATTCTTCGTTTATCTCTAAAGTTTATCATTTTTATTTGTTTGAAAAATAAATAAAAAAATATTGTAGGGATAAGGGCCCAAGATCATATATTGGGCCTTGAGTTTTGTCCGAGAACATTGAAAGGTCCGAGGAGGAACAAATAGTTATTAGGAGTTCTAATTTAAAGTCTCATAAGTAAGGAACAAATGAAAGGTGGTTCGAGGAGGAACTCCTCCTTGGATATGATGAATGCAGCTCAAGTATCTATTCCAGCAATTAAAATGACCCTCCAAAAAGCTCCAATGATAGGGACGTGCCTCATGAACATATTAGAAGGAAGGAAACTCAAAAATATATAAGGAAAAGCTGTTACCATCACATTAAATGCAATCAGAACTACTTTTCTAGCCACATTTATGTGGAGAAGACCTCTAAACAATCTTGACTTGGCTACCACAACTCACAGAAAGCCAAAAAGGGTGCCTAATGGGACAGGTACTCAAGTGAGGGCTCAGACGATCAATAAGTGTAAGATCAAGATGATCCTAAGGGAGCTATATAATATGAGAGACCTTCCATGAGAAAAGGATTAGAAAAATAGGGAGAAAACACTACAACAATCTAAATTGTCTTTGTATCCAATTGTGATCAATTTATACAAGGGTGATCTCCTCGGACCGAAAGTCCATTAATATCAGATCCTCTTATTTGTGTTTGATTGAAATTTAATTCAATACTAGCCGTTGTCCAACTCATTAGAGCCTAGTTCTTTGACCCACTCTCTACAAATTTATTGTACTGGGTTCATTGGACCAAGATCTCATACATCTTGGGCTTGGGCCGTAAATCGTGTCCTTACAATTGGTGCCGTCTGTGGGAAGATCTAGTGTGATAGTGAGTTCGATGTCTAACTATGGTAGGATCAAGTCCTCATCGAGAAGAATCCATGGGTTCTAGGCAACAAGATGACTTCCTTAACCTTGAATGCAAGCGAGATCAAGAAGGTAGTGCACACACCACCCATGTTGGTAAAAGTCATTCTCGGGTTGGGAGTCATGTCTCTCAAGAGCAAAATGAAAAAGCCATTTAAAGGGAGATTGACAATTTAAAGAGGAAGCTACACCATGCACAACGAAAATGAACCCCTTCCGATTCGACATCTCCTCCAATGATGAAGAGGATGCTAGTTACAAGCAAAAGTCAAGAACTCCACTAAGCGAGTCTTTCTCCTACGATGAAGAGCACCACCACAGGCGAAGATACAAGAGCCCGCCTCGTAAAGGCTTGGGAAATGATATGCAATTTGTGTCCTTTTAGTTCACTTCGAACCATTCATTCCAATTCGGTACATTTCTGTCCATTTGGAAAAGAAATTATGATGTTGTTTTGTTGTGACAAAATGGGTGCTACTGTTGGGATTACTGATTAGAGTTTTCTTTGGGGGTGCGGTGTTGGTAGCTTTTCAGTTGGATGAGTATTTGGTTGGATGGGTTATAGATAAATTCCCTTTTAAAATTTAAGTCATTTATGGGTGTTTGAGGCAGTGTCACGGGGAAGTTGTTTTAAACTTTGCAAGTTGCGTATGAATGAACATGTTGGTTCAGGTCTAAATGGTATGTTCAATATGAAAAATGGCATAACTAGAGGAAATTGTAGAATTTTCTATGCAATTATCTATACTATAATTTAAGGGGGTTTTCCCTCTTTAGAATGGACATTTTATTGGTTCTAAAATACACTTACAGCCTACGTTTAAATAGGAGCAAAACTTAGTAAAAATGCTTCTTTAATTCTCACGTAAAAACCTACATACGTCCACACTTTACTCTCTTGAAGTCAAATTTTGTCTAGGCACATGAAGTTAAAAGTTTTCATTACTTGCTTATGGGTTTTGCTTGAAATGGAAAATGTTTTACATGAGAAATCAATGACAATGATGTATACAAAGGAACCTGTACACATATTTGTGAACGATTTTCCAATATAAAAAAGCCAACTAATCATATAAGTTTTTGATTTTTATATTTGCTATTTAATGGAAAGCTATTTAATAGAAGATGTGAAGATCATATTTTTAACCAACCATTTTTAGTAATTTATCTAGACAGTGTTGTGCTTACAATATATAGAGAGGCAATGTGAATAACAAAGTTTGTGTATTCCCTACGTTTGCTTTGTATGGAAACATAATCATAGCATGCATAATAGTAAGCTATGCATATGAAATTGTGATTATATGAATCCTAATATTTGAAAGTTGCAAATCATAAATATTCTCACCCTTGCTACCCCTTTATAAACTCAACTCTGCAACCCATTTCTTGCATCTTGAAAAGCAATGGAGGTTTTAGCCCAAAAAAATAAAAAAGCAAAGCAGGAAAAAATGGTGTTCAACATTTCTTTCATGGATCATGTGATCAGGATGTTGGGTGGTCGTCTCTTCTGGAATGTATTTGTGCGCAAGGATTTCTGCATCCCTGGCTAGCAGTCGTTGTTGTTCTTGGTATATCACCAAGATGATGGTGATTACAATTTATAATATCATATGATTAAATTTCGTTTCACATTTATTTTTATTTTTATTTTTAAAATTTTGGCAAAAGAATGTAGTTTACACATTTCCTTGCACTAATGAAAGCGTTTCTTTATCTGACCTCTACTCTCTCACACACAGTCTTCGCAGTTTCTTTGATTTTAGTTCTACACAACATATTGTTTGATTGCAATTCTACTGTTTTCTCTTTGCTTTTGATTTTATTATTCCTTGGACATACTATTTATTTTGCCATGTCAACAAAACTGCAGGATTCCCTTATCCCATATAGCACAAATGTAGAATCCATTGTCAAACGTTCAATTCTGAGTATTAAGAATCAAACAAATTGGCAAAGCTCGTACGCTCAGAGTTTACTTCATAGCACCAAGGCTGAGACTGAGCCTAAAACCATGATCTCAATTTTTTTTTACTAAGTCATTAAATAAAAAATAAAAAAAAAAATTTACTAATCCATTGACCATTTACCACTGTTGTATACCTTTGTCTTATCAAACTTGTCTTAATTTCTTTCCAAGGCTCATTTCACATGTCACGCCCAGGAAGGATTTTTATTATATTACGAGTCATCTACCATCCCTGCAGCCATCAATCACTAGGCCAAGACATTAACAAAATGATGGTTCTAGTGTTGAAAATTGGAAATATATAAGCTTCTCTTCCAAAAATCTATTAGTCTATGAATTCAGCATTGTTCAGTAAATCTTGCTTGGGGAGTGTAATTGCTTTAGATCCAAGCCTATTTTGGTTCATTTCATCTTGACAAAAGCAAAGGCACACTTGGGTGCATATCTACGCAAGACATTACTTATTGTACTTAAAAGAGATAATGCATATGCCTAATGCACAAGTAATCATTGGTATATTTTTGTACATATTAAATAAAACCTTAACCATTTATCATTCAAAATACAGAAAAATGGCCTTGAGAGAAAACAAAAAATACAACCGTGAAGGCTTTGCCATAACAAAGTTTAATCCGTATTAGTCAAAAACCCGTGTGATATAAGATAAAGCTATTGAAAATAAGATTTAAAAATATCTTGAGCTTTTCTTTTTCTTCTTTCTTTTGGTTGAATACATCGTTTTTTAAACAATGGCTCCATGGAGAATAATTGCACCAGCTTCCTTGAAGAGAGATTTGAGACATTCACTCCTAATGAATTGCCAGAATGCATCAACGCTTCACGTATAAGAGCTCCATTGGCCATTGGGGAGGTAAGATTAGCACCATTTGTGACAATCCAACCAAGATTAGAGCTAAAAGCAAAGCAACTATCTTGAAATCATGTATAAAATATATTAGATGAATCGCTTACCCCAAATCTAATAACTATTCAATGAAATTGTGCTAAAAAGATCAGAATAATGTCATATCAAGTATTTAAGATAGATCATGATTGATCAACGGTAATAGAATTGGATTACTGAACATTACTTCTCTAAGTATTGAATAAATATTTTTCCTCTTCTTGACATTTTTTTCTTAATTTCTATCAATTGCACAAGGAAACAAACCCAAACAAATTTACAGATTATAAGGTGTATAATATTGGACTCTTTTAATCCACATTGACTTTAGAAACCAATACTACTTAAACTAAAACGCAATTAACAACATTAAGATTAGTAAAAAAAAAAGAAAGGGAGGGTTAGTTGAACTATTCTTCATTGACAACAATTATTAAAACAATAGTACTCTTTTAATCCTCATTGACTTTAGAAACCAATAGAACTTAAACTAAACACAATTAACAACATTACCAGACTAGTAAAAAGAAGAGACAAGTTTAAAACTCAGATCTATTATTCAATAATAAGAGAATTACCAGTTGAATTAACTAGAATTCACAATTAAAACATGTAATTCATGTCATGAATGTATTCTAAAGCTAACATTTACCTCTTACCATGTGGTGAACTTGGGATAATACTTATAAGATCTTTACATACTCTTTTTGCTCTCCTTAATTATTTGCACAATTTTTTTAAATAAAACACTTTTATATTTACTTAAAGTAGATTGACATGCAAAATTTTTTAATCAGTAATAATATTTAAAAAGTAATATATATATATATATATTTCCTTTGTCTCACACAAGATTTTTTCTTATAAAAGTTGTTTTTAAATATATGAAACTTTTTCAAAAGTTGAAATTCATTATAAAAAAAAGTTTCATATATTTAAAAACAACTTTTATATAATAATAAAAAAATCCTTCAAAAACCAGGATGTGTACTGAAACTTCTTTTGTTCCTTAGTTCTTAATGCAATCGTTTTTCTACCAAAAAAAAAAAAAAAGTTGAAATTCAGTTTCTTATATAACCTTTATTCATCAAAAAAAAAAAAAAAAAACTATAAAAAGTGTTTTCTTTTTACATTTTCATAAAAATCATTTCATTTCAAAGATTTCAAAAAAACAAAAGTGAAAATTAGTAAAGTAGCTCTAACATCATATAAAATATCACAATTTTTATTACAATTATCTTACGTTACGTTCTTATTTTTCCTGCAACTCACAGTCGGTCACCTGGACAACTATGGTAATTAAGTCGTGTCATTTCAAGTAATCTTAAAATTCCGGATTAGCAAAAGAGAGAAATCCATGGAAAGATGCTAATTAAGTTGACTTCTTCAATACAGAAAAACGACAGTCTGGAAAAGTAGGAGAAAACTTTTTACCTTTTTGTTCCCTTAACATGGACCGGGTGTACATTTAAGCTGGATCAGATCGAACGGTAAAACTAACTAAAAACTCAAAAATTTAAATAAAAAAAAAAAATAAATAAAAAGGCAAAAACTCCAACCTTATCTACCAGTCAATCGTCCTATATTAATAGTTACGAAGGTAAAATAAATAAGGCCCCCAAAGAGTTTTCGAGAAACAAAGAAAGAAAGAGAGAGTTGGAGATCATGTCGTGCCTAGCTAGTTGCTGTGCAACTTCGACATGTGGTCTCTGCAACTGTGTGGCCTCTGGGATCACCAAGCGCTCTGCTAGACTTGCTTACTGTGGTCTCTTTGGTGGATTCTTAATCCTTTCTTGGGTTCTCCGTGAAGTTGCAGCTCCTCTGTTGGAGAAAATCCCATGTCAGTTTCAATTTTTTTTTAGCTTTTTTTTTCGTTTCTTTGTGTGAATTTGTGGAATATGTGAACTGGGTTTGCTCTGTTTCCAACGTTTTCTAATTGGGTTTTTGTCAGCTGGGGTTGGTTGTTGTTGCTTTGCTTGGTTGATGTGTTCTTGTATATTGGGGATTAATTGTTCATTTGATGGGGGCTGTTGAATTGGAAATAGTGAATTTAATGATAAAACAAGCTTCGAACTTTGGACAACTTGCATTGATATCATGATAAATTACCAAACGTTCCAAAATTTTAAGCGGTTGGAAAATGGTGAATTTAATCATTTTAACTAAAATTCTAACAGGGACTTCCTTTTTCTAGTTCTCTTGCATTTATTTCTGAACTTCCTATCTTGGGTTTGTTTTGCTTTTAGTAATTTATTGAAGCATGCTTAATTATGTGCATAGTTGAGACTAATCTAAAGATTCTAAACTACTAGGCTGAATTCTCATTTGGGCAGCAGCCGGTTGATATTAATTTGTTTAATAAATGGCTGAAAATTTAATGATTTAGATATTCTGAATTATTTCATCCAAATAATTTGGAAATCCTGTGGAAATTTGGAGAATTTGGCTGATAAGTTAGTAAGTTGAAGAATTTTCAGGGCCTAGTAAGGTTGGATGTAGATTAGGCAATATATGCATTTGGGGGCCAAAATGAATTTTCCTGATACCTGATAACACTAATGAGTTACTAGTTGAGATTTATTTTTGAATTTGAGAATTGGCTCATGAGCTCAACGGAGAAAAAATGTATATTTTAAATTTGCAATTTTTGTCCTGGACATTTGTGTTAACAGGGATAAACACTTCTGAAACTCACACAAAGGGATGGTATGAAATACAAGCAGTTCTTCGTGTGAGCATGGGGAATTTCTTGTTTTTTGCAATTTTTGCTCTTATAATGATCGGTGTAAAGGACCAAAATGACAAACGTGATGCTTGGCACCATGGTGGATGGATTGTGAAGATGGTGCTCTGGATTTTACTTGTAGTCCTCATGTTTTTCCTTCCTAATGCTGTCATTTCAGTATATGGTAAGTCTTTCTTCCACAATTATGATAATTAAACTAATTGTTATCTTCTGCTGCTTTTCTTTAGCCAGGATTAGAGGAGGATTGTGTAAACCCAGTTTCGAAATATATGTGTGCTTCACAAATGCCATAGGGGGGCCATTGCCAGAGGTTTTCTTGGCTGCTTTTCAAAAATTTTGGAGTGAAATATTTGAATAAGATGCAATAAATTGCTCATAGCAGCTAAATTAACATAGCAATGGCCTTCTTTTTGCTCTAGGCATTTATGACTATTATGCATGGGGCTAACTCATTATACTTTTTTTTATTCTGTGCAACATATATAGGACATGGGTTTCCAGAAATTACCATGCCCATATTCACCCTGGGGATTTCTCATAGTCCTTAGGCTTCAAATTTATTAGAATAACATTAAAGCAAGGGAAGATTGATTTCCTCCTTGCATTGTAATATGGCTCCACTAACATGATGTGATAAAGAAGACACATCTATCCATCAGATGATCAATAAGAAATCTTCTCATGAGCGGATTATTCTTTTCCCTGTATTTGATGGGATTGATCAAGTATATGACTGGCTACATTTTGTCATCATGCACTTACGCATCAACTTTCTTTCTTTAATAATGATGCTGTTCCCCAAGGATGGCTGTCTTGCCACAAATTCCCTACTTAGTCTCTAGTTATTCAAAAAATTTCATTCTTTTCCTGAGATATGATGCCAAATATTATTGATTTATGCAAATTTCTGTACTTTCAGGAACTCTATCAAAATTTGGGGCAGGGTTATTTTTATTGGTTCAAGTGCTTATCTTACTAGACTTTACACATGCATGGAATGATGCATGGGTTGAGAAAGACGAGCAGAAGTGGTTAGTTCAAATTTTCAAATCTCATCATACCTTCTTTCATTGCTTTGTTTTGACTTCTAACCTAAATGTCATTTTTTAGGTATATTGCTTTACTTGTTATCTCAATTGGATGCTACATTATAGCATTTACATTCTCGGGAATTCTGTTCATCTGGTTCAACCCCTCTGGCCAAGACTGTGGCCTAAATGTCTTCTTCATTGTCATGACCATGATCCTGGCATTTGCATTTGCCATTATTGCTTTGCATCCTGCGGTAAGCTTAGCATTTTGTATTTTACTGGTTCATGCTCTGGGGCAGACTGTTTTTTGTTTTTTTTTTTTTTTTTTTTGGGCTGGGGGAGCACAACATTCAGCAGAAATATTAGGTTGCAAAATGTGTGGAGTAGCCCTCCCCCTCCCCTCCCTTGGATGGAAAATGACACCTCCTTATATGTTTTTATTCCTTCGATGCAATTGTGTTCATCAGCCCTTTATGTTATGATGCATTTATTGCATCCTGTATAGTTAATGATTTCTTTAAATCCCCTAACTATCCTAGTGCACATGAAGGAACCAACTTTGATTAATTCATTAGTCAATCAAACTATTGTCAACTATCTTTCTGTATAGTTTATATCAACTATCTCCAAACAAACTAAGGGACCAACAATGCTGTTAGTCTGAGGCAGAGGATATAAAACTAAATGCAATCCTTACAGCCTAAAGGATTTAGGCCAGCATCTTTAAATATTGTACTCTTTTAATTAAACTTAAAAACCTAAATTCACAGTACTAAGGGCTTTTTAATATTCTGGGTTTGGCCACCGAATGGGCATGTTTTGAGGTATTAGATTGGCATCCAGTGGTTGAAATCTGTAAGCTCTGAAAGTATTTTGGGCACGTGGTCTATATGGTAGACCAATCATTTTTTATAAGTATATATAGTAGTAGACCCATCATGCAGAGATTGCATGATTATTTTTCAAAAATAACTAGCAATATTCTCTCATGAGCTGGAATTATCTTGTTAATTTTATGTGGTGCAATGTAATTCTTGTATTTACAAAATTGCAAGTTGGTATTCATGTAACAGAGGGTTGTGACCCCTTTCTGAACTTTAGTAATAGAAAATGGGTTTTGAACTGGCAAGATGATTGTGACTGGAAATTTCAAACAGGTGAATGGTAGCCTCCTGCCTGCTTCTGTGATCTCTCTTTATTGTGCTTATGTGTGCTACACGGGTCTCTCCAGTGAACCTCATGACTATGTATGCAATGGTCTGAACAATACCAAGGTAGTCACCACAAGTACTCTTATTCTTGGGATGCTCACAACTGTTTTATCTGTTCTATACTCTGCTCTTCGTGCTGGATCATCAACGACGTTTTTGTCACCACCATCTTCACCCAAGTCAGGTGCTCATAGCTAGATGGAATCCTTTTTAGTTATTTTACATTTTCAATATAAGCGTTCTGAAAAAATATTTCTTCAGACATCTTGATGAAGTAAATGTTTTCAAAGGAAGGACCAAATACAGTAATTCTTTGTTCTACCTCATGTAGAATAAAACCATACTGGTAAAAGTTGTTATTTTTCAGTATGTTCTATATACTTGGATGAGCTCTTGACACTTGGCTTCTCTGACCTTCCACAGTAGATAAGGTAGTAAAGGCCAAACCATTCTGGTATGGTATAGGATTCTGAAGGTCTGGATCCTGCTGGCTTTTTGTTCTCACCTGCAGCCACATATAATGAATGCTGGCTACATACTAAGTGCTTTCTAATATTGTTAAATCTTGTTGCAGGGGGGAAGAAACCTCTTCTAGAAGAAGAAGAGTTGGAAGAAGGAAAGGAAAAGGAAAAGAAAACGGATGCAGAAGCGCGCCCAGTTAGCTATTCATATATGTTCTTCCATCTGATATTTGCTTTAGCTAGCATGTACTCAGCTATGCTTCTTTCTGGGTGGACCAGCTCATCTGAGAGCTCCGACCTCATAGATGTTGGCTGGACATCAGTTTGGGTTCGGATCTGCACAGAGTGGGTTACTGCTGCACTGTTCGTCTGGTCTCTTGTGGCCCCTCTGATTTTCCCTGATCGTGAGTTCTATTAGGTGTCTTGTTCATGATATGTCTAGCACTCCTGGAATCTGTTATTATGTGCATAATTAGGTAATGAGGTGTTAATATAATTTGTCTAAGCTCATTTTTGGGGGTGGAAAAAGAAAAGGGACGGGGAGTAATTGTTCTCTCACATTCGTTAATGTGTACTCTATACAAACAACATCCATAATTTCATGCACAATGTCCATATTTTTTTATTGATGTCCACATTTAAAATCCGAAATGGATGATGTATATGGATGATGTACAATAAGGAATGTGTGAGAATCAAATGTGCAATGGGTAGAGGGGGGAGGGGTATTAGGTCTATCAAGTGTTGTATCCTTCCGGAGTTAGGTTTGCAAATTTCCCAATATGGAACAGATATTGCTATGGTATTTGTGTCTACCATTTGAATTCTATTGTCAAACTTTTTTCTTTTGGAAAGCATGATGCTTGTTCTTCATCTTTCCTTTACATTTATTTTTAGTGACATTTGTTTATTTTGTCAAAACATCGAGTTAGAAATGGGCAGTAATGGGATATTTCTAAAGATTAGTTCCTGGTAAATCAGATCATTTGGTTCATTTAAATAGAAGTATTTGAAGAGAGATTTGGATTTCAGATCTAGTGTAAATGACTTGAATAACGTATAGAATTGTTTGTTTTTTTGTTTTTTTTTTTAAATATTGATGGATTTTACCTTTATTAACGTATGGATTTGATGTGATTAGGTGTAAAACATTATTCAAATACATGATATACAGGTATTTTTGTTATAGCAAACTTCAAGTTCGAGCACATAATGTGTTGTTAAGTTCTTATCAAATAATTATTCTAATAATTGTTTCTTAAAACCATGATTTTTGTCATCCAGCCATAAAATATATAAAAAATTTGTATTAAAAAAAACCCTTAATTTTTGTGAGTTTCAATTAATTTAATTGAAAAAGTTTCTTATTCTTAATCAAGTGAAATGAATTTGAATATTTCCTACATAAAAATGGAATACATTGATATATATGAAAGAATGCATTGATATATTAGCCGGGTGATTAAAAAAATTATATCATGGAACAAATTAGATGTCATAGATTTAAACTCTATTGAATACATGAAAATAAATGAATCTCTTTAGTTATTAAATCTTAAAAATTTAAATATAAGCATAACAGCTCTGCAGATGAACCAAGTAGTTCATAAACAGCTTGAATTTGGCTCATAAAAAGCTATATTTGTTTGTTTATAAACAAACCAGGCTTGAGCCTTAGTTTTATGTTTGCTTAATAAACAAGCCAAGATTAGGCAAAAAAAATTTTGTTCATGAATAGACTCATAAACATTAAAACTTGATATAAAACAAGCTGAGCTTAGACTAGTTTATATGCTTTGTAATAAGCTTGACAATTAAACCAATATCTTACCATGACTTAGAGTAATTGGGAGTTAGGACCAAACCAAATAAACTTACTAATAAGTTTGATATGAGCTAGATAATGTATTTGTATTGGATCTCAAGCTCAAAATTTTGATATTGAGCTCAAGCTTGACTTGAGCTTAAGCTTTTAGAAATTTTTAACAAGTTTGAGCTCAAACATCATTTATAAACTTTGTTCAAGCCCGAGCCAATCTTGGACATTTACTTTCTTTGTTAAGCCAAGCTTGAAACACTTAGTACTCGAAAAAGCTTAACTCGTTTACAGCCATAAGCATAAGGTGTTGGTGGAATTAGGGCTATCAAGACATAATCGAAAACTGACAAATTAGCATAATGAACGATGCAAAATCGCAAGTGCACAGTATCGTAGTTTTATAATAAAGTGATGAGAAGAGTATCGTCCTCAAGGACTTGTAACTTACTTTTGACAAATACCAAAATTATGCTAATCTCGATTTTATCTAGAGAAGTCACTAAGGTTTTTGTAATTGGAATTCAAAATAAACTCAATTTAAATAAAAGATACGCAGAGGAAAAGAAAGATGTTGCTTGAAAATCAACTTAATGAGAAAGAAACTTCTAGGAAATCGATTTCACTTAATCCCTCACTATGCTTTACTCATCTAGCTAATTGAATTTAATTCTCTCTGTTTGTTAGCAATCTCCAAACTCATCCAAAAGCCTCTTTCGATAGTCAATTGAAAACATTCTTGTTCATTATTTTACACAAGAGTATGCAATTTAATAAAGCAAGAAAGCATTAAGACCAATGATTTTAATACTACATAGGTTCATACAAGTCTTTCGATTTCTATATTTACCTATGCTGAAATATTCAAGATCTATCCTATAATCCCCTCTTTCAACAGCAAATCACAAGATTAAAATCATCTAATTAATGACCAGTTAATTAGAAGCAATAAGTTTAGAATAAATCAGACAAACATGAAGAGAATTTGTTCAAATTAACATAGAAAAGCAAGCATAGTTCGAAATTAGATTACATCGTTTTCCTAGAATAAAGAAAGTTTAGTTCATGCTAAAAATTAAATCCAACACAAACGAGTTCACCATAATTTTTCTAGAGAAGATTGGAAAAAAAAATAAATGCTGAAAAATTCTCTGTTCCACCCTCTCTTTCTTTCAAACTTGATACACACCTTCTTGTTTTCTGTTTCAGCCCTCTTTGTTTTGTTTTGTTTTCTCTGTTTCAGCGCCACTATTTCTTGTCTTCTGTTTCAACCTCCTCTTTTGAAAGTTCAAAAACGTGTACAAAACACTTTTGAACGTTTAGACCCCCAAAAATTAACTTAAACAACACAAGCAATATGTCAAACAACAAGTGTGCGAAAACTTAACATATGCTATAATGTGAAATAGAATAAAAAACTATCTAAGCCATAACATAATAAAATCACAGCAGATAATATAAAGGCAGAGATAGAGGAAGGAAGATGCAAACACAAAGACAACACGCGATGTGTTATCGAAGAGGAAACCGAAGACCTCGGCGAAAAACCTCTCCGCCGCCCTCCAAGCGGTAATCAATCCACTAGAAAATACGGTTGGGATACAAGGACAAAGAATAGACCCTCCAAGCCTAATCTACCCAAAGTGCACCTAAGCCCTCCAAGCTTCTTGCTCCAACGAGGTTGCGCCGAACTTTTTCTTTTCTAGCTTCCGGATTCCGCTACTAGACCGTAGCATCAACCAATGAAGATTGGCTCCTTCCTAACTGCTTCCTAGAACTTCAAACGACTGTCTCACAGTGATGATGATGGTGAGAACCAGGTTTGGTAAAATACCTCTCAAGGATTTGACAATGGAGAGGAAGAGAGTTGAGGAATATGAAGAGACTCTAAGGTAGGGATTGTGTGTGAAACAATCTTATTTTTCTTTAGGGTTTCTCTCTCAAAATTCTCTCTGGAAGCTCTCTCTCAATCGTGGGTAAAAGGGGTATTTATATTGGAGTGGGAGAGGAATGTGAAACGTCGGGTTTTACAAAACAGGGGTGGCTCGCGGCTTGACCTCGCGGCTTAACTAAGTCGCGAGATAACCGTATGGCATTGTCCTGTTTTGTCTGTAGTGCTCCAGCTAGCATGACTGTTCATCTTCCAAAGATGCTTGGCACGTGTGCGGATTCTCAGCGGGTTGAAGCCGCGAGTCCACCCGCGAGTCCCGGCCGCGACTCTCTTTTTCTTGCACACTCTTGAGCAAACTTCACTCTATCTCACTCACTACCCTTACAACAAACCCACCTAAATACAGGGTTATTAAATGCTTTGAATTACAAGCAAATTTGGCACGGAATAAAGCCAATTAGATGGTTGAATAAATTCAACCTTACAATCTCCCCCTTTGGCTATTCCGTGACAAAACCCTAAAATAGACTCTAGACTTAACATGTGAGTTGGGAACAGTTGAACAAAACTCACTCACACCTAACTCTAGAAGTCTGTGAAGCACTTGAATCATATGAACAATATACTCACGAACACAAACAATACACTATGATTATTGTAAGCAGAAAATTATAGATGCATATGAAATAAAAGAATGTGATCAAGCAAAGATGGAGTAATATACAACCCATGGCTTGATCAACCAAGTGACCACCTCAAGGTAGTGATCACGTGTTCATTCATTCACACTTGGAATGAACACAAGGACATACAAGTTAACAAGCACAAGGCAAGACACTTGTATGCTTAACACTCAACCAATGCATAGCACACAAGGCATATGCATCTAGGAACAATCCTACTAGGGCACAAGAGTGACAAGACAATAAACCAAAATACAGAACATTTAGATCAAAGTACTGATTTCAACAAGCATAAAGGCTGCATAAGCAAGGTACATACCATAAAGCCTACAAATCATGCTTAAAAACATAACCCTAACAGCTTACAAAAGCAAATGGGTACAAACTCAGAAATTCCTGAATAACAGTTTTACAAAACATAGTATATCAACTTAAAGAAAAAAAATGAAACTGAAAAAAAAGTTAAAGACACTCCCCCTTAGATAATGACACTCCCCCTTAGGGTAATATCCTCCCCCTCCGATTAAGCCTATCACTCCCCCTTTTTGTCATGGAATAGGCTAGTCATCCTCTTCTAGCTTTCTCTGAATTTGATCCAGTTTGGTTTGAAGAGAAGTAAACTTCATATCCCATCGGTTGCTTTGATGATGGAGAGAAGCGGTGAGTCCAGACACCTTTGAATTCAACTCGTGGACGAGGAGACAATGTGATCAAGTTTCTCATCGAGGGAGAGATTACTTGAACGAGGATCACTTGTGAGATGCGAGAAGTTTCTGGTTTGGCTCTCTTCCGACTATGTCCAACACGGCATTGTATGTACGCATGTTGATTGGGCTCGGTTTGGGAATAGGAGACTCATCACCTGTTGGATAGATTCCCTTGAGCTTCAAGATCCGTGAAATGAGACTGCAGAAGGGAATGCATATCCGAGACTCATTTCAAGAACCGTTTTGCGCAGAACATGAAAGATATGAGCACAAATGTCGATTTCTTCATCGAGAGATGAGATCATGAAGAAACAAGGCACGTCCGAGGTTCATATACCCAGATACTTGACAAAGGGTACAAATTGTGAAACATCACAATCGTAAGCACTCTCGTTTTCGGAGAAAGAGAAGAAACACTTGATGGATTTGCCATTTGGTGAGAACTCCAAGTCTTGACCAAGGCTTTGTCTCGAGAAGCTCCTCATCGGGACTTAGATCATCATAGACCGGTGAATGTCGAAAAATAGGTCTGTTGATGTGAAGAATTTCTGCCAGGTATGCGGGAGAGACAGAGAAGCTCTTTTGCCGAACCCAAAGACTTCATTCATCTTCTTCCACAATAGCGTTAGCATAAAATTCTTTAATCAACTCTTCATACACGACAGCAGGATCGAGAGAAGATAATTCCAATCCTTGTGAGCAAACCATTTCGGAATGTCGGTGTTATGCGGTGAGGGCGGATCCACAGCTCTTTCTAGTAATGGAGTGGCATGTAGGAAAAAGTTCTCATAGGACTGAAAGGCTGCAAATGATCTGAACTTATTGGGATCGAATCGCCGTGATGAAGAGCGAGTCACCTTTGGGAGAGGTGTGTCTTCATCAACATCAATTACGGGTTCCTTCCCTTTGGAGGACCCTCCTTTCACAAACAGCCCTTCTTGAAGGGAGACATGACCAATCTGCATTATGAACAAGGGAAATAGCAGAACACAAACCAACAGACTATATTAGCGGTGGGTTAGTGTAAATTTGGGGAAAATGAAGAAACCCTAACAGTTGGATGAAAATGGGCGGACAAAAACAATGAGGAACACAAGATGGCCCAAATAGAACTTCACAGCAGATGGAGGCCAAATATAACCACATAATCAACTAATAAAAAGGCCCACATTCAACAACACATCAACATGATACCTCACAGGATCAAAGTGAAACATGATATCATCGGCGGATCAGACAAAAATTAGCTAATCCTAGCTAAGCACAAGATAAAGAACACAACCATCAACATAAACTAGCTCAAGATCGAAACGCAAAGCAACCAAGCGAAGCATGAACAAAGAATAACATTGAGCTAAAAACCCATCACAAAATCACAATCAAATGTGAATAAACCAGAGGGAAAACCATAACAACCAGTAAAAAGGAGTGTAGGACAGAAAACCATACCTGTTAGTCGACGATTTTGAGCTGAAAAGAGACAAGTATTGAAGATCGAAAATGGAGGTACGGTGACAATGTGTAAGAGCAGATGAGAAAGACAATGAACAGTCACAAAAAGATCGAGGGAAAAATAAAAATTTTAAAAACTGCCCCTGTTTATCTAAAACACGCGATTTTCGCGACTCAAATGAGTCGCCAAACAGTCGCCAGCTCAAGCCGCCACTTTACACAAGAACAAAATTTTGAAAAATTTTTCTAAGTGTTTTTCGCGACTGGAAGGTCTACCCGCGAGTGAGTCGCGAGATAAGCCGCGAAAATCTCTGAGTGAACTCGCGATTGGACCTTCTACTCGCGAACAAGTCGCCAAAAATGACCAGCGAAGATGCGACCGAGGCTCGCGACTTGACACACCCGCGATCGAGCCGCCAAAACAGGGCAAAACCGCATTTTTGAAATTTTCAGATTTTTCAACCAAAAACTTTCCAAAAACACCTAAAACACTCAAAAATCTTTTTGTGCTTGAAATAACAAAGATTGAGCATGTGAAAACATATTTCATCAAGTACAATCACACAAATGAATATGGCATTTATTGAACATAAACTTGTGTGTTGTGTGTGGATACCAACAATGAGATAGCCCTTCGTCTAATGTGAAGCTTCAATGATCAATTCAACCAAGGCATACACAATTAGCACTAGATCATCTGACCAATCTCAATTATAGAAATATGTATATATGACCTCCCACACAACTTGATAACATAACTTGGAGCTTTTCATTTGACTCCACTTTCAATCACAACATTTGATCTTTTTGATCTTTTGAGGCAATCATCTCTCATTGTGAGAGAGATATATAACATTTCTCTTTGAAGAACAGGCCGTTAGCCTTTTTGAATGAACATTCACTTTTAATATAAGGTCGCTTACCCTTTTTCCTAGTCAAATACTAGAATGTGCGACAGGCTTTTGCAGCTCAATATCTCTTTTCATTTGGAGATTTACATTTGGTGAGCTCTTTTTAGCAAAAACATAAAATAAAGAGTGGGAAGTGATATAGACACAAGTCTATGCATGTCTCAAGATCAACATAACCATTCACTAATCATTCATGACAAGTTTGAAGATCTATTTACAACAATCACATAGATTTCAAGATTATTCCCACACAGAGATATAGGTGCATGAAAACAAGCAATGCTCGAAAATGCACAAAGCCATTAGCACAAAGGTACAAGGCAAAACAAGTTTTGAGACAAAACTCAACAAAGTCAATCAAGCTTTTTGATTTTCTACTTTTTATGGGATTTTTGGATTTTTGACACAAGACAAAAAAAATTTGATTGAACAAACATAAAAAGAAGCAACAGTATTCACAAATGGACAAACAAACAAACAAGAAACATGTTGGACAAAACACTAAACACGAAAAGGTGTGTGCCCCAACACAAACATATTATGAATAAGTGAAGCACACAACACACAAGAGAGTCAAGGAATTGTACCAACACCAATGGTCTTATGGAGTGATTCAAACCGTGGACCATCGAGAGGCTTGGTGAAGATATCCGCCTTTTGATTGTCGGTGTGTATGAACTCAAGACACACAACTTTTTCCTCACCAAATCCCGAATGAAATGGTAACGTATCTCTATGTGTTTGGATTTTGAATGCTGAATGTGATTCTTGGACAGATTGATGGCACTGGTGTTGTCACGTAAAACACACATCGTTTCTTGAGGAATTCCATAGTCATGAAGTAATTTCTTCATCCAAAGAAGCTGAGTGACAACTTCCAGCAGCGATGTATTCTGCCTGCGGCAGATAAAGACACTTTCTCGCTTCTTGCTCATCCACGAAACAAGATTGTTACCAAGATAAAAACAGCCGCCAAGTGCTTTTCCGATCGTCTACATCTGCCAGCCAAAGATCTCGAATATCCAACAAGACAAGCATTTGAGTCTTTTGAATACCACAGACCATAGTTTGCGAGTACCATTCACATATCGAATGATTCGCTTAGCAAAGAATCGGATGAGATTCCTTCGGATTAGCTTGGTACTTTGTTCGGTCTCATCGGCTGTAAGGTAGAGCAAACTTCCTATGATGCTCCTATACAATGTAGGACTTACTTCAACTCCCGACGAATCCACATTCAGTTTAGTGGAAGAGCTCATAGGAGTGAAGGCATGTTTTTTGGAATCTAGTCCAAACTTCTTGACAATATTTCTGGCATACTTCTCTTGAGATACAAATATACCCTCCTTCATTGTTTAACTTGAAGACCCAAGAAGAACGTGAGCTCCCCACCATGCTCATTTCAAACTCCTTCTTCATCTCCTCGAAAAATTCAGAGCACGATCTTCGATAGTTGCCCCAAACACTATGTCATCAACATAGACTTGTGCCACAAGGAGATAGTCTTCATCATTTTTGACAAACAGAGTTCGATCGGCGTAACCTCTCTTGAATCCTCTATCTAGAAGATAATGTGTAAGACGATCGTACCAGGCTCTAGGCGCTTGTTTTAAACCATAAAGTGCTTTCTTCAATCTTAATACATGATCTGGAAAATGAGGATCCTCAAATCCTTTCGGTTTGCTCAACAAAAACTTCTTCATTAAGATATCCGTTCGAAAAGCGCACTTAACATCCATTTGATAAAGTTTAAAATTCAATGTGCACGCAATGGACATGAGGATTCGAATGGATTCGAGTCTAGCTACCGGAGCAAATGATTCATCAAAATCCACTCCTTCTATTTGTGTGTATCCTTGAGCCACTAACCGAGACTTGTTTCGAATTATCTCTCCATTTTCATCAGTTTTGTTTTTAAAAATCCACTTTGTGCCTATAACATGAACGTTCTCGGGACGTGGAGCAAGTTCCCACACATCATTCCTCACAAACTGATTTAGCTCTTCATGCATTGACTCAACCCAATTCTCATCTTGAAGAGCCTCTTCAACCCTTTTTGGTTCAAATCTGTGCAAGGTAACAAGTGATATGTTACATGATTGGCTAGCGAATATTTCCTTTCCCGAGGCGAAGACCGTCATCAAGAGACCCTATGATATTGCTTTCCTGGATGATTCTTGATAACTCTCGAAGATGGCCTTTTGAAGTGGAAACTTCATCACTACGAGATATAGGAGGATGAACTTCGGAGGAGTAAGAGGACTTGAAGTTCTAGACATCAATCTCGTTTCCATTCTTGGGTTGATGGGAGTTGATTCTACTTCCGGTATAGTTTCTTCACCTTCTATATCCAAAGCTTCTACCTCAACATCGGGGCTCTTTGGTGCTCGGCCCTTCTTCACCATCAATCATTTCTACCTTAGATAAGGTATCATCAATCTTGACATTTATGGACTCCATCACAGTCTTTGTTCTCTTGTTAAACACTCTATATGCTCGACTTGTAGTAGAGTAGCCAAGAAAAATACCTTCATCACTTCTTGCATCGAACTTCCCAAGATTCTCTCGATCATTTAAGATATAGCATTTGCTTCCAAATACCCTAAATACTTCACTTTAGGCTTCTTCCCATTCCATATCTCATATGCGGTCTTACTCGTGTACCAATTCGAAAGAAAATCCTATTGCCAATGTGACACGAGGTGTTGATAGCTTCTCCCCAAAATTTTTAAGGTATTTCCTTGTTAAGCAACATGACTCTAGCCATCTCCTGAATCACACGATTTTTTCTTTCTACCCCTCCATTTTGTTGTGGAGTTTTGGGAGCTGAAAACTCTCTTTTAATTCCATTCTTCTCACAGAATGACTCGAATCTTGCATTCTCAAATTCCCTCCCATGATCACTTCTAATTTTTACTATCGGAATTCCTTTTTCATTTTGAAGTTTCTTGCACAGAATCTCCAACCTCTCATAAGCTTCTGATTTTTCTCTAAGGAATTCAACCCAAGTGTATCTTGAGTAGTCGTCCACAATGACCATGATATATCTCTTTCCCCCTAGGCTTTTGGTTCTGGTTGGCCCCATTAGATCAACATGAAGTAACTCTAAGCACCGAGAGGTAGCTATCACATTCACCTTGTGATGACTTGCCTTAGTTTGCTTCCCAATTTGACATGCACCACAAACGCTCTTTTTCACTTTTCCAAACTTAGGAAGTCCTTCGACTGCTTCAAGTTTGGAGACTTTTTGCTACTTGTTTGAAGTTGGCATGTCCAAATCGTGATGCCACAGCTCCAACATATCCACACGAGCACTTCTACACGATATGGGCGCCGTGGGAACTATTCCATAACAGCTTATCCGTAGTCCGACTTCCTTCCAAAACCTGAATCCCCTCTTCATTGATGATCAAACACCCCTTCTTAGAGAATTGTACCAGAAAATCATCATCACAAATTTGAGTGATGCTCAAAGAAATTCGCCTTGACCCTTTTATGTACAAAAGACATCTTTCAAAGAGAGGCAAACCGGGTATCTCAATGGTTCCTTTGCCCAGGACTTGGGCATGGCTTCCATCGCCGAAGGTCACATAATCACCAACCTTTTCTTTGAGTGTCTTAAATTGTCTTATCCCCCGTCATATGGCGAGAACACCCACTGTCAAGATACCACGGACACGCATTAAACACCTTTAATGAGGTATGCACAAATAGGTTCACATGTGACCGACATTCTTGACCTTTAAACACACACTCAACATTAGTTTTCATTTTCAGATTCTCAATCATCTCACACAACATTCTATTCTTTCTTTTATATTTCTTAATCAATGATTTAGATTCGGATAGGCTACTGTGTAAGACATTATTCTGACTTTCAAGATATTTCAAAGCATGTGAACAAAAACTCTAGCATGTTTCTTAGTTTTTAACAGACTCTAAAAGACCATCGATAAGACACCTTTCGACATATGCATAGAGTCATTTTCACAAACACTTGAGCTACAATTCAGCATGGTATATCCCAAAACAACAAACATAACACAGGGGTCTAGGATCACACTTAGGTAATAAAACCTCAACAAGTGTACCCGCTCTGATACCAATTGAAAGTTCAAAAACGTGTACAAAACACTTTTGAACGTTTAGACCCCAAAAATTAACTTAAACAACACAAGCAATATGTCAAACAACAAGTGTGCGGAAACTTAACATATGCTATAATGTGAAATAGAATAAAAAACTATCTAAGCCATAACATAATAAAATCACAAAGAGATAATATAAAGGCAGAGATAGAGGAAGGAAGATGCAAACACAAAGACAACACGCGATGTGTTATCGAAGAGGAAACCGAAGACCTCGGCGAAAAACCTCTCCGCCGCCCTCCAAGCGGTAATCAATCCACTAGAAAATACAGTTGGGATACAAGGACAAAGAATAGACCCTCCAAGCCTAATCTACCCAAAGTGCACCTAAGCCCTCCAAGCTTCTTGCTCCAACGAGGTTGCGCCAAACCTTTTTCTTTTCTAGCTTCCCAGTTTCCGCTACTAGACCGTAGCATCAACCAATGAAGATTGGCTCCTTCCTAATCGCTTCCCGAACTCCAAACGACTGTCTCACAGTGATGATGATGGTGAGAACCAGGTTTGGTAAAATACCTCTCAAGGATTTGACAATGGAGAGGAAGAGAGTTGAGGAATATGAAGAGACTCTAAGGTAGGGATTGTGTGTGAAACAATCTTGTTTTTCTCTAGGGTTTCTCTCTCAAAATTCTCTCTGAAGCTCTCTCAATCGTGGGTAAAAGGGGTATTTATATTGGAGTGGGAGAGGAATGTGAAACGTCGGGTTTTACAAAACAGGGGTGGCTCGCGGCTTGACCTCGCGGCTTGACTAAGTCGCGAGTTCCGGGGCATGAGATAACCGTATGGCTAGTTGTCCTGTTTTGTCTGTAGTGCTCCAGCTAGCATGACTGTTCATCTTCCAAAGATGCTTGGCACGTGTGCGGTTCTCAGCGGGTTGAAGCCGCGAGTCCACCCGTGAGTCCCAGCCGCGACTCTCTTTTTCTTGCACACTCTTGAGCAAACTTCACTCTATCTCACTCACTACCCTTACAATAAACCCACCTAAATACAGGGTTACTAAATGTTGAATTACAAGCAAATTTGGCAAGGAATAAAGCCAATTAGATGGTTGAATAAATTCAACCTTACATCTTTTTTTTGTTCAAAGACCACTTTTCTTGTTTCTCTAGACGTGTTGCCCTATTTTTTCAACCCAAAACACTTTTTCAGCCCAAATACTTTTTCAACCCAAGAACTTTTTCAGCCCAAAACGTTTTTTTTAGTTCAGCCCTTCTATTTTTCTTCTATTTCAGCGCCACTTCTTTTCTTTTCTTTTAGCCCTTCTTTTTTTTTTCTTAAGCACCTCATTCTCTTTTTCTTGCCAACTTCCAAGGCCAAAAATATTCTCTCTAGCTGCTTCACATCTCTTTTATTTGAGTAAATCTTTATTTTCTTCAAATCTGGAATAAAATTTAAATAACAAAAATCAAGTCTAAAATCAACAAAATAAATAAAATTAGACTAAAGTTTAAAGTTGAGAAGTGATAAATTACACTTAATTATGCAAGTCATCACATAACCAACTTGCCTGTTGCGGATCCAAAGCTCCACTAGTCAACAGCAAGTCTCCACCTCTAAGAACCGATGTCGACAAGTTGAGTGGTAGATTTCCTTCTCCAAAACCTGAGCCACCTAACCCAACCAACGAGATAAATTTTGACTAGATCCAACCATATCCACCAAAATCATGACCAAATACAACAAGATTTAGCTAGATCCATAGGATCCAACCAATTTTGATGACTCTCCACCACCACATCTCTTCACAGGATTCAACCAAACCAATTAGTGTCCCACTCAAGCCCGTTTTGACTTGATCCATTAATGTTGGTGGTTGGCAACGAGTCTCTCCACTTGTCACCTGATGTGAACAAGTCGGGTTCGAGTTGAATCCAAAACTAACCAATCCTGTTCCAACCTATAGAAACCCGTAAATGGAATGATTGAATAACTTTTCATAAGTTTTACCCTAGGACGGTTTGAATTGTTAGTTTCACTTTTGGAAAGGGGGGGATATCATAGACTTATGAAGTTATTGATTTTTTTTTTTTTAATCTAATTTAAAAGTCTAGAGGCTTCAAAAGATCAAAAGCGGGGACGGAGCCAAAACTTTGAGTTAAGGGGACGGTTTTACTGTTGGTTGTGTGCTGTGTGCAGTGATTTCAACCTTTGATTCTGCTACTTTTGTAGGTAAGAACAAAATTATTTTTGTTTAGAATTTTCTAAAAGGCAGGGTTATTTATTTTGGATAAAATTAGTTGATTGAGCTTAATTTTGTTTTAAGTTTTACTAGTAATTTTTGTTGTTATGCTTTTTTTTTTGGGGGGGCTTGTATATTTTGTTTTAGATATTAGATCTATAAATTTTTTTATGATCACTAAAATGAGGAAAATACTAGAGTTACAAGTTTTTTTTATATATTACCTATGTAATAAGTGGTTACTGGTAAATAAAAAAAATGATGTGAGTGGTGTGCCCATATGTGAACCAATAAGAATTTGCTAACAGAAAGGTTTGTAAAAATGTTATAAAAAAGTTTATGAATATAGCATTACTTTTAAAAGATCAATGATATTGTTAAAGGGAAATAAAATGTAATTTTATAAAATAAAATTGCTAAAATTAATACATATATATAATAATATAAAAAAAAAAAAAAAAAATTTAGTGGACCATTGCCCCTAGTCCAAGGTAGTTCCGCCCCTGATCAAAAGTTGCCATCTTTATTCTCTTTATAAACTTTACATCATGAAAAGTTTATTATAATTGGTACTATTAGCCAACTGATTTGATATGTCTCTTGCAAAATTAATCATTGTGCATAATAATGACCAAGTCATTAGATTCAATGGGCCAAATTCATTCTGTTATATTGATTTCCCGGCAATTCAGTGGGCCTAATGAGTTTTTTATTATTATAAAAGTTTTTTTTTTTTTTTTTTTTTTTTGATAAAAGGGCCTAATGAGTTGAATGTAATTTGCCAATCCACATTTTGCAACACGCTGATAAATTTGAGTCACTTTTATCTAATGGTGTCGAATAATAGTATATTCAAGAAATGAGCTTTTAAAATATATATATATATATATATATATATATATATATATATTTTATAAAAGGGTTATGAATTGAAAGAAAGTACTTGTCAATTGACATTTTGCAACACGCAGATAAATCTGAGCCACCTTTATCTAAAAGTATTAAAGAAATAATTGGAGAGAGAAAAGTTGAGAATCTTGTAGCTCAAGATTCAAATCTGCTTCCCTTGTCATAACAACTATTGAATTTAGAAAAAAAAATATGAAAAGGGTGAAAAACATGTAACGTGTAAGGTCAGCCAATATACATGACTTTATTAATAATCTAAAACTTAGATACATTTCTCAATTAAATTCAAACATCTAGTTATATACTAAACTTCAAAGTACTGTGTTTAAGTTGTGCATAGTGAAATATGATTTATACAAGAACTTGACTTGCATTTTTACTTTATTGTTTCTATTTTTGTGTTAAGTGTAATAAGCTTAGAAAGGAAAGTTTAGAGGCTGTTTGGATTTGTTGTTTCCATAACTCATAACTCAAAAATGTTGAGACCCATGGTCGAGAAGTCCGTTTGGATTTTATTTCCATCACTCAATTCTCTGATTTTTAAGTGATGAGTTACGGAAACTGAAAACACATGTGAGATGTTTTCAGTTTCCAAAACTCGATTTTCAATAGCATTTTCATAATTAAATCCACATACATGGGACTCACTGTTAGTGCAAAGTCACACCACGTGCACCTTTTTCTTCTTCTTTCTTTTTCTTTCTTTCTTTCTTCTTCATTGGCTCACTCCAATGGCCCTTTTTTTCTTCTTCTTCATTCTTTTTCATTCCTTTCTTCTTCACAGAAACACCAAATATACTTTATAAAAAAAAAAAAACGTGGGTACCAATTTCTCAAACCCAAAAAATCAAACCCATAAACACATGAGTTAGATCATACACACTAACACAAAAACACAAACCCACAAACATGTTCACCATGGGTCTGACTCCATAGCTACTGCTACTTCACGATTTCACAAACCAACAAACATCCTCCGTGGCTGCCACGCTCTCCCTCACCGTCGCTGCTTCACGATTTCATGAGCTCGACCTCCCTCGCCACAAATGTTCCGGAGAAAAAAGAAAAAGAGGAGAGAAAAGTCTTCTTTGGGTCAATGTGTGAGGCTCACAAATAGTTAACAAATATTGAGTGATGACAAGTCAATGATGGTGCCAAACAGACTTCGTGTAGGGAGTTGGGGTATTTTAAGTGATAAGTGATGAGTAACGAAAATTGAGTGAGGAGTGATGAGTGATAAAAAAAAAAAAAAAAAAAAAATCCAAACAGGGCCTTAAAGATTTGTCTTGATTCAGATGTATCAAGATATTATGTAAGATATAGATTTTCGGTCCTTTACCCTTTTCATCATCATTATCATTATTATTATTATTATTATTATTATTTGGTACCATTTTTTTTATTTAGTAGTCGGATATTGAAAATATGAAATTTTATAAATTTATTTTTGAGTTGAATAGTAAAAATTATATTTTTAAGGATTATGATTAATGTATACAATAACCATTCATTTTAGATAAATTTTTTATGAAAATTTGAAAAAATTGACAAAATTTTTTTTATCACTTTTTAATTTTTCTATCAAAAAGTGATATGTGCACTAAATATCGGACACAATCCTATTTGGTTGCCATAGATGTACTTCTATCGGGAGTCAATATTGTGAATCACTACGTAACGTGGTGTTGATACAAAAGTTCAATGTCTTATCCATTAGGAGTCGTGCATTTCACGCTTTTGTTGTCCATGCCATGGATTGGGTTCATTGAATTCTTCTTTAGCTTCTTTTGTTTACCAATTTAATGAATTTATAGCTTTTCTACGAGTTTGTTTGGATACCGCTTATTGTTGAAAATTGAAAATTGAGAACTGAAAATATTGTAACAAAATAATTTTTAAATGTGTGAATAGTGCCATGAAACCCAATTTTAAAGAAAAAAATTACTGAATATGGTACTTGTGGGTCCCGTGAACAGTATACAAAACGTTTCCGCTAGGAAACGCACTTCCCAAATGGAGGTTAAATATCACTTTTCTTTAAGTAAAATTATCTATTTTATATTTCTTGTAGTGTAATTTTTTCATTAAAGAAATATATTTTGATTTCAACCTAGAGTTGTGGAGCTCTCATTATCTCTCTCCTACTCTTTTTGTCCCTCTTTCTCTCTCTAATTAATTGAAATCTCTAGCCAAAAAACCGTTTCGACTTAACAAAAAGACAGAACTTGACCAAATGAAACTACTATAGATAAGCTTCTTCACTCTTATTATATAGTTAGTAGATAACATAACAAATAACCTAAGCCAAACCAAGCTTAAATCTCATTTTTCAAAAGAGATTCATTCAAGACGTGTTAAGATTAAGATTGGTTAACCTAGGTCAAACCATGTGCTTTTCTCTTTTGTGTAATTGAGTTAATGAAGTGGGTGAATAACTACACCCTTTACCATGTCCTAAGATATAAGATGCTTTTCTCTTCTGTGAATTAAGTTTAGTGAATAAGTAACTGCACCTTTGGCAATTAGCATAACCTAACAAGATAGCAGCAGCATAATTGACTTTACAAAACAAGCAAACAAGGCACAAGCCGTACCTACCATAAAAACCAATTTTCATAATGCAAACATCAAATTAAAACTATCATTATCCGTAATGTAATGATTTGTAATCTTGCCCCAAAAATCCAATAGAAGGTTCGCATAAAGTGAACACAAATATATATAAATATATATATATATATATATATATATATATATATATATATATATTAACACAAATATGAATAAGGATAACATTCGAACAAAAAGAAAAGAGATAACACTCTTTTTTTCTCTGTTTGTAATAATAATCAATCCCAAAATTCCATTCAAATCTATCTCATTGTCATTTTTTCTTATTTATTATTACTATTTTTTTTTTAGGCTGACCAATAAATTGTCCAGATTGAGTAATTCTTAAGTATTTTCAGAGTATGGAGAATAATGCTCCCTCCTCTCACATTTATGATGAAGTCTACTCATTAAATTCATGGTGAGGTCCACCATGAATGTAAGAAGAGAGAGCACAATTTCTCCATACTCCGATAATACTCAATACCTAAGAATTTTCTGTCTAGATTATCTTCTAGCAAATCTTATCAATTATTACAAAATCTTTCATTTTATTTAATTTTACTTTTTTGTTGTTGTTGTTGTTGTTGTTAAAATAGTTAGTGTGGGGCCCAATAATTTATGGGCCAGGCCCACTTGCTCATAGAGAGTCCATAGATCCAAACCGAAAAAGGTTATGGCCCAAAACTCAAAAATAGAAGACCAAAGATGGCCCAAAGGTGCAGTAGAGACAGTTTAGTCCTCGGCCGACCCAAAGCCCCCTTAAGAAGAGAGAAAAAAGAGGTAAAGAAAAATTGGGAAGAAGATCTAAAATATCTTGGGTAAGTTACCCTTATTACCCTCCCCGATAAGACTCGTACCTAACGAACCGGATTCTTAGGCTTTATCTACCATCCCCAAAGCATTCCGGATTAGACTGATGGGACAAATGTCGATCCCAAAAAAGTTGGCCCTACACGTGGACGAAGGACACAAGCGGCGGGATAGTATAAAAGAAAACGTAGGGTAACGAAGTAAGGGATCCTCATCTCACTTCCAGGGAAAAACTTCAGGAATGAGAATGCCCGGACAATATATAAGCACCACCATGGAAAACCCACCGTCGGGTAACCGGAGAAAAATATTAGTGCTCCTCGGACATGATCCGAGGAGTCCAATCCCTCAATTTGCAAAGTTGTAGGGCCTAGATATCCGATCAAGCCTTTTCTTGTCCGGGTTCACCTAAAGTCCGGCCTGGACTAACGCCCGTGACCCGTGCTAGCCTTTCAAGCCCACTCTCTACAAATATTATTGTGAGGGATCTTTCACGTGCGAGCCCAACATCGTTGTTGGGCCGTTAAAGATTCGTGTCCCTACAATTGGCGCCGTCTGTGGGAAGGCTTGCGCGTTGGCACCGGTGGCGCATGAGTCAACCCTCTAGCAAGCGGAGATTCGCGAGTTTTTCCCCATCTCCGGTTACCTGAAGTTGTCGCTCTGATATAAACTTGTACCAGGGCTTACATCCTGTAGCGCCAATGGCACGGGCATCTCTAGGGGCTCCCGACCCCAAGTCGCCTCTCCCCGTCATGGTCAAGGGGCTAACCCGAAAGAAAAACAAAAAAAAAGTTTTGGACAGAACCAAGGCCTTGCATGGTCCTCGGACTCAAGCCTATGGGGAAACCAAGTACACAAAAGCACAATCGGAGTTCCCTACTTCCCGATCATTGCTCGGATGGGTTATTTAGTGATTATCGGTCTTGGATGGTATTCACGCGTTTATCACAGAGTATTCAACTGTCGCCCCGGTTAGTTTCCTAAGTTTGATTTACTATGAATTATCGATATAATGCCTGGTAGTACTGGTAAATTAGAATTAGTTAGATTATGTTTCAAGATATCTTGCTCTAAATATTCTTGAAGCAACACACACACGGAGCACACTCATCCACAAAATAATGTTGCCCAAAAGATCAATACTCAAAACATGTAAATAAATTTCTATTTTTACTAAAACAAAGAAGTAGTACAACATGACAATGAAAAGTCGGAATTAGCTTATGTCATAGCTCACTACATAAGTGAGTAGGAAGATACAAGAAAAAATATATAAAATAAAGCCGAGGAGCAAGACAGACGATAGGTTGGCTACTAAAGTTAACCACATAGCCAAAAAGAAAGATACAGGAGAATAAGAGAAAGTCGATGAGGTGGGTCAGAAGAGAGGTTGACTACTGCTCCAAGACCTTATTCTTCCTCAATGCTTTTACATGCCCATGACTCAGGGCAAAGAAAAAGAAACCCAACTTGAACCCGACACCGTTGAAGGAGAGGTGCGGGAGTTGGAAGTTGAGGGGCTTTCTCTAAATATTCGCCGCCACAAGGCGGGGGCGCTGATGGCGGAGAATCTTTCTTCTCGACACACCAAAATTCTCGGCGTGAATGTAACCTCGCTTGGATTTTGACTGAAAGAAGGAGAAACACCTTCTCCCCTCGGTCGAAATGGAGTATTCCCTTGAACTCGTGCTTCCCGTGCCCATACCTCGCCATTTTAAGTCTCGGGAGGACACGACGATTCCGTGGCGGAGAAAGTTCTTTCTTCCCAATCCTCGCCCCGGACATGTTGTGCTCGGGGAGGACAAAGACTCGAGTATAAGAGCTGTGGCTTGGGAGGAAGTTGAAGGAATTATGTGTAGGTAAAGCAACTGTCTCTCCCATGTATTTAAAGGAATAAGGGGGTGGCATTTAATTCACGCAGCATCCCAAGGGGCGCTACAGACAAAATGGTCCCGTTCAACTTCCAACGTCAACTGCAACCACAAGATTAAAGGAGCCTCGTAAAGGCGCACCTCGAACACCGGGACGTCAGAGAGTACCGCGTGGTCAAAGGCTGCAGAGATACCTCTTAACTCGTGGGCTTAGTGCATTCGCGGCCCAGGCCCGCTCTGCATGAGGGCCCGGGGACTATGGCCCACGCCGAGGAACAGAGGTGACCGAGGACAACCACATGCTCGACATCTCGTGAAATACCCGAGGAAAGGGAAAATCCGAGCTCAAAAAGTTTTGGACAGAACCTAGGACTTGCATGGTCCTCGGACTCAAGCCTATGGGGAAACCAAGTCTGGAAAAAGTTTTGGACAGAACCTAGGACTTGCATGGTCCTCGGACTCAAGCCTATGGGGAAACCAAGTACTGGAAAAAGTTTTGGGCGTAACCTAGGACTTGCATGGTCCTCGGACTCAAGCCTATGGGGAAACCAAGTCTTGGAAAGAGCTTTGGATAGAACCAAAGCATTGCATGGTTCTCGGACTCAGACTCACTGGGACACCAACTACTCGGATGAGGAAAGTCCTCGCTCAAATACAGTAAAATTTTAAGGCCAGTGTGTTAAGATGGCCAAATGACCCCCTATTCAATAGCCTAAGGAAACTGTTCATTTGGAGGGTGACATGTCCTCGGATAGTTACTTCTTACACCGTATCGAGCACTTAGCCCCCTTCTCGACTAATTTTAAGGTGAGTCTCACTCCTCACCGGTCGGCATCGTTATGTCGAATAATTTTATTAAAGTTATGGTGACATCTTTTTATTAGCAAATATTTTAGCCTTAGTTATCACTAATTCAAATGCTATGTTATAGTGCCGAGCAGCGCTTGTAAACTTGTAAAAACATAAAGACAGAACATGCGAAATAGAGTAACAAACTTTTATTAATATGAAAAATTGTTACAACGTACAAGGAAGGGCTTAAACAAGCCTATACAAAAAATAAATTGCCAAATCAACAATAGCATCCGCAATACAGATAAGTAAATAGTCGGGTGTCTTTTAAACTCGCCTTCAAAGTCTCTCCAATCTCCGCCTCGTCTTCGCTCATATCAGGAGAAGAACCTTCTTTAGAAAAGATGAAGGAGAAGGAAGAAGAAATGGAACACATGGAAGCACTTGACAAGCTCTTGTCATCGAGGAGTGCAAAGGAAGAAGATGATGGAGGAGATGAATAAAGAAGATGGAGGACATGAGTAGGAAGGAGGAGAAGAAGAGGGAGAGGGTGAGAAGGAAGAAAGGGAGACAAAGGGCGGCGCCCGTGAACGAAGAGAGGAAGAAGCGGGGGCATTTAATCCCCGCCTCGATCCCCGACTCTTAGCACACTCGGTGCCATATTAGATATGCTCATGAGAGAGCGGATGGTGGTGATAATGGATGTTTCGACCCCAGTCACACCGAAAGTGAGATGTGACGAGTCCCTGCTTCGGATTTTGGCTAAAAGGAAGGGGAGACAAATCTTGAGTCTCCGCCACCCTTGCCCCGACCGAGCCATCTCAAGCTTTATTAGGACATGGTGTTTTTGGGAAAGGAATGGTTTGTTCATGGCTAACAACCGTCTTTGAACGTACTACTATATAGGGGGTACAACCGGAGGGAAGAAGTGAACTCTGGGAGGAGCCTGAGGGATTCTAATATGAGAGAATCACCTTTTGTCTTCTCTCTTTATATAGGGGACGAAGAAAAGGATACATAACACGTTCGGATCCCCAGGGAAATCTACAAATAAGAATGCGCTGTTTCGTTCTCCCACGCCATCGAAGAACTGCGTTAGATCCGGGAGGTCTCGTAAAGGGAAGATAATAAAGATATGCCTCGGATACCCAAACGAAATAAGGGTAACGTGCGCGAATTAAGGGGAAACATCTCATAGACTGGTACATTCCGTGGGGCGGTGAAGAGTCACCCGCGTCCTTCAAGGGCGGAAATAAATGAGCCATAATAAAGGCTCGACATTACCAAAACCCACCTTTCCAACCAAGATGTTGGACAAAGGGGTTTTGAGGGGCTATTGTGGGGCCCAATAATTTATGGGCCAGGCCCACTTGCTCATAGAGAGTCCATAGATCCAAACCGAAAAAGGTTATGACCCAAAACTCAAAAATAGAAGACCAAAGATGGCCCAAAGGTGCAGCCGAGGACAGTTTAGTCCTCGGCCAACCCAAAGCCCCCTTAAGAAGAGAGAAAAAAGAGGTAAAGAAAAATTGGGAAGAAGATCTAAAATATCTTGGGTAAGTTACCCTTATTACCCTCCCGAGATAAGACTCTATACCTAACAGAACCGGATTCTTAGGCTTTATCTACCATCCCCAAAGCAATTAGGGATTAGACCGACGGGACAAATGTCGATCCCCGAAAAAGTTGGCCCTACGTGGGACGAAGGACAAAGAAACACGGGATAGTATAAAAGAAAACGTAGGGTAACGAAGTAAGGGATCCTCATCTCACTTCACGGGAAAAACTTCAGGAATGAGAATGCCCGGATAATATATGCGCACCACCACGGAAAACCCACCGTCGGGTAACCGGAGAAAAATATTAGTGCTCCTCGGACATGATCCGAGGAGTCCAATCCCTCAATTTGCAAAGTTGTAGGGCCTAGATATCCGATCAAGCCTTTTCTTGTCCGGGTTCACCTAAAGTCCGGCCTGGACTAACGCCCTGTGACCCGGCGCTAGCCTTTCAAGCCCACTCTCTACAAATATTATTGTGAGGGATCTTTCACGTGCGAGCCCAACATCGTTGTTGGGCCGTTAAAGATTCGTGTCCCTACAGTTAGAAATTTATTAATAATATATTGCTAATTCTACCCATCAAAACTCCTCCCCCATAAAAAGCTTAATAAATGAAAAAAAAATATTGATATAAAATAATATGGTGAATTGGATTTTAAAACTCATACGTACTATTTTATAGATGGTTTTCTAGTCTAATCCTACAGTTTTAGAAATTTTGAATTAAATTATATTCTTTAAAAAAATATTTCAATTCAAATTACAAAACCATTATTTGTCAAAGATGTAAACTTTCATGATTTATATTGAAATCTAGTTCTTTTAAAGACGCAACAAAATCTCATAATATTTTTTACAATAAGTGAGGCGTTAGATAGACATTTTATTTTTTTCTTAGGAAAAGAATTATTTATTAAAGAAAAAGAAAAATAGAAGCTACAAAGAAGCATGCTAATTGCCTCAACCTTTTTATTATTTTTTTTTTATGAGACTTGTCTCAACCTTGAACCTTGATACCTAATAATTTTCCTGGACTCACGGAATATCAAAAAAAAAAAACTTACCATAATTTAAAACAAAGGTTTTCTTATTGAAATAACATTCACACGCAAGTGTTTTTATAGGAGTGTTTTTTTTTTTTTTTTTTTTTTTTTTTTTTTTTTTTTTTTTATCACCATCTAGACAATTTTTCTTTCTTAAAAAATATAGTATATTCATATTGAATACGACGTTATTAATTCTAAAAATATTGTATAATTAATTAATTAATTACTCATATTCTTACATAAAACACCTCCCCCACTCCCTCCCAAGGGCGCGTGCTTCCTCCTCACCACCACCCCCACCTCCCTCTAATCCTACGCACCCCCACCTCGCTAACCTACGCACCCCCCATTTCCCTCCTCCCCCATTTCCCCCTCCACCTCCACAAAACTCTTTCCCTTCAAACCAATACATACATACACACATAAACATTCCCTCCCTCCCAATCCCCATTTCCCTCCCCTCTCTAACATGCGCCACCTCCTCCTCCCCACCACCGCCGCCACCGCCACCACTATGCGCTCCTCCTCCTCCTCTTCCTCCTCCTCCCTCAAACCCCCAAAATCCCCAAACCCTAACAACAACAACAACCAACAACACTGCTCTTCTCATCCCCACACCCATTCTCTCCTCTGCAAACACTCTCCCTCCGCCACGCTCGACCTCCTGATCCTCATCCTAGTCCTCTTCTCCGGCTCCTTTCTCCTCTCCTCCTACTTCTCCTACCTCTTCAACTCCCTCTCTCTCCTCCTCTCCCACCACTCCCTCTCCTTCTCCCTCTCCTTCTCTCTCCCTCTCTCTCCTTTACTTCCTCTCCTTCCTCCTCTTCTTCGCCCTCTCCGCCACCCTCGCCGACTTCTGCTGCGGCGCCAGATCTCGCCGCTGTAGCAACCCGTCCTGCAAGGGACTCAAAAAGGCGCTGGAGTTTGATCTCCAGTTGCAGACTGAGGACTCTCTCAAATCCAAATCTTCCAAAGATTTCATCGATCGCTTGCCTTGGAAAGGCGGCACCGAGGCTAATCCCGACTACGAGTGCCTCCGATCCGAGCTCAGAAAGATGGCTCCCCCTAATGGCCGCGCCGTTTTGCTCTTCCGTGCTCGGTGTGGCTGTCCTGTCGCCAAGCTCGAGGGATGGGGACCGAAGCGTGGGCGGCGCCATAAGAAGTGAGTTTCTTTATTCGATTTTGATTCAATTTTAAAATTTGAATGAATTTGCAATTTGGATTCTTCGTTAATTAGGGTTTTTTTTTTTTTTTTTTTTTTTTGTGTGTGTGTTCAATTTGTGAATTGATCTAGAACTTAACTACATCCTTGTGTAACTTGTATTAAGCTTGATCTGTTGTTTTTCGCGTCGTTGAATCAGCAATTCCTATAGCCAATTGTGATTAAATTCAGTTTATCGAAGAGAATTCGAACTTTTTAAAGTTTAGTCAGTGTACTGTTTTGGAAAAAGGAGGAACATTTGGTGGCAAAATGCACTCCTATTGACAGGAAAACACGATTATTAAAGAAAATTTTTGTGTGTTCCATGAAATATTTCGCGTCATGAATATGGCATCTATTCAAAATAGAGTGCAATAAGGATTTGTTTGTATTTGGGAAATTGATAGAAATTTGAGTAGAAATGTTCAGTTAGACAAATGCTCAAGGTAATGAGCTAATAATTTCTGCCTATGGTCTAATTTTTACCAGGTTTGTGTGTATACTTGTTGTTTTTAACATTTAATTGAGTTGTTTGTGTGGTTTATTAGTATTGAATCTATAGATGAAAGTGTATTGCTTAAGTATTTTGTGGACAAAAGTTGAATTAAATTCTTATGATGTGAGAGGTTTCTTATACCCGATTTTTTGCTGTTAGGCCTTTGTTGTTACCCCTGGTGCCTACCTCCACTTCTGTAAAAAGAAAGAAAAGAGGATAAAAAGGTGAAGTTCATCATTGGTGATGGTGATCTCCCAAATTATGAGGATATGGGTCAGTAATTTGGCATTTTGGGTAATCGTAAAAATTATTGTAGCAATATTTGATGAACTTGGTGTGAGTTGAGTTTTATGAGTTATCCACTTTTCATGCTTATTCTACTGTGTGCATTCTCAAGTTCATGGATACCTTCGTTATGTGCAGCTCTTACCCTCATTAAATACAAAGGAACAATGTTCCTAATCTCCCCATTGCTTCTCTTATTAAAACATCCCTTTTAAAAATATAAAAATTCCAACACAGAAGAAGGCATTACCCGGGAAAACAAAAAACAAGCTGAAAATCAAGGACCACAATTCCTGAGCCACCTTACAATGGAGGAAAAGATAGGGGCCACACTCTCTCCATGAATTTTGCACATTAAACACCACACCATAATGATTAATCTCGCTTCCTAAGGTTATCTGTAGTAAAAAAAAGTCTTACCTAATCACACACTCCATGTGAAAAAAGCCACCCTTGATGGTACATGGCCTTCCAAAAGAAAAAAAATTCCCACCTCCTCTGAATGTCTTATAATAACTATTTACTTTGAAGCATTTAGTCTTTAAAGGGATCCATTTCAAATTATCTGCTTCTTTGCAACGTATCTTTGTAGCATGTGTCATCCAGTAGTTATATTCTAATACTTTGTATGACATGTGAATATGTGCTTAAGTCAAAGCAATGGTATTCCAAGGCATAAATACTTTGTAGATTGTTCTTTCAATAAATGGCACTTCTATGTCTAAGTGCCATCTCTTGGACATTGGTCTTGTGGCATTTTTTGTCGAAGTCAATATTTGCTTCAATTCCTGATGTGTCTTCTCTGTTGTGATACCTTTAGTCTTTTGGTCTTTTTTGAGCTCATATCACCACTACTTAGGAACTTACGTTATTTTTTTCTTTCTTGGTTCTCCCTTGATTTGCTTTGAAGCTTTAACTTTTTATCTTTTTTTGGTTTATAGGTTTATGGGAAAAACCTGCATGCATCTTGCAAATGTTTTTAAATCTCTAAGAGTGGTTGTTTATAGCTATTGGAATTAGTAGCTTCATCATTCCGATACTTCTACATTATTTTGTAGCTATGAAAAACACAGGTGGATTTTTTTTTTTTTTTTTTTAACTGGTAAGTTGCACACATGTTATATGGGTCTTGAACCTGTCACCCACCACCTTGCTTTTACACGGGGAGGAGCGAGGGGGTGCCATTTTTATGAACAGAATGCTATAAGATATACAGCTAGAGATACGTGAAATTATATAATTTGTGTATTCTCTAATGTTAAATTTACTTTCCATGACTTCCTCCTTACTAGCTTAAATTTACTGAAATTGCATGAAGGCCTTTGAAATTGTTTTAGTAACTAATTGTCATTGTTAGTTTATATCAAATTCACCTTTAAGCCTTATGAAAACTGTCTTTTTCTATGGTGCAATAGTAAATGCTTAATTTTCTTGGCCTGAATCTTTGCCAATTTTGAAGTTATTAGGGTTTCTCTTTATATTGAGACAGAACTTTCTCCATTTTACCAACACCCCACATTGTTCTTCCCCACAAAGAATAGGAGGAAAAAAAGGAAAGCAGCAAAATCTCAATTCCCTTCTAAGGTTGAGGTATCTAAGGGTCTATTTGGTTTTTTTTTTTTTTTCATCACTCATCACTCCTCACTCAATTTTCGTCACTTGTCACTTATCACTCATCACTTAAAATACCCCAACTTCCTACACCCCACCCGTTTGGCACCATCACTCAAATTTTTCAACTGTTTGTGGGCCCCATACTTGTAACTTGGTTAGAGCAAAGCTGTTAGCCTACCCACCACAAACCCATCGGAAACCCACAGCCAGTACAAACCCTTGAACAACCACCAAATCAACCCAACGCACCAAACCCCAAACCCATGGCCAAACCAAAACTTACAGACACCACCATAATTACACCCACTTCTAAAATCTCAAACCAAATACCAAACCCACACCAGTGACCACTACAATCATACCCACTTCTTAAATCTCAAACCAGATACCACCACAATCAAACCCACGGCCAACGCCCACCGGAAACCCACAACCACAACCCAAACCCATAGACGAGACCCACCCCCGCCGAAACAGACCCATAGAGGAGACCCACCACCGAAACGCTAGCCATTGATTCAACTCCAGCCACCGATTCAACTCCACCACCGAAATGCCACACATCAATACCCAACTCCACCATTGGAATGCCACCACAGATGAGAAGAGATAGATTAGAGAAAAACAATGAGAATAGAGAGAAGAGTAAGGAAACGGAGAAGAGAGAAATAGAGAGTAAAGGCAAAAAGACCCGTTGGAGTCGTGCGGGGATGGGACGGGTAATAGCCACCAAATATGGAGAGGATAGTGGAGGTTGGTGCACTAGAGTTGTGAGAGGGACTCATGGTTGTGGGTTATGGAAGAATATCGGGAAAGGTGCGGGCAATTTTTTTAGTCATGTGGTGTATGAAGCGGGAGAGGGCAATCGTATTCGGTTTTGGCACGACCCTTGGAGCGGTCCTACTCCTTTGAAAGAATTATACCCGGAATTGTTTGCATGTGTTGTGGTTAAGGAAGCTCTGATTTCTGACATGTTAATCTTTGCACCAGGACGGGGAGGTAGGAGTTGGAACTTCCGTTTCCGACGTAATTTTAATGAAGGGGAGTTGAGGAGGTTTTATTCTTTCTATGGGCATGTTTCTGCCAAGATTCCTAGTGGGGAGGGGGAGGACATTTTGAGTTGGCAATTGAATCGTAATGGTGTTTTTGATGTGCGATCCTTTTATATTGCTTTATTGAAAGCCCCTTCTGTTTCTTTCCCTTGGCAAAGCATTTGGTGTGTAAAGGTACCTAAGAGGATCTCTTTCTTTTTATGGACTGCTGCTAGGGGTGGGATTCTCACAATTGATAACCTGGTTAAGAAGACCTTGCCCCTTGTCAACTGGTGTTGTTTATGTAGGTGTGATGAGGAGACCGTGGATCACCTTTTGATCCATTGTAAGTTTGCATCTGCTTTGTGGAGTGAGGTCCTTAGTATGTTTGGGGTTCAGTGGGTGGTGCCGGACACTATTGTTTCTCTTCTTTTTGCTTGGAGGAATTGGTTGGGAACTTACTCTTCAAAGGTTTGGAATTTGGTACCAGCTTGCCTTATGTGGTTAGTATGGAAGGAACACAATGCCCGAACTTTTGAGGACGTTGAGAGTCCTATAGATAAGTTGAAGACCTTGCTTGCTAGGATTTTGTTTGAGTGGTCTCGTATTTGGGGGCTTACACATTATAGTGCCTTGTTTGATTTCCTTAACTCTATTAGTCTTTCCTTATGATTTGACTATATCTATTTCAAGGGTAGTGTGTTTACAATCGTAAACACATTGTTCTTTTTCATTAATAAAACTCTTATTATCTATAAAAAAAAAAAGGGATGGGACGGGACACTAGCAGTGGGACCCGTTTGTGCTGAAGAATTACAAAATTGCCATTGAAAACTGAGTTTTGGAAACTGAAAACGCCTAAAATGTGTTTTCAGTTTCCATAACTCATCACTAAAAAATCAAAGAATTGAGTGATGGAAACAAAAACCAAACAGACTTCTCAGCCGTGGGTTCCACCATTTTTGAGTTATGGGTGATGGAAATAGAGTTATTAGCGATGGAAACAACAAATCCAAACAGCCCCTAAACTTCCCAATTTAATTAAAACTCCATACCTTTAGTGTTTGGCGGCCTTGTTGTGCTGCTGTACCTTTGGACTCATTTTGTTATTACAGACCCAATACACAATTGTGCTTGCTATTCTTCTTTGATACAATGTTTATAACATTAATATCTTGTCTAAGTAATGGACAACGCAACTCTCAATAGCTTGTAATTTTATTGTTATGTCAGATACGTATATAAAACTGTCCAGCATGCTTTATTTCTTTTATGCAATATGATTTTACAGCATATACTTATGCACTTGATACTTATAAAAAAAAAAGGTATATGCTGATAGGGAGTCAAATCTTGTCCTTCGCATTACTTGGATTTCAATTAAAGGGGGCAATGGAGAATGCTTTAATGTAATGTTCAAATTTGCTGTTCAACTTGATCAAATTATAGATGGAGCTGGTTCTTGTCAAAAACTTTAGATTGTTGGGAATTTGCGACCATAATGTATCCCAGTGCTTAGCCACTATGTTAATAGTGTGCACATGCCTCATAGGTGTTGGATATGCAGATTGTAGAGAATTTGCTGTCCTTGGTGGTAATTTCATATCCTAGCACTCTGATCATGTGATCAAAAGTGCGTGTAAGGTTGCGTTTGGATTGGAATGAAAACTTCTGCGTCTGCGTTTACGTTTTTTTTTTTTTTTTTTTTTTTTTCACGCGTTTTGGAGCGTTTTGGGTGTTGTGGCTACTGTTCATGCACTGTTCAATGAACAGTAGCCGCAAACTTTGACTTTTCAAATTTTTTTGGACCAATCACAGCACATCGTGTACTGTTCACGGACCGACAAATTTCACTTTTCGCAACTTTTTCATTAAAAATGGGTCCTACGATACTATTCACACATTTAAAAATTATTTCGCTACAGTGTTTTTCAGTTTTCAGTTTCAGTTTTCAGTTTTTAGCTGTATCCAAACGGACCCTAAATGCCTTTAGGTTTTGATTTTGTTGTCGAAAGAGTAGGCTATGCTCATCTTTATGGCTCAGCCACATTATAAAGGCAATGTGATATATAGGCAGAAGGAAAAGCTAATAACTTATGAGCAGTTTTGCTCCAAATTTTTTATTGTCTCCACATTGAGGATGGATGTAGTTTCTAAAAGCCTCAATTATGGCCCTCACACATGGTTTAATCTTATTTTTTATCCTGAAAAGAACCTGCGATTACCCTGTTGACTGGATTAAGTGGTTTGATTGTGTCTGTTTAGCTTTGCTCTTGGTTCTAACCCATGTTTTTTACTTTTTAAATTAAATTGTCTGTTTTCTCAAGAAAAAAGAAAAAGAAAAAGAAAAAAAGTCTGGCCAGTTTTCAGTTAACTGAAAGAAACTAATGCTCTTCCGCACCCCCTTCCTCATTTCTAGGGTTGTGCATTCAATATGCCATTTGATGGTTTAGGTTGGTCAGTCTGGGTTGGCAGTTGGCAAAATTTTCAATCTGATTATAACCCAATCCAACCTACGCTAATAATAGTTCAGAAAAACAGGTGTTTTAAATTTTTTAGTATTTATTTCGGATTTTGATTTTCAGTTTATATTAGGAGTGGCAAAATAAGCCCAAACCCATTTGCTTACCCAAACCCACCCACTCTAATTGAACTCAAACCCACCCAATTATTATTTGGGTTAAATTGGCATCAACCCAATTAAACCCAATAATTATTGGGTTTTAACTAAGAACCCATTGAACCTCATTTAACCCAAAAACAATTAACCCAAATTCAATCAGCCCTTCCCATCCAAAATAAAAATAAAAATAAAAAACCCAGCCCTACTTCTCTTTCAGCCTCTCTAATAGTTTCACTAGGTTTTCAAATTTTAAAATTTTCCTTCATCTTCTCAGCCTCCAGTCATGTATTCAGATTCCTAAACCCACCTAAGCAAACCAACCCAGAGAAACCCCAAACTCTTGCTGCACTCTCTCAACAATGGCGGAGTCGGTGATCGACAAGAGTCGCCATGGCTCGGCTATGCAGGCACAGGACACAGTGGTTGGCGGTGGTGGCGGCGCTCACGATCATTACGACGCGTCGCAAAACGCTTTGGCGCTTGCACTTCCGGACTAGGGTTAGGGCACGCTCTAGGTTCTTAGACACCTCGACGGTCACTTGCCGAATCGGACGGTCGTAAAGAAACCGTGCCATGGAAGCGAACCGGGTCATGGTTTAGAGCATCCGGGAGACCCAGTCCACTTGTTTGCCCACTTCAGAACACTCAAGTTTGAACCAATTGGCTTTGTCCACCGCGGCCCGAACTTGCTCCGAGAGCTGAATCGGGTAAACGAGTTCTTCTTCTATCAACTTCTCTTCCAACTCTGTGGCCATTTTTTCGAGAGTGCCGTTTCACCGACTCGGCCATTTTGCTTTGTGTACGCAGAGTGAGAGAAAGCAGTTTCAGTTAAATATATATAAAGTTGTCCTGGTTGTGAATGTGTGTGTTTTTTTTTTTTTTTTCCTATTTCTTGGGGAGTGTTTGGTTGCTGAGAAAATTAGAGTTTTGTTTTTCCTGCATTTTCTTAGCAATTAAACGCGGAAGGAAGATATGGGATTGCAAAAAATGAGCAGAGGGGGTTAAATTTGTTGGATTTTGGATTATTTTATCTAGTGGATGGTGGCAAAATATATATATATATATATATATATTTTTTTTTTTTTTTTTGAGATTTGATGAAATTTTCCAACCTCACTTTTTGAACCAGAGAAGGATAAGAGGTGGAGCCATGAGATTTGAGTTTTTCACTTTATGGACATTTTGGTAATTTTGATAATTGGGTAATTGGGTGGGTTGGGGTTTACCCATAATAATTGGGTTGGGTTGGGTTGGGTAGAAAGTAATCCAAATCCAATGTGATCCAAACCATGAACACCCGATCTTCATTATGTAAGATCTTTGCCATGTTTTTTAAGATTAAAATTAAAATTGCTTTTGGATAGTATTCAGTTGATTAATAAAAATGGATGATGCCCTTTGCCATTCCCTTCCTCACTTTGTAAGTTCAATTTTAATATAGAACTCTGACTGCTAAATATTTGTGCCATATTGCTGGGATTTGCTTTCATTTTGGTTGTTAATTAGTAGTTCTCTACACCAGTGGTCTTTGGTACAAGGTCTGGAGGTCATGGGTTTGCTTGAGTCACAGTTGCCTATCAAGAGGAATCAATTAGTTCCCTGGAAAATTACTCATTTGTTAGTGATGTTTTCTGTTCAGGACAACTTTTGCTTTTTAATATTATGAGTCATTTTTTGCTTACAACAAAGCTGAGATGGAATTCAAACTTGACTTCTTTTTGTAGAAGAGTCGGAAAATAGTATTAAGTTGCAGGACTCTTGGATTATATTATGTTAGTCAAATTAAACCCTGAAGATGGACTGGATTAGACAACTGGGCAGGCTATAATGATTTTTGAATATTCTGTTGGCATAAAACTTGGTTCCCCTTGATTGTTCCCTTCCCTGTACCATAATTTATTGACCATTTTGTGATATATGTTACAATTATATGCTACTATGACTTGTGGGACAAATTATATGCTACTATGACTTGTGGGACAAATATTTTAATTAGTACCTTGAATATGAAATTTTTCATCTTGTTATATGATATAATGTATTGTTTTTTTGTTGGTCTTGCAGAGCTCTGGCCAATGTGGCAGTTAATGGGGGAGGAGATCATCGCTGATTGTTTCTGATGCATCATCAGGGCCTACTTATATATTTACCTTTCTCCTCCTGTCACCTCTCAGACTTTATATGATCTTTCTCAAAGATTAATCTCATTATTAAAACAATTTTTTCAATCCTATAATCTGATAGTACTTCTATATGTCTGAACTGAAACAACCTTCCCTGTATCTGCATTACCTTGGATATTACACTCATTTAAGGAAGGATACACAAAATCATATGCCAATAAACATATGACATGCTAAATGGATATTTATCTCAGCTTTAAATAAATTACTGTAGTTGTTCCGTACTTAGTTGTTAAATCAATACGGCTTTAAGTTTCAAACAATTGGCTGCCTTTTGTATATGAATGTTCAATAACAGATTGGGCTGATTGCGAAGATGATTTTGCATTCCTGGTCTGTAAAAATGTTAAAGAGCAATCAACAATTTCAGGAATGCAAGCTTAAATATGTGTACATTGTGTAATTGAATGAGTCTAGAAGAGGGTGAATTCATCAAAGTAAACAAGATTTTGATTTCTGGGAAAGTTGAGGCCTTAACCTAAAGGAACTAAAGAGCTGGGAGAAAAGAGAGGGAGAGAGATATCATTGTTCCAACCTGAGAAGCATTCAGCATCCTCAGCAAAATCGTAGTGTAGACCTCCGAAATGTCACAGAAAATAAAAAAGTTCAAATCCGCCAGAGGAGAGTTACAAATATGGAGATGGAGATGATTCATGCCATAATTCAAGAAATAATTGCATCAACCAAAAAAAGAAAAAAAAATGTCTATGCGTTGTTATATGACGAATTTACCTTCTTCTCTCATAAGTTTTTGGCTAGATTGGATTGGATTGGAATGAGGAGTGAGGACGCAGATCCTAACCTTATTCTTTATTCCTCTCCTACATAAATCCTCTCTTTTGTTTGTTCTAGAAGAATATAGATTTCGTCCCAAGCTTTTTATTTAAAATCTAGAGACTTCTCCGTTCAAACAAAATGGAAATTCAAAACATAATTAGTAAATATTGTGATGCATGACGCTAGGGGATGGCAACAATTTTGCCTTGCGCATCCCATCCTTATATGTTCTATATCGTGCAAATTTTTTATGTCTAAAGAGGGGATAGGATGGAGATAAGTTTTGCTTACCTTACCCTATCTCCTAAACGTACGGGTCTATTTCTCTCTCTAATTTATTGTTGCCTATTCTTTTTCTCTTTTATCTTTATCTCATAAGTGACAAAGTCACCTAATTAGAGATTGCAAAATGCCTTCGTCTCTTATCCTGCTCCTATCATGAAGAAGGGATGGAATAGGGACAAGACATCCATGATCTGGCTCCCTTGATCCATTGCTATTCCTACTCATGATTTTATATTTTCTTGCATATAAAAAATTTAATTTGTAAATTAAAAAAAGTGATTGCCAATTGCCAAGACTCACATTGATGCAATTTGAAGTTTGAATTGCAAGTTAGTACACACTTGAGTATTTACATATTGGATTACTCCATAAATTTTTACTATTTTGTTATAAAATACAAAACAATGTAGCTATGTGATAGGCGGAAGCAGAGTCGTTACCACATAATTTTATTTTTGCTTGATAAGTGCGGGGGATAGAACCCCAAAGCAATAGGTTACAAAGGAACCTAGGTACCACTTGGTTACGAGGCCATTGGCCGTTACCACATCATTTAGTGTAGTGTGTTTGAGCTACCTTATTTTGAAGTTTATTTGATCAAACACAATTTCCTAGTGTATTATTATTATTATCAAAACGACTCTTACCTTTACCCAAATTATTTTTTAAGCAAAATTAGTAGCATTTTCGTTCCATGTTGACACTCACAGTGAGGTTCCACAGGAATTATTCAAAATAATTAAAAATCTTAAACTTAAAAAACACAAATGAAAGTATAAAAGGGATAATCAAATCTTTCCCTCCAAAATTTGTATTCCTTTTTGAAAACTCATTTTGCTTGCAAGCTGCAACTGGTCTCATGATCTCGTCTCATGATCATTTCTCTGAGACCCAAATCATTCCCTTTTCCATTTCCAATCGCAATTCTCAAATGGGTCTTCACCATTTCCTCCAAACCTCCTCCTCAGCTTTCCCAACAATCAGACCCACATCACCATCTTCGTCTCTTCTTCAATACCACAACCAAAGCCACTCACTACAGCTCGAATTACGAGCTCTCCTTAGTTTCTGCACTCAAATCTTGCTCATCCCTTTTGGCCATCTCTCAAGGCCAACAAATCCATTGCTTGGCCTTGAAATCTGGGCTTCATTCCAACACTTTTATCTTAAACAGTTTGATTAATATGTATGCGAAATGTGGGTTTATCAGTAATGCCCAGTTGCTGTTTGATTCTTGTCCTAAGTTGGATCCTGTGTCTTGTAATATTATGGTTGCTGGGTATGTAAGAATCAGGCAATTGGATAATGCTCGCCAATTGTTTGATATAATGCCCGGTAAAGGTTTTGTCTCGTACACGACTATGATAATGGGTTTGGCCCAAAATGATTGTTGGTATGAGGCAGTTGAGGTTTTTAAGGATATGAGGTTTGCTGGAGTGATCCCGAATGAGGTTACACTGGCAAGTGTCATGTCGGCTTGTGCGCGTTTAGGTGGGATTTGGAATTGCTGGATGCTTCACGGGTTGGTGATTAAGCTGCAACTTGAGGGATTGGTTCTTATTTCAACGAATTTGTTGCACATGTATTGTCTTTGTTTGAGAGTATTGGAGGCGAGAAGGTTGTTTGAGGAGATGCCTGAGAGGAATATAGTCTCGTGGAATGTAATGTTAAATGGGTATTCAAAAGCAGGGCTTGTTGATATGGCTAGAGAGTTGTTTGAGAGGATTCCTTCAAAAGATGTGGTGTCGTGGGGTACAATGATCAATTGCTACGTGCAAGTAGAATGGTTAGCTGAAGCTTTTACAGTGTATCGTGCAATGTTATGTACTGGAGTGGGACCCAATGATATTATGATTGTTGATTTGTTTTCAGCATGTAGCCAATCAATGGCATTGGATGAGGGTCAGCAGTTTCATGGTATAACTGTAAAGACAGGTTTTGACTGTTATGATTTTATACAGGCAACAATCATTCATTTTTATGCCGCTTGTGGCAGAATGACACTAGCTCGTTTGCAATTTGAAGTGGGAATCAAGGGTCATATTGCATCTTGGAATGCCCTCATTGCAGGATTTGTAAGAAATGAGATGATTGATGAGGCAAGGCAGATATTCAATGAGATGTCAGAAAGAGATGTTTTATCTTGGAGTGCCATGATTTCTGGTTATACACAGAGTGAGCAACCTAATATGGCTCTAGAACTCTTCCATGGGATGATAGCTTGTGGCATCCAACCGAATGAAATTACTATGGTGAGTGTTTTCTCTGCAATCGCGACATTAGGGACATTGAAAGAAGGAAAATGGGCCCATGAATATGTGTGTAATAACTCCATCCCTCTTAATGACAATTTAAGTGCAGCTATCATTGACATGTATGCCAAATGTGGGAACATCAATACTGCCTTGAGAGTGTTCTATCAAATCCGAGAAAATGCCTCTACTGTCTCCCCATGGAACGCAATTATATGCGGGTTGGCAATGCATGGACATGCCAATTTGTCTCTTGAAATATTTTCCGACTTGCAAAGCCGTCATATCAAGCTTAATTCAATCACATTCATTGGAGTCCTAAGTGCATGTTGCCATGCTGGATTGGTGGAGCTAGGGAAGAGATATTTAAAGATAATGAAGAATGTGTATAACATAGAACCAAACATCAAGCATTATGGTTGTATGATTGATCTCCTGGGCAGAGCTGGGCAGTTAGAAGAAGCTGAAGATTTAATAAGAGGCATGCCTATGAAGGCAGATATTGTGATATGGGGCACATTATTGGCAGCTTGTAGAACTCATGGGAATGTGGACATAGGAGAGAGGGCTGCAGAGAGTTTGGCAAGGTTGGAACCATCTCACGGGCCTGGTAGAGTTCTTCTATCCAACATATATGCAGATGCTGGTAGGTGGGAGGATGCATTTTCGGTAAGGAGAGCAATGCAAATTCAGAGAATGAAGAAATCACCAGGGTGCAGTGGTGTTGTATGACAACATGATGGGGTTTGAATACAGTTTGGTCAAATTGAAAATGACACGGAGTAAAGTGGCAGTTACAAACATGGTGGCATGAGGAGTATCCGAATAAGCCTATAGCCCAATCCAATCAATTTCTTAAGCCCAACCATATTGATTTTCAAGCCCAGCAAATAAAGCCATTATTTGCCCAACAATTCAGAAGATATTTGAAGTCATTTTCTCCAGGAAGTCAAAGAGTATTTAATATTTGTTTCCTAACATTCAGCCATTAGGTTTTGTTCCTCTTGACACTAGAGTGTCCCAAGTTCCACCTGAAGTGTCCCAAGATCCAACAAGGCCAATCTGATGACAATCCGGCCCAAAAAGCTTTTCTTGAAGATCAGAATAATAGCCCATTATTTTAAAACTTTTATTATTATTAATTAAGTCAATTTGTCTTTATTTAGTGTCTCCTAGGATGAATTAGACTTTATGTTTTATTTCTCCTAGGCCAACAAGTAATTTATTGTGTTTTTAAGTTCCTAAGAGTCATATCCGACTTTGGTCAGATTAAGTGAATGTATTTATTATTATTTCATTTTCCTATGCTTGGGAGCTATTCCAAGCTCAATTTAAGCCTTTGGCTAAATCAAATAAAAAAAAAAGAGTGTATTTTCAAAATTAAAAAACCTTGTGTTTTTCAAAAGATGGATTTCTTCTAAATTATCTCTTATCCCTTGGGTGAATTCCTTTAGGTGGCGAGTATCGCTTTCTATATCTCTTGGGTGGTGCTAATCTGTATCCTATAGAATTGTAAGCCAAAATAGTTCTATATCCTTAGTTAAATTCCTTTGGGTGGTGTTATTTGTATCCCTTTGGGTTTACTTTGGTAGTGAGCTTATCTATCCTTAAATTATTGAGTGTTTTCTTATTCCATCAAAACTAGAAAATATAAAACATATTCATCCAACCTATTTCCATTTATTATATCAGCTAAGTTTGGGTTGCCCCTTATGAATCCAGAATTAGAAAATAAAGACTGTTGTGCAAATAAACTGAAAAAGAGTTTCCAAGTATGTTTGAAAATTTTATAACTTGTTAAAAATGTTAAGAAATCCATTTTGAGATTTGTGCTAAATTCCCCAAAAGACAAAGAAAGAGATTTGTATTAAATTCCTTTATTTTTGGCGTGCACAATTGTTATCTGCTTTCCCTCTTCAATCTTTAATTGGTGTAGATTGAAAAGTTCAAGTTCAATAATGAAATTTTGTTCTGTTGACATTCCCAAATAGGAACTGAATGCTTAACTAGAAAACCGCATAAATGTGTTTCTTTAGTTGGGTAATTATTAAGTACTCCTGAAATATCATAAATGCATATTCCTCCTTCTCACATAACTGTGAGTCTCATTAATTAAATTTATGGTGAGATTTACAATTTATGTGAAAGGAGGAGTATGCATTTATAGTACACTCATAAGGGAAATTATTGTGTACTCCCTCCTCTTACATAAATGGTGGATTCTAATAATTAAATTCATGATAGAACCCACCATCATGTGAGAGCAGAGAGTACGCATTTATGATACTTCGGGAGTACCTAATAATTTTCCCTCTGAGAATATTCAATAATTTTCCTCTTTAGTCAGCCTGCAAAACACAAGTGAATTCAATGCCATCACATATATTAACTAATCCATTTGCATACAATTTTATAAACCTTCACTGTGCCTTTGTTTTCTTCAAATTTGTTGCTCAAAATACACAAACAAACATGCAGGGTTTTTTCAACAAATCATAGCTAACATGTAACAGTATCTGGTACAGCTAACTAGATGATATTGATGACCCACATGAACCGTAGGTACACTAGAATTTTGCTTCAATATACAATAAATTTTCTATGTTGCCCCATATCAAATGTGCGACAGTATTATTACTGTACCACATCTTCAACAAGAAAATAAAGGGAAAAAAAAAAAAAAAAAAGCCAAAGTCCGGTCACCGAAAGAAATCTTTACAATTGAAAGAAACCAAATGACTAGATGCCTGTAACTTAAATACGAAGAGAAGAGAATTTAAAAGATCAAGGAAAACTTTAAAAGATAAAGAGCCAAACAGACACTATCCAGACAATCTGATTTTATATCTACTAGTCACAAACTTACGCTATATGGCCTTCTTGGACTCTCACGCGTGCTTGAAATCAATGCGCAAGCCAAAAAAACACTAGTAGAAATCATGAGCCTCAGAGTTGGAATCGCATGAAATTTGGCAAGTTGAAGTGAAACGGCCTTCTAAGCAATAGTTGCCACTTTGCCACGAGGTACCCTTGAAAATGGTGAATTCCTTTATTTAGGCCCCCGAAAACTGCAATTTTGCTTTTTATAATAATTTTTATTTCCTTAATAAGTTTTTGCTCAAAAGTCAAAATAAGGTCCCGCTTGTTTTGGAATGACCCTTAAGTTCAGTAGCTTATGATTCTGCATTTAACTCAATTTTGCCATTTTTGGTAAATTTTGGTATTTTGTCACCTAATCATGTAATTAGGGTTTTATACGTTTTTCTCGGTATTTATATGTTTTGTAGCTGTCAAAGGCAAATTAGACTATTATCAATAAACACAGATTTTTTGTCAAATTATTTCTCTAGTGGATTCCAGTTTTCTTCTCCTTGTGGATTCAGGGAAACCCCTTGTAGATTCGAGGTTTACCGCCATAAGCTAATAGTTTAGTTTTTGTTCCATCAAGAGAATATCGTGTGTACTTTTTTTAGGCTTCCGCAATATCAATATATATATATATATATATATATATAAGTGTAATTTTTTTTTTTTTTTTTTGGAAACAAACACACAAGAGAGAGGAAAAGAAATTCTAACATAAAAGCACATTTAAACTACATAATTATTACATTGGTTTATATAAATGGAGAAGATGTTATTAAAAATACTTTTTTTTTTTAAATATACTATAATTGGTTGATTAATTTAAATATATTCAAGAATATAAATATATATATATATATATATATATATTTATATATTTATTAAATGTACACCTTTATTCAATAGAACACTTGTAACATGTTACATCTAGTTTAAATTATATAAGTTTAGAGTCCTAACATTTTTTTTTCTTTCCAATTATAAGTATAGGCTATATTATTGAAACTTGAATTTTAAGTTAATCTTTAGTATATTTATCATTTTATTGCTTTTTTAGGGCTTATATATCTAATTTCTAATGCCTATTTTGTTTGTATTTTTTAATGAAAAACTAAAGAGTTTGGCCCAAATAGAATAAAATTTCATATTTTTTAACCCTGATTTTTTTTTATATAGAAAAAAAAATTTGAGCCTAAAATTGAAAAATGAAACTTACAAAAAAGAATCAATTTAAGACTCAATTAGTCCAAAATGGACTAAAGTGGACTGAAATAATCAAATGGACTGAATGGACTGAAGTAGACCGAATTGGATCAAAGTGGACTGAATGGATTGAAGTGGATTGAATGGACTGAAGTGGATTAAAATGGATTGACGGTCTAACACGATACATGGAAATATATAATTATTTTTTAATTTTGATATGTATAATGTATAATTTGTTCTCTAAAATTTGTTAAAGATAATTTGTTCTCCCTAAAAATTAATTAATTTGTAAAATTATTTTCCATCTTTCTATCTCTACCAATATATCATTCTATTATTTTGAGTGTGTTTGATTGATATTATTTATTTTTTAGGTGGTCCGTATTTTTCAAAATTATGTTATACTGTGCTATTTTTTCCTCTTTTTTTTTTCTTCGCACAACTAAACTTTTTAAGTTTCAATTAATTATTCAAATTTCTCCGTTCTCTTAAAGGAGATTGTCATGATAATCAAAACCCATAACAAAAATCACACTTGATATTATTCAAATAATTAATAGGCACATCCAAATGCATAGCCAAGATTGTGTTTTGATATAATTTCAAAATCTCACTTCCAAAATAACTAAGTATTAACTTAAACAAAAATCAAAGTATGGCTATAAGAGGGAGAGAGACTACTTGTGATGGGGAACTCAAAAACAATACACCAAAACATATTAACCCAAAATACGATTATAAAAAACATAATGATTTATAAACTTAAAGTAAAGTTACAAAAAAGAATAAAAAAATCGAGAGACAAAGATAGAGACAGAGAACACTTTTTCAAGAAAAAATGTAAGAGAGAATAACAAATTTATAGAAAATAAGATGAGAAGAAACAGAGCAAAAATAAATATATAGTAATGTAGTAGGGCAAACTCTGGGCATTATTATAACGGGATAAATATTGGGCTAGGGGTGTCCACGGGTCGGTCCAGGTCGGGTTTGTGCCCAACCCGAAACCGATCCGCTCACATCGGGTGGGAGGTTGAACGACCGCCACCGATCGCGAACAACCTCAGGTCGAGTCGGATCGGTCTTCGGTGGACAACAATCGGTCGGTCGAAGTCGGAGTGAGTTTCAACCTCCGGATCTTCGCCGAATCTTTGCCAGATCTATTGATTTTTTTTCGAATCTGTGTGACAACCACTGGATCAAACCAAAAACACTACCTCAAGCCCAGATTTGAGCAAAATCTTCCATCTAATCGCCGGATCTTCGCCGAATCTTCGCTGGATCTTCGTCGGATTTGTTGATTTTTCTTTGGATCTATGTAACAACCATGGGATCGAAGCAAAAACCACCACCTCAAGCCCAGATTTGAGCAAAAACTTCCATCTCATCGCCGGATCTAACCAAAAACTACCAAATCTTCACCAGATCTAAGTGGATCTAGGTAGATCCGACCTTCTTTCATGGGTTTCGTCAATCGGATCGGGTTCATCGGGTTTTGGAGAAGAAAATCCACCATCCGACCTGCCTAAGTCGGTTTTTGGTGGCAAAGACCCACTTGTTGATCATCACCGTGTCGGGTCGGCCCGAGCAGTTTGGGTGGGTGGGTCGGTTTTCGGTTTCCAGTGGATAGCCCTATATTGGGCCTAATTTAAGTATCGTCCCAAACAATGGAGATAAATCCAGCATTGACGAGCCCATTTTACATATACATTAGCCTTTTTCTCATGAAATCCCTTTACATATACGTTAGCCTTTTCACCAAGAAGATATTCCTCATACACCACATAATTTTCTCATACAAATAAAATTAAAGACTTTCATTAGTAGAGAAGGTTTATTACAACATAAATTTATTACGTGTAAAGTAGATTACCTTTTTAAAATACTTTTAGATAATATATATAAATATATATATATATATATTTATATTGGAAACTACAAGGCATTTTCTATAATGAATTCCGCAACTGCACCCATATTACCAGCCCCACTAATAACAAGCAACGCAAGAGCAAGCTTTTCATTGTTCCATTGCTTCAAACCTCTACTTATACTCTTCAACGCATTTACATCTGTGTTTAGCACCCAAGTTGGTGCGCAATCCGTCATCAAGCTCAAAAACTCTGAAACATACACATGCCAAGTTGCCCGATGACATCCAAGTGATATCTTCCCATCAAGTGCATTCGCTAAGAATTTCATATGGCCTTTGAGGATATCATGGCGCCAGTTTGATGCATGTGATGCTGAGTCAACACCCCAACCAAAAGCTCCACATAGAAATGCAAAGTATGCAAGTGCATATCCCATTAGTACTTCAACCATCCCTTCTGACCTTCCTTCCAACTCTGAACTGTGAGGAGATATAAGCCAGGAAGTCAAAGTTTCTTTAAACAATGGCTGAACCAAACTGAATCCTCCACATATATATACTAAAGAAGCCCCGAGAGAAGCCATTAGTTTCACCCGTGCCAATGCTGCAGCAAACGAAACGTTTCCAGATCTTACTATATTTTTGGTACTCTTCATCTTCTCCAGTGTCTCTCTATGAAGTCCACTGCATGCTATTTCTCTCACAGAATGCATCAACAGAGAGAGAATATCTTCTGCAATTAGAATAGTTCCTTTTAAGGATCGAATGGCATGTAGAAAGAGAATCCCGGGGGCAACAGGAGACCAATCGTTGAAAGGGAATTTAAGTCCATTTCCAAGAAGGACAGCGACACCACCATTGCTTGAGATAGGAGAGGAATTTATGCCAAGTGTGGCAGTGAAGCAGCTTTGAAGAAGTTTTACCACAGCACTATGGTTTTGGAGAAAGACTGTACGAGATGCACTAAATACAAAGTAGTCAAACATACGTTTCACCTTTTGGCACCACAGGGAAGCCACAATTGGCATACAAGGCCATGGGGATCCTGCTGCAATAAATTCCAAGGCTGGGATAGCCAAATAGAGTGGACTTTCCACAGCTCTAAAGGTTAAGGTTAGGCTTACAAAAGCGGCCAGGGGCAGTGGAAGTGTAGGTGCAGAGCTTCCAGCTGTGAAAATTACAAGTCAGTTAGAATACTGAAGAGACTGTTTCTAGATTAATATATGGAGAAACCCTTGATACTAATTTAATTGCTAAAAATTTAAAAGAAGAGTTTGGTTAGTTAAACCTTGTGCCCAAAATAAGCCCAAAGTAAAGGGCATAGACATGAGAGTATTAATTGGTTTTGCAAAGGAGTGTCTTAAAGCACCATCAACCAGAACTCTATATATTTACCTAAATACTGCTGGTTAGTTGGATTGCATGTTTGAGATGATGAAACAGTGGACCATCTGTTATTGCATTGTGCCTTGGTTAGAGAATTGTGGGATTTGTTTTTTGTCCTGTTTAGGATTTAGTGGGTGATGTCTAGGAGGTTATTGATTTACTATCCTATTGGCAAGGAGGTTTTGGGTATAATTGATGTGTTGAAATTTGGAAGATTATTACTCATTGTTTGATGTGATGTATTTTGAGGGAAACAAATGCAAGGGCTTTTGATGGGTGTGAGAGCACTAAGATAGGGCTGAAAGATCTCTTCATGAAGACGCTTCTTGAGTGGATGACAGCTTCAGGTTTACATTCTTTAATTTAGTTGAACTCACTGATTTTTGTAATTTTAGAGTTGTACTATGATGTTCCGTTAGTATACTCCCAGTGTACTTGCAGATATTTTTATTAATGAAGTTTTTTATTACCTATCAAAATAAATGGATAAATACTTCTGGTTTGGAAAATAATACATTTCTTTCTTTCTTTATTTTTTAAATTTGTTGTCCTTGTTTATACATGCATAACACTCATGTAGAAGGTTCCAGGATTAAAAGGACTTACATGATCCTGGGGTTGGGGTTCTCATTTATAAGTAAGAGAACTAAAAATGTGGGCAGACGTATGACTTTGATCTTTACACACAACTACAAACACATGAGTATATGCATATGTATATTATGGTAAAATGAACCTGAGGCAGTGCTTGGGACATCAACACCAGTGGCAGCTACAACTTTCTTTATCTGCTCCTCGACATCAGATAAGTTTGCATCAGGGCTGGGCCAATCCGTTCCATTCATAGAAACTGGTTTCCAAACACCCCGGCATACTTCAGATGAGAAGTAGCTTACAATGGAAGCCAAAGACGCAGGAAGAAAATTACATAACATTTTAAGCCCTGAGACATTAAAATATTTTTAGGTTATATCAGTACCTATTTGATTCAAGCAATAATGAATATTAACTATTTCTACCACAAATGGTCAACTTAGTGGAAAAAATAATAATAATAATTTATTTCTTTTGGCTTCCAAGGTAAAATGAATAATTGTGATTAGTTAAAGTCTAAGATTATCACCAGTTAGGCTGGCAATAAGATTTGCCAAAAGAATCATAGATTATCAGGCAGAGCAGAAAATGAAACATATAATTTGACTTGTTTGCCTAGGGGAACCTATCAAAAAAATTGATTTCACCAATAGAAATCAAATAGTGACATGAGAATGACCTGTAGATAGTTCACGGGGAGAGAGTCTTCCATTAGCACAGGCTTTTAAAGCAGCTTCAACCGCAAAAGGAACCGCTTCCAGTATATTCCATGCAGGCAAATTTAGTCTTAGAAAGGTGTCTTCATCCTTAGGTCCACGGACACTACTTCCAGAACTAACAGAATGCAGAGACTGACTTCCTCTGAACATCATTCCAAGAAGCGCATCAACAATCTGATGAACATGAGCCTCTACAACTAGTCCAGAGAGGGTTGAATATACGCTTGCACTATGCTGCTGATACCAATCTCTCATTTTTGGAAATGTGCAAATCAATATGGGGTGTGGACTTAATGACCTTGCAACAGCTTTGTGTCTCCTTTTATTTCGACTTTGGTGGTTGCGTCCATGAGATAGCAGGTAAAAATTACGTAAAAGTAATAGGTATTCTGGAGTTTGGAAGAATTCAATTTGGATTACAATTCCTGTTCGCAGTTTAATCGGAGGATGATAGAACCTCCATAGCCTTAAAAGAAGAGTAAATGCATCTGAAAACACAGAGTGGGCAGAGATTTTTTCCCCTGTTGCAGCAGTGCACAACTCATTGGACACACATGACCCAAAAACCTCACAGATTGACATCAATGAACACGCAAGGTGTGGAACCTGCAAACAAAAGTAGACAAAAATAATTAGTCCATAACATTGCCTCTCTCTAACAGATCTGTGGAATTAAAGCTCAATGCAATCCATATTCAACTTAATCCATATATTGGTGCACCATTAACATCATTCCTGGATGCCCCTACACCGTTCGATTTTACAAGTAAGCTCCATTTAGTAGCTGAAAGATTCTCATTTCAATAATACCAAATAAAAAAGCAACTAAAATGCTCAACAGTGAGAATAGCTTTGCCACCATTCTGCTTCACCAAGAGCTAGACTGAGTTAAACCATTGACCATCTTGTCTTACATCCATCTTCTAATCTAAATTTTTCCTGGCCATCTGGCTATCCATAAAGCACCTTCAAGTCATGTCATATTGACGCTGCCATTACAATGCATGTTGCAAACCATCTTGGCGGCCAAATTAACTGTTAGGTAGTATTCTGTAAAGACAGAATATGTGGAAACATAGATTCACTAAATCCTGTAACTTATTAAAGACATCTATTTAACCAACATAATATCATTTCTTATCCATGTAATGGAGATGTTTGAATCAGAGGAAGCAACATATACCAAGCCATGTAGTGAGAAAAGCTGAAGACATTCAAGGGATGTTATTCCAAGAACAAGTATATCCAGCATTTGAGCATAACCTATCAAATGGCTCTCCCTCCCTGAGTAATCTGCAGGAGCTGGAAGAGACAATAATCTTATAATGAAATCAGCAGTGTGTTCCTACATGAAATGTAGATATTCATTTAACCAGAGTAGCTCAATAATTCAGCAAGAAAATTGTAAGTAACAAAGAAAGGGAATGAAATAATTGGGAGGAACCAATGGCTTAAGTATGAATGTGATATTTGTATGATCAGGTAGATAAATTTATCACCTGTACTTTCCAACCATGGATTAGGGAGGCCCCACAAAGAATTTTTGCCACTGATATCTTCTCTTCATTTGAACCATTGACAGCAATCTCAAATATTTTCTCGAGCTCTGCTAAACTTCCACCAAATAATCCATGAGTTTAATTTAGTTGCTTTAACATGGATAGATCTACTAAAAAGAGCATTTGATAAACCTGGCTTCAGAATAAAAATGGTGTAACCGAATACCAGGCCCCAGTCAGAGAAATTAGCTAATCTAAAAGTTATGCTCTCTCTTTAACTTCAAAATTATTTTGTCCAACCTCCATTAACATTTTAAAAAACATAGAACTTAGAGGGTTCAAAATGTTACATTAAAGTTGGCATTGTCAAACAATTATATGATCTGACCTCTAGGCATCTTTACTGGAATTATAAGATTCAAGAGTCAAATAAAAGTCTTAACATAGAAATTCTAAGTTGTGAAATGAACCTAATTTGGATATGGTCATTTTTACTGGTAACTATGCCAATTAGGAGCAGATGAATCAAGTGGTATGATTATTGATTGTTGTGTTACTCAATTCCAAGTTCATTTCTTGGACCACCCCTGATACTAAATGCATGTATCCACCTAGGCTAAATTCCACACAACCAATTCTAAGTCTTGACAAAGGAAGAGGGTTGCAAGTTGATGGCTAGTGAATGTCTTAGTCACATCTTATGATTCATCTGAGAATTGAGTTTGAAAAATAATGGTTTAGAGAATTGAGTTGAGGTGCTCTCTACTTTCATGCACCAGATCCAGATTAGTTAAATAAAGGGCTCATGTAGCTAATACCAATTACATATGGTAAAGGCTTGTTCAATTTGAGTGTGGTTCAGTTGAACTTTAAAAGGAACAAGTGTGAATATACCTTGAAGCAGGAGTGGATACCAAAGCATCTATCATTACTGGAGTAAGCGATTCCCCCTGCATTAATGATGGCCAACCAGGCACTTGTCCTGGCAAACTAACCGGTATTTGATCGATCTTTCCATTCACATAGCCTGGCCAGAAATATGCTGATGTGTCCAGTAGATTTCTAGCTATACAAGCTTCAACTATTAGATGCCGCATGTTTCCAGCTGAAACAAGGATAGAACTAATTTTAGAAAGCATTGCACATGCTGCAAAATCTTGGATTAGAAGGCATTACAAATATGCTACAAGGACAAACACAAGTGGCACTGAAGAATTGGATAGAGCACGAAGTTGAAGCTACAATCTGTTGAACACTATAGGAAAAAATGAAAACTTATGTGTTGGACAAGAGAGGACATGACACTCTAGTCCATCTGGTCTGGGACACATGCTTTCAGACATAAATGAAATGACACTCATTCACCTAGAAAGTTAATAGACTTCAAGTGTGTTAGGCAGCCCATTAATTGATACTATGTTACACATATTAAGGCTTGACTGATACTGTGTCACATATATTCATGCTTTCATTTAGGCGTACATTGTTCCCCATTTATTACTTGCCTTGTACACTATTTTGTACCTCAATTGAGATGAATATCGTACACAGAAATTCTCAAACTTACATAGTATCAATCACGAGTGTGAATTACAAAATCAAAGGGCTGCCTAAGAAATTGAATTACACATTATCCATCAAGGAGGTAATCCCTAGTTCTTAATTGTCATAGTATCTATAGTTTTGCATGCAAATGACACTCAATAGATGTATGTTGACAAAGATAAAAACAAATAACCACGTCATTGCATATAGATTTCTGGGAGTGGTTGTGTCCAACAATGTATATTTGTGTCAAGGACAAAGTTTAGCTCCAAACCGGTTTGGAGCTATCTCCTCCAACCCACTACATGGCAATTTATAAGATTATCTATATGTATTATTTAAACAAGTCACATGACTCATCAAAATGTCATATGACTAAAACTAAACATGGATGGTCCTTTCAATTGTCACATACTGGGTTGGAGGAAGATATCCAAACTGGTTTGGAGCTAAACTTTTTACTTGTGTCAAAATAAGAAACTTGTATTAGCATCCAACATTAGTTTCATGTTTAGGGACAAAAGGATGCATATGAGTGAAAAGGAATGTTTCCAACATAAAAATACAAAAAGAACGTTTGGAAGAGAAACTAAGATGTTGAAATACATAAACAGAAGACTAGAATGCAAGAACACCATTTTATGGCTTAGGGAGAAAACTTAAAGGATACAATCTAACAAACCAGGTTAAACTTCTTTTTGTTGTCTGGGAATATCAAATAATCAAGTGTTATTAGTGTGATGCATCAAATTATAACTTTTTTCCTATTTTGGTGTAACTAAAAATTTTGAGTACCTCTGCTTTTTTCACTCTTGCTTTTGAAATAAATGGGAACAAAATAGTGAGTAGGCTTCATAGACTTTTACACACCACCGATATTTTATCTATATCCAATTTTAAGTTGAGCTCACTTCAACTAGATCACTACAGCCTTAAAGAACATTAAACAAGAATGATAAATAATGAGAAGCTTACATATATCTTTCAGATGAATTGTCAGATGCATGATTTTCAAGAGGTACACTGAGTGAGCTCACCACTGTACCCCCTAGACAGTTATCACAATGCTATACGAGTTTGAACTTTACGCCTACAGAAAGCTTTTGTAAATCGTAGATAATGAATGAGAACCTGTTATTACTTACCACAATTAGCTGGCATATGATTCATACTGATGCATTCTAAGTTTGTATTTTCAATATCGACGCCTGAAATATAGAACATTGCCTTTGCAGCAGCTTGATTTGCTGCAGAAACAGTGGATTTAAGTGGAATCAGCAACCCCTTATAATCACCTAGCATCTGTAAGCTGGAGGCCAACTCGTTGCGACACTTTCCTGGAACACTTCTTTCTTTCCAGCTACTTGTCGAGCCATATTCTGTTTCATCAAGTGGTGCACTTTCCTCTTCGTCAATAAAATCAGCAACCACTAGAGTTATGATGCACAGTAAGGTGCAAAACCGATTATCTAGACGAAACCTAGGAGTGTAAATGGAATCCCGACCCTAACAATAATAAAAAATTAAAATGGAAAATTCAATCAGTTCAGTTCCTAGAAATAGAACTATATGACACCTAATGATATGCAAAGCATAACTCAATCTACCGACTCCGATGCTCCTGTTGATCAATTCACTAACAAGAAACTTTGACAGTTTGATGGTAATAGAATGTAATTCACCAGCAGGAAACCCAAACAACCAAGTATGGACCGCTTCCCCAAGAACATTATAAGTTTAAAGGAGCCTCAACATGAATCTTCAAGGAAGCATCATTTTTCCATGTTCCAGAGAACCAAGGAAAAAAATCAAAGACAGAAGAAAATTTCAAGTTAACCACAAATATTTTTTACCCTTTGTGCAAGACGAAGAGTCGCAATCCACAGGTTCAAGAAGGTGTTGTGCCAGGAGGTGCAATTTATGGCTTTGAGGACCTTAATCAAACCTGCACAAAATGAAATTTCAATATTCACATAGATGCCAGTTTGTTAAGCAATGAGATTATACAATTTAAAATAAAATTGTTTGGGATAACAATTCTTCACCTGTGATGGTTTCAATGGCGCCTATGACATTGACCTCTTTTGTATCCATAGCATCTTCTAAAATCAGATCAAGTGGGAGCCAATGATCAGAATGACTAGCCCCATTGCACAGACTGGTAGAAGAAGCCAGAGCACCAATAACCACAATGTCATTGGAATTTAGCCTAGACTTTAATCTGATTTCTTGAGAGACAATGTGAGAATTTGAAGCCAACTGCAGAAGTGCCTCAGGAGTTATTTCTGCATTTTTCAAAGCTGATGAGTTTGCTTGAAGCAGCTGTAAGCGCTGGGTAAATCCTTTCCAATGTGAGGACCTTACAATGTGGCACTAAATGTTAAGCAAAATCATTCAGGAAAAAGACCAAGCAGGAAACTAAGTAAGCTATCTGTAAAATTACATGATGGTCTTCCCCTGGTTTTTCGTTTGTTTGTTTGTTGTTGCAGTTAACTCATGCACCCAACGGAATTTGAAACCATGACCTTACTCACCACCTTAAGTTATGGGGTGAAGATGTCATATGGCTTAAAGGTCATTGGCAGACATAATGGCTTAAGATTTAGCATCATTTGGATTGCTTTAGAGGGTTTCCTTTTCTTTTGAAAAGAAAATGGGGTTTCTTCATTGGAATATGAATCTGTGATAAAATCAATTCTCCCACTGAACTTAATCAAAATCAGATGGTGATTACAGATTATACAAGATCAAACCTATGGGACTTAAGGAAGGATAAAAGGGAATGAATTATAAAAATAAAAAAATAAAAAAAAAAGAGAGAAAATTATAGAACAAGTAGCTGATGCATATAAGTAGGAAAAAACTCAGTTGTGTGTGCAATGACCGTTTTCCATTAAATTGTCATAGAAAAGTCCAAGAGAAATTCACTTTAGTACTAATTGGTGAAGTTTTAGTGTGCTTTCACTTACACATTATAGCAATAATAGTGAATCAATTGTGAAAAAGCAAGTACTAAGAGACATAAGCATATACATGTTCTGGCGTGCTAAGTTAAGAATCCTGGAAGTTACTTTATTCTGCATAAATTGCCCAATAAGCTCAATAGCCATCAATGTATTAAATTTCTGCATTCTTTCATGACATTCACTCTGCTTCTCATCATATTTATCATGACCATCTATTTCCATGTCTTGAGGATTAGTTGCCCATCTAGACCTCTTTTCTGAGGTAAGTTCTAGTAACCCTTCATCATCTAATGATGCATCAAGTAACTGCCACACAAGTGAAAAGATGAGCTCAACCACAATAGTCCCAGCTTCACTAGTTTTCAGACCAAATATCTGGGAGAGCTGAAGAATAGTATCTATCGATTGCATAACCCTGTATAGAAAGATACACTAGAAATCGTCAATGAAAAACCAGAATGAATGCAATGTTATGGAATGACATCAAATATTGCAATCATTTTAACAACATCAACTTTATTTTAAAGCAATGATACTAGAGACTAGTCACTAGAAAGAGAAAAGATTATACTAATTGCAAATGATTTTATTGACATATAAATAATTACCAGTATATTAATGTAGACTAGACCGTAGAGCACTTGTATTTTAAGAAACATGAGGATTTGTACGGGCACATGAATAGAAACTTGTTACCAATTTGGGATTTACATGTAGTATGAAAAAATTAAATTACATTGAGATGATCTTATCAATGGTGGCATGAAAAATTACAGTGTCCTTGTGGTAAATTTAGTATCCTCTCATTCATTGCTGCGTCCTCTTCAATTCTCAATTGGCAGATATGTTCTATTTTCCTTCTAGGGGTGTTTACAAAACCCGTGTAGATGACACTAGAGCTGCTTATGAAACCCAAAGATACATGAAAGAAGAGCATCATCCAGTATTTTTGGTTTCCACTGCAGAACTTGAACAACTATCCTTACTTTGCATGGAAAATCTTTATGTAATATATAACTTAAATCCATAAGAATTAATTACTTTGGGTTTTCTTGACTTCAGAAAGTTTTGTTGCACAAAACAAGACACAATATAAAATATTCCTCAAAAACACACCTATAGATAAATTCAAGACAAGAAGGCAATATAGCACTGACTTAGACAATAATGAAGACAGCTCATAAATAATCCAGTCTGTCTAACATGATATGCAAAACAAAATTTAAAACTTGCCTTTGATAATTCATGCCCTTTATTTGAGATTTAAGAGTAAAGGCATGTCTCTTAAGGAGCTCCATGAAAAGCCTATATGCTGCCGGCTGGTGACGCCGACTTGGAATAACCCTGTAAACGAATGAACATGAATTTGAAAGGAAACTGAACAATCCACTAACAACATTTTTTTTTTTTTTTTACAGAATGAGTGGCAACTTTGGAACAAATACAGCAGAAAAAACAATTTTGTAAAAACTGGCAAGTTATATATCCAAAACATTCGTTGTTATTTCACACAACAGTTGTTTCTAATCATTTAAATCTACTATTATTTTTTGTTATCTTCCATTATAAAGGCCAAGAAAACGAACATCTCAGTCTGTAATTTCAATTCTCTTTATCATTTTCAGGAACTGTTATTTTATCATGTTTTTTAGTACATAAGTATATATGATTTACCATTCATTTACATCTAACAGCTATGCATATAAAATTGCATGTTCAATTAATAGGGATTTCCAAACAATTTTATAGTCAGACATCCTAGTTTGTATAAGCTACTTTGGATGTATGATTAACAAAATTAAGAAATAACTCTCTTGAAATAATACAACCTTTTTCACTAAAAATTTCAATTACACAATCAAAGGTAAAAATGTTACTCTTGATAAGGATGTTTTCCACTTTGTCATGCGAATATTTATCTATGATCCTTTACCATGCTGACCACTTGAAAATTTCACAAAGACTTACTTCTTTTTCTTCTCTTTTGTTTTTTAGTAAAAAGATAGACAAAGACCCACTTCCAAGAACATGAAATATTTGAACAAAGTTTGGCCACAGCCAAGGTTGTAGCCTAAGGCTACAACTATACTTAATATTCTTTTATTAAATATGAATTTTAATAAATCTACAATTGGATTACATTTTTTTCTTATATTCTCTATGTTTGCAAAATTTCTAGAAAATCAAAGATCAATAGCTATGTCATCAATCAAATATTTAAATTTCAAGTTTTTATAGTGTAAAATTATGCATAAAAAATAAGTTTATGAATCAAATAATAAATAATATCCGATTGACATAAAATTTGATATATGTGTTTACAGCATAAAGAACATAGATTTTCAAAATATATAGTCATGTCATGTAAATATATGCCCGCAATATTTTGGATATAAAATTAAAAATCCAATTCTCCCTTCTCGTACAACAAATTCTATGTTAATAAGATGTTAATTATTATTTTATTCAAAAACTCTTTTTAAAAAAACCTTGAAATTCAAACACTTTATAAATAAAATAGTTAATTTTTGTCCTCTTGATACTTGCAAGGAAAATGTTTCTCTCCAAACCAGCCACGTCATTCCTCAAACTCCAAAAACATATCCCAAACAAAAAATAACAAATTTAGGATACAACATTTTTCATAACACTTTTTTTTTTTTTTACGTAACATGTTCTTACTGGTGTATGATAAAAATGATATTTGACAAAAAAACGAGAGTCTAAAAGTAATAATAAATAAATAAAAAACCTTGTAGAAAACAAAGTAAGAACGAGCAGAGGGGGCACAATGTTTAGCACCAAGGCCTTGTCTAGGAACTTCCACAAGATGGGAACGTTGTTGTCCCAACAAATGTAGGAAACCAAAGCCTCTGCCACTTCTATGGATGGCAGTGACACTCCTTCCGAGTTCAAGAACTTGGACAGCTGCATTGCCCAGACATGAGGGTCACTACCCTTTTCTTGTGCATCTTTGGTTACCTCTATCACCATCTGGACCCAATCATTGCTTTGCTCCATTTCAAAGGGTACGTCCCTACGAACAGTTTCTGTGATTTTTAGGCATACACAATGCCATTGCCAGCTTCTTCTTTTATAGTTTGTGATGTGTATTTTGCAGTATAATCGGTCAGAGAAAGAAACAGTCAAAGTAAGTTGACGACTTTATGGTTGTAAGATTAATTAAAGTGAGAGAAAGAGCTATTTCTTTTTATAGATAGGATCGAATTTTAACGGATAGAGTCAAATTCAAAACGATCATTTGTATTATTAGGCCAAATTAATGTCGATATAATCTATCTATGTCTAGTTTCTATATATATCTAAATTAAAAGTTGGAAGTGTAATATTTATTTTTGCTATTTTTTAGTTAAGTCACATTATTGTCATGTCACAAATTTTTCTATTTTGGTTTCCACTTCACATATTCTCTATAATCAATCATCTTTTCTCTCTCTCAACTCATCATCTTGTCATCAAACAAACGGCTAATGTTTCTCCTATTAATGACTTTTCTATTAAATCCAAATTACCTTAAATTTAGCAATCAATCATCTCCTCTCTCTCTCTCTCTCCAAAAATCAATCATCTTCCGTCAAACAAACAACTAATGTTTCTCCTTATCAAACAAACGGCTTCTCTCCCCATCAAAACATTCAGTTGCTTCCCTTTGGATTTAAAAGCCACTAATTCAAGGTCAATTTTTATTTTTCTTCCCCTGAACTTCTTTGCTTTTTTCCATTGCAATTTTTATGATTTGTGATGGATTTTCTTTTGCGAGGTTGTAAATATTGTGTTTTTTTTTTTTTTTTAAAATTTTTCAATTTTCAATTGTTAATCTATTTCTTTCTATTCATGTTTACATTTTTTCTTTACATTATTTCTTTTTACCAATTAAAATTGTTTGTGTCTAAAGAATTGGAATGCGTTTTATTGATTTAATACATGGTCATTTGCCTCCCATTTGTTTATTTTATTTTTTGAATGGCTTTATTATTTTTTAAAATAAAGTACTACATAAATTCTTGCTAATTATCCTTTAATCTCATCTAAATCTATGCTAATTTCTAACTTCTTAGGATACCTTATCATCGATAGGTACGGACCGTACGGTGTTCCTTTTTTTCTTTGTATTTGTGATTATAACTTAGCTTAATATGATTTTTTTTTTCATTAATTTTTTGACAAATTACAGTTTAAATGTGGGTTCCAGTTAATTCAATTGGTAAAGTCTCTGATGGTTGAATAAGAAATCTGAGGTTCAATCCTTGCCTACACCAAAAATCGATTGGTGTCTTAGTCTAATGATAAAAAGCACAATAATGAGAAATGGACGCCATAAGTTGAAACTCTATAAAAAAATTAAAATTAAAATTACGATGTAAACAACATTATGGTAAGTCAAACATTCTAATTATTATTTTTAAATCTAATCCCTAATTCTTACCATTTATCTTCTCAAAAAAAAAAAATATATATATATATATATATATATATATTACCATTTATAATTTTTAAGGAAACAACTTTGGGACACTTACAATGTTTAACTATTGCATCCATTTTATAACTATGGACATACATGCAGCATTACTTTGAAATTAAAAGATTCTCTCAATTGAAGCATATACCTCGATGTGATCTCATCTTTAGGAAATATTGCAACCTAATTCAAGTCATACTAACCAATATATATAAACAAATAGAATGATTTTGTACACTCCAACACAATTAAATCATATCACCTTAGTTAGCTTAAACTTATCTCATTCTCAAAAAAAAAAAAAAAAAAAAAAAAAAAAAAAAAAAAAAAAAAAAAAAAAAAACTACTTAAACTTAAATTTATCTCTTATTCTGAGTTCAATTTGGTTATTATATGTTGGACTTCAATCCATGATACTCTTTAAATATACAAAAATATGATAGAAATAACATAAGAAATATAATAGATAAATAAAACATGAAAGCAACTAAGTATTTCTTTTGTACTAAAAAAAAAATTTTTGAAAGAGAGAGATATGGAAGATTTATAAATTATAATGTTTGAGTGATAAACTAGTCTATACATTTTACTTATATTTACTGCATTCCACCTTAGTTTTGGGATTAGATCATTCATGATCATGAGTTCTATGACTTTTTTCAATTTTCACTTGAAAATTTATTATATGGTTAAATTAATGAGTAAATTTGTAAATATTTTGTAGTAAACTTGATAATAATTTAAATATTTTATTAAATTAATTCATATATATTTTAATAGGATGTCAAGGTAGTAAATTTTGTATCCAATAGTTTGTGAATCATATGTGTGTAGAAAAGTTATCTGAACCTAAAAGAATTTCACATTACGGGTAGGCTTTTGAAAAAAAAAATAAAAAGGAAAATTAGTTTCAAGTTCAATTTTTTGAAAATTGTTTTTATACTGTTTTGAAATCAAAAACAAAAATTATCCTACCAATTAGGCCCTATGTAGTTGTTTTGAAGAAAAGGGTTAGTGGGAGAGTGATCATATATTTGTAACAAATGTTATAGGTGAGAATTAGAGATATGATTTTACAATGTTATCCTCAAGTTTTGCCCTTACTTAAATGTAGGCAGTAGGGGTATTTTGGAACCAAAAAGGGAGAAGCCCCTTAAATAGTAGTAGTAGTAGTAGTAGTAGTAGTATAATATATATATATATATATATATATATTATATATATTATTTATAAGAGGATTCACCTCTTTGTATTGGACTTTTTTGTGGTTCAGAAATATCCTTAAACCTTAGGTTTAACAGGGAAAAAACTTAAGGATAACCTGATAATCTATATCTCCAACTTCACTTAAAATGCCTACAAAATAGGACACTTTCCTACTAATCTATATCTTCAAAACAAATTTATCCAAAATCTCCACAAAAAAAAAAAAAAAAAACCTTATCCAAAATTTAAAAAGAAATGAAAATTATGACACTGGACCAAAAATAAAAGCCTCATTGTATGTGCAAAGCGTGTGATGAGGCTAGTGTGTGTGTATATATATATATATATTTATATAGATTGGTACAATTTTATTTCTAGAAAGACTTGAAAACAGTTTAATATAAAAGTTTTCCTAATTTTGTTTGGGTTGTAAATTGAGTAATTCAGCAAGTAACTTATGTTGTCCCTTAAAAAAAAAAAAAAGCCGAAACGTGTTTAATATGAAAGTTGAAGGCCCAAAACAGAAATAAATATATATAATTCATAAAAAGTCTAACGCATGTTGCTGTGGCTGGCTTACTATCCAATAAAGTTTAAGAGGCCCAAAGATATTTTATCTAAGTAAATGAAGTACATAAGTATATGTTTTTAGCGAGTTTGAGACTAAAAACACAAATAGACCAGAATGGACATTGCTTGTAAAGGCATCATAATAAAACTCAAATAAATTCATAAGAGTTAAGTGTCTGTTGCTGAATAGATGAAACTTACAAAATCTCTCAACTCATCTCAGAATTGAGTGCTTTCTTAAAACTCATTATCCGTTTATTCATTATATATATAAGAATACTGCACCTCATGTTAAGCTTCAAAGCCTTTAGCCAAATTGGATTGATTATATGCAGAAGATGACATAAATTTAACTGGCTGACAACTTTCTAAGAAGAATTTATGGTCAAAGAAATTATGTTGCGCAAATATGAGCCCCTTTTGGACAAAATTTTCCCATTCTTGAGGGTGAAGCTTTTCCATTGGACAAACTTTAGAACCCTAACTATACAAAATGGAAGTTTATTCCTAAAAAAACTTTCCTATGAGGGATTAATGTACAATTACATTCTATATAGAACAGAGGCCATCCTAAAAAAAATTAATGAAAAGAGGGAGAGGAATTTACATCTCATTTTCTATTATCAGTTCAGCAGCTGCACCCATTGAACCAATCCCACCTATCCCCAGCAATGCCAAAGCAAGCTCCTCCTCATTCCACTGTCTCAGCCCACTACTCAGTCTCTTCAAGACATCAACATCTACCTCTAGTACCCAATTTGGTGTGCAGCCAACCATCAAGGTCACAAATCCTGAGACATAAGCACGCCAAGTGGCCCAATCACAACCAAGTGAAATTTTCCCATCAAGTGCACTTGCCAGGAATTTCATGTGCGTCCCAAGGATTTTTGGGCGCCGCTTTGATGCAGATGATGTTGAGTCAACACCCCAAGAAAAAGCCAAACAAAGCACTGTGAAGTAGGCAAGAGCATATCCCCCAAGCATTGCAACCATCCCTTCTGACCCTTCTTCCGGCTCACATCTGTGAACAGATATAAACCAAGAAGGCAAGGTTTCTTTTATCAAGGATTGGACTAGACCCAAGCCTCCAGATAACCATACCAAAGAAGCACCAAGGGCAGCTGCAAGTTTCACCTGAGTCATTGATGCAGAAAGTGAAACCTGTCTGTATTTCAATCCATTCTTGCTTGCCCTTAACTTCTCTAATTTTTCTCTTGGAAGCCCACTAGATGCTATTTCTCTGACAGAATGCATCAAGAGAGAAATAATCTCTTCTGTTACGAACACAATATCTCTAATGGATCGAAAAACACGTAGATAAAGAATACCCGGAGCAACAGGAGAAATCCCACCGCTGAAATGGGATCCAAATCCATGGCCAAGAAGTTCGCCAACACCACCACTGCTTGAAATAGGTGCATCATTCAGACCAAGGGTGGCAGTGAAGCAGCTTTTAAGGAGCTGAACCACTGCATCACTGCTGTGGAGGAAGACAGTTCGAGATGCAGAAAAGACAAGGAAGTCACTCCAGCGCTTCGCCTTTTGGGTCCACAAGGAAGCCACGATTGGCATGCAAGGCCATGGACAACCTGCTGCAAGGGACTCCAAGGCTGGGCCAGCCAAATTGAGAAAACGTTCTGAGGCTCTGTCAATCTTATAGGTTATTGTAAGGCTCACAAAGGCAGCCAGGGGAAGTGGAAGTGTAGATGGAGAGCTTCCACCTGCGAGAACCATTTCTCTATCAGAATACTGGAGAACTAACTCTATATAAAGAAAAGAAAGACCTCCAAGTAGCCAATTTCAATAGCTCATAATCATCTTAATACTTTTTTTGATAAGTATAATCATCTTAATCCTGTAAGACATGATAAGTTCGGGATTCTCTGGGTTTTCCTTTTTCTTTTTTCTTTTTTTGTGGGGGGAGAGGGGTGGGGGGGTGTTAAAAAAACATGAATTTTGATTGACACAGCTTGAATCCTAAATAAGGAGATCTTAAGTATTATAATAATCAGGATTGATTATATTTATCACTAAGCTTCTGACTTTGGACATCTTTGACAATGGCAGACACAGAAGTAAAGGTCTTTGGCCGATGTCTAGACATGCAAAACTAATTATTGAGAAGTTATAATGTTTACAAGAGAAAACCTGCAGCAAGACTTGGGATATCAACACCAGTGGTGGCAAGGATTTTCTTAATTTGCTCTTCAACATTAGACAAATTTGCAGCAGGGCTAGGCCAATCTGTTCCATTCATGAAAACTGGTTTCCAAATACCCCTAGTTACTTCAGATGAAAAGTAGCTCACAATAGTTGCCAAAGTTGCAGGGAGAAAATCAGCTAAATCTTTCAGACCTGAAAATATTGAAAAAGTTATAAATTATAACACTACCCTATTTTAAAAGGAATCTGTTTTGATCAACAACTGGGTGCTACATCGACTCAACCAAAGAACATATTTTGTCATTTACTGACATGTTAAATCAATAATGGTGATTTGAGTATATCATAAATATCCTGTCATATAAACTTTATTTACAGTTGCAAAGATCATCTTAGGGTCCCAGTTGTAATTTAAAAGAAATTCAAGTATAAAACTCATTTGATTTTGTTTTCCCAAATTTTACATGTATAACCAGCACAAACCAACACACACGCTAACCTGTAGCCAGTTCACGAGGAGAAAGTTTTCCATGAGCACAGGCTGTTAAAGCAGCATCAACAACAAAGGGAACAGCTTCCAGTACATCCCAGGCAGGCAATTTAGGTCTTAAAGAAGTATCCTCATTTCCAGTTCCCGAAGAACCACTACTTCCAGATGTAAATGAAGTTAAGGATTGGTTTCCTCTAATAATCTTCCTAAACATCATATTAAGAAGCCCATCAACAATCTGATGAACTGGTGTTCCATGAACAAGACCAGATAATGTTGAAGCTATGCATGCTTGATGCTGCCGATACCATGCTTTTAATTTTGGAAATGAATCCACAAATATGGGTTGTGAAGATGATAAACTTGCAACCGCTGAGAGTCTTTTTCTATTTCGATTTTTGTTTACATTCCCAGAAGATACTAGGTGGGAGTTTCGTAATAATAGAAGGTATTCAGGAGTTCGTTGGGATACAACTGTGGGTACATCTCCTACTCCATGTTCAAGAGGAGGATGATTAAACCTCCATAGCTTCAAAAGAAGAATAAATGCATTTGAAAACACAGCATGAGCAGAAATTTCTTCCCCATTTGTGAGAGTCCACGGGACATTTGGTACACATGATCCAAAAACCTCACAGATTGGCATTAGTGAACATGCAAGTTGCGGAACCTGGCAAAAAATTCAGAAAAGCGACATTATTTTGTAGCTGACCTAAAATTCTCAGTCATTAACACCCTTGTGTAGAATCACTGGAGTTTGAAAATAAATACAATCCAATTCCAAGTCAATTTAATTGAAGATTCAACACTTGGCTAGAGATATTAATCATAAACTACATGTCTACACCTATCATTATTGCATTACTAAACGTGCTAACTTCTGATTATTAACTTTGTTCCTTGAGCCTCTATCCCCGTTTCCTCTTTCAATTTCATAACCATGCTTCATTTGGTAGCCAAGAATACACTCAACTGATGTATTCAGTCAAAGGCAAGCAAACCTAGTTGCATAATGCTTTGCAAAGTCTCAACATTATTAAAATGTATGTCATCATGTCTTAATTATGTTTTAGTTTACTTTCTGTTGGCCTTTCCTTATTTTAGAGTACCTTCAAGTGTAATGATATCACTCACATTGTTGCAATTATTTATTGGTTCCATTAAACATGAAAAAAAAAAAAAAAAAAACTTCTTAGCCAAGGAAAAGCATTGAAGAAAGTACCAAGCCATGTAGAGAGAAGATCTGAACACAATCAACAGAAGTTATTCCGACAATTATTACATTCAGCATTGGAGCATATCCAATCAAGTGGCTGTCACTCCCAGAATATTCTGGAGGAACTGGAGGAGATAATAGTCTAGTAATGAAATGAACAGTGTGTTCCTGCATGAAATGCAGACCTTAAAGTTATTAGAGTAGTTGTGCGGTGCCCTTATTACTAAAAGCAAAATTAAAAAGAAAGAAATAAAGAAATGCTAGGTATCAATAATATGCAAGGGCAAAGACACTAGTTGTGTAGCTATTCAGGAACAAAGAATTTAAAATATGGTATGTAAAAGTTCAACTTTGTTACCTGTATATTCCAACCCCGAATTAAAGAGGCCCCACAAAGTATAGTAGCAGCACATATCTTCTCATCATCTGATCCATTGACTGCAACCTCAAATATTTTCTCGAGTTCTGCTAAGCTTCCATCAAATCCATGAGCTTAAATTCAGTGAATTTACCTTTGGGTAGATTTACAAAAAAGAGCATTTGATATACCTGGCTTCAGGAGAGAAAAAGGAATAACTGAAGACCAGGCCATAGTTAATGACATTAATTAGTAATCTAAAAGTTCACCACATAGAGATCATCTATATTTTTTGTATATTGGAACCCCATTTATAAAGTGAATGGATCATAATTGTTAATGGCTGAAGGAAAAATCCATTATACTCGTATATATATTTTAAATCAATGAACTTCGCAAATTGGTATGTCCAACAATCATATGACTAGTTAATTAAGCATATTTTTCAAGAAAGGATATGCAATTTACCATTTAATGCACCCCTTTAGGACAAACCCTAGAATCTAAATAACTCAACAGGGTGACTTGTAGAAACCTTGTTATAAAAATATTGATTCTGTAAGGACGGGAGGAAAGTGCTAGCCACATCTACACTTATAGTTGCAACCGGGTTCCTCATAATCACTTATAAATCCAACATCCACCTAGTAAACAACCGATGTGAGACTTAACATATACCCGCACAACACACTAAAACAAACCAATCCAATCCGCAAAATATGGGGTATCACAGATTTATTAACTACAGTACTTAAGAATAAGAACCAGAAAGAGTATACCTTGTAGCAGGAGTTGAAACCAAAGCATTTATCAATACTGGAGTCAGTGGAGCACCCTTCATAAATGATGACCAACTAGGGGCTTGAGCAGGCAGAGTATGAGGTATTTGATTGATGCATCCATTCACATAACCTGGCCAGTAATATGCAGATGTATCCAGTAGGTTTCTGGCAACACAAGCTTCAACTATCAAATGACGCAAGTTTCCAGCTGAAATATTAGTACAGAACTAAGATTAGAAAAACTAGAAAATATATCTCAAAGACTAAAACTGGCCCCATGAAAAAAGAACAAAACACGAACGCAAAGATACATATTGATTGAATAATACTGGAGTAAGGAAAGAACGTAGCCAAAAAATAAAGTAAATACATAATCGGTAATATTGGGGAAAGAAAATGGATGTCTCAACAAGGATATTAGAACAGACTACAGATAGAACAAGGAATGGAAACACTTTAAAAGGTTCCAGTGGTTCAACCTAAGAAAAAATGTTTAATTTTGTTCAACTATTCTGTTCTTTATAGTTGAACAGGTTAACAAAATTAAACATTTTTTCTTAGGTTGGACCACTGCTGTATACTTCCTGTATACCTGGGTGACTCCTTTTTATGACTTCAAATAAAATTTTATTTACTTATAATAAAAAAGTACTATTCTGTTCTTTATGATTTTCCTAAGCCTCATTTAAATCATCAAGGCAATTTGATACATCATAATTCATTTTCAACAGGGAGAAAGTATGTTAAGAAAAGAGAGGGGACACAATATCATCTAGAATGAATTACTAGTACTCTTGGGAGGCACCATGATTAGACCTAGCTAGTTACTACTTACTACCATATTCCCATTGGCTGTTGGTCCAACCTTTCCTCTAACTGAAGAAATTCATTAAACGATCTATTGTTAATAAGAATCAAATATCACTTACAACAGTTGATAGGCATGTCTTTCACATTGATGCACTCAAAGTATGCACTCCCCACATTGATGCCTGAAACAAATAACATTGCCTTTGCAGCAGCCTGATTGGCAGCAGAAACAATAGATTGAGGTGGAGTCAACAGGCCCTGATAATCCCCAAGTATCTGTAGGCTTGAGACCAAATCATTGCGGCACTTCCCTGTAACCTTTTTTTCTTTCCAATGATTAGTGGAGCCGCATTCTGTTTCATCAACAGGTGCACTTTCCTCCTCCTCAATGAGATCAGCAACCACAAGGGTTGTGACAGACAATAGAATGCATAAGCGAGTATCAAGGCGAGGCACAGGACCCTCAATGGGATCTCTTTCCTAACAAGAAAAATATTTAGAATTTGAAAAGATTAACAATTAAGATAATGTAAAATAAAACTTTTAGAGTGATGTGCATATATATCTCCACTGGAAATCTAGATAGTAACAATCTCTTCACCCTAAACATTGTATCTGTGTACTTGAAATTCTTGTTCCCATTGCACACTTTCTGCGTACATGGGCTCTCTCTTTTTCATCAATAAAATACCATTTCTTATATATTCAGAAAATAAAAAGGGCACTTCACTGAACCAAACAGATGTTTTTCCCCCAAAATGCTTAAAACTTCTCCAGATTACTGATCAATTAAGATAGGGAAGAAAACTCAAAGATTGATGTTAGACAAAAACTTCTAAAAACACAAAAATTTGAGTCAGGTCTAAGGCTAAAGAGAACAAGACAAGTTAAGGAGTAAGACATGATACTCGAATGAAATAAGAAATCATTGTGATGTCAAAAATATTTGACATATACTCAAAGAAATAAATGAAATTGATTAGTACAATCATGACGAATTCTAACCCTTTGAACAAGACGAAGAGCTGCTATCCAAAGACCTAAAAAGGTGTCATGCCAGGCAGTGCCATTTATTGCCTGAAGGGTTTTAATCAAACCTGCACAATTTGAAACCTTAAAATTATCATTTTTATAGACATTGGATTTGGAAGAACAGATCTGACATCATTTCTATTAACATTCATGTCAAGGACTATGAACAAACTCTGAATTTACCAGTAATTATTTCAATGCCACATGTTGCATTAACTTGATATCCATCCATGGCATCTTCTAATAAGAGATCAAGAGGAAGCCAAAGAGCAGAACGGCTAGCTCCTTGGCATAGACCAGCAGAGGAAGAGAGAGATCCAAAAGCCATAACTGCATGAAACTTTTGTAGTGAACTTGTTTTGCATTCTCGAGACAATACTATTCGAGCATCTGAAGTCAACTGCTGAAGAGACTCAGGAGTTAGAGTTTTGGAATTTCTTAATGCTGAGGAATTTGCTTGAAGCAACTGTAATCGCTGGATGAAGTCTAGCCAATGTGAGGGCCTGACAATGTAGCAGGGACTATTAGCCAAATTTCTTTCATTCAAGAGAAGACCAAATAGAAATATGATTATGGTAGTTATGAAGAGACATGATAGTTATGACTTCATAAAATTATAAAAATGGAATTGAATGGAACAACAAAGCAGGATTCACTGAAAATATAGGACAACTATTTTGGAAACTTCTTTCATAGAATATTAAGTTATGTCTATAAATAATGCACTTAAAGGTCAAGTGATAACACTCCCTATCCAATGCTTGACCTATTAAGCATAAGAGTCATCCAGTGTGATTTCACTTGCATGCAATTAAAGTAAGATGAACAGAGTTTGAGAAGGAAGTTATTAAAAGGGAAATCTACATACATGTTTCGACGAGCCAAGTAAAGAATTCTCGCAGTTACTTTATTCTGTAGAAATTCCCCTATTAATTCAATGGCCATCACAGTATTTAAATTTTGCAATCTCTCCTGAAGTTCAGCCCTCTTCTCGTCAAAACTATCATTACGATCCATTTCCATTTCTTGAGATTTAATTATCCATTTGGACTTCTTATCTGAGGTAAGTTCTAGCAAGCCTTCATCATCTAATGTTGCATCAAGTAACTGCCACACAATTGAAAGGATAAATTCAACCACAAGAATCCCAGGTTCATTCATGGGCATACCATATCCCTGTGAAAGTTGAAGAACGGCATCTATCGATTTCATGACCCTGCATAAATTTTTTTTTTTTTTTTAAAAAGGTTAGAAACTAGAAAACTTTATGATAGAAAATTACAATGGAAAACAAGCAGTATAAATTAAATAAGAGCAATTTCATCAAACATGAATTTTTAATTTTGGGGTTTTATTGTTATTATATGATTCATGTGTATCACATAAATAAATGTCATAAAAAATTATTCAATATTTGCGAATTAATTAAGAGATAGTAAACTAAAAAATTTGAAAACAACTTCATTACACTTGAATTGTAGAGCTCTTCTATTCTTATTCAAATTATGTAGTACTACATAAAATAAAATTTTCACAGAAACTCATTGAAAATTTGTGAATTTATTAAAGATAATAAACAAAAATGAATAAAAGTTACAGCGAGTGATGCATCCAACATTCACCATCCCAAAGAGAAGATTTCAGTACAAGCCAACATGGAAAGCTCTGGTTTCCTATTCCTTAGCAATTACTGTAGCTATTTTTCATTTCTTCTCTGTATTTCAACTTTATGTGTTGTAGGCCAGAGCTGTTAAAAAGGCCTAAGCACACATGAGGGGTTTAGAACAATGGGGACCTCATTAGTTGTTGAATCATGAGAGGTGAGAACCAGTTTAAAAGCCTACTAATTAAAGATAACCACAGAGCATAAATACCTTTTAATCAGTCATAAAATCTAGCACTGTAAGGACATCGAAGGGTCTTCTCCTGTTTGTATTCCTACTTTTTGACACCCAAAATACCCTCAAATTCTCTTGATATTGGGTGTAGAATGGGAAAGATGAAAAATTAGCAATGTTGTTTAACTGACAAAATTATGCATAATGATATTACCATCACAGCCATCTTTGGCAATGTTGTGGGAATAGGTACCCTAGCAAGACTGTTTATAATTGCGTTGCCTACTGTCTAAAGTACTTCCACAAGGTTTTAATAAAGACTGTTCTAGAATTTTTCAGTATATAATTACTAATTAGAAGGTGACTGCCATTAACCAAAAAAATATTTGAAAATCTTTGTCGTATACAATGCAATATGTAAAACTTAAAAGTTTCAAATTATTTAATATTCTCATGATCCTATCTTTTTTTTTTCCTCTTTTTTTTTTTTTTTAGCGTGGTGCAATACAAATGGTCTGTCAGAACACAACAGTAATTCTATAAGTTAGATGGCAAGAGAAAAGAGCTTAATTATATTGACAATGTGAACCAAGTAGAATATAAATATATAAATTAGTTAATAAATATAACTTACTTATGATAATTTGGTCCATTTATCTGATATTTAAGTGTAAAAGCGTGTCTCTTAAGGAGTTCAAGATAAAGCCTATATGCTGCTGGCCGAGAATGTCTACTTGGAATGACCCTGCAGAAAATAAAAAATAACAATACTATAAATGTGAATGTGCCAAACAAGACAGCCAAGCCACCAAGTCATAATTACTTTCTTCGTGTGGATCCTTATTTCATATTTGATAGATAAATAAGCCACTTCACAAGAGTAAACAAGAAAATTACAGCATCTCAACAAGAGATATATTATTAATGAAAAGTTTCTCATGAATTATGAAACCTCCATTTGGATATCAAAGGAAGGAGAGCCTACAAAATACTAAGAAACAATCTCCACTCCAGTCACCTTTTTTTTCCTCTCCCCCATCCTTCCAAGACCCAAACCGAGGGTAGAACAACTCAATAACTCAATGAGAGATGCTGAAATTGATTCTAAACTAAATCAAGAATGTAGATGCCATTCAGTCCCAAAATAAATAAACAAAAACAATTTTGTGCTCATGAATATTGCAAAATCAAGGTCATAGGAAAATGCCATTTGATAAGTATTGTAATGTGCTATAAACAAAAGCTCAGGTCTGTGTTGATTGGAAGAAGATGCAGGGAAAAAAAAAAAAAAGACGTGAGAGACTGAAAGTATTAGATATGTTGTGCATGACCCGAGGGAACCAATGCTCTACAAGTCAAATGAGCCAAATACAATAAAAGTTGCTTTCTATTACTTCTTGGAATCAAATTTGACATCAAGCATTACACGCAACACTCATTTTCATCCATAGGCCAAACTGAAAGAATTTGGTACGACTGGAAAGATAGATAAAATAACAACTTGTCAAACAGAGAGAGAAACAATGGGGAAATAAACAAAAAGTAAATTCAGAATCTTGAGGTGGAAAAAAAAAAAAAATAGAATGACCAACAGAGAGAAAGGAATTATGGGGGAAATGAACAAGAAAGAAATCCAGAATCTTGATGTCAAACAGAAACAAAAATAGCACTTTTATCCTCAAATTTCGATAAAGTGAGCTCAAAACAATCATTTGGCTTATTCTCAGCTTTTAAGAACAAAACCAATAACCTCTTGATTCTAGACATTACTTTATTGTCCTCCATTTTCTCAGGAACCAAACACAGTGCAGTCAACAGTCCCAAACTGCATCAGAAACTCATCAATAACACAGGTACCATGAATCATCAAACACCCAAAATATTCAAAAATAGAAAGAAAATAAAAAAAGATTCAAAAAAATCTCACAAACTTTCGCCAATACCCACCAAGGAATACCCCATTTCAAATCCCCCCACCAAAAACAAAACCATTGGAAACAGAAAACAGAACTAACAAACGAACAAAAACAAAAGGGAAAAGACATTACTTTATTTCCTCCATTTTCTCAGGAACCAAACACAGTACAATCAACAATCCCAAACCAATCAAAAACTCATAAAAAAACACAAGCACTAAGAATCATCACACACCCTAAACATTCAAAAAAAGAAAGAAAGCAATAATATTCAAACAAATTCACCAACTTTCTCTAATACCCACAAAAGAATACCCCATTTCAACTCACAAAAACCCCAAAAAAAAAAAACCATTTTAAACAAGCAGCAAAACAGAGCACAGAAACAAACAAACCAACCAACCTTGTAGAGAGCTGAGCAAGGAGGAGCAGAGGGGGCACAATATTAAGCATCAAAGCCTTTTCCAAAAACTTCCATAGAATAGGCACGTTGTTGTCCCAACAAATGTAGGAAACCAACACATCAGCGAGCTCCACAGAAGGCAAAGCCACTCCTGCTGAGCTCAAGCTCGATGACAAGTGTAACGCCCAGAGCAGAGGATCCATACCCTTTTGCTGTGCCACCTGTGTTATGTCTATCACACTGTCCCACGTACTACTCTGTACAGAAACAGCCATTTTAGCCTTAAACACTTGGATTATGATCGCTGGGACTACGCAAGATAAGAGTGTTTATTTTGGTGTTCGTGTTTTGTGTTTTCTATGTGTTTGTGTTTATGTCCGTGCGTGAATGTCTATGTTTTCTAGGTGTGTTTGTGTTTTTAACAAGACTGTTTTTTTTTTTTTTTTTTTTGCTTTTCTGTGTGATGGGAGGATATTGCGATGTCTGATTGCGTGATTGGTCAGAATTCAGAAACTGCTGAATGTCAAGCTGTGAGAGAAATAGAAGTGGGGTTTAAATATTTTAATATTTTAGGGGGTTCTTTATTTATTTATTTTAAATGAACCGCCCAGATTAATATCTGGACTGAATGCTTTATTAATATTTGGTTATTCTCTTGCTTTCATGATTTACCTTTTTGAACTCTTCAATTAAGATATTTTTGTCAATTTTTTCAACTGTTAGTGGGATTGTAATTTCATTCATTATTTATAAACTAGTATGTTACTTGTTTTTGTCAATTTTTTCAACTGTTAGTGGGATTATAATTTCTTTATTATTTATAAACTACTCCCTCCGTCCCACTTTGTTTGTCCTGTTTGAAAAGTCAAACATTTTAAGGGAACATCATTTATTGTTTTGTCTCTTTTATAAAAATGTATAAGTTTACAAAACTACCCTTAAATAAATTTATTAGCTTTTTTTTAAAAGAGTTATTATTAATGAGGCTTAGGGGTATAATAGGAATATTAGTAAACTAATAACTTTTATTTTTAGAAACAGGACAATATTTTGGGACATCCCAAAATAGAATAGAGGACAAACAAAGTGGGACGGAGGGAGTAGTATGTAGCCCTGTGCTACCGCACAGGAATGAACATATTATTAATCATGAGTTTATTCATGTTTAAAAGACTTAGTTAAGTCTAAATTCATATTATTAATCAGAAAATTTCATTAATAAAACTTAGCAAGATATATATATTTTACACAGAAAGATGAACCTTGATGACAATGTTTATCCAAAAGATCCATTCACGCTTTTGAATCTTCAATCTCTATTGGTGATTGAAATTTTCGCAGCTTAAAAAATTTAAAATTAAAAAAAAAAAAAAAAAAAAATCCTCGGAGTTGTACTCATATTGTAATTTTACGATGAGTCATTTTGTAACATGATGGGCGTTTGTGTGAAAAAAAACCTCTGAAGTTCCATGGCTGATAAAAGAAATTCTCTCCAATCTCTTTTTATAGAGAGATGGGTTTGTGAGTGTTTTTATACATCCTTCATAGTTGTATTATCACGAAGCAGGTCCAATGGATTTAGATTGGTACTACCGATTCCCAAAGCATGAGTGTTTAATGTGTTATTAATTTCATCTCATTGGCTTCTCGCACATGATAGCAAAATTAAAAATAATTAGATTGTACACGTGTATAGTAAAATTGGAATGAACAATTGGAATGATAATATATGATAGTAACAACAATAGGAAAATTCAAATAAAATTTCAATTAAATTGCAACAATCTAAATAAAAATTCCAAGAGAAAGACAGGGTGGAGTGATCCACTCCAAGAAGGTGACCAAACTTACGTAAATATAGAATAATAAATCTCTCTCCGGGAAAATTTACATTGTTCATAATCTTTACCTTCACCGAACATTTTAAAAACATAGTGACTCACATCCGCCATCCGGACATCTACAAATGGGTCCTCTCCAATTCGTGTGAGATTCCATTGATTACTAAGTTCCTTTGCGACTTACAAAAAGTATCATCCATCGGTCCACAGCAGTGCTTTCTTCATTGTTATAGGTGCCCAACATGAACAAAAAGCCAAATATAAGGATAGTGAATTTTAGGCATAATATGCATCTAATCACATATTAGCAATTTATAACAATGTAAAGATGCAAACTTTGTAAGTAAATAGTAAACAAAACTCAATTGTCGAACAACAAAGAAGAAAGCACTTTAATCCGAAACTCAGTGCAAATGTAAAGATGCAAACTTTGTAAGCAATTTATAACAAAGATGCAAACTCGGGCTTTGCTATCTTTTTGGAAATTATGCAATGTACCCAAACCAAGTTTTTATCACCGATATTAATCTCTTTGGTTTTCATGTTTGACCACAAAATCAAGAAAAAAACTTAATTAGCACAAGAACCTACTTGACCCGATACATAGAAGTGGTTTTAATGAGAATGAGCCCACATACATTTAGCCACATTATGCAAAATTCAACTTCAATTTCAGATTCTAGACACATGGCACAAAATTAGAGTTCTAATTTGGAATTCAATTTCACACTCTCTCTGCTTCACCTATTATTTTATATATAGACTAGTATGTTACTCATGCAAATGTATAAATGCATTTAAAATTAAACACAATTTTTATTATAAAAATATAAATAATTAGTCAAATTATTAAAAGAAATAGCATGTAACACATGCGAAAACTTATAAATACATTTAAAATTAAACAAAATTTTTATCATTAAAATATAAATAATTTGTCAAATTAATTTTTTTTAAATAAAAGTAATTAGTCACTGTGGGGACCAAAGATTGACAAGCCAGGCCCATTCGATGAAGAAGGGCCCAAAGATCTAAGCCGAAGAAGGTCATGGCCAGAGTTCAAGAATAGTGTGGCCCAATCGGCTCGGAGAAGCGGCCGAGGACAAGGTCAGCCCCTCGGTGACCCAAGAATAAGGGCGAGAAAGGTAAAGGGACGTGCTTGAAGGGAAATCCAAAATATCTAAGAAAAGCTTCCTTTACCGCCTTCCCCATGCGTATCTCTGCGCCTAGCAGAGCCTTATCCATTAACTTTATCAACAACTCTCAACGACTTAGGTCCGAGACCGATGGGACAAGTATCAGTCTTGGAAATGTTGACCCTACACGTGGACGAAGGAAATTGAATACATGCTAGTATAAAAGAAAAAATATGTAACCTAAAAGGGGGGCTCTCCTGAGGGGAAAGAAAAGGGCTCAAAAGGTGAAAGACCCCTAAGCCATGCATGAACAACCGAACAAAATAATCGCCGAGTAATCTCGACTTAGCCTTTAGAACCCACTCTCTACAAATGATATTGTGAGGGCCCATTCACGTGTGGACCCCGAAACAATCGTGGGCGGTTCCCATCAAAACGTGACCCTACAATTGGCGCCGTCCGTGGGAAGGCTTACGCGTGAGCTCGAGCGGTGATGGAGTTGAGTGTTTGTTGAACAAGGGTCTACGAGGACACCTTCTTGACCGGCGGCACCTTGTCGTTGTTCCGATACAGGTTCCCACTAGGGGCTGCGCCTTTTAATGCCAAGGGCATGGCAAGTCTAGGGGCTTCAAGCATCAAGATCTCTTCCCCCTCTTTATTCGATGAACTAACCTTGAGGAAACCAACAACTTACGAAAAAAGTACAAGTTTTGGACAGAACCAAGGCCTTGTATGGTCCTCGGACCCAAGCCTCCTGGGAAACCAACAACTTACGTAAAAAATACAAGTTTTGGATGTAACCAAGGCCTTGTATGGTCCTTCGACCCAAGCCTGCTGGGAAACCAACAACTTACAGAAAAAAATACAAGTTTTGGATGTAACCAAGGCCTTGTATGGTCCTTCGACCCAAGCCTGGGGGAAACCAACAACTTACGAGAAAAATATAAGTTTTGGATGCAACCAAGGCCTTGTACGGTCCTCGGACCCAAGCCTCCTGGGGAAACCAACAACTTACGAAAAATACAAGTTTTGGACAAAACCAAGGCCTTGTATGGTCCTCGGACCCAAGCCTCCGGGGAAACCAACGAGAAAAAAAAGTACAAGTTTTGGGATGAACCAAGGCCTTGTATGGTCCTCGGACCCAAGCCTGCTGGGGAAACCAACAACTTACGTAAAAAAAATACAAGTTTTGGACAGAACCAAGGCCTTGTATGGTCCTCGGACCCAAGCCTGCGGGGAAACCAACAACTTACGTAAAAAAATACAAGTTTTGGGATGAGAACCAAGGCCTTGTATGGTCCTTCGACCCAAGCCTGGGGGAAACCAACAACTTACGTAAAAATACAAGTTTTGGATGAAACCAAGGCCTTGTATGGTCCTTCGACCCAAGCCTCCGGGAAAACAACAACTTACGAAAAAATACAAGTTTTGGACAGAACCAAGGCCTTGCATGGTCCTTCGACCCAAGCCTCCTGGGAAACCAACTACTTACGAAAAACATACAAGTTTTGGACAGAACCAAGGCCTTGCATGGTCCTCGGACCCAAGCCTCCAGGGGAAACCAACTACTTACGAAAAACATACAAGTTTTGGACAGAACCAAGGCCTTGCATGGTCCTCGGACCCAAGCCTCCAGGGGGAAACCAACTACTTACGAAAAACATACAAGTTTTGGACAGAACCAAGGCCTTGCATGGTCCTCGGACCCAAGCCTGTGGGGAAACCAACAACTTAAAGAAAAAAGACAAGTTTTGGACAGAACCAAGGCCTTGCATGGTCCTCCGACCCAAGCCTCTGGGGAAACCAACTACTTACAGAGAAAATACAAAGTCTTGGACAGAACCTAAAGCTTGCATGGTCCTCGGACTCAAGCTAAAAGGGAAAGTCAAGCAACCGATGCACTCAAAGTCTTGGACAGAACCTAAGGCTTGCATGGTCCTCGGACTCAAGCTAAAAGGGAAAGTCAAGCACCGATGCGACTCAAAGTCTTGGACAGAACCTAAGGCTTGCATGGTCCTCGGACTCAAGCTAAAAGGGAAAGTCAAGCACCGATGCGCACTCAAAGTTTTGGACAGAACCTAAGGCTTGCATGGTCCTCGGACTCAAGCTAAAAGGGAAAGTCAAGCACCGATGCAGACTCAAAGTCTTGGACAGAACCTAAGGCTTGCATGGTCCTCGGACTCAAGCTAAAAGGGAAAGTCAAGCACTAATGCAGACTCAAAGTCTTGGACAGAACCTAAGGCTTGCATGGTCCTCGGACTCAAGCTAAAAGGGAAAGTCAAGCAACGATGCGGACTCAAAGTCTTGGACAGAACTTAAGGCTTGCATGGTCCCGGACTCAAGCTAAAAGGGAAAGTCAAGCACGTCGATGCGGACTCAAAGTCTTGGACAGAACCTAAGGCTTGCATGGTCCCTGATTCAAGCTAAAAGGGAAAGTCAAGCACCGATGCGGACTCAAAGTCTTGGACAGAACCTAAGGCTTGCATGGTCCCTGATTCAAGCTAAAAGGGAAAGTCAAGCACTAATGCGGACTCAAAGTCTTGGACAGAACCTAAGACTTGCATGGTCCTCGGACTCAAGCTAAAAGGGAAAACCAAGAAATCGATAAAGGCAATTCTTAAACAGAACCTAAGTCTTGCGTGATCCTCGGACACAAGCTAAAATGGGAATCCAACTACTCGGAGGAAGAAGTTTCTCGGCTCAAGTATTGGGAAGGGTTAAGGCCCATGCGTCACGGAGATGGCGAAACGACCAATGGTCGTCAACCTAAGGGAGCCTTTCATCCGGTGAATAACATGTCCTCGGATAACTACTTCTTACACTTTATCGAGCATTCAAAGATCCAACCCGGCTAATTTTAAGATAAGTCTCCTTCCTCACCGGTCGGATTGCTATGTTGAATTATAATTCTGTTAAAGTTACCGTGGCATCTTTTTATTAACGATTACTTTGGCCTAAGTTATTGATTCAAATGCTATATTATTATGCCGAGCAGCACTTTCACATTTATTAGAATATATAAACAGGACATACGAAATAGAGTAACATTAACTTTTATTAATATGAAAAATGGTTACAACGTACAAGGAAGGGCTTAAACAAGCCTACACAAAAAATGAATTGCTAAAGCAATAATAGTATTCGTAATACAAGTAAATAAATCATCAGGTGTCTTCTGAACTCGCCTTCAAAGTCTCTCTCAAATCTCTGCCTCGATCTTTGCTCATATCAGGAGAAGATCCTTATACAAAAATAATGAAGGAGAAGGAAGAAGAATTGGAACACATGGAAGCACTTGAAGAAACTCTTGTCGCTGAAGAGTGCAAAGGAAAAAGAAGATAGAAGACATGAGCGGGAAGGAGGAGAAGAAGAGAGAAGCAATGAAAAGAAAGTAAAAGGAGCAAAAGAGAGAAAAGGGGAGCCATATTAGGTATGCTCATGAGAGAGCAGATGGAGATGACAAGGGAGGTTTTCGACTCGGTCACACCGGAAATAGGATGTGACGAGCCCCCTCGCTCGGATTTTGGCTAAAAGAATGGGGAGACAAACCTTGAGTCTCCACCACCCTTGCCCCGACCGAGCCATCTCAAGTTTTGTTAAGGTATGATGTTTCTGGGAAAGGAGGGATTCATTCATGGTTGATCACTATGGGGGACGTGATATCGAATGAGGAATAACCGGATGGAAGAAGTGGATTACGAGAAGAGTCTAAGGGATTCGCATATGAGAGAATCACCTTCTTGTCTTCTCTCTTTATATAGGGGAGAAAGATGAGGGTACGTGACACGCTCCGATCCTCTAAGAAATCTGCTAGTAAATGCGAAACCGTTTCGTTTCTCCAAGCTATCCGTAACCGCTAGATTTAAGAGGCCTCGTAAAAGGAAGACATTAAAAGCGCACTACAAATAACCAAACGGAATAAACGCATCACGCGTAAGTCGAGGGAAATATCTCGTAGACCGGCGCATTCCTTAGGGAGGTGAAAAGTCGCCGACGTTGGTCAAGGGCCGAACTTAATGAGCTTCAATAAAGGCTCGGTATTATCAAAACCCACCTTTCCAACCGAGGAATTGGACAAAGCAGGGGTTTTGAGGGGCTATTGTGGGGACCAAAGATTGATGAGCCAGGCCCATTCGCCGATGAAGGGCCCAAAGATCTAAGCCGAAGAAGGTCATGGCCGAGTTCAAGAATAGTGTGGCCCAACTGGCCCGGAGAGAAGCAAACGAGGAGACAGTGCGGTCCTCGGTGACCCAAATATAAAGGCGAGAAGGTAAAGGGACGTGCTTGAAGGGAAATCCAAAATATCTAAGAAAAGCTTCCTTTACCGCCTTCCCCATGCGTATCTCTCGCGCCTAGCGAGCCTTATCCATTAACTTTATCAACAACTCTCAACGACTTAGGTCCGAGACCGATGGGACAAGTATCGTCTTGGAAATGTTGACCCTACACGTGGACGAAGGAAATTGAATACATGCTAGTATAAAAGAAAAAAATATGTAACCTAAAAGGGGGCTCTCCGGAGGGGAAAGAAAAGGGCTCAAAAGGTGAAAGACCCCTAAGCCATGCATGAACAACCGAACAAAATAATCGCCGAGTAATCTCGACTTAGCCTTTAGAACCCACTCTCTACAAATGATATTGTGAGGGCCCATTCACGTGCGGACCCCGAAACAATCGTGGCGGTTCCCATCAAAACGTGACCCTACAATCACATATTAAAATTCTTACATAAATTTAATAATAATTATGATAATTTTTTTTTTCTAATTTTTAATAAGATAGAACGTGCGATGATGTTTGTCATGTGGTGATTTTTATTGAATATATGTAATTGGTTTTTTTTTAATAATTTATTAATATTATATTCTTAATATTTTGCACTTATTAACTCACTTAGCACAAAAATTAAAACACTTAAGTGGACACATGATACAAAACTTAAGTGAATAATTACGAGGTGGTCCTCACATAAATTTAGACACATGACGCAAAATTGAATTCTAATTTCAAATTCTAATTGAATTTTCTCTAAGTTTTACCTATTAATATATATATATATATATATATATATATATATATATATATACTATATATATATATATATATATATATATATATATATGTAAGGACTCAATTCGTAACAACCCCAAACCGGTATTGGGTTCACACATTAAAGGCCCAAACAATAAAATTTGTAGAGCATGGGCTGAAAGGTTAGGTCTTGGTCACCGGACAGTGGTTAGTCATGGTGTTTATGGTAGTCGCATGAGGGTGAACTTAGTGTATCTAATAAGACTTTTCCTCCGTCATGGCCTAAGCGGCTTCGGTCCTTAGACCTCGTCCGAGGAACTTCATGTTCTTATTATTCTTCCTTTTTTAGGATTCAATGGCCTGGGAGACGAAATGTCCCCCCCCCTTCCTTAATTGCTTCTCTTTCCTTTTTATACTAGCCTTTACCTTCCCTCCTACGTCCACATGTAGGTTCAACTTTCTAGGGTTGATATTTATCCTATCACCCCATACCCAAAGTGGTTGAGAGTGGTTGTAAAAGCTGAAAAACATTGCTCACAAGGTAGCAGTAGTACTTAATTGTAGTAATTGTAACATTTCCCTTGTCCTTTGTCGCCACACTATTCAAGGGTCATTTCCACATTAATATGGAGGTGTTTGGCTTTTCCATGCACTGCTCCTATATCATACTCGCCATTTTTTCTAGGAGCGCCTTGGGATGCCGAGGACAAGATCGTCCTCGGCTTTATCTCTAGGCCATTTGGACTTTCATTGCATGTCCTCGGCAATATCTTTCCTTGGCTCGGGCCTTGGGCCCTAATGTAAAGTGGGCTGGGGTCATAAATTCTCTGGCCCCACAATATATATATATATATATATATATATATATATATATATATATATATATTATATATATCTAATTGGATCTAAACTCTTTGATTTTTGCACCCAATAATTCACTTTCCATTAAAATTAAAAAAAAAAATAAAAATTTAGATGGAACACATGGTACAAAATTGAATTTCAATTAAAATTCAATTTAGAATCTAATTGAATTTAGACTCTTTGATATTTGCACCTAGTAATTCACTTGATACACAAATTTAAAAATTAGATGAAACACGCGGCGCAAAATTAACATGATTTAGAATATAATTGAATCTAGACTCTTCGGTTTTTGCACCAAATAATTCACTTGCCACAAAAATTAAAAAATTAGGTGGGACACATGGCACAAAATTGAACTTCAATTAAAATTCAATTTAAAATCTAATTTAATTTAGACTCTTTGATTTTTTCAGCTAATAATTCACTTAAAACACAAATTTAAAAATTAGATGAAACAAGTGGCGCAAAATTAAACTCCAATTTATAATTTAATTGGATTATCTCTCTCTCTCTCTCTCTCTCTCTCTCTCTCTCTCTCTCTCTCTCTCTCTCTCTCTCTCTCTCTCTCTCTATATATATATATATATGAATAGGTTTTTTTTTATGATTTATTTATATTGAACTCCATGTTTTCTACATAGAATTAAACTCTCGGGGCACAAAAATTAAAAAACTTACATTAGATAAGACACGTGGCATAAAATTAAGCTCTAATTGAATTCCAAAATTTACACTAAATTAAATAACTTGGCACAAAATTTTTAAAATTTAGATTAAATGGGACATGTGATACAAAATTAGACTTTAATTGAATTTCAATTTGAAATCTAATTGGATTTTATCTCTGTTTTACTTATTGATATATACTAACTTGTAACCTCATGCATATGCATGGATACACTTAAAAATATACAATAATATGCATAATATAATTATCATATATATAATTGAAATACTATTGATGGTCATTTTTATATTTTGTTAGCTCTTTAAAAAAATTTGTAAGGATATTATTAGGTATAAAATGTAAATTGTCCTTTTTTTTTTATTATTATTGTGAAACACTTTTTTTTTTTTACAATTCATTTATTCTAAACTCTTTGGTTTTTGTACCTATGGGGGCCAATTAGTTAGGAGGTATTGTTAAGGCTGCATTTAATTGGGCCTATGGTCCAATCTGAGGACATTAACTAATCCGAGAATGGTCAAATGAGGTTATAAGGGGAATGGTATAAAGAGAAAAATAAAGATAGTACGAGATAAGTCCAACACACGTTCGAGGAGAAGAGCCATCTCGGGAACAAGGATCCGAGGTCAGTAAGAGTGTCATATCACCCTAGACTTTCTTCAAAGTTACATCATAACTAAGAGTTGGACGTTGGACAAGGGGTAAGTTAAGGGAGATAACAAATGTCTTCAAAAGCTACTACCTCCACATTAAATGCCTCTCAACTAACTCTATGGCCGCATTAATATGGAGGTGATACCTGAACAAAGACCAAGTAGCCTTACAACTACTATTTGATGGTTCCGGGAGGTGTTGGATGGGATAAGAAGGAGTTCCTAGAATCCAATCTACACGTGTATGGTAGGGATAACACTAAAATTGTAATATATAGCACGGGAAGGTGACCTAAAAGAGGGATCGGAAAAATCAAGAAATCTTTGTAAGAATACGGTGAACTCTTGTAGCTTTGTCCAAGTACTAGATATTATAACATAAGCTCCTCAGTAGTCTTTGAGAATAGATTTTTTTATTTTACTTGTGTTCTATAATCTTAATTGAGCAACTTTTATTGTCCATCTTTTGAAGTATAACTAGTTCTTTTACCCACACTCTATAAATTCATTGTTTGGACTTAAACCAAATCCTACACTAGGTCCAATCCAAATTCAGTCCTTACAGTACCTAATAACTCACTTTGATGAATATTTATGATGTGGTCCCACATTTGATTCTAAAATTAAAAAATAAAACTCTTTGAGAACAAATAATTTAAGACACATGGCGTAAAATTGGAACTCTAATTTGAAATTCTAATTTGAGTTTCTCTCGCTTTCACCTATTATTATTATTATTATTATTATTATTATTATTATGTATAAACTAGTACGTAACCCGTGTATATGCACGAGTACAATTAAAAAAAATCACAATTATACGATTCAAATTATACATGAAATTAGTTTACACTTTTTTTTAAAACTATACATTTCTAAAATATGTAATGATTTATCATTAAATATATATATATATATATATATATATATATATATATATATATATATATATATATATATATATAATATAATATAATATATGTAATGGTTTATTAAATGATGGTTTATCGTAGGCTCTTCTATTTTTTTGGTAAAGGTTAATAATTGACATCAATTATAATTTGGGATTACTACATTTTCCAATCACAAAAATACCTAGTCATATGATGAGTGCTATGCGTTTTGGATGCAAATTTTTTTTCATAATTAGCTTCCTAACTCTCTCCAAAAAAAAAAAAAAAATCCTAACTCTCTACACATGAAGACTTATCCTATGCAATTGTGCATTACCACCCAAATCCAAGTTTTCATGTCGTAGATCAGCCCATAATGCGATGGATGACAACCCCAACACTATTAATAGACTTGAACACAACTATTCTATTATTGCATTGTCACAAAACATCAAAGCATATGCTTTAGTTGTGGTTCCTCCATAGTTCATGCTCCCATCGTCTCTCTCCTCTCGCTTTTAGCAACAATCCTCCCTTCATCCCTATTGCCGCATCAGTATTGCTAGACTGGAACACATCTCCAACCTTAACTTACTGGTGAAAAAAAAAGAAGACAAAATGTAAGAGATCAAAAACTAAAGCAAGATAAAATAGGATAGACATGAAGACTTATCTAAAGCAAGATAAAATTTTGACCTTGTTCTTAACCAAGAAATTCATCTACACAAAAGAATAAAAATAAGTAAATAACAACATAATGCATTAGCGGTGATCCTAAAATCAGACATATGACTTTCAAAACAACATTAATGTTTAAACACAAAAAAATTACATTAAGCCTCTTGGATTCAAGACTTCCAACCTATAGAGATAGAATTATGAACAATGAAGGATTTGATATTGTTAATTTAGATAAGTATAAGAAGTTAAGAGCAATTAGTTTTTTAAAAAAGAAGTTAAAAGTAGTTTAAATTGTAATCAAACGTGCATATATCTATTTAGTTTTTTCTTTTTTTTTTTTTTGATAAACTTGAGGATTTAAAAAAAAAAATTGATAGAAAGATAAACGTGTAGGGATGGCAATTTTTCCCCGCCCCGCTTAACCCGCCCCTCCCCGCTTCACCCCACGCGGGTTTTCCCCCGCCCGCAAAAGCGGTGGGGCGGGGATGGGGCAAGATTTTAGCCCCGCATCACGGGGCAGGGCGGGGATGGGTTTAGGCTTTTTAGACCCACCCCGCCCCGCCCGCGTTACTAAAGGTTATAATTGTAAAATTTTCATACCCTAAAACCCTACTATTTAAACAAACATATTAATATTAGCATATTTTATTCTACTCAATGTGATTCTTTGCCTTTATTTTGTTGTGTTATACTATGTGATTTTTATTTATTTATTTTTTTAATGATTGTCTTGATAAACACTTGGATATATTATTCAATTTTTTCTAAAAATTGATTTGATTTGATGGGATAAATTTAGTTGTAATTTCAAGTATATTTTTATTAATGAAATAGGTTTCATTAAAAAAATTGTACTATTTGTAAGGCAAATTAACAAAAAGTAGAGTTTTACAGGGTGGGGCGGGGCTTCGTGGGGCCCCAAAGGGCGAGGATGGGGTGAGAAAGTATTCCCCATCATGCGGGCGGGGGCGGGGATGGGGCAAGATAAAACTATGCGGGGCGGGGATGAAGACCCCATCCTTCGGCCCCGCCCCGCCCCATTGCCATCCCTATAAACGTGAGGATGGTTTTTTTTTAAGGGGAAAAAAAAAAAAACAACAACAACAAAGAACGCGGGGTTGTTTAACTTGTTTTTCTTTTCTTTTTTTTTTTTTTTTTTAAAAAACAATAAACTTAGGGGCTGTTTGATAAGAGTATTTAAATATAGTTTTTTGTTTTGCAATCCATAAAATGGTAGGTCCCACACTTAAATTTATTGTTTGGCTAATATTTTCTAAATACTGTTTTCAAAAAATTGTATCCTATTTTCCTAATTTAAAACAGAATTTAAAAAACGGCTTAAAGGGTGTTTTCAATATACAAAAAATGTTTTTAATGACATAGTTATAAATAAATTGAAAATTGTGGACCCCACATATTTGTCCAAACTCTTTTATCTCTTAAATTTAGGAGTTTATCTTTATCACAAAAAGAATTCTCACACTTCAAATTTGAAACTTATCATTAAAAAAAAAATTGATGAGCTCTATTCCCTTATCATTATCCCAAAAAAAAAAAAAAAAAAAAAGTAATCTACAGATTCTACACATTACTTTTTGTAAATATATATTTTTTAAATCTCAAAATAAAAATGGTCTCCAAAACAATTATTTTTGTTTTTAGTATTTTAAAAATTGTTCTTAAAAGTGAGAGCCAAATACGTAAAATATAAAAATTATTATTAGAAAACTAGTTTCAAGTTCAATTTTTTGAAATTGTTTTTATACTGTTTTGAAAACAAAAATAAAAATCATCCTACCAATCAGGCCTTAGGTAGTTGTTTTGAAGAAAAGGGTTAGAAGGAGAGTGATAATATATTTGTAACAAATGTTATAGGGGAGAGTTAGAGATATGATTTTACAGTGTTATCCTCAAGTTTTGCCTTTACTTAAATGTAGGCAGTAGGGGTATTTTGGAATAAAAAAAAAAGTCTAGTTCAAACCGGAGAAACCCCTTAAATAATAGTATATAACTAACTAACTAACTATATATATATATATATATATATATATATATATATATTTAAAAAGAGGATTCACCTCTTTTGACTAAACTTTTTGTGGTTCGAAATATCCCTAAACCTTAGGTTTAACAGAGAAAAAACTTAAGGATAACCTAGTAATCTATATCTCCAACTTTACTTAAAATGCCTACAAAATAGGACACTTTTCTACTAATCTATATCTTCAAAACAAACTTATCCAAACTCTCCCAAAAAAAAAAAAATCCAAAATTTAAAAAGAAATGAAAATTATGACACTAGACCCAAAAAAAAAAAAAGTCTCATTGTATGTGCAAAGCGTGTGATAAGGCTAGTGTGTGTGTGTGTATATATATATATAGATTGGTATAATTTTATTTCTAGAAAGCCTTGAAAACAGTTTAATATAAAAGTTTTCCTAATTTTTTTTTGGTTGTAAATTGAGTAATTCAACAAGTAACTTATGTTGTCCCTTAAAAAAAAAAAAGCCAAAACGTGTTTAATATGAAAGTGTTTTTTTTTTTTTTTTTTTTGGTAAATTGAGTAATTCAACAAGTAACTTATAATGTCCCTTAAAAAAAAAAAACATTTCAAAGAAATACAAATTTTTTTTTTGAGAGAGTTTAAACTTATAGTGTCCGCTCCTAATGATAACTCTTTATCATCAAACCAAGACATCAATCAGTTTTTGATATAGGGGAGAATTGAACCCCGGATCTCTTATACAACCATTAGAGATTTTACCAATTAAGTTAACTGGAACCCACAAGAAATACAACTATAAGTTGTTACAATTACATATTTTAACAATAAAGCTTATTTGTTTATATTGAAAATTGATAAAAAGATTATTATAGCTTAAAAAATGATACTTTTAAAATTATAAATAAGTTAAAAAGCTAAAAGAATAAAAGGTTTAATCAAATCTACACAAGAATAATATTGAATTATTTATTAAAAAAACTTTGAGTATTTTTATTTTATAATAAGGGGCTAAAAGTACCATATTTTATGTAGGATAGGACAGGTGGATTACTTTGTGCTTACTCACCATGCAGCTTGCTTAACTTTAATTAATAGGTTACCAAAAAAAAAAAATTAATTAATAAATTATATATTAAGAAGATGGATAGTTTATAAATGAAATTGCCATTGATGTAGACTAATCATCTCTTTTAGCTTGGTTTAGATTCAGATGTCCTGGGAATAAGACAATATGGCAAAACTAAAAAACAAGGTCACTGACACAAGTCACATATGGAAACACAATTATCACATACCTATAAGATGTAACTACCTAGCTTTTGAATTAAAGAAAGTATAAACTAATTCACCCCCAAAAGAAAAAAAAAAAAAAAAAAAGGAAAGAGAAAGGGCTAATTGGAATTTCTCAAGTTGTTACTTGTTGGACATTTTGGGGCCAAATCAAAAGAAAACATCTTATGAAACTGACATATGGCACAATCTTCCCATATTTGATGAATCTCACACATCTTTGAGACTCAAGTACTGTGAAGACCATTTTCTCAAAAAAAAAAAAAAAAAAACTGTAAAGACCATTTCCATAATCAAAACGCATCCAAGACTACGGCTCAATTGTGCATAATATAACAATTCATAGCCCACATATCAAATATGTCCCTATTAAGGTTACTTTTACAATTTGTTTTATTAAACCTCCAAATAAAATTATTTTCTATTTTCTTATATTTATTAAAAATTAGGATAGAAAAAAATATTTTATTACTCTTTATTCATTTCCATTACATTAATTTCATTATTTTATAACTTCTTAAACATATATATAGTATTGGGATCAGAGGATCAAACTGCTCTCAAGACAATGACCCACCTATGCAAATAGTATGACAGGTCATGGCCCACATATGATCTTCAATCCATAAGGTCCAATAGGTTGGTGGCTGGCTCACTGCCTAGTGGAACTACCATTTTTTTTAATTTTTTATTTATTTAATTTTTCATATAGTGGTTAGGGTAGGTGAAGATGATGACAGGGTGAGAGAAGCGAACCCCACCAGAGTTGGTCTAGCTCTAAGTGATAATGATCTCTACATATTCATTGGCTTTTTATACACATTTTTTCCATGGAGGCCCAGTTTCTGTTTATTATGCAAATTTATGAATTATATTATATGGTTGGTAAGCACCAGTGCTGCACAGAGTTCTGACTTTATCATATTGCTGAAAAGGAAATATTGGGATTGGTCCATCTTTATCCTCAAAGAAAAGTCTTGGCATTTGGTTCAACACCCCAGACATTGAAACCAAAAATGGATATGAAATTGAGATTTACATATTGGATATAGTTTGGTAAGTTATGAAGCAAGAAAAACTGTCAAAATGTCAAAGCATGCTTTGATGATGCTAGAAGCCTAGAAGTTGAATCTATGAATAAAATGTTAATTATTAGTTTGGACTCATTAAGGGTATTTCTTTAACCGTTCACCACCATCATTACGGGGTAGTTGTTACTTATTAGTGATAAACTATGTTTACAAATCAATATCATTGCATGGCTATAGCTATAGCTATAGCTATAGCTATAGCTATAATATCCACTTGAAAATGAATTAGGTGAAATGAATCAGTCATTCAAATACCTAAAACATGTGACTATTAAAGTCGGCACCATCATCTTATTTGAAGGTGGTAAAGCGTGATAAGTGGGTTTTAAAAAAAACACATGGATTAAAGTTTGCGAGAAACTACAAACTTCACACACTTTATAGTTAAACTTTATGATTATAGTCCTCTTTTTTTTTTTTTTTAATCTCAATAATACTTTACATTGATTCAGGAGTGCCTCTCAAAAGAGAGTGCCTTCCCACCAAAACCAAGACGGCCAAGGAAAGCAATCATAATTGATAATGGTGACCTACTTAAAAATAAGAAAACGGCTACTAATATATGTATTTATTAAAATATAACAAATTTCACAATATTTTTCGCAATAGTTAACGATTTTTTTTACTAATTCTAATATAAATTCATTAGTAGAGCATTCATATCTGGAGATGCATGCAAGTTATTATTTTATCATCTAAAAAGTTAATTTTTTTATTATATCATCTCACTTTCAATACACCCAAGATTCAGCAATTCTAACTAATTCTTTACTAATTCTAACATCATAATTTTGACTACTAATAACAACTTTGTCACGTCGAAAATTCTAAAATTAGTTGTGTTTTTTTTTTTGTTTTTTTTTTGTTTGAAGGGCATGTAGATGGGTGGCCAGTAATGTACTAAGAATATAATATATAAAAAAAAAAAGAATTGGAGGTTGGTAGCTTGGTATCAAACTATTACCCACCATTACTTTCGGAACAATAATTTTGAGTGCCCCACTGGACCACTGCCTATTGTGAACATACGTGAAGAGGTGACAAGCAGAAAGCGAGAGAGAGAGAGAGAGAGAGACAAAGAGAGAAGGGGAGGGCTAGCTATGCCTATGTGACTCTGAATTTGCCACTTATTATTCTAATGTCGAGTTACAGTCTATGTAGAAGAGGCCGGGATGAGAAACACCACTCTCCTTAGTAGGTAGATGACTAATAAATGCATTTGTTTTCTTCATTTAATACTTCTGTTTAGATTTCGAGCAGCACTGCACCATTACTCAATTGTCCAAAAAAGAAAAAACACAACCACGTGACTGGTCTGATGATCATTTTTCAGGTGCAAAGTATTTATGGGTGAGGAAAAAGATTGGGGTTTAAATTTCTAAGAAAGAGCTTTAATAAATATACATTTAAATTAGTCTAAAGTATAATTTTTATCTTGAATAAAAAAATTATTCCAAAAAAAAAAAAAAAATTGTATTGGAGACATTTAGTTCCTTTCTAACATCTATGGACTCAATCAGTCAAAAAATGGAGATATAATTAAAGAGAATTTTACCAGTTACCACTCCCTTTCAATCTTTTTTGCTAATCAAAAGAAAGTTGGGGTCTTTTAGGTCCCAATGATTTTTTTTTTTTTTTTAAAATTAAATATTTTTATGAGTTTGTATATACAAATTTATGAATTTAACTGTTTGAAGAAATTAAATATTAATGTTCAGGATGTTTTAAAAAAATAGTTTTATAAAGAACAAGACTTAAATACAATACTTATGTGTTGTTTGTTCATCTCTTAAAATTTTACCATGTAGCTTTTTTTTCATGGATGAAAGTGTATTTTTTAAATTAAGTAACCACATGATAAAATCTTAAGAGGAGAACTTAAGACCTAAAAAGTCTGTACATAAGTTTTGACCTTTTATAAATATATGTAAATTTAATGGGATAGAAAACAACACACCTCTTCATCATGGCAGGTGAAACCAGTTAAAAAATGTTTTTTTTTTTTAATTATTCGATAGTTATAATGGAAAGAAAGGATTTGATTTAGTAGGCAAGGATTGTTAACTAGTTTTAAAAGGGATTTGTTATAACTTCATTTAAGTGCAACATACAAAAGATTAAGAATCTTAATTTTGCCAAAAGTCTCTCTCCTCCCTCAATTATCAAATTATAATTTTTTTTTTTTTTTAAACCCTTAATTTTTAGGTGAAATTTTAGAATCTCATGAATTATTATTGAGATACCCAAGACTTTTAAACTCATAATATTAGCTATTATTGGTAATTCTCGAGATTCCTCACGTTAATTTCATGTCTAATGATCATATCCTTAAAGGAGAGAGTTGATGAGAGAGGTCACCTTCTTGAAGAGGAAATGACATCATTGCCTAAATTGAATTAGTTCTCAAGCTTATATAGTCCCCCTTATCCTTATATCCTGTTAAAGCCATCATGAAACCTTTGAATTTGGATAATTATAAATAAAACGATTAAACCCACTATCTCATTGGGGAAAAAGTTTAATATAAAAATTAATGCATTTGTCTGATAATTGGCCCTTTGTACCAGGCGTGATTGAATTAAAAAATCAAGACTTTATGAGTCCTAAGAGTGAAGAGTATAAGGACTTTTTAATTTTTAATTTTTAATTTTTATGAATAGGGGTATAAGAACATGGGAGTGAGAATCTAATGAAGTCTAGTATTGCTATTTAATTAAAATTTTAATTTTTTTAAATTTTTATTATGTGCCATGTCTTGATGCAAATGGAGGTTACGAAAATGAATTAGGATGCAACACTCAATATATTGGTATATCCCACATATAATTTTCTCACAGATAGATCTGACTCGATTCCAACCTGTTATTGACAATTTGATATATATTAATTATATGCCTCTTTGTCTACCAACTTATTTTTTTAAAGTTTTGTTGGCCAACTAATTAATCTAAGGTGAGTGCTGAAATGTCTTTGTTTAGATGGAGATTTCAAAACACCATAGGAGCATTAATTACACAACTTGCTATTGCATTTCTATCCATCAATTAGACGAAGGATTTGGGTTTACTTTTTAATAATTATTATTTATAATTCAAAAGTAACAATGGAAGTGGAAAGATTTGAACCCTTAATGTTTTTTTTTTTTTTTTAATACATGGATAATTAGGAATGAGGAGATTTGAATTTTGAATCATGGATGTCTCGTTGGAAACACCAAATGTTTCAGTTAAGTTACAAGACTCTTGGTAAACCCTAAATATTATAACCACAAGCTCCACATCCGTTTAAAATAATTAGGATGTTATTATAAAATTAAACTCATTTCTTGATAATATGGGACAATGTCCACAAGAACCAATGTTCCTTTTGTGCCAAGTAAGCTATATAACTCCAATTGCACTTTTAGGCATGGCATGCCATCGTTTCTTTAATGGAATTGGAATCTATTTTTTTAGGGGAGGGGGTTGGTTGGTTGGTTTAGTAATCTATTATGAAAGCCACTCATGCCAATATCTAAAAAGGAAACTTCAAATCCAAACATCATATCAGTTCACAACTAAAAACAAGCCACCTCAAATCCAAACATCATATCAGTTCACGGCTAAAAACAAGCCACCGCAACATAAATTTTGGATTCTAATAAAAAATGGAAAAATTAATGAATGCCCTTTTAGAAAATATTTTTATAAACTGTTATGAAAAAGAAAAACAACTTGGTGTGATGGTCATAGAATTTCTATTTTGATCTCCAAGTTCACCTCTGTTTTTTAGCTTACTAATGTTTGTTTATGTGCAACTTATAATGCAAAATGTGCATGCTTTTTGTCGAATTGCCAACCAAAAAAAAAAAAAAAAGTTTCAAGCTTTTTGTGGAAACGCCAACCAAAAATATCCACTTCTTGTAATAAATAATTTGAGAAATTAAATAAACTATGTAGAATTTAGATTGTGGGCCTAAAACCTTTGTTTAACAGATCAAAACTATTTGTGAGAATGAACTACGTAAATCCCAAATTTGATAAATTAATTTTCTATAGATTGTGCCATTTCCTAGTCCTTAATTATATGTATTTCTCTCTGTCTCTTTTATGGTATTAAAGGTTTAATCAGAAAAAAAAAAAAAAAAAAAAAAAAAAAAAAGAAGAAAGATCTATCTAAGAAATAGTCATCTATTGCATTTAAAAATGTTGCTTTCACTTCAATCACAAGCGCACTTGCATTGCATGCGCCTTGTTCTTTATGGCTAAGCAACATGAGGCTTTTGCACTCAACTCCACCTTCAGCTTTCCACGTGTAGTTAACAACTCCTAACTAAGATTAAAGCCTGTAATGACGATAGAGAATTAATTAATCTGATCCTGAATATGCTCTTCCTTTTCCAATGAGAATTGAGCATAAAATAAACAGTTCATGAAAGCTTTACTACAAAAAGGGATCATGAATGTCATATTCCTTCAACATCTTTCTAAAACTTGCAGATTACTACAATTTATTAGAAGTGAGAAGTCTCAGTAACTTGAACAACCCGACTTTGGTTTGTGATTTGTCACCCTATAGGTGTCCAGAAATGTGCACACACACACACACACGCACAATGTATCCATATCCATATCTAAATAAAATAATGAGTGTTCGTTACTGCACACGCCTTGTTGCACACGCAATACACTGTTTATTTTCTAAATTGAAAAATTGAAATCGTGATTTCAAGCTAAGATTCCAGTTCAAAAGGTTGTGTAATAGATCGTGTGTATTAGACACTACCTAAAATAATATCATCTGGACAAGAGACGAAAGCAAAAGAAACAAATACCTAGTGCAAACAAAGTGCTAACAGCCTGACATAAACATTCCACCTTGAGAGAATCAATCTATAAAAAAAAAGATCAATGCCATCATTTTGATTATGACAGCCACTAAAAATCATAGATAAGAAGACACGCTACCTTAGTATACTGTACATATGACAAGTTTATATAAGTTCAAATAAAATTTTTTTCTAATAAAAATTACAATTTTAAACTAGGCCTTGATGATGCCTTTGAATTGCTTATAATTGGAATAGAGTTATACACAACAGGTTACCATGAAGAATAGTAACAAAATTTTGATGCCCAGTTCTAGCATCTGTATGATGCTTGAGGGAGTGGGATAAGTATGATTAGAAGTCCTCATCCAGCTTAAAGACAAAGTTTTTTCCACCATCTTGAAGGCTGGACATTACAGATGCCTTTTGATATTCGCCCACCCTTCTTTCAAAAAAGTTTGCCTTTCCTCTGTTCAATCAAACAAATAAAGTTGAAGAAAATTAAGCCGGAACCCAATTACAAGATGTCATAATCAGTATGATTATTATTATACTTTAATAACCAAACTAATACCAAATTTCAGGACCTTAACCACATTCTATAAATTCATTAGCTCAAAGTCAAAATATTATATGCCGAAGGAAAGGGGGAAAAAATGGTCTGACCTGTTTATTTTGGCCAAACATATCACCAACTCAAATAAGTCTGACTTCCTAAGTGGCTCTTAAGCCTTATCCCATACTTCCATCAAGTCTGGCTGTTCACACCTCAATTCTTGTAAACATGGTTTGATAATTTACGTCAGGGACCAATATTTGATTGGTCCCTGCAGGTGCTAATAGTGATATGATTATACTTACGAAAATATGATAGACCTAATATTTTATCATAATGCAGGGGATGGTGGAAACCCATAAATCAATTGGTTTTCAAAGAAAAATATCTGGCTGTTAAAGCCTTCTAAGAGGCACCCTCAAGGGGTTACAACCTACTTGAAAATGAAAGGAAATCCTAATGAGATCAGCAGTACTTTTAACCTTTGCTTGAGTTAATTTAAAGACTAAAATCAGAACCTAAGCATGCTTTCATCAATACTCACTGCAGAGAAATAAATTCCATCCAATCAAAAGGATTTTCCACATTGTATTTCCTCTGGCACCCTAATGAAACCTGGGGACCAAAAAAACCATTATTTGACAAAAAAAGAAATCAACATAGAATTATTTAACAAAAAATGCCTAATCCCATTCCCTGGGAAAGAATGGGTGAGAAATAAACAAATTTGAGGAAATATACCAAAAGTCGGTCAGCTACAAACTTTATATACTGGCTCATGAGTATTGAATTCATGCCAATCAACGCACATGGAAGGGCCTCGCACACAAATTGCATCTCAATTTCAACAGCTTCATGTACAATGTGATGAACCTTTTCCCAATGTAATTGATTCCTTAACAAACTGTAAGCAGTAACAATAAATGAACCTTTTGTCTTTCCTATAATTGTTACTTTGCATATCATTAAAGAGACCAAACCTATGCCTCTGATTTCGGTCAAACATTTATTGTAGAAACACCATCTAAACTATTATTCTCTATTCTAGCCATCAAATGTGAAAATTTGACAATTAGACTAGAAAAAGAGACAAAAATAACCTGTAAAGAAGGCAAGCAAAGTCACAATGGAGGCCTTCATCTCTAGAAATAAGCTCATTTGAGAATGTCAAGCCTGGCATCATTCCCCTCTTTTTAAGCCAGAATATGGAACAGAAGCTGACAACCACAAAGAAACAAAACAAACAAATAAACTCAGAACAAACAAGGGAAAAAAGAAAGACAATCATATCCTAATATCCATAATCTCTAAGGAAGAATACCTTCCTGAGAAAAAGATTCCTTCAACACATGCAAAAGCAACAATTCTCTCTGCAAACAAGGTGGAGCTGCACAAGATGAACAATGAGAAATTGTTACTTGTGTATGATGCAAAATGAGAAAAATCTTCCAAAAACTAAAGAACTTGTAGAACTAAACACATCAGATAAATGGCCTTATAAATTGATACTTGTTACATTTCCTTTTATGGAAAATTTTATATAACACATCATTAATCCCACTACACTGGCAACATTTAAGTTTTTGAGAATTGTATGCATCAAAGCCCAAACACATGGTAAGAGCATTCTATTGTAGCAGGCATTTGTACTTGTTTGAAAGAAAAAATTGAATCTAGTTGCTTGGAGTGTACAAATGTGACCCCCCCCCCCCCCACAACACAAAAAAAAGGACGGTGCATGATGACAAGTAATTACATACACCCACTATCCGTAAGATTCCTTTTGGGAGTGATCATATGAGAGCTTGATACCCTGGATATGTGAGTAAAGGATGCTGCTCATTTTAGTGTTCATAAAAAATATTGGAGAAAAAAATCCTCAACATTACTTTAAATCCTTATAAATGAATTAGGGTTTCCTTAAATATAATTGCTACATGTAGTGATATCAAAAATACAAAACAAAACTTCATACATACCTATGAATCCAATCTAAAGCCCACTTAGCCTTCCTAGCCACACAAGGAATGTTTTCAATTGCATTGAACAATCTATGCTTCTCTTTTGAATCCTTGATATATGTCTCTAGAAGCAAGCTGTACATTTCTGAAAATAGGCAGCAGAACATATTTAAGTCAGGTAGCCTGTACTAGCTTATAGAGAGAAACCCACATATATCACTTACAAAGCTCTACCAGAGTGAACATTCTCCATTGCAATTTGAAATCCATAGAATGCCCGAGCCTGAGAGCAAGCAGATGGTCAACAATAAGGAAGTAAAAGGTGATACTGATGCACCCCCACTTGGCTTTAGGCACTAAAGGGACAAGCCTGACAGAGGTATCTGATCCCCATTATATCTCTTAAAACGGAATACAGATTTTACTAAACATTTTTATATGTCCAAATATATAAACACCATCACAGAACTAAGCATTTAAAAGGCAGACTTTTTCCCCAAGTTTCTCATAATTGTGCATAAAAAGAGGCATGAATAACAGAGCACTCTGCCCCTTGACGATTTTGAAGAAATTTAAGGTGATTAACCATAAAATTTATGCCTTAACTTATATAGCAAGTCCCCAATCCTATTTGCACAATTGAACAAGCAACTAACTCAACAATGTAGTTCTCCTATGAGGTTATATGTACATAACTCTCTCCATAAAAAATGAACACCAAAGTTAAAATACTACTGTCAACATTATCATGAAACTCACCTCTGGTACTTGAACATCATTTAGAAATCTAGCAGCTAAATTCTCCAATACAATCCCATCAGATGCGGCAAAAAATGCCAGCACATGGCTAATGAAGTGTTTCTCAGAGTCAGACAGAGTTTCCCACTGCCTCATATCCTGGGAAAGATCAACCTCCTCAGCTGTAAGTCAAATGAAAAGTTATTAGAATATGCATTGAAAAAAAGAAAAACAGTGTGCATTGCCTGAACCGGTAAATAATAACGGCTGGACTCATGGCCTCACATACACATCTTAAATTCAAATGTCACTACCTGTATTATGCTTGGTACTGCAGGCATAGCAAAAGTATCTTACAATTTGTTTAAAGCACTTACAAGCAAGTCCCAATGATGTAACTATTCTGTGTCTGAGACATATTAAAGTTTCAGTCTTCACTATACATCAATTTTGTGCATTAAACTTGCTGCCCGTAATTGCTTACATTTACATAGTTTGGTATGCCTGTAAGCTTTCTCGCTAGTGATATTTTTCTATAACGCTTGCACAGCATCATGAGAAAAAATTCGGATTCCTGATGTAATTCTTGCAAAAGGAATTCACTCAGCTTAATAATGACTGTGCTATTAGAACAAGACATCTCCATATGAATAATGTCTGTCATTACTATGACATGACATTTTCTATAAATTAAACAGCTGTCGTATCCCAAGGTTCCCAAACTAATGCATGAATATTTACATGCAATAACCCAAATATTGATTTCAATTACAGTTCTTCCTTTCAAAGAACCAACAATTTCACAAAATCAATATCTATCTCCAAAAACATTATGAAATTCTTGTATTTGTAACACCACATATGTCCTAGTTGTTGATTAGTCAATAGCTAGAACTGCCCAAAAGGGTATGAATTGAGACTACAACTCATCTAAGGTAAGGTTCTGGATGGCCCGACCCCATTAATGACATTAAAGAGAGTAATTTCAAAAGCATGAGAACATAAACTCAAATTTTAAAAGTAGGGTAGGGAGTATCATATAACTGAATTACCCAACCAAATTTGATATATTAAATTCAAACACATAATTGAACAACTTCTCCAAAAAATGACCAACACATAACAGAAACAAGCCAAAAGAAAATGCAAAACTTAACCGAAGTATAAATTAAAACCTTATGCTGAATTCCCAATTCAAATTTAATTGCTTTCAAATTCAAACATAACCAAAAAAAAAAAAAAATACAAGCTTTCTATAACAAACACATAATTCTGAGATAACTCCAAAATACATCCGTATTATGCGCAGCCCATTGATGGGGTTCAAACAACAACTTATATAATAACATTTCTATATCTAAGTCTTAACGGCAATAACCAACTTTTCAAACCATAGGTGCCCAAGACCATGAATTACAAACAGAAATTAAAGAAAAAAAAGCCCATTTCCAAGAACACACAGATTAAAACGAAGAAACCAAACTGTCACAAATATAACACAGAATACATGTACCAAAAAAACCAAGAAGGTTAAGAAAGTACCGGTCCAGAAACTGGCTTGAGCCTTCTTGTACATCTCCCAAAGCTGCTTGTACCTTATGGGAAACATGCAAAACCTCTGGTTTTGCTCTTTCAATATTGGCTCTTCTTCTCTGTCATGTAGTGTTAGTTGCTCAACCCCATTTTCCAAAGACCCCATTTTTGTGCGTATGTGTGTGTGTTTGAAGCTAATGATATATTGGGGTTTGAGATGATAAACCCTGCACAAACCCCCCAAAGAAAGAGGAGAAACCGACAGTAGGGGTTGAAATTAGTGATGGTGAAACCGTGAAAGCGAAACCACAAACAGAGTCCGTGAATTATTGGTGTTTTTTTTTTTAAATGTTTGTTTGGTTTCGTGCATGGTGGGTTGGAGTTGAAATAGACTGCTTGGGTTCCTTTCTTCGACGACGTTTTGGGTGTCATGGTTGTAACACTTTTTTTTTTTTTTTTGGGGTGTGTGGGGTATGGGCTTCATTGTGTTACTAGTTTTGAAGAATTTTTTGTGGGCTGAAGCTAGTGGGCTTCTCGAGATGTTTTTTTTTTTTTTTTTTTTGAGAGAAAAGATTATTAAATATTAGATGGGCAAGGCTTATCTAACAAGGACTTGCGCCCAACTTGGTTCAACCTAACCTAGTTCAAAGGGATGTGGGTGTGTGAGGAGGAAGGCCCACTTGGGTAGGACCACCTTCTCGTAAAAGTGGGATGCCCTTTCAAATCCCTTATCGAGATGTTAAGAGTATGGTCATCTTGCAAAAACAATAAATTTTTATACACAACAAATTTTATAACGGTTAGGGTGATAAATTGTGAATTGTGATTGATGTAAAATAAAGTGATGTCAATAATGGTTCTATATAAAAATGATGTTACACCAATCACAATCTAACACTTTAGATTGTGAAATAAGAAAAAGAAAAAGAAATTGTTATGTACATTGATGGGCTCAAAATCATCCCCAATGTAACTTTGTTGAAATTGGACCTTTGGTGTTTTAGGGTTTGGGCATGTAAGAGTGAGATGTTGGCAGGTATTGAGAGTTTGTTTTGGGTGCAATGAGATTTAGGTTAGTTCATATTTGTAGTTATGTTTATATTTATGAGGTTTGTGAAAGTCCATAAGTATGATTTGCGATGTTTTGATTAAGTTTGTTTGTAATCTATAGGCTCAAGTACAACATACACCCTTAAAGTTTGAAGGTCTTTTAATTTTGGTCTCTAATGATTCAAAATTTTAATTTGTCTCCCTAATTCTATATGTTGTTTTGATTGGTGACCCATATTATTTAATAAGCTATAAAAGAAACAATTAAAGAAGGCATAAAAGGAATGTAATAACCAAAAATTACAATAATAAAGAAAAGAAGAAGAAGAAGTATTAAGAAGACATAGAGGAAATAAAATGGAATAACTTTCAAGGTAGCTTTTTTTTTTCTTTAATAAAAACTTTCATGAAATAACTTTTAGGTACTTACAAAGTCATCATCCAACCCCTTCCACAACAACAAAGTGGGACAAAGTGTCATAGTCTCCAATTTGATTTTGCAAGGGATGCCAAGTTCTTATGTATAGCTTTCTGGATGCATAGGCCACCTTGAAGGAAGACTAGTGGATTGAACTTGTGCCGCTGAGAAGAGCAGGCTTTTGCAGGGAACTTTAGGCCGCGCATGTAGTGACTAGTAAAAAGCAAAAACCACTTGAAATGGCATGGAACAATCAAAGCGGTGGAACTGACAAAAGGAGAGAAAAACTGGCCAGTGCATAATTGTAAATGTAAGCATATTACTCTTGGGACATAAAAAGTAGGGACTTTTTTTGGCTCGCTTTATCTGTCACAAAATTATGAATCTGGTTCATGATTTCCAGCATTTAATGAAGCCTAGGTAAAATCCTCGAAATATAAGTTTGAAATTTATAGTCCGAAACAAGTTTTTCAAAATGAGATAGCATAATCTCTTACAGCATCATTAGAGCAAGTAAAAGTAAAATTTTTCATTATTATTGAGAAAGACATTATTTCTTCTTCCCATTAAAAAAAAAAATTTGATTTTTGGTTTCTGTTGTTGTCAAAATTCAAGTACTAAATGATAATTCAGTTGAATTTTTTTAACTCTTATATTATTCATATCTTTTAGTTCGACAACTATGTGAAAATATTCCCTGGTGTGGCTCATGGATGGACAATAAGGTACAATGTTGAGTATGAGTCGGCTGTCAAGAGTGCTAAAGAGGCCCATTTGGACATGTTAAACTAGTTTACCAAGTATGTAAACTGAAAATTGTTTGTGCACTAACACCAGATGTTAAGCTGATTTGAACTTGTCTTTGTGCTTATTTGAGTTTTGAGTTAGTTTGGTTCTTATTTTGATTGAGGATGTTATGGGATTTTATTTATGACATGATTAAAGCTTTCCTTGTTGTTGTGATCTTTGGAAGTCTAAAACTCTAAGACCCTAAAACCCTAAAAACCAATACCTTCATAGTTCATAAAACAATTGTCAGAAATTAACTTCCATCTGTCGTTTTGTTTTTAATAAATTAGATATTTTTGAGAAGTACTAAAAACGTGATTGGTGTTAGGTTTTATTTATTTATTTATTTTTATTTATTTTTTATTATTTATTTATTTATTTTTTTAATTTTTGCTTAATACCTTGGTATTAGTTTAAAGGTCTGTTTGGCAATGTTGTTCTAGTAGTGTTATTTAAGTGTTGTCAAAATACATGTGATGAAAAAGTATTTTAGAAATACGTGTTGTGTTGTTTAAACAACGAAAATCATTATTTAAACAACACAACCAATCAGACTCTAATTATTCTCCAATATGATTTTTGTATTTTACCCAAAATTTAATGTTAAAGTTTGTTCCTAAATTATAAAATAAATTTAAATAACAAATTTAGAACTCTTGGAAACAAAAGTAGGGCCATAGATTTTATGTTAGTTGGTCCTGTTAAAGTGTTACGTAAGTACTGACGTTTCTCAAATATCAAATTAATCATTTTTTTGTTTGTTTAGTCTTCACTATCTCTGCAATAAGATCTCAGCTAAGCAGCCTAAGCTTCACTTCACATTGACTTTGACATTGATAATTGTAAAGATGTCGAGCTCTCAGTGCTTTGAGAACCCACCGACGCTGAGCTCAACCTGTGGAGAAGGGACTGTCCAAGAGTTTGGAGGCCTTCAAACTTACATCACTGGCTCTCCAGATTCTAAGCTTGCCATCATTCTCATTTCTGATGTTTTTGGTACCAACTTATCTTCTTACAAACTTACTATTTATGCTGCAATATTCTTGAATATCTAGATTCTAATTCAAACAATTAGAAGTGGGTCTATTGATCATTAAAAAAAATTGTCTAGTGGTTCTCAAAGCGTTACGAGGTCCATGAAATCCGGGTTTAAAATCTCTAACTAGTATCTTCGGGCTGGCAAATTGTACAGCCTTAGATTTGTAAAATCTAACGTGGACTATGAAATGGATGAAATAGACAATATTTGAAATGGAGACTCCAAGAGATTCCTTTATGCATATACCCCGAACAGAAGAAGACTACATAGTATACACGTGGGGGAATAGTTAGGTACTTAAAAGAGATACACATGTTGGGTGCATCTTTGCTAAAAAATTCTAATTGCTAATAAACAATCAGAAATCTTTTAACCATCTGGGTCTGTTTATATGGTTCTTGTACAACTTGTAATAAATTTGATTATGTTCCTTGGAGCTGCAATTTAATTTCTGCATCCTCTTGTGATGCTTTTCTTTGCAGGGTATGAAGCACCAAACTTAAGGTACTATTATTGACTTGTTTCTTTTACTGGATCAAGTATTGTAACCTGCTATATTGCTCAATTGAAGAGTTCAATTGTGCTGTATAGAGGCAACTAATTACATATTTGGGTGCTTGCCTTTGTTCTTTGAAGAGAATTATAATTCAAATTAAGAGGATAGGGATTTGTGACAAAATTCAATACTACATTGAGAATTAAATCATAAAAGAAGAGAAACATAAGATATATATTGAAAGGACCAGCTAACTTAGCATGTCAACACAAAGCCTGTGTTTGTATCGAAAATTTAAAGCCAATAATGCTATGAGTTAGCAGAAGATCTGTACTAGTTTATTGCTAAGCATAAAAAGGATCTAAGCTTGAGTGGAGAATGTGGCTGACAAATATTACGAGAATAATGATTTCAAGAAAAGTGAATAAAAATGAGTTTTTAAACTTCCAGACTATAATTTCTTAGAAGGATAAGAAAAATGAAAGTGGCAAGTACATAAAAGGGGAGATTATGAAATATTCCATGTAATTTGCCTGTATAACACAACCATTGAATTTTGCGGTAAGACTGCTTACCAATCACCTCTCACAAACTTTGCAAAAGTGGAAACTTCGTACACTGGTATAGATCACCCCATAAATTTTACACAACTACAGGGGGTTATGTGAAACATTTCTAAGTTCAGGCATCTCTGTGTTTTAGAGGCAAATATCACAAGGTTTTTTTGGTAGTTTCCCTTTACTAATTTTAAGGGCTTTTAAACTGAACTTGTTTCTAATTTCTGATTATACATAGCATCAGTATAAGATGTTCAGGTCACAATTCTGAAACTCTAAACTTAGCGTAGTTTCCCTTTACTAATTTCTTTTCTTCTTCTTTATATTCTTTTTACCTCACTATGTATTTGATTTTTCTCATACCAGCTGGTAGTCCTTCACACGTTAATGAGCCAAATGTAACAATATCAAGTCCTCGGTGGTTTGAAATGGTGGAAGCAAATTTTTTTCACATACCATGATTTATCATATTTGATCTTCTACTAAGCTCTTGAATTGAACCTAACTGCAATCATCCATGTCTTAGAGCTGCTTTTGTTCCTAGACACTCATCTTATTCACCAGCTAAATCAATTCTTGTTCTAGATAGTACTAGACATTCATGCATTTAATTCTCAGTTAATCCTAATTATGTAATATTAATATTATGCATTGTCTCCCTGTGAAGGAAACTTGCAGACAAAATTGCAGGAACTGGATTCTTGGTGGTAGTTCCTGATTTTTTCTATGGTGATCCGATCATTGATTTCAATGACCCTAACTTTGATGTAAACTCATGGTTAAAAGTTCACAACGTGGTTAGTATCTTGCTTTTCAGTTTAATCTTTGGGATTGGCATATGAAAAATTGTGCAGGAATCGAGAAAACAAGCAGGGGACCATTTTGATTTGCCTTTGATGTCCAAATTGACAAACTATCACATTTTATGCATGTTTTGTTTGGGACCTAAGTTGAAATAGAATGATTTATCGTTTGTTTTGCATGACTTGAACCTTCCTGTTCCTGACCACTTAGAGCTTATTTGAACAAATTGTTCTTCTAGGATAAAGGAAATGAGGATACCAAAGCTGTGATTGCAGCTCTAAGAAGTAAAGGTGTTTCAGCCATTGGGGCAGCAGGTTTTTGCTGGGGAGGTAAGTGGTTTGCTTTCAATCCAACTTTGACAAGAAACTTATTGCTTGAAATCTTTGAAAATGGTTTTTGCATGGTAAACGTAAGTGCTCTATCTGCTAACATATCTAGCTTGCTTGCATATTTTTCAGGGGTGGTATTAGTGAAATTAGCAAGTTCTACTGAGCTTCACGCTGCAGTAATTTTGCATCCTGGTCCGATCACAGAAGATCAAATCAATGGCAAGTATCCCATTTCTCACGCTCATGCTAAATATTTGTTACAGATTGCATGTTGTCTTAGATGTTAAAGTTCATTGTTTCAGACGTGAAAGTTCCTATTGCTATATTGGGAGCTGAGATTGACCATATGTCCCCACCGGAACAACTGAAACAGTTTGGAGAGAAGTTGTCAGCAAAATCTGAGGTGAGTCCTAAAGAAAGGTCATCCTTAAATCCTCTCATCACAATTTTTAGTTTAATTACTGTAAAAATTTTGTTCCAATTATAAACATTTTAAAGTAATTTTCCATCATATAAGATTTCCAGCATTTAATGAAGCCCGGGTAAAATGCTTGAATTTCATACATGAAATTCATCGTAATGTCTTTCACGATGAGAGAGCATAATCTCTTCTAGTATTAGCAAAGTAGAGTAAAATTTCTAGTTATTTTTATGAAAAAACTATTTCTTCTGCCCATAACAAAAATGAAGTGATTTTCAGTTTCTGCTTTGCGTGTTAAAACTTAAGTGGCTTTTTTTTTAACCTCCTATTATTTATATCTTTCAGTTTGATAGCTTTGTGAAAATATTCCCTGGTGTGGCTCATGGATGGACAGTAAAGTACAATGTTGAGGATGAGTCAGCTGTAAAAAGTGCTGAAGAGTCTCATCTGGACATGTTAAATTGGTTTACCAAGTATGTCAAGTGAAAATTGATTTGTACACTGGTGCAGACACCAGATATTGTGCTGATTTGACCTAGATTTTGTGCTTTATTCGAGTTTTGAATAAGTTTGATTTTTATCTTGATTGGGGTCTTTTTTATAGGATTAAATTAATGACATAATTCTAGATTTTCTTGTTGATGTGTTCCTAAAAGCCCTAAACCCTAAAATCCATTAGACATGGCATTGGTACATGTTCAAAATATCTGTCAATCTGTCATGCAAATCCCATTCCTATTATCCTAGCCAATAACTTGAATGGGTTCGATGGTGTTAAGCATGGCTCCAGTAAACTTCTGGGATATTGAATTTAAGAACAAAGTAATAATAACGAGTTGAGTTTCTTTATAGCTTGGTGGTGATGCTAAGCCATCCTAAGAAGTGAAGTCAATACAAGCAGACAAACAATCCTGATGGAGACAATCCGGACTCCAATGGTCATACTTTCATGTTTAACCACGAGTTAAGTTTCAAAGAGTAAAAGTCTAAGTAATTTTTGTAATAAAATATTTTTAAAAATAGTAGAGAGAGAGAGAGAGAGTAAAATTAATAATAACATCTATTCTAAATGGCGAAAATGAAATATTTAAACACTATAACTGAAGTGACTTTGGTTTAAACAAATTTTGTGTATGAAGTTGATATAATTAATGAGATAACTGATAATAGCAATGAATTTTATAGAATTAATAATATTTGTCACACATTGGCACAACAAGGTGCAATTCTTTCCAACTTGTTGGGAGGACCACAATTTGACTCCCTACACTCTAAAAATAGGCCCGTGTGATGTGATGTCGAATACCATAAAAGATTTTGAGTATGTCTTCCTCATCATTAATTGGTTTTGAGGTGAAATAGCACAGTTCACGGTCCGACAAATGGTATTAGAACCAAGGTCATGGGTTCGAGTCACAAGAGTGTCATTGTGAGGGAGGGATTGTTGTTGGGGGGGCCACAATCTGACTCCCTACAACCACTCTAAAAACAAGCCCGTGTGGTGTGATGTTGAATGCCATAAAAGAATTGAGTGTGTCTTCCTTATGATTAATTGGTTTTGAGGTGAAATGGCACAGCTTATCATTCAACACAACTAAAAGAGTAATTGCGATATTCAGAAGAGGAAAGTGATGCTTTGCAGCACTACATTTTTCCAGTGTATCTACTACTCCAAAAAAAAAAAAAAAAAAAAGAGACAAGGTGGGGAGGGGAATATATCAACCTAGAAGTTGAACATCTTGTTTCTAAACTTGAATCCCGATTCTTCAGTTCTCTATTTCGGTGCATATCACTCAACATATACTTGCATCCTGACATTAGAGCCAATAGTTCCAGATGGTAGAAGCTGCAGAATGATCATGTTGTTTGACATTTCAATAATGTGTTTGCCCCTAATTTATCTAACCCATCCACAACTTCAATCAACAGCATAGACCTTTGCATATGAAATAATAAATCCAAAATCAATTATCAAAACAAAATAAAAATATAGAAAGAATAGGGCAAATTCAGCCTTTAAATGCCTCATTCAAAAAACAAGAGCAATAACGAAAATCCAATTGCAACAGCTAAAGCGTGACTCTTCTATAGTCAATTTCATTTGACTAACCTTTGTTTTTCTCTAAGTGCCAAGGGGCACAACAGCTCCTTATCTGATATATAGAAAGAATAGGGTAACTTCTCCTCCTGAAACAAGACAAAAATTGTAGACATTCATTGCTTTAAAATTCATAGAAACACAAACACACCCTCTCAACATTTTTCAATTACTAAGGCCAGCGTTTCTAATACATTTGGTTGGTCAAATATAGGAACAGGATTCAAAACAGGAAATGATGTTGATCCCAAACATGGGTCCTAAATTCTAAAACTTGAAAAAATATAACTACTACAATATTCAAGTACTCAACTTGGACTTTGAAAAACTTAATTAGAGATTATATATTTTGAAATAAATCACTTCTAATGAATTTTTTTTGTCACTTCAAATAATATGAAACAAATGATTTACGATTATATAAAATTTATTCAACAGAAAAAAGAACCCATGTGGGTGAATTTTTCATTTTCCTTATAATGCTTTCCTAGAAACTCAACCAATTCAATACAAAAATGTTCAAGTCTTCTTCTTTATCCTCCTCGAATTTCTCAACAACTAAACTATGAACTTTCAGGGCCAAAAGGTTCTAACTTGATGATATTTTGATAGATGCATAGTAAACAAAGCATTTTAAGGACCAAAAGATTCAAACTAGATATTTGAGGTCCCTTATTCAATGACACTAAAACTCAATTCAAACATGACAAGTTGAACAGAGACCAGTTCAGCTTTCTATTCTCCCAATTTCCAAGAACACACAAATTAAAATGAAGAAACCAAACTTTCACAAAAAGAACACAGAATTCATGTACCAAAAAATCAAGAAGGTTAACAAAGTACCGGTCCAGAAACTGGCTTGAGCCTTCTTGTACATCTCCCAAAGCTGCTTGTACCTTATGGGAAACATGCAAAACCTCTGGTTTTGCTCTTTCAATATTGGCTATTCTTCTTCTCTGTCTTGTAGTGATAGTTTCTCAACCCCATTTTTATGCGTATGTGTGTGTATTTGAAGCTAATGATATATTGGGGTTTGAGATGATAAACCCTGCAAAAACCCACAAAGAAAGAGAAGAGAAACCGACAGTAGGGGTTGAAATTGGTGATGGTGAAACCGTGAAAGTGAACCACAAACCGACAGTAATTAGTTGTAACACTTTCTTTCTCGAGATGTTTCTTTCTTCTTCTTCTTTCTTATTTATTTTTTTATTTTTTTGAGAAAAGATTATTAAATATTGGATAGACAAGGCTCAGCTCACATGGACTTGAGCCCAACTCGGCTCGACCTAACCTAGTTCAAAGCAATGTGGGTGTGTTGGGTGGAGGGCCCACTTGTCTAAGACCTCCTTGTTCCATTAAAAAGTGGGATCCTCCTTGAGATCTCTTATGGAGATGTTTAGAGTATGATCGTTTTGTGAGAAGAATAAGTTTGATATATAGGGTGCGTTTAAATATCGTTGAAAACTGAAAATATCAGAATAAAAATAATTTTTAAATGTGTGAATAGTGTTGTGGAACCCATTTTTAATGAAAAAGTTCTTGACAAAGAGGTTTGTGGGTCCCGTGAACGAAGCACGGACCCACTAGACAGCCAACAACCACGAAAAATCACGGCTCAAAAAAAAAAAAAAGGAAAACATAGACGCAAAACGCACCGCATTTCATCGGTACCCAAATGATCACATAATAAATTTTATAATTGTTGACTACTTGTGAATTGTGATTGATTTACAAAAAAAGTGATGTTAGTGGTAATTCTATTTCTATGTAAAAGTGATCTTACACCGAGTGAAAAAAAATGTGAAATTTGTTTTGTATATAACATTATTGGGCTAGAAATCCTCACCAATGAAACTTTGTCCAAGTTGGCCCTTTGGTGTTAAGGTTTAGGTGTGTAAGACAATAAGAGTGAGTTGTTGGCAGGTATTGAGATTTTGTTTCGAGTGCAATGAGATTTAGGTTAGTTCATATTTGTAGTCATGATTATATTTATGAGCAGGGGCGTAGCCAGGAATTTTTACATGAGGGGCCGATTCGAATCATGAAGGTTGAAATCGACGACGATGAGTATCATCGTTGTATGGATAGTCTATATTTTTAGGTTGATATGGACCTTCTTTGAGATAAGTTCGTCGAATTTCATCTTGTTTGTTGATAGAGAATTCACATATTTGTTTACGTGATCCTGGATCACAATCTTCTCTTTAGATTGAATTCTTGAACATTTGGAGGAGTCAGGGTGTTCATCGTGCATCAAGTATCAACATTTGTTTCTACAACCACAGGTGTCCTAATTTCTGAATTGCTAACATATTTTTTTTTAAAGAATACATCAATTGTTTTTCGTTTGCTCATAATTCTTTTAGCTTTAAGAATATGACTCAAAAATTAACTTGAAAAAAAGTTTAAAAAATAAAATTTTAATTAGAAATTTTTACTTAGTTATATGGATGTTATTCATACTCAAGAAAAAACAAAATTTCCACTATAATTTAAACATACAACCCATTTTTAATAAGACTTTAATTAATAATAACCCCTCAAACAAAAACAAAAATTAAACACACAAGTATTGGTACACAACATAAACCAAACAATTTAACAACACCCACGGCCACATCCACAGCCACATGATATCTAACTAATCAAAAATAGGTAATAAATCACAACAATTTTACCTTAGAAACTTTGTCTTCACAAAGTGCAAAGATGGGTCACCCGTGTGGCAATGCCTCTTGTCTTTGCCTGACTGCCTCCAACTTTAGATCTTCCCTTCAAGACCCATCACAAACAATCTCCCCATGCCTTCAATCATGTATTTTTCTAAAAATCTATGAAAATATAAAGAGCATGTGAATATTTAGGTGTAGATAGTTGAGAAAATAAAAAAAAGACATTAAAAAGAGATGAATGTCTAATGCTTAAGAAAGAGAAGAAAACTCACCAGTCACCAAGTTCCAAAACTAAAGTCGATGAAGAAAGAAAAAATTGGCCAGGATTTTTTTTTTTTTTGGGGACTGTGAGTACAGAGGACAGGAGTTTTAGGGGCTAGTAGGTAGGCAACGGTACCAGTGCAAATGAAAGTGTATCAAAGAGGACAAAACAAAAGAATAAGAAGTAAAGAAAGGGATTCCATGGGTGGATTTTTTGAGATGAAGAGAAAGTGAAGTTTTGTTTTTAGTGTTTGGACTTGAGCGGGCCAGCTTGTTTTATTTGGAGTACATAAAGTGATAAGGCCTAAAACTAAAGTCGGGCTTGGGAGAATATTTGAACTGGGTTTGGGAGAATAGTTGAGAATTGGGCATGGGGGGGGCGGCTATCCAATATTGGGGAGGCCCAATTTTTTTTTCTACCTACTTTAATGGAATTTTTTTTTTTTTTTTGCAGGGGCCGGGGCCCCCCCAAGCCACTACGTGACTCCGCCCCTATTTATGAGGTTTGTAAAAGTCCATAATTATGATTTGTGGCGTTTTGATCATGTTTGGTTGTAATCTATCGGGTAAAGTGCAAATAACACACCTAAAATTTGTGTTTTTGTTTTATTTTGCTCCTTAATATTTCAAAATTTTTTATTTGTCTCCCTAACATTATGGGCCGTTTTGAATAGATGACCTGTGTTATTAAAAAAAAAAAAGGTATATGCCTCCAGACCTTTTAGTTCACTGTACAAGTTTTACTTTTTCCCTCCTTGTGAAGTTCCAAGCCATTTCAAGTGGCTTGTTCTAGTCACCATATGCGCGGTCTAAAGTTCCCTGTAAAAGCCTGCTCTTCTCTGGACAAGTTCAATCCACTTGTCTTCCTTCAAGGTTGGTCTATGCCTCCAGACCGCGCGTGTGGTGACTAGTACAAACCACTTGAGATGGCATGGAACTGACAAAAGGAGGGAATAAAACTTGTACAGTGAACTAAAAGAGCTCTATCTTTTAAGAATTACTAGACGGGTCTTCAACGCACTGGCCAGTGCATAATTGTAAATGTAAAGTATGTAACACTTGGGACATAAAAATGATTGATAACTGCATCTTTATTATTATGACCTTTGTATTACAATATATCCATTATTAGGTATATATAACAAGTTAAATTTAGTACGAATATGATTTTTTTCCTTATATTGCAAGTAAGACTAGAATTGTTTTACTTGCGTTCTAAGTAGAATTTGATCAATGAACTTTGATTAAGAGTGAGCCTTGATATCTTTAACATAGGACTTACTGAATTCAACACGAGTCTCTATTTAGTCTTCTCTATAAGACCTCTGCTTCCCTCCACTTTTCCTTTCCAACTCCACCTCACATACACTTTAACACACTTTGACACTGCATTCAGCATTTGTAAGATGTCGTGCTCTCAGTGCTTTGAGAACCCTCCAACTCCCAACCTATGGAGCAGGGACAGTCCAAGAGTTTGGAGGCCTTCAAACTTATGCCACTGGCTCTCCACATTCTAAGCTTGCCATCCTACTCGTTTCTGATATTTATGGTACCATTCTATCTTACTTGAGTTTCTTTCTTCAATATAAAAATTCATGTAAATGCTGTATTCTTGAATCTCTAATGGCTAATAAATATGTAAAAATAAAAAATCATTTCACAACTTTCATTTAGGCACATATTCCTCAGTTTTCTCTTAGATTGAGTATAGCATAATGAATGTGGGATTCGATTTCTTTTTAAAAGACATAAACTTGATTATGTTTCACAGATATAATTTAGTTTCTGTATCATGTTGTGATGTTTTGCAGGATATGAAGCACCAAATTTAAGGTACGATGATTTTTTTTTTCTTGATACAATGTCTTCTTTATTTTTCTGGAACAACTATTGTAAGTAACTTACAAAATCGCTCACAATTGAAGAGTTCAATTGCATTGTTCCAAGTCACTTGAAGTTAGAGCTGTTTTTGTTCCAAGTCACTTTTCTTATTCACCAGCTAAATCAGTTCGTGTTCTAGATAATACTAGATATTCCTGCATTCTATTATCAGTTATTCCTAATTAGATGATACTAATATTATGAATTGTCTAGTTTTGCAGAAAAATTGCAGATAAAATTGCAGCAGCTGGATTCTTGGTAGTAGTTCCTGATTTTTTCTATGATGACCCTGTTATTGATTTGAATGATCCTAACTTTGATGTAAACTCATGGATTAAAGTTCACAGCACGGTTAGTTTCTTGCTTTTCAGCTGCAAGCTTTTGGATGAGCATATGAAAAATTGTGGAAGAATCAAGAAAACAAGCAGGGGACATGTTGATTTGCCTTTGATGTTCAAACTGACATGCTATCACATGTTTATGAATGTTTTGGTGGGGAAGTCTTGGGACCTTAGTTGAAATAGAATGACTTACTATCTGTTATGTATGACTTGAACCTTCCTGTCCTCGACTGTTTTAATCTTAATTCGAAAAATCCTTGATAGCCACATCTTCATTTGAAGCTCTCTATTACAATTTTGAATCCATTGATCGGCATTATAATATGCTAAATCCTCTATGAACCATATATTAAACTAGGGTTACAATACTTGCAATATAAGTAAGATTATGATTTTTTTGCACTTCAAGTAGGAGTATACTTGAACTTTGACTAGGAGGCCCAGATATCTTTGACAAATACATTTTCCTTCTAGGATAAAGGATATGAAGATGCCAAAGCTGTGATTGCAGCTCTAAAGAGTAAAGGAGTTTCTGCCATTGGGGCAGGACGATTTTGCTGGGGAGGTAAGTGATTTGCATTCAATTTCGACTTTGGCGGGAAACTTAATGCTTGAATTCTTTGAAAATAGTTTTTGCATTGTAATCCTACAGTGCTTCAGCTACTAACATCTAGATTGCTTGCATGTGTTACAGGGACTGGCAGTGAAATTAGCAAGTTCTACGGACCTTTAGGCTGTGGTCCTGTTGCATCCTAGTTCAATCACAGAATATCACATTGATAGTAAGTCTCCCACTTTTCAAGCTCATGCTAAATATTTGTTGCAAATTTCATGTTGTCTCAGATGTTGAAGTTCATTGTTTCAGATGTTAAGGTTCCAATTGCTATATTGGGAGCTGAGAATGACAATCTGTCCCCACCAAAAAAATTGAAACAGTTTGGAGAGAAGTTGTTAGCAAAATCTGAGGTGAGCCTTAAACAAATTCCATCCTAAATTCTCTCGTCACAATTTTTAATTTTAATAATAGTTAGATAAATGATCAAATCCATCATTTCCTAATAACTTAAACTTTTGAAACAATCAGTAATTTACTATAATATAGAAGGTTCTGTGTTCAAACCCTATCTCGACTTTACCTCCCATTTAAAAAGATCCCACATGTTAGGCCACTTCTAATATGAGCAATTTAGACCCACATGTGAGGAAGAATGTTAGATAAATTACTAAATTCAATATTTAAAACATTTCTCAATTTCATAAATTCAGTTTGTTATCAACATTTTCCATCCATCAAATAACAGTAAGGACCTTTTAAAAATATTTTGAATTATAAGGATGATTTTGAAACAAATTTTCAAAAACATTGAGAAAAAAATATGAAATTATTTTCAAACAATTTCCAACCATAGAAGATTTCCAGCATTTAATGAAGCCTAGGTAATCCTAGAAATATATACTTGAAATTCATAGTCCGAAACAAGTCTTTCAAAATGAGATATAGCTGAATCTCTTACAGCATCATCAGAGCAAGTAAAGTAAAAATTTTCATTATTATTGAGAAAGATATTATTTCTTCTTGCCATAATTTTTTTATTTTTATTTTTTCAGTTTCTGCTGGTGTCAAAGCTTAAGTTCTAAATGATAATACAGTTGAATTTTGTTGACCCTTATATTATTCATATCTTTCAGTTCGACAGCTATGTGAAAATATTCCCTGGTGTGACTCATGGATGGACAGTAAGGTACAATGTTGATGATAAGTCAGCTGTCAAGAGCGCTGAAGAGGCCCATTTGGACATGTTAAACTGGTTTACTAAGTATGTAAAGTGAAAATTGTTTGTGCATTGATGCAAACACCAGATGTTAAGCTGATTTGAACTTGTCTTTGTGCTTATTTGAGTTTTTGAGTTAGTTTGGTTCTTATTTTGATTGAGGATGTTATGGGATTGTATTTATGACATGATTAAAGCTTTCCTTCTTGTTGTGATCTTTGGAAGCCACAAAACCCTAGGACCCTAAAAACCATTACCTTCATAGTTCATTCCCTTTGTCGTCTAAGTGTCTAAGTGGCCATTTGGTTTGTAGTGATATGCCCTTAATGTGATGCACATTACAATGATGTGACATTAAGATTTTTGGTTTATTTTAATTTTTCTAACATTACCACAATTTAAAATTACAAAATATATCATATTATATTAATCTCATCACTTTCCTAAACAATGTAATGTTGTATTCTTGTATTGAAATTATTTCACTATATATATATATATATATATATATATAAAAGATCTCATGCAGGAAAGTATGCGGTTCTGCCATGTGTCACACTCTATGAAGAGAATTAAAATACTCTTAAGTCACTCTGATATGAAGAAATTTAAAAATAATACTCTTTATTTCCTTTGGTTCAATGTTTCAAGACTACTTTTTGTTACATTTTTTATTCAATGTTTTAAGACTATTATTTGTTTCATTTAGTTTAGTGTTTCAAGATTTTTCTTCTTTCTCACACACAAAAAACTATTTGCATTTCCATTCACCATTTCCACTTTTACTCCTTTATATACACATGCCTATAACCCTTCATGCTATCCATCTCAAATACACTCAAACAAAAAACGATGCAATTTACTTTCAACCTTTTAATGGCACACCTATGTAACTCTAACATTGCAGTACCATTTAATTCTAACCCGTATTAGTAGGCTATGACAAAGGAAGGGAGTTTGCGTTTTTTATTCAGTGATGGTAGCTTACAATTTGATGTTGAAGTCAGACATTTTGGATTTTGTAAAGGTTGTAATTCGTTTTGAGTCTTTGGGTGTTTGGGATTTTGGTTTGGGAAAGTCATAAATGTATTTTGTTTAGCTAATTTTTTTCCAAAAAAAATAAAAAAAATTGTGTTAGAACTCATAATTTGTAGGTTTTTTTGTAGGATTTTTTTACTACTATTGTATGAGCCATAGTGATAAAAATAAAAATTGATGATGATTTCAAATTATTTTCAATTTTTTAAAAGGGTACAGAAGCCCAATAAAAACTATTAAATTTTGATTAATGGATGTGTTTTTAGCCAATTTCTCTTTGTTTAATCACGTTCTCTTTATGTTAATACTTACAAATAATTTCCTTAATTTCATTGAGACAATGAGTTGGGTGTTTGCGATTGAGGTCTCCATATTTGGTTGTGAGAATAGAATAGTTGAGAAAGTATTTGGGAGGTTGTTTAAATTTATGCAATTTTAGAATATAAAAGTATTTTATGCTTTAAATTATTATTTATAGATTTCAAAATCATTTAATCAATTTAAAAAATAAAATCTACTTTTAACTGTAAATATTATATTATGTTATAGGCTTATAGTGTTATATAATTTTTTAAAATAAAATATGAATTAAGAAAATAAATTTTCAGAGTGTTCAAAAATATTGTGGGCAAATATAAATATTATACAACAAAATAAGTATTATATGATGGTCTTAATATACATAAAAATGATTTCAAGTGAAATTGTAAAGTAGTCCCCACATCGTGCGGGACATTTTCTAGTTAATGTAAAATAACAATAATATAATATTACAGCGTAATATAATATTACTGTGAACCAAATGCCCCTTAAGTGATTCGGTGGACTACTTCTTTGTAAGAAATTTGTATGAGTTACACATGCCTTTGGTACCTATTCAAAATCTACATCATGCAAAACCCATTCCTATGATCCTAGTCGTGAACTTAGAGTAATATTATATTCACAATATTGTCACAAAAAAATTTAGGTGGCAAACTATTACTAGTCATAATTTGGGCCCGCCCTCCATTAATATCAATTTTTTACCTATCAATAATAACTTGCTATCTATAATTTGTTGTAAAAATGTTTTAGACGTAACATTTCTATGTGAACTTGAACTAGTTGAATGGTGTCAAGCGTGGCTCCACAAAAGTTTGGAGTATTGAATTTTAGAATTTTTTTTTTTAAAAAATAGTAAGTTGAATTTCTCTATAGCTTGGTCGTAATTCTAAGTAGTCTCCTAAGTGGTGAAGCCCATACAAGCAGACAAGGAATCTTGGGTGAGCCTGAGGCAACCAAGAATTGGATGTTCAAATTTGTATTGTTGTGTTGTCACGACTCACGAGTTTATTTTCATCGGGTACCAATTTTTTTGCTAAAGAGTAGCTCAAGGAATGGATTGGATCGATCTCGCATCGTTCCGGTCCGCCGCCGGTGAGGAGAAACAAAAAAGAAATGGTGAACCCGATTCCATTGAAAGAGGGTCGATGCATGAGGGAGTCAATGGCTCTATTGGCGAGAGACGATGATGTGCGGGATGAGGGTGTGCGTAACAATGTGGAAGCGGAAATGCTTGATGGGGAACAGGGGAATCATAATGTGGAGTCCGATGGTCTAATTACCCAAGGAGTTCTTCATCCTCGTTTGACGGAATGATGTTTCCTTGGAGAATCTATGCGACATTGCCGCGAAATGCTTCTTGAGGAAGATGAAGGTTCTCGACCTTTTGATGAGAGTCGCTCTCGGTATTATCTTTGTTAATCATGAATCTTATAGCTTGGAATTGTAGAGGTGCCTTGAAGGCATCTTTCCGAAACCATATAAGGGATCTCGTCAATAATCACAATCCTGCTATAGTGGTTATCATGGAAACAAAATTGGTGGTGAGCGGGCTTCATGGAGTGATCACTACTACACTATAGGTTATGCGGGGGTCTCTGGATGTTGTGGGATTCGGATAGGGTTGAAGTTACTCATTTGTCAAGCAAAATTCATGCTTAGGCAATTTAAGTTCCAACTTTTCCTGGTTCCTTTCTAATTTATGCTAGTCCTAGGCATCTTTGAAAGGCAAGTGTTATGGAATAACTTAACTAAGGTTGCGAGCTCCATAATTTGCCTTGGGTGTTAGCTGGAGATTTTAACGAACCTATTGTTGGAGAGGATAAGTTTGGGGGTAGGCCTTTAGTGTGAATAGATCATTGATGCTAAAAGAGTGCCTAGACAAATGCAAGTATGATTGATTTAGGTTTTAACGGGCGCGTTTCAATGGACAAACCGGAGGGAAGTGCAGGATTTAATCCAAGAGAGAATAGATTCTTTGTTAATCCAAGTTGGTGCCTCCTATACCCGTTTTCTCATTTAACAAGGTGTCATTCGACCAATTCCAAAAGTTGCAGCCCAAAAATTAATTTAGGCCATTCAAATTTCAAATTTCTTCGGCAAAACTTTTCCTAAGGTGGTGGAGAATGCTTGGAGTCGAGTATAGGTCTTAGTGAAGCTATTGATAATTTCCATCGCGAAAGCCACTGATGTCAGAATAAATCCCATTTTGGGAATATTTTTGCTAGGAAGAGAAAGATTATGGCAAGGTTAAATGGTATTCAGCGAGTTTTAGCAATGAGGCCTTCGAATTCCCTGTTGGACTTGGAGAATAATCTGCTGAAAGAGCTGGATGTGGTGCTTGGGCAAGAGCAGGAGTTGTGGTCTCTTAAATCGAGAATTAATTTTTCTTCCATGTCTCAACCTTGATCCGTCGTAAAAAAACCAAATTTTGGCCATTAAGAATGGAGTCGGAGAATGGTTCAAATCGGGAAGGGGTTCATTGACACTTTTACCACTTCCTCAATTTTTTCGGAAAGGGTCCAAATCGGGTCATTCTCGGTGGCAAGCTCGCCTCTCTCGATGAGGAAAAAGAGAGCTTGGGGAGCCTTGTGAATGAGATTAAGGCAACCTCTCTGGTCCCTTAAGGCCTTTAAAGCCCCAGGACCGGATGGGCTTCATGCGGGCTTCTTTCAAAGACTTTTGGCCTTGATGGGGCATTCTTGGAAGCAATTAAGAAGATTTTTAGGGATAGGGAAATGTCGGCAAAGCTTAACCAAACTCACATTGTCCTCATTCCTAAAATCCAGGCCCCATCTTGGAAATTTTCGGCCAATTAGCCTCTGTAATACGACTTACAAAATAGTCACGAAAATCATAGTGGCTAGGCTTAGGCCATACTTGGAGAACCTTATTTCGCCGCTGCAATCTGCATTTGTGCCCGGTCGAAAAGGGATTGACAATGCCATAATTGTGCAAGAGCTTGTTCATACCATTAGCAAGAAGAAGGGGAATGTGGGGTATGGCCATCAAAATCGATTTGGAAAAGGCCTACGATAAGTATAAGAAGGATGTTAATCCGGATTAATCTACCCACCAACCTTATTGAGCTTATCATGAGTTGTGTGTCTTCGGTCACCACCTCGATCTCTTTAATGGCAGCCCTCTTGATCCGATTTCGCCTTCCCGGGAATAAGACAAGGTGATCCCCTTTCTCCGTATATTTTTATTCTTTGTGTGGATTATCTCAAACTCATTGAAGAGAAGTGTAATGGTAAGATGTGGAGTCCGGTGAAGGCATCTAGAAGTGGGCGGCGTTTTCGCACCTTATGTTTGCGGATGATCTTGTTCTTTTTGCTAAAGCGGATCTTAAAATTGTTGCGAGATCATTTTGGATGAGTTTTGTGCGGTATCGGGGCAAACCATCGGTGAATCTAAGTCTAGAGTTTATTTTTCGCCAAATGTGGATCGAGACTCTAGAGAATCGTTGAGTGATATCCTTGGCTGTATGTCTACTCCGAACTGGGAAGTATCTTGGAATTCCCATCAAGCATCCAAATTCTTCTTCTCGGGATTTCAATTTTATCTTGGATAGGATTAAAGGTAAATTAGCGGGATGGAAGGCCAATCTTTTGTCGTTGGTCGGTAGAGTTGTTGGTCCAAGCTTCGACTTCAACCATTCCATCTTATGCTATGCAATGCTCCTATCTTCCTGGACCGGATTTTGCAAGGAGTGGATCGTGTAAACAGAAATTTTCTGCGGGGTTCAACTGACACAAAAGAAAATGCACTGGGTCGGCTGGCACAAAATTACGAAACCGAAATCTGAAGGAGGTTTGGGGCTGCAAACCGCCAAGGGAAGGAACATTGCTCTTCTTTCCAAGCTGAATCAAAATGGGCTCGGTCTTTGAGCTAAATCTTTATCTTGCCCAAAGAGTACACTCTAGGAATGGGAGGAATCTTCCTAGATCGCGAGTGTGGTCAATTGAAGAAAGGGGAGGATACCTTCAATAGGGGAGTCAAATGGGTAGTTGGCGTAATAGTAATCTCGGGTTTTGGGTTGATCACTTTGGCTCTCGAAGGTTCGGTTCGCCAATTGATCCAAGGCCCCCTGTCTTTGGTGGATCAACATCTAAGAATCAAGGATATCTTCAAGGACGGAGTTTGGGATTGGGACTGCCTGTCCTGTGAGATCCCACAGCACATTAAATACATCATTCAAGCCACTCCATGTGCTCTTTCTTCTACGGGTGGGGATAGACTTGCTTGGGCTGCCTCAAATCGGGGAAAATTTGATCTTGGCAATACAAAATTGCTATGGGGATTATCATGTTGGGGTCTTTACAGGAAGTGGATTTGGAAAGCGGATATCCTCCCTAGAATCAAAACCTTTGTCCGGCAAAGCTACCATAACAAAGATCGGGGTCAAGGAATGTTTAGTAAGAAGGGGAATGCTTGATAATGGTGTCGCACCCTTTGCGGTAGAAATCTGACGATTATTCATTGGGATGTAAGGAAGTCAAACTGTGTGGAACCAGCTGGGAGTGCGATGGGATGATAGAAGATTCTGGTCAAATGATTTACATCAATGGCTTGAGATCAACGGCAAAGAGGGGAGTTTGCCGAGAGCCTTGCTATTCCCAATGGAGAACAATATTCTTATTTGCTATCCGGCTCATATGGAAGAGCGAAAATCAAGCCGTGTTCAAGGATAACCAAAATCCCCAGGTTAGCGACGGAGATCATCAAGCCACGGAGTATACCTTCTCGTGCCTCATCTTGTATTAAACCCAATAGAATGATAATGAAACAAAGTTAGATGGGAGAAGCCCCAGAGGGTTAAATTAAACACCGATGGTGCTTGGCGCGCAGTGCGGACGAGAATCTGGTTGTGGAGGTATCATTAGAGATGACCAAGGGCGCTGGATCACCGGGTTCTCTAGGAGGATTGGAGTAGCGAATAGTTTTATTGCTGAGTTGTGGGGGCTACGTGATGGGTTACACCTCGTGTTGCTGTTTTGATTCTTTAGAAGTAGAGATTGATGCCAAAGCTGTCTGGATGCTCTGCTTAATCTCGAATATGTTAACATGATCGTATCTCCCTTATTAGATGATTGACTCGATTCCGTCGCATTTGCTTCAAACATCACATTCAAGGCGATTGGTGTGTCGTGTCTTGACAAGGTTTTAGGAGCTAACCAATTTTCTTTAGATTTTATTATTTTCCAAAGTCCGCCTGTGGACATTCTAACTTCCCTTGAGGAAGAGGCTGCTGGTTTGTACCGCTCCAGTTGTCCCGAGAGCTCTGTTTCTTAGCTTTTGTTACTCCTCTGTTTTTTTATTTTCATCACTAAATAATGTACGGATTTTCAAACCTCAATTTTTTTTTTTTTTAAATTGTCAGAAATTGACTTCTATGTGTCGTTTTGTTTTTAATAAATTAGATATTTTTTTATAAGTACTAAAAAGGTGATTGGTGTTGGTTTGATTTTTCTCCAATGTGATTTTTGTATTTTACCCAAAATTTAACACTAAAGTTAGTTCCTAAATTATTAAACAATTGTAAATAAGAACAAATTTAGAAATCTTGGAAACAAATGTAGGGACATGGATTCTATGGTGATGTGAAAGGAAAAAGATAATAAAAATATGGTCGGAATATAGAATTGTTTTGAAGAGATAATACCAACAGGACTCCTGTTAGTGTTACGTAAGTACTGACGTTTCTCAAATATCAAATTCAATCATTTTTTTTTAGTCTTCACTATCTCTGCAATAAGATCTCAGCTAAGATTCACTTCATCACATTGAATTTGACATTGATAATTGTAAAGATGTCGAGCTCTCAGTGCTTTGAGAACCCACCGATCCTGAGCTCAACCTGTGGAGAAGGGACTGTCCAAGAGTTTGGAGGCCTTCAAACTTACATCACTGGCTCTCCAGATTCTAAGCTTGCTATCCTTCTCATTTCTGATGGTCTTGGTACCAATTTATCTTCTCTCTCTAATTAAATACATGTTATAAGTTGCGTTTAAGTTATATGTGGTGTGTCTTTGTGTTAAAACCATTTTCTCTCACTCTTGTGTGTGTGTGTTTTCTTTTCGAAAGAAAAAGTTATACGTAAAGAAATGTTACATAATTCAATATCTTTTTATCTGTTACATACCTTGACACATTGACAAATCTACCATTAAATTACTCTATGTGGTTGTAAATTTTCAAGATGATTAGAGTTTAATAACTATTTACCACATTCAAAATATGATTTTTTTTTTTTTTTTAGTTTCTCAAAAAAAGAAGAAGATTTTTTTAATACATTACACAAAACATGATAGAATAGTTAATGATATCCAATTAATAAGAAATTAGACATACATGTTAAGAATAATATAAATATTTAATTTAACAGTAAATTTATTTGAGTGGTGTAGCATTCGTAGAGAGTTATACTTGGTGTTTTCCCCTCTCCTCGTGTGTGTGTGTGTTAAAAATACTTAGGGTATGTTTGATAACTGTTTTTTTCTCTTATTTTTTGTTTCTAAAAACAATTTTCTATTTTTGAAACAAAAAAACTTGTTTGGCAACCTAAAATGGACAAAAAACAAAAGTCATTCTCAAAATTCAATTTGTGAAAGAAACTGAAAATATGCAAAAGGTCATTTTTCGGTTTCTAATTTTCAAAAATCAATGAAAACACGTATTTAATTTAATGAATCAATCTCATTTAATGAGATTGCATTGGAGTTCAAATCCTAGTAACAACATATTTTAGTTTTTTTCTATTTTTTTTCTTCAAATAACTTTTTTTTTTTTAATTTCAACTAACAAAATATGTTTTTGATTTCAAAAATACAAAAAAAAAATTGTTTTTTATTTATATTCCCAAAAACAAGTTTTTGAAATAGAAAACAAAAACTGTTAATAAACATAATCTTAGTATTCTCAAAAGAAAAAACAGTAGGTTAATCTCACATTGAAAAATGAGTGTGAGTTAAAGAGGTTTAAAGCATGTGCTATGTATTCAAGAATGCAGTCATTTTGGATATACACCGCTATCGGTTTTTTTAAGACATTCTCCTCTCTCCCTATGTGTGTGTTAGTATTTTTGGTAACTATTCTTTCCCCCTTATTTTTTGTTTTCAAAAACAATTTTCTATTTTTTAGACTATAAAACTTGTTTGGGAACCTAAAATAGACAGAAAATAAAATCTATTCTCAAAACTCAATTTCTAAAGGAAATCGAAAACATGCAAAAGACTATTTTTAGTTTCTAATTTTCAAAAGTCAATAAAAACACGCATTTGATTTAATGAATCTATCTTATTTAATGAGTTAGCATTAGAGTTCAAATCTTAATAATAACATATTTTAGTATTTTCTATTTTTTTCTTCAAAAAACTATCTTTTTAATTTCAACCAACCAAACATGTTTTTTATTTCAAAAAAAAAATTCTTTTAACCATTTTGGTTTGTTTATATGGTTCTTGTATAACTCGTAATAAATTTGAATATGTTCGTAGGAGCTACAATTTAATCTCTGCATCCTCTTGTGATGTTTTGCTTTGCAGGGTATGAAGCACCGTTGGTACAATTAATGACTTCTTTCTTTCACTGGATCAAGTATTGTAACCAACTAGATTGCTCAAAATTGAAGTTCAATTAAGCTGTATAGAGGAAACTAATTGCAAATTTGGGTGCTTGCCTCTGTTCTTTAAAGAGAATTATCATTCAAAATAAGAGGATATGGATTTGTTACAACATTCAATACTTACCATTGAGAATTTAAGTATTAAAGAAGAGAAAAATAAGATAGATATTGAAAGGACCAACTAGCTTTGGTTGAAAATTTAAAACCAATAATGATATGAGTTAGCAAAAGATCTGTACTAGTTTATTGCTAAGCATAAGGAAAATGTAGTCATTGAATATTATGAGAATAGAGTTATCAATGAAAGTGGATACAATGATGAGTTTGTAAACTTTCGGACTACAATTTCTTAGAAGAACAAGAAAAATGAAATTGGCAAGTATCTATATGGAGAAATTATAAAAAAAATTCCATATGGTTTGCCTGTAAAACACAATCCCTAAATTTGGAGGGTAGGGATGCCTAATCAATCACCTCTCCCGCACCCTTCAAAATTGGGAATGTAAAAAACCCCATTAATGTTACACAACTACAGAGGGTCATGTGTAACATTTCACAGTTCAGGGGGTCTCTGTGTTTTAGAGGCAAATATCACAAGTTTTGTTTTTGTTTTTTTTTTTTTTGGGTAGTTTCCCTTTACTAATTTTAATGTCTTGTAATTTGAACTTGTTTCTATTTGTTGATTGTAGATAGAATTAGTATAAGATGTTCGGATCACTAGTCCGAAACACTATACTTAGCCCAAGATATGTACTTTTCCTCTTCTTTATATTCTTTTTCACTCACAATGTATTTGATATTTCTCATACCACCCTGTTTGTCCTTCACATGTAAATGATCCGATGATTATGTTCATAATGAATGATCTAAACTTGAGCCAAATGATATCCAGTCCTCTGTTGTTTGAATTGGTGGAAGACTATGTTTTTCAAATACCATGATTTATCATATTTGAGCTTTCACTAAGCACTTGAATTGAACCTAATTGCCATCACCCATGTCTTGGAGTTGTTTCAGTTCCAAGTCACTCTTCTTATTCACCAGCTAAATCAATCCTTGTTTTAACTAATACTAGACATTCATGCATTCAATTATCAGTTATTCCTAATTATATGATATTTAATATTATGCATTGTCTCATTGTGAAGGAAACTAGCGGACAAAATTGCAAAATTCTTTGGATTCTTGGTGGTAGTTCCCGATTTTTTCTATGGCGACCCCGTTATTGATTATAATGACCCTAACTTTGATGTAAAGTCGTGGGGCAAAGTTCACAACCCGGTTAGTTTCTTGCGTTTCAGTTCCAATTTGGGATGGGCATATGAAAAATTGCACAAGAATCAACAAAACAAGCGGGGGCCATTTTGATTTGCCTTTGATGACTATCATATGTTTATGCATGTTTTATTTGGGACCTAAGTTGAAATAGAATGACTTATCATCTGTTTTGTACGACTTCTACCTTCCTTTTCCTGATTCCTTAAAGCTTAATTTAAATACATTTTCCTTCTAGGATAAAGGATATGAGGATGCCAAAGTCATGATTGCGGCTTGAAGAGTAAAGGGGTTTACGCTGTTGGGGCTGCAGGTTTTTTCTGGGGAGGTAAGTGATTTGCTTTCAATTTAAACTTTGACAAGAAACTTAAAGCCTGAAATCTTCGAAAACGTCTGGTTTACCCGCATATTTTTCAGGGATGGTTTTAGTGAAATTAGCAAGTTCTACTGACCTTCATGTTGTAGTCGTTTTGCATCCTGGTTCAATCACAGAAGATGAAGTTGATGGCAAGTCCCCCATTTTTCAAACTCATGCTAAATAATCATTACATATTACATGTTGTCTCGGATGTTAAAAGTTCACTATTTCGGATGTTAAGATTCATATTGCTATACTGGGAGCCGAGATTGACTAGTGGTCCCCACCGGAAAAATTGAAAGAGAAGTTATCAAAGAAAATCGAGGTGAGTTCTTAAGAAAGGCCATTCTTGGATTTTCTCATCATGATTTTGAATTTAATAATTGTAAACATTCTGTTCCAATTTAAATAACTTTCAAGTAATTTTCCATCATAGAAGATTCCTAGAATTAAATAAAGCCTGTAAAATGCTCTTAGTCATGTCTTTCAATTGAGAGAGCATAATCTCTTCTAGCATTAGAGCAATTTGAATAAAATTTCTAGTTATTTTTGGGAAAGATATTGTGGGGCCAGAGAATTTGTGTCCCGACCCACTTTCCATTAGGGCCCGGGGCCCGCGTCGAGGAGAGAAGTTACCGAGGACAAGTAGTGAAAGACCAAATAGCCTAGAGATGCAGCCGAGGATGACCCCGTCCTCGGCATCCCAAGGCCGAAAAGGGAAGAACGACATGTCATCAAAGGCAGCCTCCAAAACGCTCCTAGAAGAAAAGACGAGTAGAATGGGACTCGCATGGGAGTACAGTGTGGGAAGGGTTCGAGGAAAAGACGTCACCTCCACATTGAATGCGCCAACAAACGTCCTAGCCACATTGATGGGAAAAGACTCACGAACAGTGTGGCTTCGGTTATTGCAACTAACAGAAAGTAGGGGAGGCGGGCGATGGGACAGTATTCGAGCGATTACTTGCCGATCAACAGATGGAATGTCGGGATCAATCGAGAAGGGTTATATAATGTAAGGGCTTATGCGCCAAAAGGTGGGGGGACGATGAGACCTAGAAAGTAGAAGAAAGAATAAGAACATTAAGCTCAATGGACAAGGTCCATGGATACACTTAGTTCACCTCTCGTAAGTCCACCATGAATACCTTAATTAACCACTGTCCGGTGACCAAGGCCTAGCCTTTCAGCCCACGCTTTACAAATTTTATTGTTTGGGCCTTTAACGTACGAACCCAATACCATTTTGGGGTCGTTACAAATTGGGTCGTTACAAATTGAGTCCTTACAGATATTATTTCTTCTTCCCAAAACAAAAGTGAAGTGATTTGTAGTATTTGCTTTGCGTGTCAAAACTTAATGATAATTCAGTTGCATTTTTTTAACCCTCATACTATTTAAATCTTTCGATTTAAACTGACTTTGTGAAAATATTCCCTGGTGTGGCTCATGGATGGACAAGAAGGGTACAATGTTGATGACGAGTCAGCTATCAAAAGTGCTGAAGAGTCTCATTTGGACATGTTAAATTGGTTTACCAAGTATGTTAAATAAAAATTTGTTTATACACTGGTGTGGACACCGATATTATCTTGATTTCAACTAGACTTTGTGCCTTTTTTTTTTTTTTTTTTTTTTTTTTTTTTTGAGTTTGTTTGATTCTTATTTTGATTGAGGATGTTATGGGATTGTACTGAGGATTTTAAGGGATTGTATTTAATTCTTGATTATAGCTTTCCTACTTGATGTGATCCTGGAAATCCTAAATTTATTCCCCCTGTTTAAGTCTCCTATCAAGCCACTGCTTTGTAAGAAATTTGTATGAGGTGGATGCAACTTTGGTACTGTTAGAGAAATTCAAGCCCAATCATGCTTGATGTGCAAGCCAAGACATACTTGTACTACAAGTTTATTAATTGTAAATACTTATAATGAGTTCATTGTAAATTCTTTTTAAAATTTTTTTTAGAAACTAGTTCATTTTAAATTTGTAACACAGGAATTGTACTTCACTCATATATAAAAAATGTGGTCCTTAAGAGTAAGTTGTTAGACCGAATCACGTAATTCTTCAAGTGTTCTTGTGTTACTCTTTTATGCTTCCGCATCTATTTTTTGTCTCCTCTAATTTATTTAACATGGTATTAGAGCATCTTTAACATGTATATGTTTAGAATCACCATCTTGTGAATCCCATTTCTATGATGAACTGGAACAAGTTGAATGGGATCAAGCATAGCTCCCATAAAATGTTCGGGATATTGAATTTTAGAATGAAAAAAATATGAAGTTGAATTTCTCTAATGCTTGATTCTAAGCAATCCTAGATAGTTAAGCCAATACAAGTAGACAAGGAATCTTGGTGGAGGAAACAGTTAAATTGAATTTCAATTGGAGTTCAATTTTATGCCATATGTCCATCTAAATTTTAATTTTTGTGGCAAGTAAATTATTGGATTCAAAAACCAAAAAGTCTAAATTCAATTGAATTCTAAATCATATATACAAATAATAAGAAATCATTACATATTTTAGAAATGTATGGTTTAAAAAATGTGTAAACTAATATATACCATATATAACTTGAACCTATTCTCAAAAAAAATGTATAATTTAAACCGTTTGATTATGATTGTTTTTAATTGTATTCGTGCATATGCATGAGTTACACACTAGTAGAAATAATTCATGGAAATCAAATTGAGGCAATTGTTTTGAAAAAAATAAGGTTTTGAAACCTGTACATAATCTGACTATGAATATAAATTGAGATTTTAGTCAAGGCAACACAATAATACAAATTTGAACATCCAATTCCTGGTCATGGAAAAAAGATTTTTGAAAACTAAATAAATAAATATATATTCCTCTAGAATCCTAGATTTTCACTCAACTTAATTATCGAGTTTCTTATTTGTAGGGTTATTGGACTTATCACATATCCAAGAAAATTATACGATTACGTATGTTAAGACAGATAAAGAGAGAAGTTACGATTTCAGCCAAAAAAAAAAAAGAGAGAAGTTACAATTTGACTTTTGTTTTTTAGGTGAAGAGTGAGAATTATACTGTGCTCTATCCATAATGTAACTTTCTAAAAAATGTTTTTTTCACACCTAAAAAAGCGAAAACTGTTTTTTATGAGAATTAGGGTGAGTTTGGTTTAACTTTTTGATATTGTGTTTTTGAAAAAGTGGCAGTTTCAAAAAGTGTGGTTAAATTGGACTTATTTAAAAAAAAAAAAAAGTAAAGCATTTGGTAAAATCTGTTAAAAAATGTTTTTTTTTTAAAAGCTAACTATTTGACTAGCACTTATAAAAGTGGTGATTTAAGTTGTAAATTACCAAAAGGACAAATGCATATATAAGAGAGTTTATTTCGTACTTAGTATCAACTTCTTAATAATAATAACTAGTTGCTAATTTGTGCCATGTGTGAAAAACTGATAAAAATGAGATCTTAAAAAATTTTGTGATAATTTTTCTATTAAATATGTCCACTTTCAATCTTTTGAGTTTTGACAACACCTACCTATCTCTAACATTATTGTTTCATCTAATTCTAACCCATATAAGTTGGCTACAACCAAGGAAGGAGGGCTTGCATTTTATATTGAGTAATAACGACAATTACAATTTTAATGTTAAAATCGGGGCGTTGTGGATTTGTAGATTTTGTAAATTAAGTCATTGAATATGGGTGTTTGGGATGTGCATTTTGTTTTAGAATTAAGGAGAAAGAGAAACACAAATTATATATAAATTTTTATTCTATAATATTCCTCCGAAATTGTTTTTTTTTTTTAATTATTATTTCTCATTACTTCAATAGTGAGTTCAATTGAATAATTATAATAGATAAGTGTGTACAATTTATAATTGTTATTTTTTTTATGATGAACTCAATACCAATAAAATTTTATAACAATTATACTATAATACATATAATGCATATGCAGCATTCTCTAAAACTATTTTGCACGAAATTTTACGACATTGTCCGTGCCATACTAAGTGCCCGTTTGGATTCGAATGAATCCAAATCTGCTCGCGTTTCTTTTTTTTTTTTTTTTTCAGCCGCATAATATGACCAAGTCAATCGTGAACAATGCACGGATGCACTGTTCACGGACCCACACATTTCACTTTTCAACAACTTTTTTATTAAAAATGAGTCCCATAATACTATTCACACATTTAAAAATTATTTTGCTATAGTGTTTTCAATTTCAGTTTTCAGTTTTAGCAAAAATAAGCTCAATCCAAACGGACCCTAAATGGATAAACTCTTTGGACACAAAAGTAGGGCGGCTTTAGAAAAAAGATGATGATAGTACATATACAGCATTCTTCCAAAACTATTTTGCACGAAACTTTAGGACATTGTCCGTGTCCTACTAAATAGATAAGAGTTTTTGGACAAAAAAGTAGGGCGGCTCTTGGAAAAAGATGATACAGTCGGAATACTAAAATTAATTTGTGAGAGAGACTACCAATGATAGTTGGTCCTGTCGTGTTACGTAAGTACTGACGTTTCCCAAATCTCAAACTCAATTATTTTATTATTATTAGTCAGTGTCTATTCTGTGTGTATAAAAAAAAAAAGACCGCAGCTTCACCTCCACTTTGAAACTGCACTGATCACAATTATAAGATGTTAAGCTCTCAGTGCTTTCAGAACCCACCAACCCTGAGCTCAACCTGTGGAGCAGGGACCGTTCAAGAGTTTGGAGGCCTTCAAACTTACATCACTGGCTCTCCAGATTCTAAACTTGCCATCATTTTCATTGCTGATGCTTTTGGTACCAATTTATCTTCTTTCTCCCTCTATATGTATATTTACATACTATTTAATTTATATATGTATATGCTGCAATATTCTTGAATCTCTAGACTCTAATTCAAGACGTTTAGAAGTGAGTCTAGTGATCATAAAAAGAAAGGTGGACTATGAAATGGATGAAATAGACAATATTTGAAATGGAGACTCCAAGAGATTCCTCCATGCAAATACCTGGTGTTTGTTGAACGGAAGACTACATTAGTATACATAAATGGGGAAATACTGAAATAGTTAGGCACTTAAAGAGATACCCTTTTTGGAGAGAGAGGTGGGTTTGATAAGTTTTTGGGTGCATTCTTGCTAAACGATTCTAATTGCTAAAAAACAATCAGAAATCTTTTAACCATCTGGGTCTGTTTATATGGTTCTTGTACAACTTGCAATAGATTTGATTATGTTCCTTGGAGCTACAATTTAATTTCTGCATCCTCTTGTCATGTTTTTCTTTGCAGGGTATGAAGCACCAAATTCAAGGTACTATTATTGACTTCTTTCTTTTACTGGATCAAGTATTGTAACTTGCTATGTTGCTTAAAATTGAAGAGTTCAATTGTGCTGTATGGAGGCAATTAATTACATATTTGGGTGCTTGCCTTTGTTCTTTAAAGAGAATTATCATTCAATTTAAGAGGATAGGGATTTTTGACAAAATTCAATACTAATATTGAGAATTAAGACATGAAAGAAGAGAAACATAAGATAGATATTGAAAGGACCAGCTAATTTAGCATGTCAACACAAAGCCTTTGGTTGTATTGAAAATTTAAAGCCAATAATGCTATGAATTAGCAAAAGATCTGTACTAGTTTATTGCTAAGCATAAAAAGGATCTAAGCTTGAGTGGAGAATGTGGCTGATGAATATTACGAGAATAATGATTTCAAGGAAAGTGAATAAAAAGACGAGTTTTTATACTTACAGATTATAATTTCTTAGAAGGATAAGAAAAATGAAAGTGGCAAGTATCTATGAGGGGAGATTATAAAAGAATTCCATGTAAGATGCCTGTAAAACACGGCCATTGAATTTTGGGGGTAAGGTTGCTTACCAATCACCTCTCACAGACTTTGCAAAAGTGGAAACTTTGTACACTGGTATAAATCACCTCATAAATTTTACACAACTACAGGGGGTTATGTGTAACATTTCGGAGCTCAGGCATCTCTGTGTTTTAGAGGAAAATATCAAAAGGTTTTTCTTGGTAGTTTCCCTTTACTAATTTTAAGGGCTTGTAAACTGACCCTGTTTCTAAATATTAATTATACATAGCATCAGTATAAGATGTTCAGGTCACAAGTCTGAAACACAATACTTAGCGTAGGATATGTTCTTTTTTTCTTCTTTATATTCTTTTTCCCTCACCGTGTATTTGATTTTTCTCATACCACCTGGTAGTCCTTCACATGTTAATGAGCCAAATGAAATGATATCCAGTCCTCGGTGGTTTGAATTGGTGGAAGCATATTTTTTTCACATACCATGATTTATCATATTTGATCTTCTACTAAGCTATTGAATTGAACCTAACTGCCATCATCCATGTCTTAGATCTGTTTTTGTTCCTAGTCACTCATCTTATTCACCAGCTAAATCAATTCTTGTTCTAGATAGTAGTAGACATTCATGCATTTAATTCTCAGTTATTCCCAATTATATAATATTAATATTATGCATTGTCTCCCTGTGAAGGAAACTTGCGGACAAAATTGCAGGAGCTGGATTCTTGGTGGTAGTTCCTGATTTTTTCTACGGTGATCCAGTTATTGATCCTGAGGACCCTAACTTTGATATTAACTCATGGTTGAAAGTTCACAACACGGTTAGTATCTTGCTTTTTAGTTACAATCTTTGGGATTGGCATATGAAAAATTGTGCAGGAATCAAGAAAACAAGCAGGGGGCCATTTTAATTTGCCTTTGATGTCCAAATTGACATACTATTACATGTTTATGCATGTTTTGTTTGGGACCTGAGTTGAAATAGAATGACTTATTATTTGTTTTGTATGACTTAAAACTTCCTGTTCCTGAACACTTAGAGCTTATTTGAACAAATTTTTTTTCTAGGATAAAGGATACGAGGATGCCACGGCTGTGATTGCAGCTCTAAAAAGTAAAGGGGTTTCAGCCATTGGAGCGGCAGGTTTTTGCTGGGGAGGTAAGTGGTTTGCTTTCAATTCAACTTTGACAAGAAACTTAATGCTTGAAATATTTGAAAATGGTTTTTGCATGGTAAACGTAAGTGCTCTATCTGCTAACATATCTAGCTTGCTTGCATATTTTTCAGGGATGGTATTAGTGAAATTAGCAAGTTCTACTGACCTTCATGCTGCAGTCATTTTGCATCCTGGTCCGATCACAGAAGATCAAATCAATGGCAAGTATCCCATTTCTCACGCTCATGCTAAATATTTGATATAGATTGCATGGTGTCTCAGATGTTAAAGTTCATTGTTTCAGATGTGAAAGTTCCTATTGCTATATTGGGAGCAGAGAATGACCATATTTTCCCATCAGAACACCTGAAACAGTTTGGAGAGAAGTTGTCAGCAAAATCTGAGGTGAGTCCAAATGAAAGGTCAACCTTAAATTCTCTCATCACAATTTTTAGTTTAATAACTGTAAAAATTTTGTTCCAATTATAAACATTTTAAAGTAAATTTCCATCATAGAAGATTTCCCGCATTTAATGAAGCCTGGGTAAAATGCTTGAATTTCATGTCTTTCAAGATGAGAGAGCATAATCTCTTCCAGTATTAGCGCAAGTAGAGTAAAATTTCTTGTAATTTTTATGAAAAGCTATTTCTTCTGCCCATAACAAAAATGAAGTGATTTTCAGTTTCTGCTGTGCCTGTTAAAACTTATGTGGCCTTTTTTTTTCAACCTCCTATTATTTATATCTTTCAGATTGATAGCTTTGTGAAAATATTCCCTGGTGTAGCTCATGGATGGACGGTAAAGTACAAGGCTGACGATGAGTCAGCTGTAAAAAGTGCTGAAGAGTCTCATTTGGACATGTTAAATTGGTTTACCAAGTATGTTAAGTGAAAATTGGTTTGTACACCGGTGCAAACACCAGATATTGTACCAATTTGAACTTGATTTTGTGTTTTATTTGAGTTTTGAATAAGTTGATTTTTATTTTGATTGGGGGTCTTTTTTATGGGATTGTATTAATGACCGGATTCTAGCTTTCCTTCTTGATGTGTTCCTAAAAGCCCTCATTAGACATGGCATTGGTACATGTTCAAAATATCTGTCAATCTTTCATGCAAATCCCATTCCTATTATCCTAGCCAATAACTTGAATGGGTTCGATGGTGTTAAGCATGGCTCCAGTAAACTTTTGGGATATTGAATTTAAGAATAGTAATAATAATGAGTTGAGTTTCTCTATAGCTTGGTGGTGATGCTAAGCCATCCTAAGCAGTGAAGTCAATACAAGTAGACAAACAATCCTGGTGGAGACAATCCGGACTACAATGGTCATACTTTCATGTAGTAATTGCTAGATTCAGAAGAGAAAAGTGATGCTTTGCAGCACTACATTTTTCCAGTGTATCTACAACTCCAGGTGGGGAATATCTCAACCTAAAAATTGAACATCTTGTTCCTAAACCTTAATCCTGATTCTTCAGTTCTCTATTCCAGTGCATATCACTCAACATATACTTTCATCTTTACATTAGAGTCAATAGTTCCAGATGGTAGAAGCTGCAGAATGACCATGCTGTTTGACATTTCAATCATGTATTTGCTCCTAATTTGTGTAACCCATCCACAACTTCAATACTCTATCAACAGCATAGACCTTTCCATATGATATAATAAATCCAAAATCAATTATCAAAACAAAATAAAAATATAGAAAGAATAGGGCAACTTCAGCCTTTAAATGCCTCATTCAAAAAACAAGAGCAATTACGAAAATCCAATTTCAACAGCTAAAGCATGACACTTCTACCGTCAGTCTTGTTTGACTAAACTTTGTTTTTCTCCGAGTACAAGAGGCACAGCAAGTTCCTTATCTGATATAAAAAAAGAAGAGGGCAACTTCTCCTCCTGAAAAGAGCCATAAATATAGACATTCATTGCTATTTAATTCATAGAAACACAAACACAGCCTCTCAACATTTTTCAATTACTAAGGCCAGCATTTCTAATACATTTGGTTAGTTGTCAAATATCGGAACAGGATTCAAAACAGGAAATGATGTTGATTCCAAACATGGGTCGTAAATTCTAAAACTTGGAAAAATACAACTACTATAATATTCAAGTACTCAGGTTGGACTTAGAAAAACTTAAATAGAGATTATATATTTTGAAATGAATCACTTCTGATGAATTTTCTTATCTTTTAAAATAATGTGAAACAAAGGATTTATGAAAATAGAAAATTTATTCAACAGAAAAAAGAACCCATATGGCTGAATTTTCCATTTTCTATGTTATGCTTTCCTAGAAATTCAACCAGTTCAATACAAAACTTTTCAATTCTTCTTCTTTATCCTCCCTGAATTTCTCAACAACTAAACTAAGAACTTTCAGAGCCAAAAAGTTCTAACTTGGTGACATTTTTTTTTTGGGTGATAGTAGATGCATAGTAAACAAAGCATTTTGAGGACCAAAAGATTCGAACTTGATATTTGAGGTCCCTTATTCAATGACACTAAAACTTAATTTAAAATTGACAAGTTGAACAGAGACCAATTCAGTTTTGTATTCTCCCAATTTCTCAACAACCCAACACGACTATCACTAAAAACTAATTTAGAACTCTTGGACACAAAGTAGCCGCCTAGGAATTCATACTGGTATCAGAGGAAAAAGACAATATGGTCGGGATATTTATTTATTTTGGGAGAGAGATTAGTTGGTCCTGTGTGTATAAAACCTCAGCTTCCCTCCACTTTGAAACTGCACTGATCATAATTATAAGATGTCATGCCCTCAGTGCTTCGAGAACCCACCAAACCTGAGCTCAACCTGTGGAGTAGGGAGTGTCCAAGAGTTTGGAGGCCTTCAAACTTACATCACTGGCTCTCTAGATTCTAAGCATGCCGTCATTCTCCTTTCTGATATTTTTGGTAACAATTTATCTTCTTTCTCCCTCTATATATAGTTACATAATATTTATGTATATGCTGCAATATTCTTGAATCTCTAGATTCCAATTCAAAACGTTTAGAATTGGGTCTAGTGATCATTTAAAAGAAAAAAAAAAAAAAAAAAGAAAAAGAGAGTCTAGTGGTTTTTAAGGCCTTACGAGTTTCATGAAATCTTGGTTTTAAAACTTCTAACTAGTATCTTTGGGCAAAATAGGATCTCTCTATGTCAAATCCTTGTCTATTTTGTTCATTTAACGGTTTAGATTTAATTTCTATATATAAAATTTTAAATGACTTGGTGAAATGTACCCCTTTAGATTTGTAAAATCTAATGTGGACTATGATATGGATGAAATAGACAATATCTGAAATGGAGATCCCAAAAGATTCCTCCATGCAAATACCTCTTGTTTGTTGAACAGAAGACCACATAGTATACACATATGGAGAAATATTTAGGTACTTAAAGAGATACCCTTTTTGGGTGCATCCTTGCTAAGTGATTCTAAATGCTAACAAACAATAAGATATCTTTTAACCATCTAGGTTTATTTATATGGTTATAGTACAACTCATAATAAATTTGATTATGTTCCTTCAAGCTAAAATTTAATTTCTGCATCCTCTTGTGATGTCTTACTTTGCAGGGTATGAAGCACCAAATTTAAGGTACAATTAATAACTTCTATCTTTTACTGGATCAAGTATTGAAATGCTAAATCGCTCAAAATTGAAGAGTTCAATTGTGCTATATGGAGGAAACTAATTACATATTTGGGTGCTTGCCTTTGTTCTTTAAAGAGAATTATCATTCAAATTATGAGGATAGGGATTTGTGACAAAATTCAATACTAACATTGATAAGACATAAAAGAAGAGAAGCATAACATAGGTATTGAAAGTACCAGCTAACTTAACATGTAAACATGAAGCTTACGGTAGTATTGAAAATTTAAAGCCAATAATGCTATGAGTTAGACAAAGATCTGTGCTAGTTTATTGCTAAGCATAAAAAGGATCTAAGCTTGAGTGGAGAATGTGGCTGTGAATATTAAGAGAATAATGATTCAAGGAAAGTGAATAAAAAGATGAGTGTTTATACTTTCAGACTATAATTTCTTAGAAGCATAATGGCAAGTATCTTTGAGGGGAGATTATAAAAAATTCCTTGTGATTTGCCTGTAAAACATGGCCATTGAATTTTGGGGTAAGGTTGCTTATCAATCACCTCCCATAGATCTTGCAAAGTGGGAAACTGGTACACTGGTATAAATCACCCCATAAAGTTTACACAACTACAGGGGGTTATGTGTGACATTTCAAAGTTCTGGCATCTATTAGTGGCAAATATCACAAGGTTATTTTTGGTAGTTTCCCTTTACTAATTTTAAGGTCTTGTAAACTGAACTTATTTCTAATTGTTGAATATACAAAGCATCAGTATAAGATGTTCAGGTCACACGTCTGAAACACTATACCTGGCGTAGGATATGTTCTTTTATTCTTCTTTATATTCTTTTTCCCTCACCATGTAGGATAGTCCTTCACATGTTAATGATATGATCATAATGAATAATCTAAATTTGAGCGAAATGATATCCAGTCCTCCGTGGTTTGAATTGGTGGAAGCAAATGTTTTTCACATACTATGATTTACTAAGCTCTTGAATTGAACCTAACTGCCATCATCCATGTCTTATAGCAGTTTTTGTTCCTGGGCGCTGTTCTTATTCACCAGCTAAATCAATTCTTGTCCTAGATAGTATTAGACATTCGTGAATTTAATTCTCAGTTATTCCTAATTATATGATATTAATATTATGTATTGTCTCCCTGTGAAGGAAAGTTGCAGATAAATATGCAGAATCTGGATTCTTGGTGGTAGTTCCTGATTTTTTCTATGGTGACCCTGTTATTGATTTTAATGACCCTAACTTTGATGTAAAGTCATGGTTGGAAGTTCACAGCACGGTTAGTATCTTGCTTTTCAGTTACAATCTTTGGGATGGGCATATGGAAAATTGTGCAAGAATGAAGAAAACAGGCAGGGGCCATTTTGATTTACCTTTGATGTCCAAATTTGCATACTATCACAAGTTTATGCATGTTCTGTTTCGTAGGACTTGTAACTTCCTTTTCCTGACAACTTATAGCTTAATGTAAATAAATTTTCCAAAATTGTGCAAGAATGAAGAAAACAGGCAGGGGCCATTTTGATTTACCTTTGATGTCCAAATTTGCATACTATCACAAGTTTATGCATGTTCTGTTTCGTAGGACTTGTAACTTCCTTTTCCTGACAACTTATAGCTTAATTTAAATAAATTTTCCTTATAGGATAAAGGATATGAGGATGCCAAAGCTGTGATTGCAGCTTTGAAGAGTAAAGGGTTTCTGCCGTTGGTGCTGGAGGTTTTTGCTGGGGAGGTAAGTGATTTGCTTTCAGTTTAAACTTTGACAAAGAACATAATGTTTGAAATCTTCGAACACGGTTTTTGCATAGTAAACTTGAGTGCTTTATCTACCAACATCTGGTTTGCTTGCATATTTTTCAGGGATGGTATTAATGAAATTAGCAAGTTCTACTGACCTTCATGCTGCAGTCGTTTTGCATCCTGGTTCAATCACAGAAGATGAAGTCGATGGCAAGTCTCCCATTTTTCAAACTCATGCTAAATAACTGTTACATATTACATGTTGTCTCAGATGTTAAAGTTCACTGTTTCAGATGTTAAGATTCATATTGCTATTCTGGGAGCTGAGTTTGACCAATGGTCCCCACCGGAAAAATTGAAACAGTTTGGAGAGAAGTTATCAGCAAAATCTGAGGTGAGTCCTTAAGAAAGGCCATTCTTGGATTTTCTCATCATGATTTTAATTTTAATAACTGTAAACATTCTGTTCCAATTTAAATAAATTTGATGTAATTTTCCATCATAGAAGATTTCTATGATTAAATGAAGCCTGGGTAAAATGCTCTTAGTCATGTCTTTCAAGATGAGAGAGCATAATCTCTTCCAGCATTAGAGCAATTTGAGTAAAATTTCTAGTTATTTTTGTGAAAGATACTATTTCTTGTTCCCATAGCAAAAATGAAGTGATTTGCAGTTTCTACTTACTGATAATTCAGCTATATTTTTTTTTAACCCTCATACTATTTATATCTTTCAGTTTGACAGCTACGTGAAAATATTCCCTGGTGTAGCTCATGGATGGACAGTAAAGTACAATGTTGATGATGAGCCAGCTGTCAAAAGTGCTGAAGAGTCTCATTTGGACATGTTAAATTGGTTTACCAAGTATGTTAAGTGAAAATTTGGTTTGTAAACTGGTGTGGACACTAGATATTATGCCGATTTGAACTAGATTTTGTACTTTATTTGAGTTTTGAATAAGTTTGTTTTCTATTTTGATTTGGGAATTTTTATGGGATTGTATTAATGACATGATTATAGTTTTCCTAGTTGATGTGTTCTTAGAAGCCCTAAACTCTAAAATTCATTACCTTCATGCCCTCTGTTTGTCTTGGTAGGCTACTTTTGTAGGAAATCTGTATGAGGTAGACCGTAGGCACGGCATTGGTACACGTTCAAAATATTTGTCATGCAAATCCCATTCCTATGATCCTTGCCAATATCTTGAATGGGTTGGATTGTGTTAAAGCATGGCTCCAGTAAACTTCTGCGATGTTGAATTTTAGAATGAAATAATAATAATGAGTGGAGTTTCTCTATAGCTTGGTGGTGATGCTAAGCCATCCTAAGCAGACAAACAATCCTGGTGGAGACAATACGGACTACCATGGTCATACTTTCATGTCAAACCATGAATTTCAAAGAAAAAATATCTAAATAATTTTTGTTATAAAATATTTTAAATAATAGCAGAGAGAGAGAGAGAGTAAAATTAATGATAACATCTTATTCAAAATGGCAAACATGAAATCTTTGGATTTAAACACTAACTGAAGTAAGTTTGGTTTCATCAAACTTTGTTTATGAAGTTGATATGATTAATGAGATTACTGATAATAGCAATGAATTTTATAGAATTAATAATATCTGTAACACATTGGCGCAACAAGGTGCAATGCTTTCCAACTAGAAGAGTAATTGCTATATTCAGAAGAGGAAAGTGATGCTTAACAGCACAAAATTTTTCCAGTGTACCTACAACTCAAAAACATAAAAGAGAAGGGGGGAAGGGAATATCTCAACCTAGAAGTTGAACATCTTGTTCCTAAACTTTAATCCTGATTCTTCATTTCTTGATCCCAGTGCATATCACTCAACATATACTTGCATCTTTGACATTAGAGTCAATAGTTCCAGATGGTAGAAGCTGCAGAATGACCATGTTTTTTGACATTTCAATCATGTATTCACCCCTAATTTATCTAACCCATCCACAACTTCAATACTCTATCTTTGCCACCCGACGCCACCTTCTCACCATCTGGACTCCAATCAACAGCATAGACCTTTCCAAATGATATAATAAAATCCAAAATCAATTATCAAAACAAAACAAAAAATTAAAAGACCTTTATTTGGATGCAGAACATACCTCATCCTCATGGCCTGGAAGGTCTTGTTTCAACTTCTGTGTCCGGATATCCCAAACCTAGATGAATTTAACAAATTTCAACAGAAGGTCATTGGATATGCCCATCCTCAGCAAGCACATGACCATCAAATCAATCATGGTCCAGCATGTAACAACTATAGTAAGACATCTAGATGTAGATGCTTTAATTTTAAGGGTCTAAACAAATAAATTTGTGGTCAAAATTTGAAAATTTATTAATGCATAATAGATATCAATTCCATCATTGCTCAAGTCACCGCCTTGCACATGGCAAAGAGACAACATCAAAGCCAAGAATTTTGTAAGTAGGATTAAAGTATGGGGAGGGTATTTATTTATTCATATGGATAGAAGAAAAGATTCATGATTAGAAACTCTCCATCAGAAGCAATGTAGCAAAATTAATTGGAATGGCGGATAGCATTTGTTATGAGTCCTTTCCATTTTGTGCATAAGATCTTTTAATTGTGAAGAGATGGCATTATAAACATTTTATGGCATCATTTTTTGACAATTAATTATTTTTTAGTCTATCCTTGTTTAAAAATGCCTAAAATCTTAATTGAGTTTACAGCAATATGTGAAACCAAAGGCTTTCGATCATTTTAGAAACTCTTAATAAGAAGAAAAGGTAATAGTTTTTCTATTACCTTCAGTGTGGAGTCCTTGCTGCCACTCAAAAGAAGCCTACTGTCTGCGGACCAGCTGTTGGGCAACAGGCGACATAAACATTAGCTCCAAGACAAGTGGATGATTATAATCACAAAAACAGTACAAACCTGATCTGATAAACAGGCCCAACATGGCCCCGAAAAGCAGCAACAAATTTCCCAGTAGCACCATTCCATAACTTGACAGACTTATCAAATGAGGCACTTGCCACCCATTGCCCATCAGGTGAAAAATAAACATGATTTACTAGCTGTTAGAGAGAGACAAGTACAAACTTCAATTAGTAAACTAGAAGAATAGATTTGTGCAATTATATACATTGGAGTTCTATATACAGATAAAATGACACAGGACAGCCAGAACAAAACGAAACAACCAAAAAATAAAGGGATATGGCTTAAGAGTCAGCACCTAGGCTTTGCTTGGAGTCAACACCAAACGGAGGAACCACTAGGAGTTAGCACCTAGGGTGGACCTGGAGTCAGCACCAAACCAAAGAGAGACCAAACGGCCATTTTTTCATTAATCAAAATATCAACTATCTCCTCAAGAAGTACAATAAGTTGTTTATAAAGGATTTCTAAATCCTAGTTTTAATTGACTAGGAAACCCTAATTGCCTTGTTACGAAAATAACCTTACTTCCAAAATTAAAATACTAATAGCCTAATAAACTACTAGGACCTAAAACATAAAAATACAATTGACTTGCAAACATAAATAATACTAAATAATAATTTTCTTGCGTCTCCCGCATCATTCTTCTCTGGTTGGAGAAAACTCAACCTCGAGTTCTAAAGCATTTAAGGATTAAGATGTCGACAAGTAACACTTGCTTCAAGTTTGGAATCACCTTAGGGAGCACAGAGAAAAGAAAATCCTTGAGTTCCACCATGCCAAACTTTTCTGGAATAACAAAATCAATATGTGGAATTAATACAATCTTATCTAGAACCACCGGAAGCACTATGTTATCCACTTTCTCCACTTTAGCAAACTATTTGTCTTCATGCACCATGGAAGGCTGATCAAAAGCAGATTCATTAGCTTTCAATATCACATCATGTGTACCCTCTAACATAATACTCTCTTTAGAAACCATCTCTTCACCTTGCTGCTCTTCAATGGATTTGTTTCCTTGCACGCATGTTAAAGCAACACTTGTCGAGGCATGTATGTCTTTGTCAACATTAGGCTTTGGTGTTACTTGAGGTTTCTCCACTACCAAGATATCATCAATGTTGTCTTCTATGGGGGCAGCAATGATTTCATTGTGATCAATTATCCTTGGTTTCCCAATTGAATCGGTTTGAGTCTTCATTTGTTTCATCCGAGCAATCATGAGCTTTCCAAATAATTCCTTTAATTCCTTGGTAGATTGTTCAAAAGTGCACTGAGGATATGAAATGGAATGAGGATTCATCATATTTGCTTCAACTTGAAAAGTATCATAGTGAGATTGTGGTAGATACTTAGCTCGAAAGTATGGTAACAAATACTCATCACAAAGCTTTTCTTTCATATCTTCCCACACACTAATGGCAAGTTCATACTTTATATAACGGGAATACTCAAGATCCTCACAGAACAGTTGTGCTTCACCTCTTAACTTCAACTTTGCATACCTAACCTTTATGTTGTCTGCAAAATTTGCTTGCTCAAAGAATTGCTCCATCCCATTCATCCAGTTGACAAAATCCCTTGGATTATTCTTACAACCATCAAAATAAGGTGTTTCTAATATTACCATAATTCTCTAAAATAGTGCTTCAACAAATAGTTGCTGTGATTCTCTTTGGACAAATAATTGGAATGGGCTTCTAAGACTGTTCTCCCAAATAGTTCCTAGGATTGGGCTTGTTGACAGTTTTGGATTTCGTGCTCTTCTTTCTTTTCTTTTTCTTTTTTTTTTTTTTTTTTTTTTTTTTTTTTTGGGGGGTGGAGGTGGAGGGGTGGTGGCTAGTGGGTGAGCACTCACTTAAAGGCTTGAGTTTAAAAATTGACTTGGGTTGGTTTGTGTAGTTTAATTGGACTGGGTCAGGGAATATTAAAATCCAAAAGGCTTCCTAATTGGGTGGATCAAAAACAAGAGGGGGAACTTGATTAACAAATGGGTCGGATGAGGGTTTTCAAAGACTAAAGGGTATTTGAGTTAAAAAGAAAAAGGACCGGGTTAGGCGTTACCTTTAAGATCGGATCGATGGGAGGCACTTGTGTTGCGGTTGGATGGTGGTGTGGTGGCCCAGGTGAGGGTTGGTTTTGCGGTGGGTCCATGGTTGGCAATGGAGGTCACAGAGCTACTATCGATGGTGTTGGCGGAACAGTGAAGGTGGAGCGATGTACGATCGGCACTTGGGTTTTGTGGGTTATGGGTAGGGATGGTCATATCCATTGGGTAATGGATATTCGATATCCAACCCTACCCGATCCAAATGTTCCGAGTAATACCCAGTTCTTCATGGATACAACTTAACCGGATAGGGTATGAATATTACCCAAATTGTTTGGGTAGGGTATGGATATTCTCCAAACCTGACCCGTATTAAAAAATAAAAATAAATAAATAAATAAATAAAAATCCTTTCTCACCGAACGAAAACCTCAAAAAATAACAGATAAATTAAAATCAAAATTATGCAAAATGAAAAGAAACAAACCTTGTAGTCGAGAGTGGGATCCAAGCCGATCAAAGATTTGATTTCCCATTCGTCTATATCAACATCTCCACCTCTAAACGACCGATTAGACTATTCATCGGCGTCGTCATTTTGGTCATCGAGCTCTCTACAAAGCTTTCTTTGCGAAGCTCTTTGGTCTTTCTTAAAGCACTCATCGAACGCCGATGATCATGGCATGTTGTCGCGATTGCGTGTGTCGTTAGTATCTCGCCTCCATTCTCGTCGCTCGACCTCGCCATCGATGAGTGACCACGGCGATGATTTCGAGGATGCAAGGGATCCGAACACCTTTTCGACTCGGGCTCGGAAGCTATTGTCTATGGATTACGAGGACGCCATTGAAGGAGAAGGAGATTTTTTGAGGTTTTCGTTCGGTGTGTATTATGTTTTTAAGTAAAATGTTTTGGATTTTTTTTTTTAAAAAAAAAAAAAAATTAAATGGGTTTCGTGTTTTGGGTAGGGTATGGATATCCATGGATAATATATCCAGGTAAGATTCGGGTATGGATACTAATGGTATTGATATTCGGGCATCCATGGGCAAACTTTTCGGGTAGGGTATGGGTATACCCGATCTATACCCTACCCATGGCCATCCCTAGTTGTGGGTAGGTTTGTGTTGTGGAGCTCAAAACTTGATGGATGCTGCTGTGTGGATTTTGACAGAAGCGAGATGGTGGAGGTAGAGGGTGATGCTGGCAGGATTTTGTGGGGTTTTCTGTAGTGGTAGGCAAAGATACTATTCTTCTGGTGGGTGGAAAATGCAATGGCCGAAACTCTCTCTTTTCTTTTGTTTTTCAAATATTTTCTGGTTCGGATTGACTGCAGTGATGCTTCAAACAGATCGGTGTTTGCTCTGATACCAAAACTGATGCAGGACAACCAGAACAAAATGAAACAACAAGAAAATAAGGGGATATGGCCTAAGAGTCAGCTCCTAGGCCTTGCTTGGAGTCAACACCAAGCGGGGGGAACCATTAGGAGTCAGCACCTAGGGTGGACCTAGAGTCAACACTAGACCAAAGAGAGACCAAATGACCATTTTTTCATTCATCAAAATATCAATAATCTCCTCAAAAAATACAATAGGATGCTTATAAAGGATTGCTAAACCCTAGCTCTAATTGGTTAGGAAACCCTAATTGCCTTATTACAAAAATAACCTTACTTCCAAATTATAATTCTAATAGCCTAATAAACTACTAGGACCTAAAACATAAAAATACAATTCACTTGTAAATATAAATAATACTAAACAATAATTTTCTTGCGTCTCCCGCATCATAAGAAGATTTAGTATCTATACAGCAGCTCCAACAACAACTAGGGTACCATTCACACTTCATAGGAAAATAAATAACTGAAGGATTCAAAACTAGCATAGTCATGAAGATTCAAATATGTTCAAATAATCTGGCTGTAAAGGGGAAACAAAAAAAGGAAGTTGAAATTTATCTGCTTAAGAAAATTGTCAACCCTATGCTTCCAGGTACTAAACCCAAACTATCTTTAATTATTTCAATTCTGCAAAGCAGGATGACATGATACTTAAAGATAACTACGGTAGAAAGGGGCAAGCGAGTCAAAAGGAATGTCTCTTTATTCTTTCCATAGTTATTAGTATGGATCTCAAACGTTATTTTCAGGGCTTCTCAAATGGCATCAGTCATAAGGATAAGACTTGAATCTTGCCGAGGACTATGATCTTGTTAGTTTTAGCAAACAATTATTGATGCATATTCTTGTGAGTAATACGAAACAAGTACGAATGGAGTTTCATCCATGCCAAAAAAGAGAGTCCCACTTCTCTTATTTTCAGTCAAAATCACTCAAATGGAAAAGATGAAAAACTAGGAAAACAAAGTAATCTTGCACTCCCAAGAATGAAAAACAATTTAAATGTAGACAGATAATTGATTATGAAATATTTGTACCTGTTGATGACCTGTCATTCGAGTTTTTGGGTGTTTGCTGACAAAAGGTTCCCAAAGGAACATAGTAAAATCATCAGATCCAGAGACCAATCTTTCAGGGGCATTGCCTTTCATTTTGTTATACCTTTCCAAAGCAACCTATATTTATTAATAGAGTGAAATGCAATTAGTTCCATATTAAGGAAGATGGAGGAAGATTAAAAAATAAATTGGCATGAAGCCTAGGCTCAACATGACCAATAACCTATGGTTGCATGAAGCATGTGCTCATAAAAATGAACGTAACCTGGAGAATCAAACTTAAGTAACATTGCATAAAACAACAAGCCTCCAGTCTTCCCCAAATTATTTAAGACAAAAATCAAAAAGAAAAAGCTACATAATACATATGTAACATGATTGCAGGAAAACTCAAACAAGAGCCCCTAAAAAAGGCCTTATTCCTTAAGATTCTGAAAGGCAGACTGCAAATGATTAACAGCAAGACTTTACAGGTGCTTGCAATATCCCTTATCTGGTGCAAATTCTTCCTCAAAGAAGTTTTCATTTTCCAATCTTATTATGTCTCCACCAAGGAGAGAGTGAAATGTTATGACAAATACAACATTTAAAGCAAACAAAAAATATTTACCTTCTTCATTTCCTCAGGAGATGAATATTGCTTGCCTGTATGATCAAAAGCTCCAGTGCGAAGAACATATTCAGTGCTCAATGCAAGCGAGTTGACCCAATGCCCATGACCCTGAAACAAATACTCATTATTCTATATAAAGAAAAGTTTGAGAAATAGTAGAAAGTAGAGGAAATTAATAAATGACATCAACCACTGGGATTCAAGATCATAGACTCCCCAAATAAGACTAATAATAATAGATAGGAACACTAATGACAACAGCAGAAGAATGGCAATACAAGTTGGATAATGATATATGGCACAACTGAAGCAAATGATTTAATTTCAGAAGCAGCCAACAACAAAAAAAAAAATCATCACGACACATATCACATACTTGAACAAATTTTACAAATTTATTTTTTTGATATATCCTAAGAGAAGAAAAGGAAATGCTGCAATAAAGCCCAAGGAAATTAGGAAACACATTGACTTCTGTTGTACAATCAGAGCATAACTTAAAATTTGATAGGCATTTTAAATATCACAAGAGAATGCATTTGACGCAGGACAATCGTAACAAAATTGAAATAACGGAAAAATAAAAGATATGACCTAGGAGTCAGCACCTAGGCCTTGCTTGGAGTCAGCACCAAGCGGGAAACTACTAGGAGTCAGCACCTAGGGTAGACCTGGAGTCAACACCAGACCAAAGAAAGACCAAACGGCCATTGTTTTCATTCATCAAAATATCAACTGTCTCCTCAAGGAGTACAATAGGTTGCTTATAAAGGATTACTAAACCCTAGTTCTAATTGGTTAGGAAACCCTAATTGCCTTATTACAAAAATACCCTTGCTGGCTAGGAAACCCTAATTGCCTTATTACAAAAATAACCTTACTTCTAAATTAAAATACTAAAAGCCCAATAAACTCCTAGGACCTAAAACATAAAAATACAATTGACTTGCAAACATAAATAATATTAAATAATAATTCTCTTTCATCTCCCGCATCATTCTCCTCTGGTTGGAGAAAACTCGACCTCGAGTTTTAAAGCATTGAAGGATTAGGATGTCGACAAACAACACTTGCTTCAAGTTTGAAATCACCTTAGGGAGCATAGGGAAAAGAAAAACCTTGAATTCCACCGCATCAAACTCATTTGGAATAACAAAATCAATGTGTGGAATCAGTATAATCTCTTCTTGAACCTTATGAGCCATAGGAAGCACTTTGGTTTCAACCTCTTCGACTTCACCAAGATGTAGATCTTCAAGGACTGTGGAGGGTTGATCGGAAGCACATTCAACAACTTCAACTTTCACATCATGTGCACCCTCTAACGTAATACTCTCTTTAGGTGCCATCTTTTCACCTGGCTGTTCTTCAATAGATTCATTTCCTTGCACGCTTGTTAAAGCAACACTTGTCGAGGCATGTACGTCTATGTCAACATTAGGCTTTGGTGTTGCTGGAGGATTCTCCATGACCAAGATATCACCACCAATGTTGTCTTCTATGGGGGCAACAATAAGTTCATTGTGATCAATTATCCTTGGTTTCCCAATTGAATCAGGTTGAGTCTTCATTTGCTTCATCCGAGCAATCCTATCTTGAATCTCTTTCATGGAATTTACAGTTAATTCCGTTGCTTTCCTGGTAGATAATTCCTTGGTAGATTGTTCAAAAGTGCACTGAGGACATGATATGGGATGAGGATGGGGATTCATCGCATTTGCTTCAACTTGAAAAGTACCACACCGAGATTGGGGTAGATACTTAGCTCGATAGTATGGTGACAAATACTCATCACAAAGCTTTTCTTTCATATCTTCCCACACAAGAATGGCAGGTTCATAATCCATATAGCGGAAACGTTCAAGATTCTCCCAAAACCTTTGTGCTTTACCTACTAACTTCGACTTGGCATACCTAACCTTTATGTTATCTACAAAATTTGCTTGCTCAAAGAATCGCTCCATCCCATTCATCCAGTTGACAAAATCTCATGGATAAGTTTCATAACCATCAAAATAAGGTGCTTCTAATATTTCCATGATTCTCTAAAATAGTGCTTCAACAAATAGCTACTGTGATTTTCTCCTTGATAGTGGCCAACTTATCGTACTATAGTCACGGGTCAAAAGAATCGTGGATAACAGACTTTGGGGCCTATACGTGCAATGGGCTGGCAGCAACAAGACCTCTTCTTCTTCTTCTTTTTCTTTTTTTTTTTTTTTTTTTTTTTTTTTTGCAAAATAATAAAATACAGTACACGGACTTAAAATTGAAGAAGCTACAGACACGGACTTTAAAAGAAAGTCAAACGAAAGACTCTAAATTGAAAGACACGGACTCAAAGTACGGACTTATGAAGAAGAAACCACGAAACTAATGAAAGAGAGCGGAATCTCTAAATTGAAAGAAGGTTGCTCGGCGATGGGCTTGCGGGGCTAGGGGTTGACAACTGTGGTGGCGCAACGACAGGGAAGGCAGCGGCGGCACGAGACATGACGGTGGTCGACGTGATAATGGGTTCGGCGGCTGGTGGCTGTTGGGTTTTGGGGCGGTGGGTGTTGATCTTGTGGGTTTCGGCGGCTGGTGGTTGATGGGTTTTGAGGCGGTGGGTGTTGATCTTGTGGGTTTTTTTTTTTTTTTTTTTTTTTTTTTTTGTGGGTGATATTTTCTGGTTCTTTCCTGCGGTGATGCTTCAACAAATCGGTGTTTGCTCTGATACCAAAACCGACGCAGGACAACCAGAACAAAATTGAAATAACGGAAAAATAAAAGATATGACCTAGGAGTCAGCACCTAGGCCTTGCTTGGAGTCAGCACCAAGTGGAGAAACCACTAGAGTCGACCTAGGGTAGACCTGGAGTCAAGCACTGCACCAAAGAAAGACTAAACGGCCATTGTTTTCATTCATCAAAATATCAACTGTCTCCTCAAGGAGTACAATAGGTTGCTTATAAAGGATTACTAAACCCTAGTTCTAATTGGTTAGGAAACCCTAATTGCCTTATTACAAAAATACCCTTGCTGGCTAGGAAACCCTAATTGCCTTATTACAAAAATAACCTTACTTCTAAATTAAAATACTAAAAGCCCAATAAACTCCTAGGACCTAAAATATAAAAATACAATTGACTTGCAAACATAAATAATATTAAATAATAATTCTCTTTCATCGCCCGCATCAGCATTTATTCATGCTTAACAGTGGTGTACAAGCCAAGAGCCTTCTAGCTCAACTAGCACCTCCTAGAGGTTGTTTAGTATATACACTTAAAAACTAAAAACATGTATTTGAAAACATGTGGGGAAATACGTGTTGAGTGAAAAAGTGTGGAAATACGTGTAATGTTGTTTAAAAACTGAAAACATGTGTTTGAGTGGGTGTACCAAACGGGGTCCTAGTGTTTCCAATAAAGACGTTTGAGATTTAAATTCTCTCTCCCTCATTGTTATAATTATCAAATTATATCCAATAAAAAAAAACAAAGTGGTTTACAAGATCGTTGGAGGGTAACCCTCATCTGGGGCTTTTGGTCATTCAATTAAATTGAAGGTTTTAATATGTGTATGATAGATAGAAGAAACGTGTGTAATATGAAAAATATGAATTCTTGGAAACCCAAGTAAGAATTAGCACCATACTTGATCTTAGCCAAAAGGTCAAATATCCTTGAACATGTTCATTTCAAGTATTAGATAAAATAAAGTGAGATACATGTAAAACAAATCTAAGATCCTCTTTTTGGGGATAGGTACTAATACATTAAGAAACCAAGAAACATATAGGTATTCAAAGAGATCTTCAAATACTACAATCTAAAATAAGGAGATCAATCAAGATTTTGCATGTTACAATCATCCAGTCATACAAATATCTTAAGAAATTAGCTAAATGAATTTAAAGGGATATGTAAACAATCTAAAAAGAACATTTTATTTGAGGAAGAATAAAAAACAGAAGCACATTGGTACAATGACAGTCTTTGTTTTCTTTTTCTTTTTTTTTTTCTCTCATTGACATAAGAAGGCAAAATGTGAAGAGGATGCTTTCCAATATAAAGGTTTTGCTTGAAGGCCTTCAAGTAACATAAACAAAATGGCACTTACAAATAAAAAAATATATTATAATGGGTGGAGGGTGAGGTCATGGGTACAAAACTCAATGGTGCATGTGTAACTTCCAATCAAGAAAGTAACAAAAAGCTTTTAATAAACTGTTTTCATAAATTCTATGGACAAACACACTATTACTGATGAAGTAAAATTACAGCAGACTAGTTCCAACAGAGGAAGACATGGAAGGTGATAAATAATGACATCATAAGAACATTTACAAACAAGTAAAGGACATGAACTATTAGGAAAACAACTCTAAAAGAGTTATCACTACCTTTAATTCACGAATCAGCTTCCCTTGTGAAGTTTCCCAAACTTTGATAGTACAGTCCTGGGAGCTGCATCAATTGAGATGAAGATATGGTTAGAAATCCAGAGCACACTGAAGCTTGGATGGGGGCTATTAGACTAGTAAAGCTTATTATTTATTAATACTTGATTCTGGTTTTCTATAAGTAAACAGTAATTTGTGTTTATTCAAAATTACAATGATGGCCATCTCCTCAAAAGGGAAGTTCCATAACATTTTCTTGAGTTTTTAAAATGTAACTCAATCATCTTTATCATGAAATTTTCAATTCTCCAAAAACTTTGTCTCTTTTGCTTCATCAAGAGACAACTTCACCATTCTTTATGAAAGGCTCTAAGTAAATCTTTATAAATTAAGAAAATATCATCTACATCCTCTAGTTGTATTTATTTTGGTTGCTTGTGCCTTCCAGATCATTTTTCCTGCTTTTTAAGTTATTTCTTCTTTCATAAGAAGAAGACTAAAATATATACCCCCCCCACACACACACACACAGAGACATACATTCATACAAACATATACACACACATATTTATTTGTATTTTATATATGTCATTCGAAATTGTAAATTGGAACTGGCATCTATCTGACACATTGAGCCAATTTACAAATTAGCAAATCACATCATAAATTAAGATATGTACTCACCCTAACGAATCTCATTACATTGCATAGCCTGGGCATTCCACTCCCAATTTGTAAGCCAAAGTTGGCAAATTTACTTTAAGGGAAGAGAAGGAGGGGGGGTGGTAGGGACTTGGTTAAACCCCCATATAGCTTTACTCATACGCAGTGCAATCTTGAACATGTTATTACAAATTTAGAAAGGATTCGCAAATCAGTTAAAGTTGTGAGAAATGCCCAACCAAAAATAAATGGCAGAGCAGCCATGCCGTTCAAAGGTTGAAAAGACATTGAAGCACTTATAAAAATCAATACATGTTCTAGTAAGACAAAATTCATTGATCAACTGAATCTACATTTACAGAAAACATAAAATAGGAAAAGAAGTCCAGGTATACGTTTGTAACTATTAAGATTTTTGTAAAGATATAAAACTTCACCGATAAACATTGCAACATAATTATAAGAACTTGAGAAAAAAGGGTACCCTGTATAGATAACTCCATCTCCACCCCATTTTACACAAGTTATTGCAAGTGTGTGGCCACTAAGACAAATAACACATTTCTTAGTAACGATGTCCCATATGCGTGCATCACCATCTTTACTAGCACTTACAAATCGACGACATGGAGCATTCAGGTGGGCTGGTTCCCAAGAGATACCAGTAATCCATTTCTTGTGACCCTAATTAATAGCAGATTCCAAATGTTAATGTCCAGAAAATGTATTGGTAAGCCCACTATTTGAAAATAATAATAATAATAATAATAAAGAAATTTCTAGCACTAGCATCAATCATTACGTTCTGTGAACAATCAAAATTTATACAATGAACCAACATTTGGTCAAGTAAAAGACTTTACGGTAAGTGGATTGCCCGATGGCCTCCCTGTCTCAGGGTCCCAGCATAGAAGTTCTCCAGCCTTGCTGCCACTAACAAGATGCCTACCATCCGGAGACCATGCAATACAAAGAACCCAGTTCTTGTGTCCTGTATAAAAAGAGAAGGCTCATGATTGTTAATACAATGGATAGAGGAAGGGCAATGATTGGCCATCTACTCGAAAATTAAATTAAGTGCTATCCCAGTTTTATAAAATATTAACAGAAAAAAAAAAAAAAAAAAAAAGGATCAAAGCATGTTATTCTCATTTAACATGCAGCATGTTATAGTGGGCACAAAAATTCAATACAAGGGCAATGTCAAAATTTTGAGATTTACAGGACATGTCCTTGAGGAAAAAAAAAGCACGCACACACACCCACATACACACACAATTGCATGATTACTTAAAAGTTCTGTGCGTCGTATAAGTTAAGTTTTTTTATTTTATTCTAATTCCTTTTTTCCACTACATTTTCTTCAAGTGGTTACACATGAATATCAATGTGAGACGAGTCTCCTAGATTTCAAACCTGTACATGTGAATAGCGGTGTCTGGGTATTAAGATCCCAAATTCTGACTGTGGTATCACCAGAACCACTTGCCAAACGTCGCCCATCAGGACTAAAGGCAACTGAAAGTACAGCTTCAGTGTGACCTGCAGTGACATATACAGATTTAAGAAAACCAATGAAATGATACTAAACTACATGCCGATAAAGACATTGCATATAAGGAGTAAATCTAAGACAAGGGTTAACCATACAAATTGAATTCATTAGCTGAATTTAGCTCAGTTTGGAAGCCAGGATTAACATCGGACAACAAAAAGGGGGGTGAAACTAATTGAAAAAGGGAAAACGTTAGATTGCATCAATCAATTAAAATTAGACTGGTGTAATCCTTTATAGATAATATAATTAAAGTACATCGGGAAGGCAGGGCGTACAAGATTTTTTTATAAAAGAAGTACATGTAAAACCATTCAGTCATATGTACTTGCCATTGTATATGAATTCATTAACTATTATAAAAAGAACAATTAAAAAAGGCTTTGCAGGTCATATCAGTAACAAGAGTTGTCTGGGCCCGTTTGATAATGTTATTCTAGTAACGTTGTTTGTATTTTTTAGAAATACGTGTGGGTAAAAAAGTGTATGAAAATGCGTGTAATGTTGTTTAAACACTGAAAACTGTTGTTCAAAATACACTACCAAACACCCATCCTTGAAAAGTATTCCTATTCAAAATAACTTGTATATACCATACTACAAACACAAATACCACAAAACTACTGCAATGGAATAGCATTTAAGTGGCACAATGATGGTCTCTAGACCAATGAAAACTATCAGTAGTCCACTCATAATAAGTATCACAAAGCAACCAATTATTTTTTGATAAATACAATGCAACCAATTATATAAAAAAGGTATAAGAGTTCATGTTGTCTTGTAGTTAATGTGTTCATGTAAAATGGTAATGCAAAAAAATTCAAAATATCATACCAGAAATTGTTGCTGAACAACGATTAACCGGACGAATTCGGAAAACAGCTTGTGGTTGATAAACTATTGAGAGTGCCTTCTCCACAGAAACTGCAAATTTGTTATCAGGTAAACAAACAATAGCAAAGCCTCATAAATCAGCCTTTAAATGCCTCATTCAAAAAACAAGAGCAATAACTAAAATCCAATTGCAACAGCTAAAGCGTGACACTTCTACTGCCAGTCTCATTTGACTAACCTTTGTTTTTCTCTAAGTAAGTGCCAAGAGGCACAACAAGCTCCTTATCTGATATATAGAAAGAATAGGGCAACTTCTCCTCCTGAAACAAGCCAAAAATATAGACACTCATTGTTATTTAATTCATAGAAACACAAACGCAGCCTCTCAACATTTTTCAATTACTAAGGCCACCATTTCTAATAAGTTGATCAATTTACCATCCTTGCTACCATATTACATCATTCTGGGACCATAGCCCTGGCAGTTTTAGTCCCTCTACTTCCTAAATTCAAATACTCATAATTTCCATTATCCACAAGTCCATGTGGCTGAATTTTCCATCTTCCTTATAATGCTTTCCTAGAAACTCAACCAATTCAATACAAAAATTTTCAAGTCTTCTTCTTTATCCTCCTAGAATTTCTCAACAACTAAACTAAAGAATTTTCAGGGCCAAAAGATTCAAACTTGATTATTATTATTTTTTTTTTATATATATAATTACAACATATAGTGTCCCGTCCATAATATTACTCTTTACCATCTTTCCAAGCACCAATTGATTTCTTTTTTTATGCAGGCCTATTTGAGGTCACTTATTCAATGACAATAAACTTTACCAATTGAACTAGCTAAACCCAATTCGAACTTGACAAGTTGAACAGAGAAAGCTCAATTCATTTAACAGTTCAGCTTTCTCTTCTCACAATTTCTCAACAACCCAACATGCCACCGCAACCAAAAAACAAAACCCAGAAGCCAAAAGGCAAAAAAAAACTTACATTGTTGAGAAGCTGATTGACCATTTGCTGAAGCTGTTGAGGCCCAGCGATTTGGGGAAGGTACATGGGAACTCCTAGAGGAGTTCCTTCTGGGTCCGTCAAAAGACACATCACCTTATTGCTTGTCTCTCTTTGCTCTTCTCCTTCCACCACCTCCATTGCTAAGCTTCAAATTCAAACCGTGTGTATGTGTATCTGTGTGTGCAATGGAACTCAAGGTTTTGTGTTTCAAAGAAACAGGGTTTTGGGGTTTGGGTTTTAGTTTAGGTTTCAGAGTTTTTGTTTTAGGTTTTGCAACATTTATTACAAAATGCCTTTATAAAAGGCCACGCCACGTCAACTTCTTTTTTTTTTTTTTTTTTGTTTTTTATCGACACCAAAAAAATATTTTATATCAAATAATTAGATAGCAGCTATATTTTTATGATCACCAACTCAAAAAAGTGTTTTATATTAAATGGTGTCACGTTAGTTATTTGGTGTTTGTTTGGATTGCATGTTTCCAACGTTTTTGCATTTTTGGCTGGATCCCACGGTATTGTTTATGATCCAGTCAAAAATGCAAAAAGTGCATACCAATATATTTTTTGGTTTCACGAAACTATTCACAAATTTAAAAATTATTTTGCTATAGTATTTTCAGCAATAAGTTTTCAGTTTTCAGCAAATAAGTGGTATCCAAACACACTATTGATGCTACATTTTTCAACATTATAATATCTAAACAAAATTATGGACCCATTAGGCCCTTGGTCATGATCTAAGGCTCTTGTGACCAAAACAAATGAATGTCCAAAAACAAAGAGTAAAATACAAGAGAAATATTACGTCTACACATTTTTATTACATTTTATTTTTACAACAAATCTTAGGTATCAGAGTATTATTGGTGGGTAAAAGAAAAGTAACATTAATTGTGGACTCAAATTATAACTAATAGTAACAAAATTTTAACTAAAATCTATCAAATAAATTGGTCTCCTTTACTCGACACTTTGCAATCTTACAATTTCAAAAAAATGGTGGGCTAGATGGCTGTTGCAGAACTAGAGGCTTGCAAAGAATTCAAATCAAAACACTATATTTGTAACTTTTTTAACCAATTATATCACTTGTTGTGATTATTGTATTATAAATGTGGTGTCAATAATAAACCCACATGAAAATAATGTTACTCTATTCATAACATAACATGACAATAGTTGTGTTGGTAAAATTATTCATTCAAAAATAGGAATTTGTATCAGGATCTTTGTAACTCAACAACATAATTGTTCCTCTTAATTAGGATAATTAAGATTCAAATCTTCCATATCAGGCTATTAGATTTTTTTTTTCCAAGGGTGGCTTGTACTTCTAGGGACAAAAAAAAATATACATTATATTTTAGATTCTCAAGATTTATTTTTTTCAAAAGGTGGCTTGTACTTCTAGGGACCAAAAAAATATACATTTTATTTTAGATTCTCAAATTAAAAAATGTAGTACAATAATCAACTTAATCATATGATAAAATATAATAAAGGTAAGAATTGTACCATACATTTTTAGGACGAATTAGGATCGAGTGCAATACCCTACCCTCTCCCCCACTCACAAACAACTTATACAATTTTACTATCTTTACCTTTATCTTTAATTTTTTTTCACTTTTTTATTCAATAGTTGAGAGTGAAAATTGTTTTTTTCAACTTTTAATCTTAATTGTTGATAGCTATTGCATCAATTACAATATTTAGATCTCAATCCTTTCAAGGTAGTAGCAATGAAAAGTTACAAATGGAGAGAAGTGGGTGGTGTTGTTATGATTACGATGTTAACGGGTAGGGTGATCAATTCACGGTAATTTAACTCTTCAACTTTCACTATAGTCCTTTCTCCCAAAAAAAAAAAAAAACTTTCACTATAGTCTATACAATACAAAATTTAATACATTAAGGTCATTTGCCATCTTTAATAGAATGAAGAAATGTAAAAATACATGAGTGGTTCTTAAATTAGTTCACGAGTAATTTTAGTTTTTAAAATTTTAAGTTGATCATTTTTAGTCATCAAACTAAGTAATCACTTTAATTTTTTTTTTTAATTAAAACAATTTTAATCCTTATAAAATGATGATATATTAATTTTTTGTTTAACCACGACATCTATAAGTTAAAAGTGATCATTTTATCATTACCTGTAGTCTTTCATCCTTTATTAGCTAAACTTTAGGCATCAACGATGTCTTTAAGCTATTAATTTCTATCATTGTAGTTAAACCCCAAAAAAAAAAAAAAAATTGAAAAAAAAGAAAAAGAACAAGACATACGTCATACATGATACACCTCCCCAAGTTCCAGGCTAATCTCCTGATCACGTTATTTACGTCAAATGTAAATTTAGTGATAAACCGACTAACATCCTTGGGAAGTGGGATTTTTTAAAATAAAATAATAATATTCATTCTAATATTTAATTGTTATTAATGAATGATTTTCATTTAATAATATAATAAAAAACTAATCACCTGAGATATATGTGACTCCATACTTTTACTTGTGGAAGAATACCTCTATTTTATTTTCCTTAAAGTTAATGCTTTCTTAAAATAGAAGTTATTGCGGTAATTATGTTTCTTTTAATTATATTCAATGCTACCCTATAAATTTTTGTTAATAACTTTTTATTTAATCAATATTTTAAAATTTTCATTGTTAATCTTAATTAAGTTCTCACTTTTTTAATATGCACACTAATTTTTTTTTTTGGATGAAATATGCACCCTAAAATTGGTTTTAATAAGATGGTATTTACTAGTTAGTCTATAAACTCATATTTTATGTATAAATTTTAAGAAAACAAAAAAATTGAAATATATTTATAGATGAGATAATTATTAATATCTTATTTTCTTGATATGTAAACAATCTAATAGTAAATTTTTCATAGTATACAGTCAATATATAAAAAGTTATTGACTAGCATACTATTATAAATAAAAAAAATAAAATAAAAAGAAACTGATGTAATTTTAATATATATATATATATATATAAATTTTTTTCATTCCATCTCAAGGATTAAATTTTTTTATTGTTTTTTTTTTTTTTTGAGAAAGAACACTTTAATTTTATTTAAGGAATAGTCGAATTAACTTGAATTACAATAGAAAAGTGTGAAGAAACATCTTCTATTCACACTGAAAACTTGCTAACATGTCTCACATTAGTCACATATTTAGCAATGTTATGGGCGGCGCTGTTAGCCTGTTACTCTGTCTCCTAGCATGGCTAAAATGCACATATTCAAATTAACTACCCATATAAATTGGCCCACTGTAATCTCAAGAATCAAGTGTTGCTTCCTGTTAAAGGTGTTAACTACCTTAAGAAATATAATTAATTTGTCTATGGACCAGCAAAAACTCGAGGTTCTTTATATATATATATATATATATATATATCTCTTAAGATTCTCAATAGTATTGGCAATATCAACTTGTCACCTATATTAGTCCCCGTTAATTCCTTCTTTTCAAGTTATCTTTTAAGATTATCAATAATATCGGTAATATTGACTAGATCAATGATTTGTCACCTATATTTATCCCTGTTAATTCCTTATTTTCAAGTTTGATTTAGGGTAAGATACACAACAAACAAACAAAAAAATGACAAATTTTTTCACTTGGCAAAATTTTATTGATTTTTATATAGACTCACCACTGAATTCATTTTTTAACCTGACACTACCAACCTGACATATTAGAAGGTATCAAATTTGTCAGTGTCTATATAGCTTCCACGGTTCCACCTGTCATATTAGCTAGTATCAAATTTGTAGTGTCTATGTAGCTTTGATATATAGTGGGTTAAAAAAAAGGTTTGATCTGTAGAGAAGGAATATATTAGTAGTATATTACGCCTGGAGTAATAAATGGTTTGTTTTTGATAAGCAGGAATAACAAATTGTGTTTCTCAAAAAAAAAAAAAAAAACAAATTGTTATTTTTGGAGGGATGAGACGGACCAAGCCAAAGCGTCCTTTGACGTAAGTAGTGACGTTTACTCCATTCATGTCTTCTTCTCTGTAAAACCTCAGCTTCCCTCTCCACTTTTCCTTCCAAATCTTTAACACTTTTGACACTGCAGCTCAGACTCAGCCACTGATCACAATTGTAACCAAAATGTCGAGCTCTCAGTGCTTTCAGAACGCACCAACCTTGAGCTCAACCTGTGGAGCAGGGACAGTCCAAGAGTTTGGAGGCCTTCAAACTTATGTCACTGGCTCTCCTCATTCTAAGCTTGCCATCCTTCTTCTTTCCGATGGTTTTGGTACCTATCTTGTTTTCTCTTACTTGGGTTCCTTTGTTTCTTTATGTGTTTTATATACATGATGTTTATGTACATGTTTGCATTCTTGATTCTCTAATTCAAAAGTTTTGGACCTGGGTTTTGATTAGTTTTGTGGAAGCTTTCCTTGCAAAGCGATTATAATTCCCAATAAACATTTTTTTTTTTAAAAATTGGCCACCTGGGTTTGAATGATATCGTTGTTAATGAAGTAACAAAGAATATGACTTTGAATAGAATAAAATGATAAGAAAGAATATGTGATTGACCATGATTAGTAGTTGATAATCAATAGTCAACCCCAACAAAATTTGAGACCAAAGGCTTGCCTTTTGTTGTTGTTGTTGTGTAATGTGTGTGTGTCTGGAGGGTGGGGTGTGTGTGTGTGTGTGGGGGGGGGGGGGGGGGTGGGTTTCTTCAGTTTTCTTGGAGATAAAGTATAGCATTACAAATAAGGAATATGATCTATCTTTATTAGACATAAATTTGATTATGTTCCTTGGAGCTATAATTCATTTTTTTTATGTATCATCTTGTGGTGTTTTGCAGGCTATGAAGCACCAAATTTCAGGTATGATGATTTCTTTATTTTACTGGATCAAATATTTCAATTGCGCTATATAGAGGCAACTAGTTACATATAAAAGAAAACTGTCACTCAAACTAAGAGGATAGAGTTATGTGACAACATTCAATAGTTACATTGGATCATTAAAGCAAAAGAAAAACAACTTAGGTGATAGAAATGATTTTTAAAGGACGGCTTGCTGAGCTGCTATTTTTTTTTCCCTTGGTTCTCTTAGAGATAAATCTTGCCTTCTCTAGGATTAAGGATTTTGAAGGAAATCTGCTTTTTTGCAGCTATGATCCTTCTTTTCTTAATTTTCACAAAATTAGTACATGTAGAAAGAAATCAAACAGTAAAGAGAACATTTGGAGATTAGAAAGCTAGTATAGCAAGGTTACCTCTCCTTTTATAACACAACATAATCTCTATACAAAACGAATTTCAAATTTCAAAACTAAATTTATAAAGAGTGATTCTCCGAGATAAAATCTTGCCTTCTATTGGATTAAGGACGAACGGAGAGTTTTCTCTTCTTAATTTTCACAAAACTAGTACATGTTCAAAGAAATCAAACATTAGAGAGAATATTTGGAGAGTAGAAAGTAGAAACTGTATCTTGTTCATTCGGCTAGTATAGTAAGGTTACATCTCCTTTTATTATACCACATATTCTCCATACAAAAAGAATTTAAATTCAAAATCGATTGTACAAAGAGTGATTCTTAGAAAGTATTATGTGATTGCTTCCTTAGAATTTTCCAATAGTAAAGGTAGTTGACTAGGACCAACTTTGGTATCATTTGAGTAATTGCTTAGAGATTATTTTGGAATTGCTTCCTTAGGAGGCTCCAACTAATGGTGGTTTATTAGGACCAGATTTGGTAACACTGAGTAATTGTGACCGGCCTAGATTTTCCTTGATTTCTGCCAATACATATATTGTTAACTTCACAAAGATCATTATCCAACAATTTTGTTCACCTGCCTAAGAAAGTCTTTTAAAGGATGTGATGCAGCCACGCAGGATAATGATAATAACATGCAATCCTTAACATCATTGTTAATGAATTTGAAAAAAATAAAGAAAAAAGAAAATAAAAAATAAGTGATATCAAGTCCAAGAATGTGGGAAACACGAAGCTCGTGGAAGGATTGAAATTTTTAGTTTGAGTGAAGATTGTGGCTGATGAATATTATGAGAACAACGATATCAAGGAGAGTGAATTCAATGGTTAGCTTATAAACTTTCAAACTCTGATTTCCAAGAAAGAAAATGAAATAGCAAGTATCCATAAGGGGATTCATGGGGTTTGCCCGTAAGACATGATCACTGAATTTTGACATGTGGCCCATTACATCCTTGAAGTCATGTTTTAGGTATAACTGTTTCAATTTATCATTATCATTAAAGGTAAATTGTTCTACCTTTTTCAGTAAAAAAAAAAAAAGGTAAATAGTACATGTGCCTTGCATGGGCAATTATATATGTATATGAAATAGGGGACAAAAGAGACAAGAATATTTCATGCCTCTTTCCAACAGCTATAAAGGACAAAATTGGGCCATTTACATGTAATTGGCCTAAATTCTGGCATGTTTAGTTAGCTAATGGAACACAACCAGGCAATCCAAGGGCCAGAGGGACCTAAAGTTCTTTGAATTTCATGGAAATTATAGCCTTTGGAAAGAGGTTGGAGATAGTAACAAAAATGACTCTCCTCTTTTGCCCTTCATTTCAGAGTGTGTAAATGCCCACGTGAGGTACAGATACTATTTACCATCAATAGTAATGGAAAAAGTCACGATCATCACTAAAGCAAGATTACATGGATTTGTGTGTCAAACATAAAAGTTCATGAGGTCTTTGTGTTTTACAGGCAAACCGCAAGGGGGTTTTCTGCATTTTCCACATTATAGATTTTAAGGGCTTGTAAAGTGAACTTGTTTCTAATTGTTGATTGTCTATGCATCCTAAATATGCAGTGTTTTCATAAGTTCATCCTAATTATGAAGTGTTCTGATCACAAGTCTGAAACGCTATACTTAGTCTAGGGTATATAATGTTTTCTTCTTCTTCTTTATTTTCTTCTGTCCTCACCATTTATTTGATTTTTCTTATGCTGCTTTTTAGTCCTTCAAATGTTAATGAAATATATTTGCAATAAATTATCTAAACTTGAGCCAAATAATATCCAGTCCTCAATAGTTCAAATTAGTGGAAGCAAATGTTTTTCAGATACTATGATTTATCATATTTTAACTTTTACTAAGCACATAGATCCAAACTGCCATCAACCATGTCTTAGAGCTTTTTATGTTCCATCAATTTTGTTATTCACCAACCAAATTTACTTTTATGTTCTAGATAAACTAGATGTAAGTGCATTCAAATATCAGTTATTCCTAGCTATATGATATTAATAATATGCATTGCTTCTATATGAAGGAAACTAGCTGACAAGGTTGCAGCAGCTGGCTTCTTTGTGGTAGTTCCTGATTTTTTCCATGGTGACCCTGTCGCTGATCTTAGTGACCCTAAATTTGATCAAGACACTTGGATGAAAGCTCACAACACGGTTAGTTTCTTGCTTCTCAGTTGCGATCTTCAGGATGGGCATATGAAAAATTGTGCAAGAATCAAGAAAATAAGCAGGGCACATATCAAATTGTGTTTGATGTCCTAATTGACATACTATTACACATCTATGCATTTTTTTTAAAAAGCCAAAGTTGAAATTGAATGCTTTTTATCTGTAATGTATGACTTGAACTGACCTAATTCTGACTGCTTTGAGCTTAATTTGAATAAATTTTCCTTTCTAGGAAAAAGGATTTGACGATGCCAAACCTGTGATTGAAGCTTTGAAGAGTAAAGGATTCTCTGCCATAGGGGCTGCAGGTTTTTGTTGGGGAGGTAAGTGATGTGATTTCAATTTCAACTTTGATGAGGAACTTAATGCTTGAATTTTTTGAAAATTTCTTGGCACAGTAAACCTGCAGTGCTTCAGTTGCTAACATCTAGTTTGTGTGCATGTGTTTCAGCAATGGTATTGGTCAAATTAGCAAGTTCTACTGACCTTCAGGCTGCGGTCTTGTTGCATCCTGGACGGATCACAGAAGATGAAATCAATAGTAAGCCTTCCATTTTTCAAGCTCATGCTAAATATTTGTTACAGGTAGCTGTTGTCTTAGATGTTCAGGTTCATTATTTCAGATGTTAAAATTCCTATTTCAATATTGGGAGCTGAGATCGACCATTCTTCCCCACCTGAACGATTGAAACAATTTGGAAAGAAGTTGTCAGAAAAATCTGAGGTATGTCCTAAGAAAAAGTCATTCATTGATATTTTGAATTTTATAAATGTTAATGTTTTGTTCCAATTTAAGTCTTTTTTTTTTTTTTTTTTGAAGTAATTTTCCATCATAGTATATTTCCAGCATTTAATGAAGCCTGGGTAAAAATACTGGAATTTCTTTCATGACTAGAAATTCATGGTCAGAAACATTTCTCTTGATAAGAGAGCATAATCTCTTCCAGCATAGTAAATCTTCTGGCTAAAAGTTATTATTTCTTCTTCCTATAACAAAGAAGAGTGATTTTTCTGCTTTGCATATCAAAATTAACAATAATTCAGCTTCTTTTTTTAACCTCCTACTATTTATATCTTTCAGTTTGATAGCTTTGTGAAGATATATCCCGGTGTGGCTCATGGATGGACAGTGAGGTACAATGTTGACGATGAGTCAGCTGTCAAGAGTGCTGAAGAGGCCCATTTGGACATGTTAAATTGGTTTACCAAGTATGTCAAGTGAAAATTTGTTTATACATGAAAGAGAAATGTGAGGGTTGAAATAACGTAAGGTAATGTGGCTAGAAGACGGGTAATTATCTATGTATTATATGCAGAAATTAGTGTCTTTGTTTCACCTAAAAGCTTGTACTTTAGTAGTATTGTTTGGTCTTTCTAGTGAAAAGAACCAAGATTTGAATCCCCCTCTGTCACTTGTTGCAATAATTGACTTATCAAAAAAAAAAAAGATTAGCACCCTTGTTTCAGAAATTTGGTAATAATTACTTATGGCTGATTATTTTACTTACGATATCATTTTGTACTAGCACCATTTAGAATATTAATTAAAATTGTCTGAATTAAGAGGTCAATTCTCTCTTTGGCCATTTGGCTATATCTTCACTTGAGCAGGATATCTTCTGTTAAAGTATGAGACTTTATAATATTATTTATTATTCCCTCTCTAACCGGACATTTCTAGGCAAAAAATCTGCTTTAATGGTGATCCTACGTGAGATTAGAGTTTCTCAATAAATATGTCATACGAAGAATCACAATATTGTTGGGTGCACTGCACCATGGGTCCAGCCCACTTGTAATAGACATGCTCATTTAATGAGCTTGGATAGAGGAAACACCTTTCTATGATTGAGTCTGCATGATGTAGCAATGTTATCTTCGTTTTTATAAAAGTTCTTGTAAGGTTGAATTTATTCAACCATCTAATTGGCTTTATTCCGTGCCAAATTTGCTTGTAATTCAACATTTAGTAACCCCGTATTTAGGTGGGTTTGTTGTAAGGGTAGTGAGTGAGATAGAGTGAAGTTTGCTCAAGAGTGTGCAAGAAAACAGAGAGTCGCGGTGGGACTCGCGGGTGGACTCGCGGCTTCAACCCGCCGAAAGTCGCACACGTGCCAAGCATCTTTGGAAGATGAACAGTCATGCTAGTTGGAGCACTACAGACACAAAACAGACAATCGGCCATACGGTTATCTCGCGACTTGAACTCGCGACTTAGTCAAGCCGCGAGGTCAAGCCGCGAGCCACCCCTCGTTTTGTAAAACCCGACGTTTCACATTCCTCTCACACTCCAATATAAATACCCCTTTTACCCACGATTGAAAGAGAGCTTCCAGAGAGAATTTTGAGAGAGAAACCCTAAAGAAAAACAAGATTGTTTCACACACAATCCCTACCTTAGAGTCTCTTCATATTCCTCAACTCTCTTCCTCTCCATTGTCAAATCCTTGAGAGGTATTTTACCAAACCTGGTTCTCACCATCATCATCACCGTGAGACAGTCGTTTGGAGTTCTCGGGAAGCGATTAGGAAGGAGCCAATCTACATTGGTTGATGCTATGGTATAGTAGCGGAATCCGGGAAGCTAGAAAAGAAAAAGGTTCGGCGCAACCTCGTTGGAGCAAGAAGCTTGGAGGGCTTAGGTGCACTTTGGGTAGATTAGGCTTGGAGGGTCTATTCTTTGTCCTTGTATCCCAACCGTATTTTCTAGTGGATTGATTACCGCTTGGAGGGCGGCGGAGAGGTTTTTCGCCGAGGTCTTCGGTTTCCTCTTCGATAACTCATCGTGTGTTGTCTTTGTGTTTGCATCTTCCTTCCTCTATCTCTGCCTTTATATTATCTGCTGTGAATTTATTATGTTATGGCTTAGATAGTGTTTAATCTATTTCACATTATAGCATATGTTAAGTTTCCGCACACTTGTTATTTAACATATTGCTTGTGTTGGTTAAGTTAATTTTTGGGGGTCTAAACGTTCAAAAGTGTTTTGTACACGTTTTTGAACTTTCGATTACAAGTTTCTTATTAAAAAAAATGAGCTTGTCTTTCATCACTCTTAACTTTTCTTAATCATGTACAAAAGTCAGCATGATTATTGGGTTGGTTGGCTTAGGCGTGTTGGACACGCTAAGGAGAAAAAGAGAAAAGAAATGGGCTGATGCATTAAGGCTATTCGACCTAAGGGAGAGTCGAAGAAAAATGAAATTGGCTCAAGCAAAGTCAAGGCAAGTGGGATGTATTTATTGTGAATTGATATCAAGAGTGTGAAAGGAAGAAAATAAGGAAAAGATGAAGAAATAAAAGGGGAGGCCATTCTGCAGGTGAGTAAGAGAAGTCCCAGAGAATGAGATGAGACGAGGGCAGTGCGGTCTTGAAGAACTGCGTGAGGGAGAGCAAGCAAAAGGGAAGAGAAAAATATTGAAAGCAAGAGAAAATTGTGAGAGATACACAGTGAGGATTGAATCCTAGATCTCTTATTTAACTATCAGAGACTTTACTAATTAAGCATAAGTTACTATTGAATTTGAGTTAATACTTAGAGGATTGTTAATTTGGACTGCTCACACTCTTGTCTAATGTTTAATTCACAGTAGCATAACCTCATGCTACAGCCAACAAAAGCCTGATTTATGTGCATTGTGCTAATATTTAAAATTTTTGACAGTAGAAATTTGATGAATTTGTGTGTGTGTGTGTTAGAGTAGGGAAGTAGTCAAGTAGCCGGTTTCTCGAGGTGTTTTCATGATTTGATGGGATAGTATTAAATTAAAAAAATTGCGGTTTCAAAATAATAATTCATTTTCAATCAGTAATGTCTCTAGGTTCAGATCCTTTATTATACACAAAAACCAATTTGTGTCTTTACCTAATGACAAGAATGAATCAATTATTATGAAATGGATTAAAAAATGGCACCTTCAAAATAATGATTCATTTTCGATCAGTAAGGTCTCTTCTTAGGTTCAAATCCTTTATACATAAAAAAACCAATTAGTATCTTAATCTAATAACAAAGAATAAATAAATTGTATCTTAGTCTAATAATAAATTATTATAGAATGGATGTCATAAGATGAAGTCTATTTTATCTATTAAAGCAAAAACAAAAATAAAACAAAAGGTAACATAATGACGTGACCGAGAGAGAAGGAATATTAGTATATTATGGCTAGAATAATGAATTGCTATTTTTGAGAGATGACCTAGGTTTCCTTCACTCATTTCATGATAGTGGATCGTGTTTGTATCTAGACATGAGTATTTAACTACATGGATCAATCTTAATGTGGCATATTTAATAGTAATGTCAAAATCCATCAACCACTACTTTAAAAACACGATCCATTTAATGCACTTAACACATAGGTTATGTTGGGTTGATACAAACAAACTTATTTCAACATTTTTAATAAACATGTATAGAGTTGATACGACCAAGACCCATTTCAACCTATTTAAAAAAAATGCCGAAAATGAAGAATTTGTCAATATAACCATTAAAACTCTTTTAAGTTTTAATAACTCAATTCATTATTTAAAACTCAAAATTAAAGTCAAATAAAAATAAAAATTATTTATATGAATTTAGTTATTGTGGATCAAATGCAGTCCACTTCGACACGATCCCATTTGTACTAAACACTAAATCCAAACTAATATTATTTTTGCTCGTGTTTCCGGATGTGTCAAACATTAAAAGAACCTAAGACTACACTATTTTATACCATAACCTTGACACAACACTGATACGATAAAATAAAAATAACTGATACGATCAAATGGTAGGTTAATATAAAAGTGACAGATCATTGGTTATAATTTACCGCGTAAAGATAGTTCCGGTAAACAGCCTGGTACTAGAATTGTCAAACATTTCTATTTTTTACCCTTACACGTACGTAAGCAGTGACGCTGTCTTCTCTATAAGACCTGAGATTCCCTCCACTTTTCTCCTCAGTCCTGACTTTCACACTTCAACACTGCCACTCAAAATTGTAAAGATGTCAAGCTCTCAGTGCTTTGAGAACCCACCAACTCTGAGCTCAACCTGTGGAGCAGGGACAGTCCAAGAATTTGGAGGCCTTCAAACCTATATCACTGGCTCTCCAGATTCCAAGCTTGCCATCCTTCTCATTTCCGATGTTTTTGGTACCACCCCATCTTACTTGTGTTTCCTTCTTCGCTATAACATGCACGTAAATGTTGAATTCTTGAATCTATAATTCAAAAAGTTTAGAGATGTGGGTTTTGATCAGTTTTTTTAATTGATAATAAACATTTAAAGGAAAACAAACAAACAAACAAACAAAAAAACTTTTTTTGCCATCTGGGTTTGGATGATTTTGTTGTTATTCAATTTATAATTTCACAACTTTCACTTATATACATATGTGTGTGAATGTGGAATTTGCTTTTTTATGTAATACATAGATTTGACAATGTTCCTTGGAGCTACAATTTAATTTTTGTATCATCTGGTGATGTTTTGCAGGGTATGAAGCACCCAATTTAAGGTACGATGATTTCTTTGTTTTACTGGATCAGCTGTTTTGTAACTTACTAAATGGTTCAAATCAATAGAGGCAACTAGTTACATATTTTGGTGCTTGCTTCCATTTTAGAAGAAAACTGTCACTCAAAATAAGAGGATATAATTTTGTGACAACATTAGTAAATTAGATAATTGAAGGAAAAGCACAGAAACATAAGATTGGTTTTGAAAGCATAGCTAGCTGAGCTTATAAATCTTTCGTTCTCTAGGATTAAGGATTTCTTCACAATACATGTACTAGGTGTTGGGAAAAACTAGCCACTTCTTGGTGAGAGCAAAGTCTCCACCAAGATTGTCAAGCAAGTCTAAATTTTCTGTTTTTGTTTGTAATTCTTAGGCTGATTTATGTCATTTTGCATGAAGCAGTCTCTTTTCAATAAAATTATCTTGTAAAAAAAAAAAATATTCTAAATTTACCAACACAGAGGTATTGGAAATTAGCCACGACAAATACCAAGGCTAAGCTGGCTATATATGCTATATCGAATATAACAGACAAATTATCAAACACATAGAAGGCATACACAATGCACACACAAGATTTACTTGGTTTACACTAAGCCTACATCCATGGTTTGCACACTGAACAAATTATTATAGACAACAAGTTACAATGGTTTTCCACTCAAGTTTTATCACACAACTTGAGGTTACACAACAATGAGACCCCAAACACCTTTCAGACACTTGCTGTAGGGGGAAAGAAAACTCACACCCAAACCCTTATCTCTTTCACTTGTGTGTTCTCTTAGCCTCTTGTGTATATCTCACTATCTATGTGTTTGTGCGTTTGTGTGTGTCTATTGCTTTGTGTGCTGGAAGTTCCCACCACTTAGTTTTATAAAACGCCTGATGGCTTGGGGCATGAATAAGTGAAAAAGCCCTTATGGGTCTGGACCAAACAAGACCCAACACTAGTAATTTGAAAATTTTCACATAACTAAATGTGTTGTTAACTTCATGAATGCCATTATTTTACAATTTTGTTTCTCTGCCTGCAAAAAGTCATTCAAAGGATGATGATAAACAAGCAAACCTTAATATGGAGCAACACCAGGCCTATCATGGCTATAATATTTTGACATCATTTTAAATATATTTCAAAGCCTTTGGAGGAATGAAAATTTTAGCTAATCAAATAATGTGAATTAGCAAAAGAAATGTATTATTTTATTACTGTGCATAAAATGGATCTAAATGTGAGTGGAGAATTGAGAATTTCACTGATTGATTTTATGAGAATCATGAAACAAGAAATGTGAATACAAGGATGAGCTCATAAACTTTACATCTCTGATTTCAAAGAAGAATAAGAAAAATGAAGTAGCAAATATCTATAAGGGAAAATTATTTAAAAATAAAAAATAAAAACAAACCATTGTGGTTTGCTTGTAAAACAAACTTTGAATTGTGACACACAACCACCTTGTGGTCATGGTTTTCTTTTAACCATAACATTTTTCGTTATTGTTGATAGTGTTTGCCTCACATGGACACTTGCACACCCTAGAAGGTTAAAACAGAGAAAAGTTTCCAACAGTTATAAAGGCTTAAACTTAAATGGCTCAATTTTAGCCTTTATGGTTCATAGCCGTCAAAAAGAGGTGGGAAATATTCATGTCTTTTTAGTCTTTGTTTGAATTGTGTAAATGCATGTGTGAGGCATGTGTTATTTACCATCAATAGTAACGGAAGATGTAACAGTTCCAACTAAAACACGACTACAGGGGTGTTATGTGTTACATTTTAAAGTTTAGTGGGTCTCCGTGTTTTACAGCAAATCATAAGTGTTTTTTTCTTTTTCTTTTTCTTTTTGGTAGTTTTCCCATACTGATTTTAAGAGCTTGTAAAGCAAACTTGTTCCTAATTGTTATTTGTTCTTCTTGTGCATATGCATTCTAAATATAAAATTTCCAGGTCACAAGTCTGAAACAGTAAACTAAGTACAGGATACATACTTTTCTTCTTCTCTTACCATATAAATGATTTTTCTCATACCACCTAGTAGTCTTTCACATGCTAATGATATATTCAATCATAAATTATCTAAGCTCAAGCCAAATGATATCCAGTTGTCCTCTATAGTTTGAATTGGTGGAAGTAAATGTTGTTCACTAGTATGAAATTAATATTATGCATTGTCTTGCTGTGAAGGAAACTTGCGGACAAAGTTGCGTCAGCTGGATATTTGGTGGTAGTTCCTGATTTTTTTTATGGGGACCCTATTATTAATTTTAATGACCCTACATTTGATCGAGACTCATGGCGAAAAACTCACAACACGGTTAGTTCCTTGCTTCTCAGTTGCAATCTATGGATGGGCATATGACAAATTGTGCAAGAATCAAGAAATCAAACAGGGCACATATTGATTTGCCTTTGATGTCCAAATTGAACATTTATGCATGTTTTGTTCAGGGCCTTAGTTGATTGAAATAAAATGGCTTATTATCTATTATGTATGGCTTGAACGTTTCTGATTTCTTTGAGCTGAATTTGAATAATATTTCCTTCTAGGATAAAGGATATGAAGATGCCAAACCTGTGCTTACGGCTCTGAAGAGTAGAGGAGTTTCTGCCATAGGGGCTGCAGGTTTTTGCTGGGGAGGTAAGTGTTTTGCTTTCAATTTTAAATTTGTTGTATGACTTCATGCTTGAATGATTGAAATTAGTTTTTGCATAGAAAACCTAGAGTGCTTCAGCTACTAATATCTAGCTTCCCTTCAAATTTACTAGGGAAGGTAGTAGCGAAATTAGCAAGTTCTACTGACATTCAGGCTGCTGTCGTGTTACATCCTGGAAAGATCACGGAAGATGAAATTGATGGTTAGTCTCCCACTTGTCAAGCTCATGCTAATTAATGCTACTGATTGCATGTTGTCTGAGATGTTAAGGTTCATTTTTTTTTCAGATGTTAAGGTTCCTATTGCTATATTGGGAGCTGAGATTGACCATACTTCCCCACCTGAACAATTGAAAGAGTTTGGAAAGAAGTTGTCAGAAAAATCTGAGGTAAGACCTAAGAAAAGGTCATTCCTTGATTCTCTCATCATGATTTTAAATTTTATAGATGTGAATGTTATGTTCCAATTTAAAACATTTGTTGAATTAAATTTGCCATCATAGAATATTTACAGCATTTAATGAAGCCTGGGTAATAATCCTGGAATTTCAAGACATATAATTAATGGTCAGAAAAAATTTCTCTCAATAAGAAAGCATAATCTCTTCGAAGTTCCAGCATTGGGGCATGTAAATATTCTGGCTACTTTTATTAAATATGTTATTTCTTCTTCCAACAACAAACATGGAGTGATTTTTCTGCTTTGCATGTCAAAATTAACAATAATTCAGTTGCTTTTATTTAACCTCCTATTATGTATATCTTACAGTTTGATAGCTTTGTGAAAATATTCCCTGGTGTGGCTCATGGATGGTCAGTGAGGTACAATCTTGAGGATGAGTTAGCCGTCAAGAGTGCAGAAGAGGCCCAATTGGACATGTTAAATTGGTTTACCAAGTATGTCAAGTGAAAATTGTTTATACATGAAAGTGAACTCTGTGGGTTTGAACGTGCTTGTAAGGCAATGTGCCTAGAAGACTAATTTTCCATGTATTGTATGCAGAAATCAGCATCCTTGTTTCTGAAATTTGGTGATAATTACATACTCATGGATGATTATTTTACTAATGATATTATTTTCAATTAGTACAATTTAGAATGTTGATTGAAATTGTCTTAATTAAATGGCCAATTCTTGTTTGCCATTCATTTTATTTGAAGCTATATGTTCACTTCAAAGTGCAAGACTCTACTAAAGCATGAGATATGAAAATATTACTCACAAGGCATATACAGAGAAAGGTATTAAACTTGAATTGATGCCTAGCTACAGCCAGCACAAAGTGCAGTCTTCCAGCTAAATTTCAGTCATGATATTACAGTATATGATAGTCACACATAGTGCGGGATATGCAATGCCACGTTAGCTGAATTTTAGTTAAAATTGTGAAAGCATGTTTTCATTAATTCACGATTATAACTGAATGGAAACAACCCCCTCCCCTCCCCCAATCAAGCAAGAAAGAAACAGCTCTTCCCACGGCAGACTCACCATTGAATCTATTTATCATTATGGAAAATTAGTGAATCAAGATGTCAAGATGTCATTTATCATTATGGAAAATTAGATCAAGATTCATTTCTTATTTCGGTTCCAAACGTCCACATACAAGACTCACCTTTGACTTTTGTCTCGTTAGGTGTTTTATTATACATTTTCCCAAAAAGAACATTAGTACATATTTTTCTGCTCTTGCAAACTGATTTACTTTAATATCAAGAAGAAAAAAAACGCTAATTTTCCAAATTACACGCATTGAGGTCTTTTACAATCGTCTTTCATTAATTTTCATCTCTAAAGAAACAACTCTTAAGAAACCCATTGCAGAGCAGAACAAAATGCAGACCAAGATTCACTAATTATAATCACCAAACATCTTGGACAAATACAGAACCAGCCAAGCAAAATGAACCAAGAACAAATTCCTACCACTTCACACCATTCCACCTCAATCTCACTCGAGGCGATACCTTATGTAATAAACACATAAAACGTCATTCTCGCATGCTGTATGGATCTCACAGACATAAAAGAATTATGCCATGTATGCCCATTGCATAACATACTTTATGCTCTACACATTGCCTTAACTTTCATGAAAAACCATGCATAAACCCCAAACATTATTGCAAAGATTGGAAATTGTTTAAACTCTCACTTGCCATTGAGTCTCTGTACAACAGTGATCAAGCCCTGAGTGCCAAGCTTCCCATCCCCATTAGCCACCATCCCAGAAAACAACTGCTTACACAATGCTGCCCCAGGTAAAACCACAACCTTCTCATCATCATCTTGCTCCACAACATCCACACCCATCCCCAAATCCTTCACATGATATTCTGCAAACCCACCTGGCCTAAAGTCCCTCCCTATCATCCTCTCCCCAAACAACTCCATCACCATTGACCCCGCCGCCCCACGCCTCACCGCCTCGAAGAGCTGCCCAACATCCAAACCCGCCTTCTCGGCAAACACCAACCCTTCACTCAGCCCCAACAAATTCGCTCCCACAACAATCTGATTCCCTATCTTACAACTCTGGCCGCAACCCGCTAGACCCATATACGTGACCTTCCCTAAAATATCAAACAAGGGTGTCAGCCACTTCACAACTTCACGATCACCACCAGCGAGTATAGCCAATTTCCCATCTCTAGCACCAATGTCGCCCCCGGAAACCGGGGCGTCGACAGCCCAGCAATCTATCTTGCGTGCAGCGGAGAAAATTTCGCGTGCGAGTGCAGGGTGACTGCTGGTAGTGTCAACAATGACAGAGTTTGGATTTAGGCCGGAGAGGAGGCCATCCGAGTTGAGGACAATTTGTCGAACATCTGGTGGGTGTCCGAGCATGGTGAAGATAACATCGCAGGAACGAGCGAGGTCGCGTGGGGAAGAGGCGAGAACGGCGCCTTGGGATTGGAGAGAGAGGGATGAAGGTTTGGAAGGGTTGCGAGCGTAGAAGGAGAGTGAGTAACCGGCAGAGAGGAGGCGAGAGGCCATGGCAGCGCCCATTACGCCTATGCCGATCCAACCTATGCGAGTTTGGGAAGGAGTGATGGGGTTTGGGAAGGGAGTCCCCATTTGATTTGATTTGATTTGCAGTCGTTGAATATTGAATCTTGTTCTTCTGGCTTTAATGGATTTGGTTTGGGTGATTCAATTAAGATAAGAGGCTCTTTTTGTATCAACATTACTACAGTACTCATGGTAATCGGCCTACCGTATTTTTAGTTGTGCATATTGGCCTGTTTGGGAAGTGTTTGATAATATTTGTACCATGGTTTAAAAAGTGCCATAAAAACAATTATTTAAAGTATTTATTATGCAAAAAAATGTGTTTTCAAAAGTGAGAAAATATAATTTTAGTCCTCTCTGTCCGTTCCATTTTGGTCCCTAAAATCATAAACGGATATTATTATGTGGCAAAACGTATGTGGCCATTAAAATAATAATAAAAAATGCCACGTTATTTAAATTAAAAATTAATTTATTAATTTTAACTAAATAAAAAAAATTAAAAACAGAATTAAAAACTAAAAATCATATGAATTGAGATCTAAGTGTATCTTGAACAAGAACACCAAGAACACAAACTCAAATCCAAGAACACAAACCTAGAAATTTTAAAAAAAAAATTAAATAAAAAAAAAACATCAAAGCATTAGTTCAAACCCGGATCTTGGATTGCTTCTTCTCTCTCTCTCTCTCATTGTATCACTCAACACAACCAATCAGAATGGACGTCCCTAAAGAGCAAATCACTACTCTCCTCGAACACGGCCTCTACACCTCACCTCGAGACCCTTTTTTTCATTTCTCAATAAAATCAATTTTCACTTCTTTACTCTTAGATTTCAATTTGGCTTTACTTTAATCCGATTGATTTGTTTGAATCAGGGTTCTTATCAGGTGGAGAGTTTGAGACTAATATTACTAGATTCACATTGCCAATACGTGCCCTTGCATTTAATAGATCAGGGAGACTAATATCTCCATCCACGACCCTCTTCTTCCTTTAAGCGCTCCCAGGATCCTCCGCCACCACCGTTTTCTAAACTCTACTTGCCTCGCTTTATCCAAAAGCTCTACAAATTTCTCGGTATTCTAATCTCTGTTTCTCCGTTTCTTTTGTTGAGTATGAAGTTTGTGGAATTTTGATGATGGGATTTAAAAAAAAGAAAAGAAAAATTGGGTTTGATTTGTGTTTTTAGCTTGATGGGTTTTCTTTAAATTTATCGATTCAGTTGTTAGATTCGCATGGTAATCATTTTGTGGTCTATTGGGATTCTCTAAAGAATCAAGCTTGACGTGTGAAATGTTTTAATTTTTGTTGGAATGTTTGTTTTGTATAGATCTCATGTGAAATGTTGAGATATTTTTTTTTAAAAATTTAAGTGTATGGTACTCTTGATGGAATGTGTGAAATGATTTTGTGTGTTTTGAGATCTAAATTTCTGGGTTTGTGTTCTTGGATTTTAGTTTGTGTTCTTGGTGTTCTTGTTCAAGACACACTTAGATCTCAATTCATATGATTTTTAGTTTTTAATTCTGTTTTTAATTTTTTTTATTTAGTTAAAATTAATAAATTAATTTTTTTAATTTAAATGCTGACGTGGCATTTTTTTTTATTATTTTAATAGTCATGTCGATGAAAAATGCCGTTTGCCACATCAAAGAATATCCGTTTATGATGTAACGGTAGGGACCAAAATGGAACGGTTTTTCAGGAGAGGGACTAAAAGCGGTAAAAAAAAAACTTAGGGACTAAAACGGGAATCGGCTGAAAATGTAGGGACCAAAATGTGTTTTTCGCCAAAATATAATTGTGTATTTAATATGTGTGTGTGCTTATTTTTTAAAGTGTGGGATTTACAATTTTTAAAATATTTACAAGTGCTATTGAGTAACATTGTTTGAATACAGAAAACTGGTAAAAGAAGTTTTCTCAATTGATTATTTAAACAACCTAAAATGAGCAATTGTTATGAGTGGATTAGGGCTCGTTTGGTTTGAGATTTCTAGTATCGTTATTTAAAATGATGTGAAAACTGTGGTTTAAAAGGTGTTAGGAAAACATGTATTTACGAGTTCATAAAACAAAAAATGTGTTTAGTACCATATTTCAAATAACATGTTTCAGTGTGTGAAAAAACATAATTATGTGTTTGGTGTGTGTGTGTGTGTGTGTGTGTGTGTGTGTTTTTTTTTAGATGATAAGTGCGCCCCTAGTTGGAATTATAGAAGGAAGCTTTATGTGTTGTTTAATCAAGTGGGCCTCACGTTTTTCTAAATATTTACAAAAGTGTCATTGAGCAACTTATATCGGTGAACTTATGGCAGTCCAAAAGAAAGTGTAATGACATGAATGCAGCAGTGGAAAGTCCATATGTCATGATAAATCTCTTCATGGCTTGACATTGAGAGCATGTATCACCAAGTCAGGATCTAAACTAAGCATCATGTTGTACTCTTAAGCAAAGATGTCAATGTACTTTTCATTAGGTGGAGAATGTTGAGAGATAGGTGGCTTGGCATTTCACCAAACATCTTGAACATAATAATGTCATGACTTAGCTCAGTGAGTCTTTGGATCAAGAGATATTGAGCGTGTGATACATTGGAGTTGAGATCTTCTTCATGACATGTGACTCTAGACTTTTAGAGGCATGATAAAGCTATACTTTATGAGTCCTCATTGGAGTCGCCAAAATGTTGGGGGCGGTTTTTGCGCGTAGCCATGTGTCTCTTGCTAGAAGTGTGACTTTGTTAAGCCCGGATTTGTTTTAGGGAGTTTAACTCGGAACTTGACATTGGGCCACATAGACCAATGACTTCTAGTGTATTTTTAAGCCTACAAAATAGATGAAACCCAAAGTCTTAAAATCATGACAATGGTTGAAATAAATAAATAATATGCTTAGCATGATAACTTTGATTAGATGGTGAGTTGATACGTTATTATTATGTATATTAAGTGATGTCTTATATTAGAAAATAATTAATTAGGTACCAAATGTCCAACAATGGGATGAGTCCAATAGTCCATATCCAATTGCGGTTCACGGTTCATGTTCAAATAATAAGGTATGTCCAGGAATGGTTCATGTCCAAATAATATATGTCAAATGATAGTTCGTTTCCAAAAAATATATGTGCAACGGTGGTAGATCGATTTATTAATATGTATATTCATTAATAAGTACTAGTGAGATCATATTTATTAAATGGTGAGATATTATTAAAGTAACTTGCATCAAGCGATGCAATAACAATGAATTAACATGTACTTAATAATGTAATCTTGAATATAGAGAGATTTTGACTTATCTTGACAGTTTGTAGCTCTAGTCGTAGAACAATAGTGGACTTATGGCATTTCAATGGCATGATAAAATGAGTCCAGCGGTACAATATGATATTGTGAGTCCTTGACTTCATGATTGAAGGAGAAGAATGGATGCAATGGAAGGAGAGAGAGCATATCCAAATGTGTATAGGTTGGTTAAGTTTATCCCCTTTCATCATGCACGTAAATGACCTTTCCCATGTAATGCTCTTTTAGTTTTTTAGTCAAATATGAGTGATGTTTCCTTCCATGAGAATGACTCTTAGTATTGTAAGTTTTTGCCTTTCATAAGAAGGGCTTTTATTATAAATATATGTCTTCCATGGAAAAGGGTTTTTAGTAACAAATTCTTAGAAGAGTGTTTGATATGTTTTAAGATGTTTGGAAAGAAATATATATATTTTGTGAGATATGGTGTTTGTAATATGTATAGGAATTATATGTAGATACTTTGTTGGACATGGATCTTGTATATGTATACTATGTGAGACATGGAGTTTAAAGATATATGAGAAATATGTATGAGTATTTTGTGAGGAATGTGTTTATAAAATATATGGAAGTGTGAGATAGATAATATGAAGGTTAAATAGAGTAAATAGATGAGATTATAGCTACTGCCGAAGTGGTTTTTTGTGTTATGTCATGGGTTATGTTGCTTTCTTAAGAAGGGAGATCTTGTATTAGAAATAAAGAAGATGGAGATGTGTTTTTGGGCAGCAAAATAATGAAGTTTCAGAATATTAAAGTGTGGCAAAGATGGATAGTGTATAATGGTGTGGTGTAATAGGTGTGATGTAATGGTATTATCTAAGAAGAGATATTTTTGTAATGGAGATGGAGAAGTATGGAAAAATTTAAAGATATGTGCAGCAAAGTGAATGAAGTTTCAGAATATAAAAGATGAGAGAGGGATGGGCCCCTTTAGTGTGTAGCTTGGTCCTCTTTATATAGAGCCAAGTATGTAACTAAATTAGAATTAGTTGAAGAGAAATTTAGCAAATAAGGAAAAGTCTTTGACAAAGTAAGTGGTTTCATTAGTGAGCTTTTGTTTTTTAGCCAAAAGAAGAAGATTTGAGACTTTAATACTATTGAGTCATTTTATTAGATTGTCTTTTGCTTTGTTACCACTTGTCGATCCACAGTTATTCTGACTTGCTAATGTCATCTGAATGACATCTTTTGCTGGAGGAAAATATTTGGCATTAAATTCATGATTTGGCTAAAAATGGTAAGATAATCTTTATGAGATTCTTCTATTTAGGTACTACAAACAGATTGGAGTCATTGCAACTTCTAATTTGGAGAACATATTGGTATTTTTGGCTAAGTTTTCTCTTTTTTGAAAATTATATGTTAAGTCCATATATAATTTGGGTAAGTAATAGACTAGTTAGTTGATATTTGATGAAGTTTTAAAGATGTAATTATGGTCTTTTTGTATTTTAACCAAATCTTGGAGAGTAAGGAGAGCATTTAACGGTAGATATGAGATACTAATATATATTTAGCCATATGCTTGAAATTGATTTAGATGATAATAAATAATTTATATGAAATACTATAATTACATTTTTGAACTTATATTATATGATGAACATTAATTTTTAGGCGAAAAACACATTTTGATCCCTACATTTTCAGCCAATTCCCGTTTTAGTCCCTAAGTTTTTTTTTTACTGCTTTTAGTCTCTCTCCTGAAAAACGGTTCCATTTTGGTCCCTACCGTTACATCATAAACGGATATTGCTGATATGGCAAACGGCATTGATAATCAATAATAAAATAATGGGTCTACATGAATACTTGCTCTTGTTAGTTATTCCCGCCCTTAGTAGTCACGTGCCACTCACGTGACGGTCCCTAACCCAAGCAAAACCCCAAATCACCCAAATAGAAATCCCTAACCCCCAAATTTCCTCGGCTCCTCGCTCATCAAACCACACGGATTGAAGTCCCTCACCAAATTCAAATCAATTGCTCCTCGCTCACCACACACCAAAAAACCATCTTCAAATCAATCGCTTTCCATGGATTCAAGCTCGATGTCATCGAGTGGAAGCTTGAGAAAAAGGGGCCCAGTCGATGCTTTCGCTCGGAGAAACCCGTTGTGGTCGTTTCGTGGACATCTAACAACCCCGGAAGAAGGTTCTACGGTTGTCCAAATTTGAGTAGTATCTCTCTTTGTAATGTTTTTAAATTTCTGGGTTTTTAACTTTGGAAGCACTTCAGGTTCCCTTTAGCCTTTCTGTTTTCCTTTTTCATTTTCGTTTCAATCTTGCAATCCCTTTTAGTCTAATTCTAACCCCTCTCTCTTTCATTTACAGACCTTTTATTTCTCTTAGTTTTCATTATTGTCTCGCTAAGACCGTCATTTTGATCTTAAACCAACACAGCTTCATAATATTTGACAACCAATTTTTTTTTGCTAATTCGTAGAGAAAACCCAAGTTGGTTTTCTTGTCTTGGGAACCAAGAATTTGTTTTCTTAAATAAATAAAAAATTTAAGGAAAAAAAAAAAAAAAAACTCAACTTGTTGTTGACAATATAAATTGTGCTAATACAAGAACATTGTGCTAATACTATTTTAGTTTCTCGTAAGGTAGTATTTGCTAATACTATTTGTTATTGTTTTTCATGATTCCATTTAACATCATTTATCCGGACCTTGGGTGTCGGGTTGGAATTGAAGTGTAAATTTTTTCAAAGGGCTTGATGATGAAATCTTGAGCGTTGCAAGGTGCTTGATTCCGGAGATTTTGACCCTTGAAGCTACCATTGTAGGCTAATTTTATTTGCCTGGGGTCTCTGTGATAAGTGGGATGCTACTTTGTTTGATGCTTCTTGTCATTAGGTGGGTAGGTATTAGTGGAAAAAGGCCTGAATTTTGGTGTATGTATTAGTGGAAAAATGCCATAATTTGTGTTGGAATTTGTTGGTATGTAGTAGTGGGAAAAGGCTTGATTTTTTGGTGTAATTCTCTTTGCAATCCAAGACTTTAGCAATGGAATATGGTCTTTTTAATTAATCTATGATTTGTGTACCAATTTATTACATTGTTGTTAAGTGTTTGTGCCAAAGCAGTTTGTGATATTAATCGTGCATCAACTGTCAATTTTGATATTAACTGTGCAATTTGAGAAAGCATCCTGTTTTAGACAACAATTTGACACAACAATTTGACATAATTTTGAATGGAAACATTAATTTGACACAAATTTGATAAAGCAATTTGATTTAGAGAGCAATTTGCAAAATAAAAGAGGCAACTTTTATGTATTAAAGGAGCATTAAAATATTTAGCATCACTCAAAATGAAGGAGCTTATTTTATATTTATTTTATAATTTACCAAACCTATATAATATACATTTATTCATACATCAATCTCTACTTTTGACCACCTATCTGGGTCATAATTATCCACTATATCAACTGTCCCTCCCACATACACTTGAGGGTTCCACATGAAATGGCCACCATGGTGGACATGCAGAGTAAAAAGCTCATTCATCCCGCATGCAAGTCACAAAAAAGAAAACAAAATGAAAATGAAAACAGATATTAATAATACTTTGTTAGGCTAATAAACAAATAAAAAAAAAACATATAATATCGACAAAGGGATCACATGGACCCACCACTTCTTGAAAAGCAAGACACAATCAATGCAAATACCAACACAAAGATTCCATGGTTTATCAAAGGTCAATATAGTGGTCCCCGATAAACAATAGTGACACATAATACAGACAAACAATGCAATTGCCAACAAAAATACAACAATATTGTGGTCCCTGATAAACAAAAGTAAAACAAAAAGTAAAACAAACATAGCCGCAAATAACAAAAGCAACACACAACAGCCAAACAATGCAAACAATGCAAATCCCAACAATATTCCACTATCACGATCAAGAGCCACTACAAAAGCTATAAAGGGAGAGAGGAAGAGAGAGAGAGAGTGAGACACAACGAGAGAGAAACAGAGATAGATTGAAATTCCGAGCAATAACAAAACACAACATCTCAAAATTCCCAAATTCTCAAAACCCAACAATTGAGATTCAAACCTTGATTACCCAAAGACTTAAAATGGCATTCATAACATAACGAGAGAGAGAGAGAGTTGGAGAGAAATACAACCTTTCCATGAGCACAAACACACTGAAGCTTGCTGATTTGTGGGATTTTTGTGCTCGCCGATTTGTGGGTTTTTTGATCGGTCTTGTGATGAGCAACGGGTAAGGTAAGAGATTAGGGATTTTCAGCAAGTTCACCGTTAGGTCTAATTGGGTGATTTGGGGTTTTGCTTGAATAGGGACCGTCACGTGAGTGGCACGTGACTACTAAGGGCGGGAATAACTAACAAAGCAAGTCAAATTTGAGACCCATTATTTTATTATTGATTATCAATGCCGTTTGCCACATCAGCAATATCCGTTTATGATGTAACGGTTTCCGTTTTTTAGGAGAGGGACTAAAAGCGGTAAAAAAAAACTTAGGGACTAAAACGGAATCAATGTTGAAAATGTAGGGACCAAAATGTGTTTTTCGCCTAATTTTTATGTAAAGAGCATGGAGAGTTTTATCATTTTAAGTGTTATGTGATATGAGAGGCTTACCAAATGTTACCTATTGTACATTGATCCATCAGAGTTTAGGGAATTATGGAAGACATGCCAAGCAACATGCTTTCCTTTATCATCTTTGAACCATTGGAGCTTTCTCCCGAACATACTTCTTGGCCCTCCAAACCCACAACTCCCAAAATTCCCCTGATGAGACTCATGAGCTTGGATCATGAGCCAAAAGTGAGATGTTGTGCCATGAGCTCGAACTATGGGCTTTGATAAGGTTATATCGCCATGAGTTTTGGACCATGGGCTTTGATGTCATTTTGTGAATATGGACTCTTTTGGGCTTTAAAAGATATTTTCCCAAAATCCATGATAGTGTTGATGCGGTGCGGGTTGCCAATGAAATAAAGCCATGTGATGTGAAAAATTTGTCCTCAACATTCACCCTCCCGAGTGCATGGGCTTGCTTTGCAAGGGCTTGTTTTGCAAGGGCATGCACGAGTGAAGATGTTTCTTGAAGACTTTGTAAATGAGCAAATCTAATGTTGTTGCTGCTAGAGATGATGGCTGATAGTAAAATAGGCATTGTTGGACATATGGGTTGCATTGGCTATCTCATGGGTTAACGATAATAAATTGATGTAGTTGAAACTTCCACAGATGGAGTGGTAGCTTTGTTGATCAATACCCAATTGTAGCCCCAAAATGGAACCTTTGAATCAATGAATCAAGCCCTCAAGTGTGTAGAGGCGTTGGATAAGCATAGATGGGGAATGTGGGAGGCACCTTGACAAATTTAACAATGGAATCTTGGCACTTTTAATGTTTGAAACAGCTTAGACACTTGTGGTAATGATCCGATATAATGATGTTTTGCTTGAATATGCTTGATTAGTAGAAGTCTGATTGCTGGAGGTGTCTATATAGACTACAATATCATTGGTATTTTGAACATGAGCAACTAGAGTTCTGATTTGAATGTAACCATTGGATTCCTTTGTAAACTAGGACATGGCGTATCTAGCGATTGAGATGATCATTTTTTTTTTTTTTTAGCAAAGAGATGGTTGAGATCTTCTAGCCATAAGGAGCTTGTTTTGTTTGTCTAGGCAAAGCTTCTTTGGATATGTGTTTAGTTACCGCTGAAGTAATCTTTTCTTGATTTGAATAAATGGTTCCTCATTCCTTGGTGGCTTTGTGACTTGCTAAATGTATTAATGGTTGTTGAGTAAATGATGATAATTGAGAGCATCGGATTTCCATCTCTTTGTTAGAAGCTCTTAGGAAGGTATGGTTGGTATGAGTTCAAGCGGTAAAATAGTATGAGCTAGATTTGTTGCAAGTATCATTACTTGAATCGTTGGCAATTTTTCTTAACTACATGAGCTTTGTTAAATAATTTGTCATGGGCTTTAACCATGGGCTTTGATTATGAGATTGAATTCCATTGATAAAATAACTTTGCCATGGACTTGAATCATGGGCCTTTTAAAATGTTGTGTTGGGCTTTTGATAAGATATTGCCAAGCATTATTGTGCTTGGGCTTTGATAAATAATTTGCCACGGGCTTGAACCATGGGCTTTGATTATGGGATTGAGTTCCATTGATAAAATAGTTTTGCCATGAACTTGAATCATGGGCTTTTATTATTTAGTGTAATTATAGAATAAATAATTACTCTAGTAATATAGTTTTCCATGGGCTTTTGACAAATGTGTGCCATGGGTTTGTAAAATAAATGTAATTGTTGTAGGTTTCAAATATGACTTCTATGAGTTTTGAATATTAGTAACATAAGTTCCTATTTCTCCATGGGCTTGATGTATGTTAGCCATAAGATAAATAGTTACTATGTTTTTATATAAATCTTGTGTTATAGATAAGTACATATATATGTTAGGAAATCTATGTTGCCAAACATGATTATTTTTGGGCTTTTAGTAAAATATTTGAAATAATTTATTTGCCAAGTATTATTAGTCTTGGACTTTTAAGACTTTATGATAATGTTTGCCAAATGATATTGCGCTTTAAAATATTGCCAAATAGTATTGGGCTTCTGATAAAATGTTTCCAAGTATTATTGGTCTTGGGCTTTGAATGTTAATGGGATAAATAATATAACATAAGATAAATAATTATAATTTTCATGATAATATTTTTTTATCATGATTTCCATGGGTTTTGTAAAATAGTAAGGTAAATATTAATTGCCACGGGGTTTAAAATAATTTCCATTGGCTTTTGATTAGTGGAGAGATAAATAATGTGATATAAGATAAATGATTACCATGGGTTTAACAAAATAGATTCAATGGGTTTATAATATGGTATAAATTATAGCTATAAGTTTAAGAGCTTAGTAATATAATTTGTAAAAAATTGTTCATTATTGGGTTTCAAATATTTATAATATAGTATTTGCCAAGTATTATTAACCTTAGGCTTAAGATATTGCCAAGTATTATTAGTCTTGGGCTTTAAATGTTAGTAATATAAGATAAATAATTATCATAATGAAATAATATAATTTTATTTGAGTCTTTTATGTGTTTTTGTGAAATAGCAAGGTAAATAATAATTGCCATGGGGCTTAAGATAATTACCATGGGCTTTTTGATTATTATAATCATTGAATAAGTAATTACTTTGATAACATAATTTTCCATGGATTTTTATAAATATTTTCAATGGGTTTGTAAAATAAATAAAATTGCCATAGGTTTTGAATATAATTTCTATGGGCTTAATTATTAATGACATACACTCACATTTCTCCATGAGCTTGATATATGTTTGCCATGGGTTTTGGAAAAATGAATGGTGTTATTACATAAGATAGATAATATGGTATAAATATTTGCCATGATTCATTAGCTTATGTACTTATTATGAAATTTAATTTTATTAAAGGTTATTAACTTTGGACTTTAAGTATAATGTGTTTGCTAAAGAAAAATCCATTTTGCCAAAGGTTATTAACTTTGTCTTTGAGTAAGATATAATATTTTTGTAAGTTGTTTTTGGATTTTTTTTTTTTTTTTTTGGAAATGATGGTTTGTTGAAAATAGTACTTGAGCTTTTAGTAATATATTTAGAATATAATATTTGCCAAGTATTAATAACCTTGGGCTTTTGATAAGATAGTGCTAAGTAGTTAGCTTAGGTTTTTGATGTTGCCAATAAGAATTGGGCTTTTTGATGTGGCCAGCTAGGGCTGTCCATGGGTCGGGCGGGTTGGGTTTATGCCCAATCCGCAACCGACCCACCGGAGATCGGGAAGGGAGGTTCTAACCTTGAACCGACCCATATTAGGGTCGGGTTTTACGAGTTGGTTTCCTGTAGGGTGAGCGGTTTTCGGGTGAGGTCGAAACCCGCCGGAGAGGACAAAAAAAAATTAGAAAATCGATGAGATCTCTCTCGATCCGTCCAAGATCCTGTGCAATCTAGTCGGATTTTGCAGAGATTTCGCCAAATTTGATGCTTTTTCCCCAAATCGTGTCGAGAATCGCTAGATCTGGTGTTTTAGTCATCGAAATCTGCAAATTGTGTTGGAAAACTCGTTGGAAAGCTTGAAATCACAACTTGTCATTCTCTCTTCTTCGACAAGTCGGGTTGAACGGGTTTTGAAGGAAGGGAACCAAAACCAAACTATTGGTGTTAGGTTTTGGAGCTCGGTGCACGGGTGGGTGGGTCGGTGGGTGAGATGGATAGCTCTATCACCATTGAAAACTAGGCTTTTGATGTTGTCAATGAGAATTGAGTTTTTGATATTGCTATTGAGAACTAGGCTTTGATGTGGCCAATGAGAATTGGGCTTTTTGATGTTGCAAGCAAGAATTGGGCTTTTGATGTTTCCAATGAAAATTGGGCTTGATGTTGCCATTTAGTAATGGGCTTTGATGGTGCCATTTAGTAATGGGCTTTGAATATAGTATTTGAATTCCATTGTTGAAAATTTTTTGCAATGGGTTTAAATCATGGGCTTTAATTATGGGGTTAAATCTCATTGATAAAATAGTTTTGCCATGGACTTAACTCATGGGCTTTTTAAAAATTGCCAAGTATATCAAAGTATGGTCATGGAGGCAATATCTATTTTTGAAATCACATGACCATTTTATTTTTAAGAGGTCCAACCATAGAGGTTGTTATCAAATTTGAATATTTATAAATTTGAAATATGTTTTGATCATAAAAAAAAAAAAAAAAAAAAAAAAAATTAATGCACTTAAACCAAAACTATGGTAATGGAAGTTATACATTTTATTTTGTGAAAATAACTTGTCGGAATCATGATTGTTCATTTTGGAGATGTCAAGTTGTAAAAGGTCATCATTGAAGATAGAAATACAAATATTGAAGTAAGAAAAAATATCTTGAAATACTCATAGTTGGTTTAAGGCAAAAGATAATGCTTACTAGTTATTTTTGAGGTAGTTTATTGGAAATATGATGATTGAGTTAAGCATGATATAGCTCCAACCATTTTCCATTGATAGGTTTTGGGAGATTTTTGCCTTCCACCATGGCTAGACAATAATAGTCACTATCGTAAACCTCCCTCACAAGATAAAGGTCTCCAGGTGCCGGATGCCGGATTGATTGGGCCTTTTAGATCAAAGCCCCCAAGTGTGAGGTAGTTGACATCCTTGATGATGCTTAAGATTCCAAAGGTTCCAATGATATGGTTCATGTGAATTTGATGATTCTACTAATATGATGTATGGGGTCACCATGGCTTTAGGGTGCATGGGGTTACCATGGCCTTGAATATGTGTGAGGGCTACCATGGCCTTGATGGTGATAATAAAGCATATTTGATGATCTCCAATCTACTTGGTTCAACTGATGATTTAGAAAAACTTTCTTTTATTGATTGGAACAAGATTGGTGATTCCAGCGGCAAGGAGTTATTGAATTTCTTGGATGAGGCTTCTATATTGGGATGAAAATTCTTATGGGTTTTATGCCTACAAAATAGACAAAACCAAATATTTAAAAATCATGATGATTATTGAAATAAATAATATGTTTTGTACAATGATTGCAATAATGTTAAAGATAAAGTAATATATACTTAACGTGATAGATTTGATTGAATGATGTATATGATATAATATTAAAGTAATTTGTATTAAGTGGTATAGTGCTAGTAGAGTAACATATATTCAATATAGATTTAAAGATAGTGATGTGGTGACTTATCTTGAAAGTTCAAGGCTCCAGCCATATATTAGTGAAGTTATGATAGTCCAGCAGTGTAATGACATGAGTACAGCAATGGAAAGTCCATATGTCATGATAAATCTCTCCATGGCTTGACATTGAGAGCATGTATCACTAAGTCGGGATCTAAACTAAGCATCATGTTGTACTCTTAAGCAAAGATGTCAATGTACTTTTCATTAGGTGGAGAATGTTGAGAGATAGGTGGCTTGGCATTTCACCAAACATCTTGAACATAATCTTTATGAGATCCTTCTATTTCTGGTACTACAATTTGAACTGTTGCGGTTTTTGCAAAAGTTGTTTCAGTAGAAGCTATTTCTGTTGGAGTCATTGCAAACCGCTAGAGCTATTGTTGGTATTTTTGGCTAAGTTTTCTCTTTTTGGAAAATTATTTGTTTAGTCCATATATAATTTTGGTAAGTAATAGACTAGTTGGTTGATATTTGATGAAGTTTTAGAGATGTAATTATGATTTTTTTGTATTTTAACCAAATCTTGGACAATGGAGAGAGCATTTAAAGGTAGATATGAGATACTGATATATATTTAGCCATGTGCTTGAAATTGATTTAGATAATAATAATATAATTTATATGAAATACTATAATTATATTTTTGAACTTATATTATATGATGAACATTAATTTTTATATAAAGAGTATGGAGAGTTTTATCATTTTAAGTATTATGTGATATGAGAGGCTTACCAAATGTTACTTTTTGCATACTTGACCCGTTAGAGTTTAGGGAATTGGGGAAGACATGCTAAGCAACATGTTTTCCTTTATTAACTTTGAACTATTGGAGCTTTATCAACATATTTTTTGGCCCTCTAAACCACGACTCTCAAAATTCCCTCCGATGAGACTCATGAGCTTGGATCATGAGCCAAAAATGAGATTTTGTGCCATGAGCTCGAACTATGGGCTTTGATGAGGTTATATTCCCATGAGTTTTGAACCATGGGCTTCAACGTCATTTTGTGAATATAGATTCTTCTGGGCTTTAAAAGAGATTTTCCAAAATCCATGATAATGTTGACGTGGTGTTGGTTGCCAATAAAATGAAGCCATGTGTTATGAAAAATTTGTTCAACACACTTAACACACTTCTACTATTTTTCTTCCATTTAATTATTTTTTTTTTTAGGGATTTTCTTGGGGGGTGGTGTTGTGGAAATCTCCATAAAGTTGTCAATGGCTTTTGGGCCAACCGACATATGCACTTGTACCACTCCTAATAGTGGTGTACAATCGAATCTCTCAAAACATTTGGCCGCCACAAATTATTATCAAGAATGAGTTTTTAGCAACATTACATATATAAAAAAAAAAAAAAAAAAAATATATATATATATATATATATATATTATATTATATTTATTTATTTATTGTGGTGAAGTAATTTTGATAAATCTAAAAGTTCTCAATAATAAGATTTCATGGTAAAAGCCAATCATGAGTTGGAATCTAAATACTTTTCGGTCGCAATTATGTGAACTAGCGGGCAACATAATACAATATAAACTATCCCTTTCACCATCTTGCCAATGCCATCTGCCAAGTGCTAATCTCATGTCGTATTCCCTTATGTCAGCCTCCCGCACGTTTTGCGTAAGGATTTGAGAATATATAATGTAACTAGTACTATTTTTTCTTTACCCGAAAAATTCCATGGTTGGAGAGAATTTGAATACAAATTCCTTGAAAACACAAAAAGAGAATTTGAAAACAAATTCCCTGAAAACACAAAAAGAGAATTTGAATATGTATTCAATGGAAATACTAAAAGATGTTAATCGACTTATATGACTCATGATAATACATAACAACTACTAGTATTTATTGTAAGCATTTGGTTTGAGTCTAATGTTTTTGTGTATTTAATCATTCAAGATCATGACAGATGGTAAAAAGAAGTGGCGGCTTTAAGAAAAATTTTCCTTCTACTAATAAAAGGAAGGAAAAAAAATAAAATAAATGACTGATGAGAGATAAAGTGAGAACTAAGAATGCTGAGATGAGAGTAATAAGTGAGATAGAGTTTGAAATGATGAGAGAGAGAGAGTAGAGTCAAATTGTGGTCCTCCTAACAATCCCTTCCTTGTAATGACACTTCAGTGACTCAAATCCATGACCTTGGTCATGATGCTATTTGTCGGACCGTGAGTTGTACCATTACACCTCAAAATCAATTGGTGATGATCAGGAAGACATTCATATTATCAAAAAAAGAAAAAAAAAAAAAAAAAGAAAAAAAGACATTCAAATCTTTTATGGCATTTAACATCACGTCCTATGAGTCTGTTTTTTTAGATTGGTTCTAAGAAGTTGAATTGTGGTCCCTCCTCCCCCCCCCAAAAAAAAAACACTTCTTATTTTAGCCAATTTTTATTATAGTTATTTGGGCTTTTATTTTTTATTTTTTGTTTAAGGTTTAAAGATTATGTTTGGGGCCAAGATTTTTTTGAAGTAATGCTATATCCACAATATTTTAACAACAAATTCTAAGTAACAAGTTTTTATTAGTAGATAAAAAATTGATACTAGTAGTGAATCCATATTAGAACCAAAACAATTTAATTACCACATATAATTTGTTATAAAAATATTGTGAACATAGCATTACTCTTATTTATCTTGAATCAAATTCTTAGAATTCTAAAGTCAAGGTGTCAATATTTTTTTAGGTTTGACAAAACAAGTTAGTTTTTTTTTGGAATTCAGGATATTCTTGTGAACTCCCTAACTATAATGTAGAGTCGTCACTGGTAAAAAGTGTACACCTATCATAATCCTCAATCTTTACCCTAGTATTTTTTATCATACCAAATGTCTGTAATTTGAATTCCATTTCCTACTCCCCATTATGTATCTATAAAATCATTGTAATGTCATACATAAAATATGTTAAATATATTAGTAACACGATATGCTAAACCATGTTGTATATCTTAGAGTGGAAGTGGAAGTATAATATAAGAACAACTAAACACAAGATTTATGTGATTCAGTCTTGTTGGCCTATGTTCATGGAGGAAACCCTTAAAGACTATAACTTTATTATATAAAATTGTAGTATAATTACATGTGTTACAATAAACCATAACATGAATATATATAGGCGACTAAACTCTAGACTACTAGTACAAGTAGGAGTGGGTTTAAACCCATTACATTAAGCTCATATATCTAATATATCACTAACAAAATATATGGTGGTCAGATATCTAGGAATGCCGTTTCAATCCGAAACGTCAAGGTTCATTCTCCTTTTCATTGTAACTATGAGCTACCAAAATGAAAAAATAAAAAATCTGAGGTGACATCAGTGATGATGCGATCCAGCAGAAACTAGGATCCAGAGTGTCCCAAATTAGACCTTCTTATATGTATCCAAGTATCCAACCAACCATGTACAAGTACTACACAAAATCCCCGCAGCCCAAAGACCGAGGAGCAGTTTGTGTTTTGTTTTGTGTTTGCTGTTCATAGAAGGAAACGCAAAAGAGAGAATAATAATAATGTCTGGTCCTCAGTGTTGCTCAAACCCACCAACCCTGAACCCAAATGCTGGAGCTGGCCATGTTGAACAGCTTGGTGGTCTCAGCACCTACGTCTCTGGCTCTCCCAACTCCAAGCTTGCCATCCTTCTCATCACTGACGGTTTTGGTACCTACCTACCTACGTACACATTTCTTTCACACTTCACTTCTTTGGCTACTCTATTTTTCACTTCAAACTGTGATCTCATCTGGGTGTTGGCTTTTGGGTTCTGAGATATTCGGAAATAACTCTTACATACACTGTTACACATATGCATGTTTTTAACTGAAATTATACTTGTAATCGTACAAGTACGATTTTCAGTTGGTTAAAAACACGCATGTGTATGTGTAATAGCCATTGTTTTTTGTTTAATTGAATTATTTATGAATCTTGAGGAAAATTGATTGGCACCTTCAGTTATCCTTGGAATTTCTCTTTCTAATGAAACGTTACTATGAAAAGAATTTCTGTGAAAACCGGAAAACGTTGGGCATTATAGAAACAAAAGGAGAAAAAAAGGGGTATTTCGATTAGTGTCAAAGGTTTACATTCTACATTCAGTATTCTCTGATTTTGCTTTGAAAAATGGATACATTTATTGATGATTGGTGTTTTTCTAGTCATTTATGTAAATGTTTTCGCTTTTTATTTTTTTATGCAATATAATATATATGTTTGTTTTTCTGTACCAGATATAAAATCATCGGCTATGTTAATTTATTAACATTATCATGTTCCATCTTAACATTTTTGAGTTTTTCCTGCAGGATATGAGGCTCCAATTTTGAGGTATGGCTATATGTCTCATAACTCTCTTCTTTGCTTAGTTTAACCATTCAATGCAAAAGAATTTAAACATGGAACGTTTGAAACAAAAAGGAAAGTCATCTCGATCCAAAAAAAAAGGCCAAAATAAAAAATCACATGGACCCACCTATTCGTTTTTAAGCCTTTCATGACCCCTATGACGTTTTCAAATTTTTTTGTAAGTAACAAAATGGTGATTTTAAGCCCTAAGTGACGTTTTATAGACCTATAGCGGCGTTTTTATTCAATTTATGGAAATCAACTCTTTAAAACTCGATTTTCAGCTTAATTTTTTCCACTTTAGAATAATCCACTTACAAATCGAGACTTAAAAACTCAATTTTTATGTTGGAACTCAATTTTCAACATTGTTTTGAAATGAACAATTAACTAAATTTTTTAATATTTATTGTTATTTAGAAAAAAAATTCTATTTTTTTCCGGTTTTATAAATCGTAAACATTCATTTAAACATGGACCCAACTCGCACAAAAAAAAAAAAAAAAAACACATGGACCCACCATTCCTATATGATCATTACAAAATGGTGACAAAAATTGCTTGAGATTTCTCTATATTAATGATGAACTCTTCTAACATTGACTTTCCGGTTTAAAAAAACACATAACTATCTAAAATCTTGGTAAATAATAAAAAACAATAAAAAAGCTAAATATAAATAGGTAAATTTTGTGAATAATTTAGTTTACCCTATTGCCCCTTCTAAGGCAAAAAGGGAAAAAGAAACATGCATGTTGTGACCGCCACTAAAAAAAAGTTGCTATAGTCAGTTTTTTTTTTTTTTTTTTTTGGTAGTGATGATCAAATCTATAAAGATTATAAAAAATAAAGATGCACTAAACTTTATGACTTTTCAGCTAAAAAGAAAAATGTTTACAAAAAACATGATAAATAGAATTTGGTAAAGGAAAATGTTACAATTGTGGAAAATACGATCACTTTAGTAAAGAATGCAAACAAAAAAACTGGTAAATTGAAAAATAAACTTAATATTTTAAATATTGATAACAGTGATAAAAAAGATTTGATTTGGATACTTGAGTCACAATCTTCTGATTCATTTGATATTGATATTTTAACCTCAAGTGAATCTAATTATTGATCTGCTAGCGAATCATTTGATTCTCCTGATATTATATATATATATATATATATATATATATATAAAGATTCAGAGCCATCATTCTAAAATTTAGCTGACTTTATTTGATCAAATATTTGAAATACATTTATTTTTCTTTCATTCTGGAGGCAGATTACAATAGATAATTGTAATTGCCTATTTGAAGCTATATTATGTTATTTTGAATAAGAAGTGCGACTATAAAGATTTTGCCATTAAAATGTGGAGTTGTAATCTACACATGCTTGTTCAAACACACACTTAACATTGTGAGTTTGTGCTTACTTTTCGATTATGGAAACTAATGTTAGCTGTTTTCTATTTTAAAGGAAGCTTGCAGACAAGGTTGCAGCTTCTGGATTTTATGTTGTAGTTCCTGACTTCTTCCATGGAGAACCCTTTGTGCTTGACAATGCTAATAGGCCCATACAAGTTTGGTTGAAGGATCATGGACCGGTTGGTTTTTTATTTTTATACTTCACTGAAAATTGCTTATAATTTTGATTTGCTGATTATAGGGTCTCATTGTGAGTTTGGTATTTTGCATATTAGGTTGTCTGAATATGTGTTTGGATTAAGCTTGCAACTTCTTTATTGTTATTGTTGAAAGCAATATATGGTTCATACTTCCTAAAATATTGATCTACCTGGATGTGTCCCCCTTTTGTGATCTTAATTGAATTTGTCGACTCTATTATTGCTGTGCCTTGTACTAATTGCTATGCAATTTTCAGTATGCACTAATGGTGTCTGAAGCTCTGTAATTATTGCAACAGGACAAGGGATTTGAGGAAGCAAAGCCAGTAATTGAAGCTTTAAAAAGTAAAGGTGTTTCTGCAGTTGGGGCTGCAGGGTTCTGCTGGGGTGGTGAGTTTTTATTATTATCTCTTCATTCCCAAACTAGCACCCTATTGAGTTTTATTATAATTAATTTTTTTTTTCATTATTAATTCTAAATTTCTAACATTTTAAATAATGTAGCATTTTATTGCTTGAGAAGAAAAACACTGACATTTGAACTTTTGTATTCTTCTCAGCCAAGGTTGTGGTTGAGCTTGCAAACACTGAGCTTATCCAAGCTGCTGTGCTATTACATCCTTCACTTGTCACTCTAGATGATATCAAGGGTATGGATTCATATGCTTAAAAATTCTCAAAACTTGATATTAGTTACACTAGATTGTTTGTTTAAAGATTCAAAACTTCAAAAGTGTCTTTTGAAGCACCTTCGGGAAAGAACTTCTAGCTCTTATTGAACTTTAGCAATTAAGATGTTAGATGTCATTACAAGTACCAGATTTTGTTAGTTACTTTTTTCCCCTTTCTCTTGAGGTTAATGGTTATTTATTTGCTACTGGCATTTTGATATAATAATACATTACCTGGTTCTTAGAAATCACTGCTTTTATCGTACTTAATGCCTGCTTTTTTTTTTTTTGTTGAGGTTTGGTACAAGTTCAAGAAGAACAAAATCAATGGATTGTCTCATTGTTCTGATCAATATTTGGAATTAATTTCAGGGGTTAAGGTTCCAATTGCAGTACTAGGAGCTGAAATTGACCGAAACTCTCCGCCCGCACTCTTGAAACAGTTTGAAGAGGTCTTAGCTGCTAAATCTGAAGTAAGAAAATCAAATCCTTGTCCTTTTAAAAAAAAAAAAAAAAAAAAGGCCTTGGTTATTCATTTTTAAACACTACTTTTCAGCGTTAAGCTGTTAACTAAATTTATATGCCTTTCCCTTTCTAATTACGAAACTTTTTTTATCTTTTTTTTTCTACTAAGTTTTGGCTAATTCAAGTAATGCTTGATTCTTTTCAGGTGGATGGCTTTGTTAAGATATTTCCGAAAGTTGAACATGGGTGGACAATCAGGTATAGTGTTGAAGATGCGGCAGCTGTGAAGTCTGCTGAGGAGGCTCATCAAAACCTGTTAGAATGGTTTGCTAAGTATGTGAAGTGAAATTGTCAATTTAGATACTTTTGTGTTATGTATTGGCTTTACATTATACAGCTATACTTTAATATGTGGTATGTAAGAATTTGGATGAGTTTATGAATAAATGGTGAATAAAAGTTGCATGCTTTATCTAGAAGTATGGTTGTAGTGAGAGCAAAGTGCCTTTCTCTAGAGAAATTATTTAATAAATCAATTGTATATATTACACTTTCCTCTTGAGTAAATGTGGGTCTCATATGCTAGACACATATAGGTTCACCGTTATGTGAGAAGAAAGTGTAATACACCAGATGCACTGAATAATTTCACTGTTGTCCGATGAATGTTTTCACCTAAGCCATAAAAGTTCTTTGAATGCTTTGTAATGGTTTATATGGTTATCATTACATCATAAATTCGATGATTTCAACTTCAATATCGATGCCTTTGAGCTATCAGCGGTTAAAATGCACTAAAATGGTATACTGGGGGCTTTGAAAATGGAGAAGTTTCTGTAGGGTCTTGCCACACTGTAATGATAACCATAAAAGTGATTGATGTTTGATGCCTTTGAGCTATTAGAGGTTGAGAAAAGTTGAAGAGCTTGTGTCTGAGGCTCTCTATAAATGGCCAAGTCCTTGCCAGGTCTTGTCTCAATGTGGGATTAATTTTTGCTTCAATTTACATGGCACGTTACAAGTTTTTGTTTGTCTATGTTTTTTTTCTTTAAAAACAAGTGGGGAGTCGGGAGGGAATTTGTTCCTTCATCAGAAAATCGAGCAATCTACGAGCCACAAGATTCTGGGTACATGACATTTTATGGGTCGCTTGATGTTTACATGTAACATGTGCCAAATTATGTTCATGCTATCCTTCCAAATATTGGGATAGAACTTCCACTATGATGATTATTTTTACTTGTTTTAATTCTAAGTATTGATTCGATCATAGGTAGTGTTAATGGCCTGCGTTAAGCATTTCATTTTGTGATTCTTTCAAATTAATGAAACTACATCAACAATTTTTCATCAATTAGGAAAAGCAAATATTAAGTAATCAATCAATCCATATATATGTGTATATATATATATATATATATATTGAGTTCAAGTTACACTTGTTCTGATTTTAAATAATGTTACACCAGTCAATATTTTTTAATTAGATGCGCATTTTGACAAATCTACCATTAGATTACATTATCTTGAATTTTTTTTTAAAATAACAATAAATATTAAACTATTTAGTTAATTGTCATATTTCAAAACAATTTTGAAAAATAACATCTATTTTTTAATTGGATGTAAATTTCAAGTTTTAGAAATTTTCTTCCATTAAAAACGTCACTACATTAAAAACGCCACTCTTAAACCTGTACTTATAAAAATTTTTTTTGCTCACATGCTTAAAACGTCACAAAAACGCCACTATAGGTTAAATTTTTTTGCATGAAACAAAAGACTGATCAAAGATTAAGACTAGTTCTATGGATCTCGATTTCAAAAACTCAATTGTTTAAATTGTTTGAAAACAACTAACTAATTTGAATGGTTTTTTGCACAATAATTATCTTCAAAATTTCAAGGTGATCAAAGAAATAATCATGTCAGTTTAAATTCAAGTTTTTGTAATTTAAAATAATGTATAAAAGATGAGTTCTGATTAAATGGTAAATAACATCCAATTGACATGAAAATTGATATAAATGTAAAAACATATAGAATATGTAATTCAAAGGTGGAATTTTCAAAATATGAATTCTAAAACAAGTTATTGGATGATGTAACACTGTTTAGATTTACATTAGGTGTAACTTGAAATTTTAATACTCTCAAACATTTGGAAAGAACAATATTAGACTAGGTACACACTGTAACTCATATAATAATATAAAACCCAGGCGTAGCACACAAGTAGCTAATTTGACATTGTCACTTAATATACTTCGCAAACCAGTCCAACAGATTCTGATGGGCCTCCTCAGCAGACTTCACAGCTACTTCATCTTCATCCTCGTACCTAGTTGTCCACCCATGAATGACTTTTGGAAATATCTTAACATAGAAATCCACCTGAAAAGAATCAAACATTATTTGATTGCTATCAAATGGAAAAACTAGGAAAACATTAGAGAAGATAACACCAAAATAGATTGATTGCACAAACAAACTATGGTCTCAATATGGAAGATTGGCCTAAGTTAATTAAAAGGCATTTAAAGGAAAGGCAGATCACCATGATCAATATCTGTTTATTGTTTAAAATAATTTGATAACACTAACTAGCCAAAAACAACATCATCAAAACCAAAGCCAAAGATCCATCACCCAATGCAAAAATTGGGAGAACATGGGAAAAAGTTACACCAATATGGATTGATTGCCGATTGCTGATTGCTGATTCTTGAAAAACTATAGCCCTAGTAAGAAAAGATTGACCTAAGTTAAGGTGTTTCAAGGACAAGATGATGAAACACCATGATGAAAATTTATTTGTTTGAATGAAAAAATTTGAAACACGCCAGCCAAAATGGGTATTTACCCTTAATTTGAAAACTATCTAGCAAAATGCCCCTATTTTTTGAACTCGATTTTAACAAAATCAAGTTATAGGTGGAACTTGACATTAGTAAAATTTAAGTGGAACTTAATGTCGAGTTCTACTTAAAAATATACATAGAATTCGATTTTGAATATTTGAGGAACTTGATTTTATTAAAATCAAGTTTCTTAACAAGGGCATTTTACTAAGTCTCAAAATATAGGCATTTTGCTACATAGTTTTCAAATTAGGGATAAATACCCATTTTCCCCTACTTAGCCTGCCCCAACCTATATGTTTATGACAAAAGCCCAGCTCAAAGATGCCATGGTTAACATTAGTAATCAAAATGCCAAGAAAAGACCAAAGAAGAAGTCATGATATAACAGAGGATAAGGCAAAAGATTCATGTAACCAATTATGTTTTGAAAATTTTTTGTTACATAGAAGAAAGACCTAATCAAGCATTTAAGTGCAGTTAGCTTGCCAAAAATTGTAATTTATCAAGCCAAAAATCTTATCCCAATACAAGAGGGATCTAGAGATATGGCATGAGCATGTTTCAGCAAGCACTTGGCCACATAACACAAGACTAGTGTAGGTGTACACTTTGCTACCATTCATTCTTTCATCTACAAAACCAAGAAAAATACTCTTGAGATGAAACTAATGCTAAAAGTATGAAATTTAGGCTAAAAGGATTATAGTTATGTTTCAAATATTCCAATATGTAAAAATTAAATGTAGCTAGTCAAACCTCAATAGAAGAATGATGAATCAGCATTATTACTAAAATATTATTACTTATTATCTAAGAAGAAGAAAAAATCATAACCAGAAAAGGTTGAGATATATAATAAAATAATGTAACAGCTAAGCACTATAAAGAAGCATAAAAAAATGGATATAAAAAATTAAAAATAAAACTAGACAAGGATTTGATCTTCCTACCTTAGATTGAGAAGTTAATGCCTCATCATATTGTTTTAAGAGTTCGGGTGGAACAAAATTGTCAATCTCAGCTCCTAGTACTGCAATGGGAACCTTTACACCTGAAATCAATCTCCAAATATCAGTTAACTATGACACAAAATTGTTAATTTTTTTTCTTCCTTATACTTGTACTCTTACTAGAAAATAAATAAATTTAGCAAGTCCTGGTCTGCAAGCAACTTGAAGGTAGAAAAAAATATTGGAACAAGAATTGATTTCCAACATCCAGGGAAAATGCAAAATTATGACAGAGAAGGAGTTTAGTAAGATTAAATCATTGTAAATCTGCATGCTAAAAGCAAACAAATATCCTTTGACCTCAAGAAAAAGGAAAGAAGGAAACTTATAAAGTCAAGTACTTGTGATTACTAGTTACTTCAATATTTTAATTGCTAGAGTATAATAAGAGCTAGAAGTTTTTTCTTGAAAGTTCTTCAAAAAACACTTTTACACTCTGAAATTGCAAACTAACAATCTAGTGAAACTAATATAAAGCTCTTGAAAAAGTTATACAATGGGATCCATTCAAATCCATACCCTTGATATCATCCACTGTTACCCATGCAGGATGTAATATCACTGCAGCTTGAATAAGTTCAACTTTTGAAAGTTCAACCACAACCTTACCTGAGAAGTGAGAAGAATGTAAAATTTCAAATGTCAGCATTTTTTCAAGCAATAAAATGCTGTATAAAGATACTCAAAAAGAAAGAAAAGAAGAATTAATAGATAAAAACTCACCACCCCAGCAAAAGCCTGCAGCCCCAACTGAAGAAGCACCTTTACTTTTCAAAGTTTCAATTATTGGCTTTGCCTCCTCAAATCCTTTATCCTATAGAAATAATTATGATACTATTAGTGCAAACTGAAAATTGCATAGCAATTAGTAGAAAACTACAATATTAGGGTCAGTGGTCACCAATTTTAACCAAGGTCACAAAAGGTGGACAGAGCCAGCTAGTTCAATAATTTATGAAGTATGAACTATTTGTTACTTACAGCAATAACAATAAAGCAATTGTGCAGCTGAATTCACACATAAATTCAGACAGCCTAATATACAAAATACCCAAACTCCACAATGGAGGCCTTTAGAATATAATCTCAAATGAAAATGTAGCAATACATTCAAGTTTCACAAAAGGGTCACTGTGACAAAAACATTTTCTTTTTGATAAGTAAAAAACAAACTTATAAACAATTTCCAGGAAAAATTAAAATTTAGAACTGACCGTTCCATGATCCTTCAACCAAACTTCTAGAGGATTATTAGCAATATCTTCGAACACAAAGGGTTCTCGTATGAAGTCAGGAACTACCACATAATATCCAGCAGCTGAAACCTTGTCTGCAAGCTTCCTTTTATATATAAAGCAGCTAACATTAGTTTCAGAAGCTAAAAAAAGCACAAACTCACAATGTTGATTTTTTGTGAGTGTCTCTATGAACATGCATGATAGATCACAACTTAAACTTTTGGTGGGAAAACCCTGGTTGTTGCACTTATTATTCAAAACAGCCTAATATAGCTTTGAATAGACAATTACACGTATGTTATTTCTGTTATACTCTGCTTCTTAAATGAAAGAAAAATGTAAGTATTTGAAAGTGACCCCTATTTGACCAAGTTGAGCCAGCTAAGTTTCAGAGTGTTGGGTCTGAATTTTAACTAATATATATGCCACCTAAACGAAAAGTCACAATGTAAGTTATGCATTACAGAATGACTTGTTAAAAAAGCCTAATCTGATGGACTACGCAAAATTCATAAACTAAACAAAGAAAAGAGAGAGAATTAAGCATACCTCAACTTTGGAGCTTCAAATCCTGCAGGAAAAATCAAAATTAATAAGTTGGAACATGATAGTGGTAATGAATCAATTAACATAGCCAATAATTGCTCAACAAGAATTTCACCACTTCCACATTAATTTTCGATACCCAACCAAGGCCAGAACAGAAAAATAGTATAAAAACAATAAATAAGTAAGCAATTTTTTTTTTTTTTTTTTTTTTACGTAAATGCCTAAAAGAAATTTGCGTGTGACTAAAAGTCTCTGATAAATTTTATCCAACAAAAAAGTCTCTAATAAATTATATGGGCGAGGGTTCAGATTTCGGAGAGAAACATTTTCCTATTATTACCGTATGATCTCGGTAACACTCCAATCATTAGAAAAATAGTACTCATTTTTTGAAGCAACATACAGCATACAGATTAATGAAGATAAAATATGAACCTCTGATACTAAATAGAAATCCTTTTTTTTTTTTTTTTTTTTGGTTCTCTCTGCTTCTCTCTAGAATTTCCAAGGATCAGGAATTTCGAAGGCCCCTATGTTATCACAGAATTTCGAAGGATCAGGAACTTCCATTTCTGAATGATTACTGGAGGTGCTAATCAATTTACCTCCAGATTCATGTATATATAACCCAATTATTCATTAACCATAAAAGTCAACGCCCAGGTTACAGTTTGGAGTGAAAAACCAATAACTTTTCACAAAATATTTTACGGCTACTTACTGAGTTGACAAATTCTTAATAGTAGATTATAAAATGATGTATGTAATGGATCCATACTAAAACTAATAAAAACCCAACAGTTGTGAAAATTCTTGCCTCGGAAAAAGGTGAGTAAAGAAGCCAAGTATCAAAGAAACGTGTAAGTACCGAAGATGTCAGAGATGAGAATGATGGCATGCTTGGCATTAGGGGAGCCAGCGACATAGGTGCTGAGACCACAGAGTTGTTCAACATGGCCAGCTCCAGCACTTGGGTCTAAAGTTGGTGGGTTAGAGCAGCACTGATGTCCTGCCATTCTTCTTCTTATTTGATCAGCAGAGCAGCACAGACAGTCAAACACAAAAAAGTCACAACCACAAACACACTCTCCACAATCTTTGGGGTTGTGAGATTTTTGTAAAGAAATAAGGGTTGATAATGATAGGTCGTGTACTGTCATCTATCAAAGAAAAGTATTTTATATTAAATGATATTATTTTATTTATATTAAAATCTATTAAGCAAAAGATATTTTGTGCAAAAATAACTATATATTAAAATATCTCTTTTAATGGCTAGTGGTTTAATTATTTTTTTATTGGTGACTTCGGGTTAGTTTAACTTATAAAATTTTTATTCGGACACTTCTTACCGGTTTCTCTGCATCTAGGAAAGAAGGTCTTTCCTCCTCTCCTAGGCAGTAGAATTGTTTGTCCCTTCTTGTAAGGCTTTTCTTCCCTCAGCAACAAGGTTACGTGTAGGGCTAGTGGTTTCTTTTTTCCTGGGGTTTTGGGAAACAGTATCCTCCCACGGTTCTCCTTCCTGTCGCAGCTTGTTCTCTCTGTCTTTGGTTCTATTTTCTCGTATTCTTTTTCCCGAGTCTCTTTTTTTCTCTTTTAGTACCATGGACGATCTTACAAAACATTGGAATTGCCTTTCCCTTTCGGAAAAGGAAGGTGATGACCTCTGTATTAAAAAAGATCGTCAATCACAGGAACATATTATAGCGGCTTTCTTTCTCACACGGCGAGCGTTAAATACGGAAGCCATTGCTAGAACCTTCAAGCCACTCTCGCGAGCGGAGAGGGGCTTTAAAATTCAAAGAGAAGGGGACCATAAACTCCTCTTCATCTTTGATAACCAGGAAGATGTTGATAGAATTTTGGCTAATGAACCATGGAGCTTTGACAAATCTCTAGTGGTTCTCAGAGAGATACGACCGAAATTCCCCTATTGAAGAGCTCGATTTCGATAAAACAGTGTTTTTGGTGCAAGTTCATAATATTCCCATCCGGTCATGAAAGCAAATCAGTGGCTGAGGATATTTGCGAGTCAATTGGTATGGTCCACCGTTCAGATGAGAATGCGGAGGGTGGGGGCGGCGTTTCATGAGGGTTAGAGTTACCCTGGACATATATCAACCACTGTGCAGAGGTCGAGTTATAAAACTTGAGGAAGGTGGTAAGACATGGGTGAATTTCAAATATGAGCGTCTGCCAAACATTTGCTACTGGTGTGGATGTTTCGACCATAGCGATAAGGATTGTGACCTATGGATCCAAAGTAAGGGGTCTTTGCAACTTGAGTCTCAACAATTTGGCTCGTGGCTTCGGGCTGTACCTAGTGCTGCATCGCATAACAGAGTAACTCGGGTGTCGGGTTTCTATGAAGGGCGAGAGGAAAATCTCTCGACGCGGCGGCGGAGGGCGGAGCGCCGTAAACCAATACCAGTTGCCACACCGTATGCCGAGGATCAATCAGATAAGGAAACTTCAAATTTGGAAGCTGAAGTTACGGGTTTCAATGATAATAATGCAACAGAGTCCACGGTTTTAAATGAGGGAATGGAGCACAGAATCGGGGATAGAGTCATTAATGCAGATTTTTTCTCCCAACAAATCAGGGAAATTGATAAGGAGATCGGCTACACCGAAACTTCTCCTTTAACAGATTTAAACTCTTTTCTCGGGGACATTTTCGCACCTGCCGCAAAGACATGACAGCCCACGTGAATCTTTAAAAAAGCCACGTGACTCACTTAAGACCCATTCTTCACCTTTAAAAAATATTTCTAATATGGCTAACTTATCTGTTGTTGCAGAGAAACCTCCATATCCGACATGGAAGCGCCCGGAACGTCTCTCGCTTAGCTCCCAGGCCACACCAGATGACCGCATTGGCTGTAAGCGCCCAGTTGACATGATCGGTGATCACTATGAGTTACCAAATAAAAAGCTGGTGGTTTCAAATAGTGATAAAGAGAATTACCCTGTATTGGCGGTTTTCGATCCCGCCATGATCGCAATGAGTTGCATAATTTGGAATCGCTGGGGCTTGGGAACCACCGTGCAAAGGCAAGAGCTTGTGGATTTAGTGCGGGCAAAAGCTCCCTTACTCGTGTTCCTGGCCGAAACATGGGCGGACGAAGCTAGGCTTAATTATGTAAAAGACCGTATTCGTTTTGATCAAGTTCATTGTAGAAAGAATAAATAAGGGTGGAGGATTAGCACTGTTTTGGAGAGACGGAATTGAAGTAGATGTTGAGACTTCTTCGCTGAATCACATCGATGCCATAATCAACAAAAATTCAGATAAGCCTTGGAGGTTTACGGGCTTCTACGGTGAACCCGAAACGCAAAGGAGGTTTGAATCCTGGGACCTTCTCCGTCATCTTCATCGTCAAAGTTCTCTTCCTTGGCTGTGTGCCGGGGATTTCAACGAGATAACCAAGCAAACGGAGAAGGCGGGTGGTAGGCTAAGACCATCCAATCGGATGCAGCAATTCAGAGAAACACTTGACGAATGCGGATTCATGGATCTTGGTTTCACTGGGTTTCCTTTTACATGGAGTAAACACTCGCGTAACGGTTTTTCTGTGTGGGAGAGACTTGACAGAGCCGTTGCATCCCAAGAATGGTTCACGTCCTTCCCTGGTACTAAGGTACACCACATTGACAAGACAACATCGGATCACAAATTTCTGTGGATTGTTATAGCTGATCTGGATTTCCAGCGGAAAAAAAAATTGTTTAGATTCGAGGAGATGTGGCTTGCGGACAAAGGTTGTGGGGAGGTAGTTGAGGGTGTGTGGCTTTCAAACTTTGGAGGGGCTATGAATACACGGGTGTTGAAGAAGATTGATTTATGTGGTAAGGAACTCACAGACTGGAGTCACAAGCACTTTGGTTCAGTCCGTAAAGATTTGGCCGAAAAAAGAAAGGAAAAAGCCCGATATGAGAGACTAGCTTTACAGGAGGCAATGCAACCCGTTTGATTGCCATTCAAAAAGAAATAAATTCCCTTATGGACAAGGAAGAGCGTATGTGGCGACAAAGGTCCAGGGCGTTATATTTGAAAGATGGAGATAGGAATACCCGGTTCTTTCACTGCCGGGCGACCATTCGAAAGAGGCGCAACACTATTGCGGGGATCGGGGACCGGTCAGAACAATGGTGTACTCAGTCGGATCAAATTGCATCTGTTTTTGGAGAATACTATCAGGAGTTATTCACCTCATCCAATCCGGAAAGCATGCCTAATGCTCTTAGCTCCATTCCTCACCGGTGACAGAGGACATGAACTCCACCTTGACTGAAAATTTCCAAGCTTGGGAGGTTGAAAATGCTCTAAAACAAATGGCGCCTCTGAAGGCACCAGGACCTGACGGTATGCCCCCTTTGTTCTTCCAAAATTATTGGGATTTGGTTAAGGGTGATATCACTGATACTATCCTAAATTTCTTAAACTCGGGCTCTCTACCTTCACCCCTTAATCACACTTTTGTCACCTTGATTCCTAAAGTTAAAAATCCGGAAAGAGTTAATGAGTTCCGACCAATAAGTCTCTGTAACGTGCTTTATAAGATTTTTTCGAAAGTCTTAGCTAACAGATTAAAAAGAGTTTTACCTCTTATTATTTCTGAGCATCAGAGTGCCTTCCTAAAGGGGAGACTGATTACAGACAACATCTTGGTTGCTTTTGAGACTCTACATTACATGAAAAATCATAACTCTGGGAATACAGGTTACATGGCTCTTAAGTTAGACATGAGTAAAGCATATGACCGGGTGGAATGGTCTTTTTTGAAAGATGTCATGCTCAAGATGGGTTTTAATGATAGATGGGTAGCCCTTATTATGGAATGCATTACCTCAGTGACTTATTCTTTGCTTGTGAATGGTGAACCACATGGGCATATTACTCCCACTAGAGGTATTCGTCAAGGAGACCCCCTTTCCCCATATCTTTTTCTATTGTGCACAGAGGGTCTTCACAGGCTCATTCAGGATGCAGCCAATAATGGGGACATCAAGGGTGTTTCAATTTGTCGAAACGGTCCTAAGCTAACTCACTTACTCTTTGCAGATGATAGCCTCCTTTTTGCGGGGCCACCAGACTTGAGTGTCAAAAGGTACTTGAAATACTCTCTAACTATGAGAGAGTCTCTGGTCAAAAATTGAACAAGGAGAAAACAGCTTTGTTTTTCAAGAAGTCCACCCCTTTAGAGATACAATCTGAGATTATGGAAGAACTTGGTGTTTCGGAGTTGAAAAACTATGAGGCATACTTGGGCCTACCGGCCTTGGTGGGAAGAAATAAGAGAGCCAGTTTTGACCAATTAAAACAAAAAGTGTGGAAGCGACTACAAGGTTGGGAAGGAAAGTTATTATCACAAGCAGGAAGAGAAGTACTAATAAAGTCGATTATTCAAGCAATTCCGACGTATGCAATGAGTTGTTTCAAATTACCGATCACCCTATGTCATGAAATTGAAACTCTTGTTCGGAAGTTTTGGTGGGGTCAACGTGGAGACCGGAGGAAAATACATTGGGTGAGATGGGAAGAGTTGTGCAATCATAAAGATCAAGGAGGTTTGGGGTTTAAAGACCTCACCATGTACAATGAAGCAATGTTGGCAAAGCTTTCATGGCGGCTACTCCATGATGATAAGTCCTTGTTCTTTAGGGTGTTTAAGGCAAGGTTTTTTCCAAACGGCTCTATATTGGATGCTAAGGAATCAGCCTCTGCCTCATATGCATGGAGAAGCATCCTTATTGGAAGAAATGTGCTGTTAAAAGGTGGTTTGTGGAGAGTGGGAGATGGAAAACAAATCAAAATTTGGGGCGATAATTGGCTGCCAACAAAAAACCAGCCAAAGGTTATCTCCCCAACGATTTTTGGGCAACAAAATTCTGCAGTGGAGGTTCTAATAAATCAATCAACTCGTAGGTGGAGGAGCGACGTGATTGATCACTGCTTTAACTTGGCCGAGGCAGAGGCGATCAAAAGTATCCCTTTAAGTTCAACTTCCCAACCGGACAAACTAATATGGCCTTTCACCCCCACGGGCCAATACTCGATTAAGTCTGGATATAGGTATCTCTTCGAGTGCAACAGTCCACAAACACTCTCAAGCCTCTCCTCTCCTCGGTCCTCGGGTTGGTGGAAAAAGCTGTGGAAAATGGAGGTTCCAAACAAAGTCAAGCATTTTGTGTGGCGCACTTGCAGAGAAGCTCTTCCAACAAAAGCCAACTTGAGCAGACGGAGAATCATAACAGACGGAGTATGCGGCAGGTGCAAGAGGCACAACGAAGACAGCTCACATGCTTTATTTTTTTGCTCTGATGTGCAGGTGGTTTGGGCTTCAGAACCGGATTGGCAGTGGCTCTTGGATATGAAAGGACAGACAAAAAAAGAGATCTTTGTTCGTGCCTTGGAGGAAGACAAGGATGCCACGTTGCTGGCATTCACGAGTTGGGCGATATGGAACGGAAGAAACCAGCTACGGGTTGGTCGGCAAATTGCCCACTCAACCAGATTTTGAAAACTTCTAAGAACGCAGAATCGAAGTTTCAACTCCTTCATCCACGTACTCAAGCAAAGCAGACAGAAGCATACGAAGTGGAAACCTCCAGCGAAGACAACCTCAAGGTGAATTACGACGGCGCAATCTTTCAAGAGCGGGCGGAGCGGTATTGGTGTAGTGATCCGCAACTCGGCGAGGCGAGTTATGGCGTCCCTGTCAGCAAAGAAATACCATTGCCAACTACGGTAGCCCAAGTTGAAGCAATGGCAGCGCGAAGGGCGGTGGAATTTGCGCAGGAATTAAGTATCACCCGAGCCATTATAGAGGGTGACTCAGAAACCATCCGGAAAGACCTTCTAAATCCAAGTCCATCACTATCCCTTCATGGACTCTTGATTCGGGATGCCCAGGATTTAGCTCTCTCCTTTACAAGCATTACCTTCGCTCATGTCACCGTCAAGGAAACATGGTAGCTCATAGTTTGGCTAGGAAGGCAATTTCGAGCCAAAGTTTAAATGTCCGGATGGAAGATGTACCACCGGATATTCTCCAACTTGTACAGGCTGACTTACCACCCTTTGTCCCTTAATAAAAAATTTGAAGTCTTGTTTCTCAAAAAAAAAAAAAAAAAAAAAAACTTATAAAATTTTTAATAGTTGTATAAGAGTATTAGTGTTTAATCTCCGCCTATATTAAAAATTAATTGGTGTTTTGACCTGACGATAAAGAACTATCATCAAGAACGGACGTCATAAATTGAAACTCTTTTAAAAAAAATTATTTTTTACTAACATATATTACACTTATTAAATTTTGATATCGCTAACATAGTATTTTTTAGAAAGATGTTAGATCCACAACATTTTTACAACAAATTTTAGGTGGTTAATTGTTATTAGTTCAAATTTGAACCTAACACTAAGATTACTTTTTTATTCTAACAATAACAACCAGTACCAATTTACCACGTGGGATTTGTTGTAAAAATATTATGGACATATCATTTTTCTATTTTTTTAATACCAAACACCTTCACGCCATCAATGACGTTACACATGAATTGGACCATTTATTATTATCAAAGTTCGTCATTCATGTTAAGGACTGTCAAGTTTGAGTAGTTATTTGTCTATTTTTGTGCAGTTTTAGTTTACTTTTTTTTTCCTTTCCTCCAATCTTCACTTCTTTTTTTGGGTAGTACTGTAATTGTTTACAAGAAAATGGAACTATTTATTATAAATCATGTTAACGGATACCCTTAGGCTAATTATTAATAAATCATAATAAGAAAATTTTGACATTACTTTCATGAGAAATATAAAAAGTTGTCAAAAATATTTATTATTTTATCATTCTCCTAATAAAATTTTTCTAAAAATAACTCATAAACCAATGCTCATTAGTTAACATTTCCCATTTATTATTACCACTTTGTGCTTTACCAATCACAACTTGCTATGTGTGATTTGGGCCGTCCTGTTAGTCTTGCAATGGGTCATGTTGTGTCATCTCTCATGTCACTACTGATTTTATATAAGACTATGTAGGTCACCCCTAAATAGTCAAATATGCATTAAATTCAAATATAAGTTCTTTTAGGATTATATTAGATATCATATTTTTTGCTACAAGGATGATTTTTTCCACAACATGATAAGATGGTTAATTATAAATGGTGGACAGTCACTTTGAACTTGTCATTTTTTTTCCATCACCCACAATCAACCATCTCATAGCAGTAACCCCAAAACAATATACCGGTATCAATTAGTACCAAAACATTTCGTTCTTCTAGCAAAACTGAAACAGTCTATGGTACGAAATTAATTCATTTGCTTATAGGACCAAATTGACAAAAATAAAACTTATGGGATCAAAATGACAATTGACCAAATTCAATGAATGTAAATTGCATTTTTGTTTTCTCTCTCTCTTTTTTTTTTTTTTTTTTGCTCGTCAAGTCAACTGATGATAATTAAGACCTGGTAAAAGAACTCATTACAAATATACTCCAATCAACTATGCATTATACCTAATTATTCTCTTAAAATTTTATTTTCATACCCAAAAGATAATTATTAATTTGATGCTTTGTTGAAGACATCTCCCTTGTCAAGAATTTTGGAATTAAATGACCAAATCTTAGTTAAAATCACTTTTACCATTTACCAACAATGTTTTTCTGCAAGAGCTAGAATTTTTATTTTTTAATAATTCAATAGTTACAATAGGGGAATTTGAACATTGAATCTCTCTATTGGAAATATTAGGAGGTAACAATCAATTGAGGTACAAAATTGGACCCCGACGATTAATAAAAGTAAAGTGCTAGTAATAATATGGGAGTAATGTGAGTGTGCTAAAAGCCTAAAAAGGAAGAAGTGACATAGTTGAGGTTAATTATAAAAAATAAGGACAAATTTGGTTGTAACCTAAAACTACAACTTTATTAAATATTTTTTTATTGGATGTGAATTTTGAGAAATCTACCATTGAATTACATTTTTTTTTTAATATCCTTTGAGTTTGCAAAATTTACATAAGATCAAAGATCAATAGTTATGTTATCAATCAAATGTTCCAATTTCAATTTTTTGTAGTCTAAGATTATGCATAAAAAATAAGTTTATAGATCAAATAGTAAATAAAATCCAATTGGTACAAAATTTTACATGTATATGAAGAACATAAAGAAATGCAATCCAACAGTTAAATTTTTAAAATTTGTAGCCATGTTAATTTTTTAAGTGAGAGTTGTAATCTTAGGTTACAACAAAGTTTAATTTGTAGTCAAACTTTGTCCATAATATAATGTAGGGAGTCGGTTTGAGGCTCAAGCCCAAAATATATAGAATCTTGGTCCTATGAGCTCAAAACAATGAATTTGTAGAGAATGGGTCAAAGAACTTGGTCATAATGAATTGGATAACAGCTAGTATTGAATTGCATGGCGTTCAAACACGAACCAAGGATGTTGATATTAATAAACTTCCAGTCCGAGGAGGTTAAACCTGGATACCATGTCCACTTAGAATAATTTAGATTGCTCTCTCTCTTTCTTCTCCCCTTTTTTCGTCCCTTTCTCATGAAGGGTCTTTCACACTATATAGTTGCTCTTGGATTATCCCGATCCTACACTTGTTGATCTTGTTGATCATCCGAGTCCTCACTTGAGTACTTATTCCATCAGACACCCCTTTCAGTCTTCTCAGAATTGTAGTAGCCAAGGCAGCACTATTCAAAGGTCTTTTCCACGTAAATGCGGCTGGAAAAGTAGCTGCAATGCATTTAATGCGATGGCAGCAGCTTTTCCTTAAATATTTTGAGTTTCCTTCCTTCTTGTACGTTCACAAGGCACATTTAGTACATACTTGGACTACATTTGTCATGTCCGACGATGTATTCCTCCTCGGATATCATTCTATTCATACTCCACTTGTGAGATTTTGACTGGGAACCCCTTAGTAGCTATTCATTCCTCCTTGGACTTGTCTATGTCCTCAGACAAGGCCCAAGGCCCAAGGCCCAATATGCTACTTTGGGCCCTAGTCCCTACATATAATATTAATTAACATATAATTAGATTAGTTTGCACAACCTACCAAAAAAAAAAAAAAAAGATTAGTTTGCACAAAATATAACTATTAGTGTTTTTTTTTCCCTATAGTAGTAACTTAAAGCACAAGCTCATGATTCTATGGGATTTGTTCACCCTTTAGTTTGGCTAATTAAGTGATGAGACCAATAGTGTATGAAGTGTGTCACTATAATTTTATTTATTTTTTATTTTTGTTGAAAGGTGACTATTCTATTAGCATCATCAAACTGAAAGGAACAGGTTATCTAATAACAATAACAACAGCAACAAAAAATAAAAAAATACAAATAAAGCAAACCAACTCAACTATCTTCCTTCTCAAAAAAAAAAAAAGATACTCAACTATCTTGTATTCTAGTTATAATAACAACAAAAGTAAGACAAACACAAATAAAGCAAATCAACTCAAATCTCAAAATTTGAAAGGAAGAACATGGATAGGACTAGAATTTTAAGAATGGAGCCAAAATAATAATAATAAAACGTATATAATTGAATCAATTTAATAGTGTCATACAAGAAATATAAAGAGTTTTTTTGGGGGAGGGCTAACCATATATCTTTTGAAAATTTTAGGTAAATTTAAAGGTAAAAATATAATATTTAAGAAGTTTGGGAGCCAATCATATATGTTTTGAAAAATTTAGGAAACTTTAGGGGTAATATTATAAAATTAGAATAGTTTGGGTGGCCACCCTTCTAAGTGGTCCACCCTGAAGAAGAAGCCAAATTGGAACAAATAACAAAATAAAAATGAATTCTTAAAAAGTGAAAGAAAAACATAATTTTTGTGATGTTACCTTAATTGTGACCACATCTAAGTAAAAAAAGTCTAGTTAAAAATAGAGATATTTATGTTGAGTTCTAAGACTTTAGGTTTAAATGTATTAGAACTTCATTTTATAATGTTGGCAAACCATGATCAAAATATTTAGTCTTGTTTTAGACTTACTCAAAGTATGTTTATTGTAAAGTTAGAATCGAGTGTACTGCAGAATTTATTGTGTAAATTTGTCTAGCTTCAATTGGTTGAGTCTAAATTTTGAATTAGACTTGATCGATCGAAGCTCGTGTAGATTATTTTTCTGCAGAATTTTCCAACTCTGCCCAAGCCCGACCCTAGCCACGTTTTTATGTGTTGTTTATGTTGTGTGTATGAATCTCTTGTAAGATCTAGAGGTGTTTGCCTTCATACATACTTAGGGTTTCCAATCTCAAGATTGATGTCGAGAGTTTGGTGATAGTTTCAGTTGTTGCATAAAGAATTTAAAGAAAACACAAGTGAGAGTACTTGTGGTTGTTGTGAATCCAAGAAAGAAGTAGTTCGTGGACTTGGAGTTGTCACATGATCGTGGTAGTAAGTTTCCTATTCGAGGTAGCAATAGGATATTAGTGGTCTAAGTCGCTATTGTGTAAACTTCAATTATTTCATAGTGGATTTGTTTTACCTTGAGGATAGTTAGGTTAAATCCTCTCCGCATTTTTTACCGGTTTGGTTTTCCTAAGTCATCATATTTTTTTGTTATTTATTTTCTGCTACTTTACATGATATGATATATTTGTGTTAACCTAGATTTGAATAATTTGACTAAATAATCACTTAACTAAATAACTAGGTTAAACAATTTGTGTTTTAAGAGGTCTAAAAACGTACAATTTATAATTTGAGGGAACCAAATGACCAAATGTATATTCTTAGAACTTATATATATGAAGAAAAGGAGAATATGAAAAGATTGAGATAAATTGGCTAATAAATTGAAGAGTCGAGGAGATCAAAATTTATTTCAAAAGTGGTTGTGTTATAAAATAAAAGAGCAAAAGGACCATCATGGCATTAGAAATAAGGAAAAAGAAAATGATACTGTTTTTATTTATTTATAATTTAAGTGTTTAACTACAACATATTTGTCGTAACTTTTATTTCATATTATATGATATGATATGAATTAATTGAAAATGCATGTGATGAGCATAAAAATTTGATTTAAAGGTCTAAGTTAAAAGTATTGTAACTCAACTTCTTGACACTTTTTGGTGTGTCCATGACATCTAGATTCAAATCTCTGTCACATTAGTTAAGTATTTTCCAAAAAAAAAAAGTCTACTATAAAATAGCATTGATTAAAAAAAAAAAATGCACCTTAAATATTATTGAAAAGTCAAGTTTGGTGACTCAAAGTTATTTCAAACTCCATCCCAATATTGCCCTCCTGCGTCAAGAATGAATCTAGACGCATGGTAGTCAATATTGGCAATCACATGCCAAATGGAGTGACAGTGGAATAGTCTATAGACTACTTTACAACCATATATATAAGAAGCCCAAAGAACGCTGCACGTACGTGAGTGAGATCACTCTACCTTGAATCAATGGTGGGTCCAAATTCATACCACCTTATCAAAAATATATTCTATACCGTGGTCACATTCATCCCCGCCGCCCATGACGATTCAAACAATAATCTGTAGAATTGAAATAAAATAAAATAAAAATATGAGGTGACATCAATGATGACACGATTCGGTAGAAACTAGGAGCAAAGATGTCCCAAATTAGACATTTATAATTCAATATATAGGATTTTACTAATGTATATTAATAAACTATTTTTAAAATGGGATTATAAAAAAAAAATTATTTTTAAAATGTTTGTATGAGAAAATGAAAAAGTATTCAACTTTTTTAACAATTTTTTCAATTCTTCATAAAAGATTTCTTAAAATAGATTATTAATATATGCTATTAATGTCTGTTTGGTTGGAGAAGTGAAAAAGTATGAGAGAATATAAAATGGAGAAGAGATTAAAAAAAAAAAATGAGAAGATAGAATAAATTTAGTTTTCTTGCATTTGTGTTTGGTTAAATGGATGAAAATGTGGAGATGGTTGAGAAAAAAAAATGAGAGTATGAAAAATAAAGTTGGATAAATTTACAATTATGTCCCTATTAAATAAAAAAAAATTAACACATTTTTTTAATTAAAAAAATTTGTATAGACAATTCAATTTTTTTTTTTTAAATAGCACAAGTCAAAGATAAATGAGCACAAAAAAAGCACTACTGAAAAATGGGGACATGATTCGGTATGAACTAGGAGCCAAGATGTCCCAAATTAGACATTTATAATATTATATATAGGATTTTGTTAATGTACATTAATAAACTATTTTTGAAATGTTTGTACAAGAAAATGAAAAAGTGTCTAATTTTTTTGATAGTCTTTTCAATTCTATATAAAAGGTTTCCTAAAATGGATTATTAATATATGTCCTTAAGGTTCATTTGATTGGAGGAGTGGAAAAGTAGGGGAGAATAAAAAAGTGGGAGGATAAAAGAAATTTAGTTTTCTTCAATTTGTGTTTTGGTTGAGAGATTGAACAATTGGAGAGATGAAAAACTTATTTGTTTTGCTGAAAAATAAAATGAGAGGATGAAAAATGAAGGTATAATTTACAATTATGTCTCCATTAATCAAAACAAAAAAGTAACACTTTTTTATATAAAAAAAAAAAAAAATTGTGTATGGACTTCAATTTTTTTTTTTTTTTTTTTTTTTTTTTTTAAAATAGCACAAGTCAAAGGAAGATGAGCACAAAAAAACACTACTAAGAAATACAAGAAAAGCCCAAAAAAGAAAGAAAGAAAGAAAAGAATAAAGCAGAAACAAAAAAACAAAAATGCAACTGGATGAAGCAAAAATCACAAAAATAAAAACAACTAGACAAAACCTACTGGCACTAGCAATTTCGTCAACTCAACAAATTGAATTTTACACCCTAGTTTTCTCTCCATTTTGGGGAGAACATTTTGGTGGCTCAAGGAGAAAACATTCGGATTCTACCATATTTTTTTCCTCTCTCCCTCCCAACCAAACAACCACTTTCTCAAAAGAGAAGTGCTATGCCTAGAATATTTTTAAAATACTTTCACAACAAATTGCATATGGTAAGTTTTTATTGATTTGAATTTGAATCCACAACTTAAATTACTTTTTTACTAAATCGTAACAACTTACTACTTATAATTTGTTGTAAAAGTGTTGTGAAAATATTGTGAACATATCATTTTTCGTTAAAAAATTTCTCTCCACTTTTCTCTTCTCAATTTTTCATCCTCTCTAAAATCTCTCTAAACAAACATACCCTTAATGACATCAACCGGACCCTTATATATGATCTAACCAACATCGTACAAGAACAAAACAACAGTCCGAGGAGCAGATAGTTTGTGTTTCGTTTTGTGTTTGTTGATCATAGAAAGAAACACAAAAAGAGAGAATAAGAATGTCTGGTCCTTAGTGTTGCTCAAACCCACCAACCTTGAACCCAAATGCTGGAGCTGGGCATGTTGAACAGCTTGGTGGTCTCAACACCTACGTCTCTGGTTCTCCCAACTCCAAGTTTGCCATCCTTCTCATCACCGACATTTTTGGTTCCTAACTACCTACACATTTCTTCCACACTTCACTCCCTTGCTTACTCTTTTTTTCACTTCAAATTGTGATCTCATCTAGCTGTTGACTTTTGGATTTTGATGATACTAGGAAATAACTCTTACATACACAATACACATATGCATGTTTTTAACTCAAATCGTACTTGTACAATTACAAGTATGATTTCAGATTCACACACGCGTGTTTGAGTTAAAAAACATGTGTGTGTGTGTGTGTGTGTCTGATGTAAGTGTAACAATGGCCTTTCTGCAAAACTAATTTCCTTTTCCAAACAATATAATTAGTAGGCCACTTTTTCAAACTATATAACTTTCTAACATCTCAAGCCTAAGAGGCTCGATTTTGAGCTTATAAACCAAGCCTCAGAGGCTTGGTTTTTATGTTCTGAGGCATCCCGATGTGGCTCTTTTCCACGTGGAAATCGAGTCTTATAGACTCAATTTTCATACTCGATCCTCAGAAGCTCGATTACTGTGGTCTAAAATTCCACGTAGACGCGACAAGGAAATTGAGTTTCTAAGACTCGGTTTGCTAAAAGTGAAACCGAGTCTTAGAAACTTGATTTTTAAATTGTGGTGAAAAATTACAGTTTCCTTTGAAACCTTACAGTTTCAATGGATTGTTAGTTTGCAGTTTCAGAACTTCAAAAGTGTCCTTTGAAGCACCTTCAAAAAAAAAAAAAAAAAAAAAAAAAAAAAAAAAAAAAAAAAAAAAAAACCTTTAGCAATTAAGAATCTAAGATGTTAGGAGGGCGTTTGGATTCCCCGTTTTCCTGCGTCCACGCTTTGGTTTTGCGTTTTTTTTTTTTTTTTTTTTCTTTTTGCCCGCATATGTTGACTTTGGTGGACAAAAATTACTGTTTTGCACTCAGAGCAAGATCTTGTTCATATCTTTGTAGCAATATCTGCTCACGTATTAAAAAATATTAAAAATGGGTCCCACGGTACTTTTCATACATTTAAAAATTATTTTGCTACAGTATTTTCAGTTTTCGATTTCAAAGAACAATAAGCTCAATCCAAACGGACCCTAGATGTCATTACAAGTACCAGACTTTATAAGTTGCTTTTTTCCCTTTCTCTTGAGGTCAATGGTTATTTATTTGCTAGTACTGGAATATTGATATAATAATACATTTTACTGGTTACTTAACAGTTAACGCCTTCTCTATTTTTTTTTTTTTTTTTATGTTGAGGTTTGGTACAAGTGCGAGGAAGAACAAAATCAATGGATTGTATCATTGTTCTGATCAATATTTGGAATTAATTTCAGGGATTAAGGTTCCGATTGCAATACTATTCTCTGAATTTGGCGACTACTCTAAGCCCGAACTCTTTAAACAGCTTGACGATGTCTTAGCTTCTAAATCTGATGAGGTACGTAGGATGTTTTGCTTGATAAGTAAAAAAAATTTGCAAGCTAAAGTTGCTGTTAAATGCTTGATTACATCCTTCTTCTATGTGTCAAATACTTTAGGTGTGTTACTTGTAGATACAATGAAACACCAAAACTTGGGGTTGGTTACACGAATTGAATCTTTGCCTTACCTCTATATGGGGCCATATCCCGTATTATATCATGATTTGATTGATTTCTCTTATGTCTTTCTTGGCATTATGATTAATGTTGGGGTTTGCCACATAGTAATCAAGTAATGTTTGATTATTTTCAGGTGGATGGCTATGTTAAGATATTTCCAAAAGTTGAACATGGGTGGACAGTCAGGTATAATGTTGAAGATGCTGCAGCTGTGAAGTCTGCTGAGGAGGCTCATCAAGACCTGTTAGAATGGTTTGCTAAGTATGTGAAGTAAAATTGTCAAATTTGATACTTTTGTGTTATGTCTTGGCTTTGTATTATTATATGAGTAAGAGTGTGAACTGTGAAGTGTGAACCCAGCCAAATTAATATGTGGTATGTAAGAACTTTATCAATTATGGGTAAATAAAAGCTGCATGCTTTATCTTGTAATGAGAGCATAGTGTCTTTTTCTAGAGAAATTATTCAATACATTAGTTGTATTACATCTCTCTCTCTCTCTCTCTTTTATATAAATGTGGGTTAGTTAGGCAAGAAAAAAGTGCAATACACCATATGCACCGAATAATTTCACTGAATAATTTCACTGTTAACCAATGAATGGTTTCACCTAAGTTATAAAAGTTCTTTGAATGCTTTGCAATGGTTCATTTGGCTATCATTAAATCGTGAATTCCATGATTTCGAGGGGACTTTGAAAATGGTGAAGTTCCCGTAGGGTCTTGTCACACTGTGGGAGGCTTTGTAGATTGTTTGGGGTGGGTGTCTCTCAATGATCGACTGTGCATTAATTTGATGACTGAATCCTTGGAAATGGATCATAAATTTGCTAAATGGATCATGGGATAGAATTTCCACTATGATGATTATTTGTACTTGTTTTAATTTTAAGCATCGATTCGATCATAGATTGTGTCCATGGCTAGCGTTAAGCATTTGATTTTGCGATTTCTTTCAAATTAATGGAAACTACTTCAACAACGTTATGTGGATTAGAAAAGGCAAATATTAAGTAATACTAATTAAATAGACAGAAATACCTATATGTATGTTAAAATGCAATTAAGAAACCATTATAGGCAGTTCTAATAACAAGATAATGTCATTAATCTCTCAATACTAATATTTAAACATAATGTAAAGCTACAAAGACATTATAAAATCAAATTAAGAAATTACAAGAGTACATAGCTACTTACTTGCATCAAATAGCTTAATAAGACAACATATAATCCTAAACTAGTAAGCTACAAGTGAAATATCAAGAGAAATTAGTCTGGGATGTGTCTTTTCTTTGAATGCGAACCTCTATTATTTATACTTGAGACCTTGACATTATAAAATCATAACCGTCTCATATGATAATTTTTCAACATTAACAAAGTAAAACAAGCCGCAACTCAATAAGACTTTCGATACACACATTGCCATTTTTGCTCAGCTTCAAAGGGAAGAGGGTATGAAAAGAGGATCTATTAATATTGATTCCATTCTATCTTATTCTATTATAATGTGTTTATTTAATAAGCCTATTGAACAGAAGCCTATGAAACCTAAATTTTGTATTATTTAATATATTATTCTATTCAAAACATTTCCAAATTTCTCATTATCCATGTGCCATTACTACCAAATTTTCGTAATTTCGAATGGAATGCGGTAAGTAATGTGTAGAAAAATTATTACTTTCTTCATTGCAGCTTGTTTTGTTACTTATCAAAAGAGCTTCATGTTCTTATACTTATTTCGGTTACATGTGGTACCCCAATGACCATGTAAATCAGCAAATAACACCTAAGGGTGATTCTTTCAAATTGATGGTAACTACGTCAACAATGCTATGTCGATTATAAAGGCAAATATTAAGTAATCGATGAGAATAAATGTTAAGATGCTATTTAGTAGAAGTTCTCAGTAGGGTGTAGCATATGTTGGGGAAAAATCCTAACCTCCTCTATGTCTATGTTTGAATTAAAATATATAACTACCAAACAATAGCAATATTATGGAAACAACAAATTTCAGCAAGCACCATATAAACATAACCACACAAGAACACCAACTCTTACGTGGAAGACCCTCTAGTATAGAGAGAAAAACCACGGACACAGCTCTGAAAAATATCCACTATGAAATAGAGATTACAACTATCAAGCTTATGCTAAACTTGAGTCCACAATAAATTAGATACATAACAAATAAATCTCAAGGAGTAAATATAATCTCACCACAAAGCCAAGAACAAAATCTTCCTCTGAATACTTCAACTCTCCATAGTTGTAGCACTCAAAAACTCCATGAAAACTTCACCAATATATCTTCCCTTGTGTATAACTTGAGAAAAAAAAAAATTTTCTCATTTTTCTTTTTCACTCTCTCACACTCTCACTGTGTTTCTCTCTATCTTTTCGGACTGTTCCTCCTGAAGCTCTCACTTGTGTTTTTCTCACAAGTCACAATGGCCAAATGGCTCTCTTGCTTTAGCTCTTCACTCAAGGCCGAATGACCCTTTGCTTCTTTCTTTCTTTTTTTTCTTTAGCGTGTCCAACACGCTTTGGATCACTTCTCATTAAGAGAAATCAGACCTCCCAAGCTTTGGTCATTTCTCAATAAATGAAAAAACTAGCTATGAAGACTTTTTGGAACAAGCTCATAAATGAGCTTTGACAAATTTGTGTGATGGAATCTGAGGGTGTCACGTGCAGCCAACAGCATAGAGTTTCCCTTCTTGCTGAGAAGGAAGTTGAGTACCCTCTAGTAATACGTTACTAGTAGGGTCTTGTCGTTTACTTTGAATCCTTTGCTTGTATTTTGTGGTCTGACACACAGAATCACAAATGGAGGAACGTGCTCAAAAATGGAAAAGGTTAGCGTTAATAGAAATGGAAGACAGGAAGGTGGACTTGTCAAGGGATAAGAAAAAGTTGAACATAGTCCTAGCAGCAAAGTTCTTCACCTGAAGATCCCTGAATGTTGAGGCGGTAGCCAAAACCTTTAGACCGTTATGGCGTACAAGAGGTAATTTTGAAGTGAGTGACAGGGGAGACAATATCCTACTCATAGCATTTAAGTTAGAGGTAGGCCGGCTCAATGAATTTGAAGGCCTTAGGCAAACTCTTTAAATGAGGCCTTTTATTATATTTAATTATAAATTTATATATTTTTTTCAATTAAAATTTATTTTTTTTGTTTTTTGAGAGGCAAAATTACTAATCAAATTTTTACATTCAAGTTCTGCTAATATTTCATTTTCAATTGGTAATATGGTTAATCCACTTAATCTTTTTTGTGACATAGTTGATCTTAAATAGGATTTTATTAATTTTAATTTTGAAAAACTTATTTATGTGGAAGCAAATCTATAATGGTATGTTAGTAATATTCTGAAAGCAATACATGCATTTGGAAAAGATTCTAGCCTCTTTATATAATTTAGTAGATTAATTGGAGAGTTTTCATTTATTTGCAAAACTTCTTTTAAAACTTTTAGTTCTGAAAATAAATCTAAACCATCAATATCGGAATAAGTTTCATGTGTGAGAAAATATTCAAGATTAAGACAATTTTTTTTCAAACTATACAATTTTTTGATGGAATATTATATAATATATTATTACCATTTGGGAGCCTCTTTCATTTATTTGCAAAATTTCTTTTAAAACTTTTAGTTACGAAAATAAATCTAAACCATCAATATCGGAATAAGTTTCATGTATGAGAAAATATTCAAGATTAAGACAATTTTTTTTCAAACTATACAATTTTTTTATGGAATATTATATAATATTATATAATATATTATTACCATTTGGGGGCCTCTTTCATTTATTTACAAAACTTCTTTTAAAACTTTTAGTTAAAAAATAAATCTAAACCATCAATATCGGAATAAGTTTCATGTATGAGAAAATATTCAAAATTAAGACAATTTTTTTTTCAAACTATATAATTTTTTGATGGAATATTATATAATATTATATAATATATTATTACTATTTGGGGGCCTCTTTATCGGTGGGGGCCTTAGGCCACTACCTAAGTGGCCTATAGGTTCACCCGGCCCTGGCTAGAGGTCGATGCGGAGAAGGTCATTCAAGGAGTACCATGGGCTTTTGATAGACATTTGGTTGCTTTCCAACGATATGATGGGTCTGGTCCAGTTAAAGATCTTTGTTTTGACAAGTCTGTCTTTTGGGTTCAAATTCACAATCTTCCTTTCGCTTTGATGATGATGGAGGTGGTAGTCAGTATAGGTGAAACATTAGGTACCATGGTGAAGCCGAAGGATGTGGGGGAGATGAAAGGTGGCAGTTTTATGCGAGTACGAGTGGAAGTGGCTATCTTAAAGCCTTTATTAGAGCATTAAGTAGCGGATGTTGCAAAAATTATGTCATTTTACCACATCAAAAGTTTACTTTATTATTTTACCACATCATTTTACAATATCTCATTTATCAGATGTTTTATATTTTTACCACTTCATTTAAATATTATTTTTTTAATTCTTATTTTATTCTTTCTTTATTATTTGTTCCTAACGGTAATATTTGTTCCTAAACAGTCATATTTTCAAATTTTCTCCTGAACAATCATATTTTCAAATTTTCTTATTCTAACGGTAACATTTTCAAACAATCCCCTTAATTCAACGGTCATATTTTTAAAAAATGATATTTTCTTAAACATTTAAAAAAAAAAAAAAAAACTTAGAACCCGTCACCTTCAAAAAAAAAAAAAAAACTCAAAACCTGGGGACTTCAAAGAAAAAACCTTAGAACCTGTCACCTTAAAAAGAAAAAAAAAAAAAAAAAAAAAAAAAAAAAGAGAGGAAGGCACATCCAAATATCAATATCATCCGAATATCAATATCAATATCATTGTAAAACATCAAAAGATAAGCAATTCCTCATTGCCGTATCAATATCAATAGCTAAATCCAAATCTTTGTTTATAAAGTACTAATTGCAATTACACATCCGAATCCCCAAAAACCAAAACAAAACAAGAAAAGTTTTTGTGTCAATACAAGAAGGGAATTACAGCTTTTCTTCCCTTGGGATAATCCTCCCCAAAATAGTTTGGACAACTTGCAAGCTCAAACAAACCTCCTCTTGGTTGAGCCCAAATACATACAAAAATACATACAAAAACAAAGACGCATTGTTTTGCTTCTGGTGTGGCTAAATATATGATGACCTTAGTTGAGCCCAACCTCGGCTCTAGGCCTAAAAGCTTTTAAGGGGCTCACCCGAGATTAGATTCCAATAAATCTCACTCAAATATTTTCTAGCCAAACAAGTGGGTTTACGCACCATGAGAAATGTTAATGCACTTCAAGATAAATTATGCTATTATAGTTGCATATTTCTAATGATGGGAAAGGCCTCCGGCTTCAAAATCAAGATTTACATAAAATACAAAAAATAAAAATAAAAATAAAAATAAATAAAATGCAGTAAAAATCTGATTTGAGAGATATTTGATAAAGAATCTTTCAATGATGCTAAAAAGGGGGCCAAAACAGATTCCCCATTCTTAAAAGGAAGAGGCCCAGGCCAAAAGATGTGGCTCAAACAGGAAGATTTATTGAAATCTGCAAGTAAAGAAGTAGAAGACTCTTCGAATTCAAGTTTAGGTATCTTTAAAATGGCCAAAAACTTGATTTTCTCCATTGTGTTTACTTTTCAACACCAATCAAGGAACTTTTGAACTCACAAGAAGCTTCAAAAAGAAACATAGATCACACACGCACACATACACTCCAATCATTCAAGCACCCTAGAACTGTAATATATAGCTACTCTCATTGTCTCATATTAGTTGTCCATATTTTGACTGAGAAGAACCTTCACTGACCCAACTTTTATATGTACCATACCATCACAATACTATGTACCATAAAATTGAGTTCATCGTTTCATAAATCCAAACCCAAAAAAAAAAAAAAAAAAGCTAACAATTTATAAATAAAGCAAACAAACAAACAAAAAAACAAGACAAAAAAGACGGATAACCAAACAAATCACAAAATCATTCAAAACCCACAATTTTTCAGATTCATTCAAACAAAAGCCCAACAAATCTAGAGCAAAAATAGAAGCATGCATCAGTTTTTCAAATTGAGAAGTAAAAAAATTGGGCTTACATTACCAAGATTGAATAGCGAATCGGCGATGGTAGAGAGGATTTCGGCGACTGCGAGAACAATGAATCGGCGCCAAGAATTGATTCAAAGAGCCTACTCTCTGATGAGACGAAAGGGCTCGGTCGGTTCACCGGGATATAGAACAGAGAGGACAGACCCACAACCCAGAGACCTACGCCCACGTCGATCACAATCGGAAATCACAACCTGACCCACAATTGGAAATCACAACCACAACCTAGACCCACAACCGGACCCACGCCGATAGAACAGAGAGGAGAGAGCGAACAAAAGGGGAAAAAAAAAACCGGTGAAGGATATAGATCGGTGATGGTAGAGAGGAAATTGATGGTGACTCATATTCATGAATGGGAAGAGAATAGAGCAACAGGGAAGAGGGAAGAAGAAAGAGAATGGGAGAGTGGAGATGGAGATGGGGGCGGTGAATACTTGAATAGTCAAGGAGAAGATGAAAGAGATATGTGAGTGAAACAGGAATAAAAAATTAATAAACCCATATATCACATATTCTTCGTATCGTTGCAAATTTATGAATGTCTTGTAGCATGTTGCAAAAAATATAACATTTACAACATCCGATAAATGGGGTCAAACTTGATTTGGTGTGGGATATGTGTCAAATATTTAACATTTGGCACGTATCCCACATCTACTGTGGGTGCTCTTAATGGGTAGGAGAATTTCATGGAATCGTGAGTGAAGTTGAGCGGTGTTCCAATATGAGCGTTTTCTGAACATTTGCTACTGGTGTGGTCTTGTTTCTCATGATGATAAAGCTTGTATTATGTGGCTAAGTAGCAAGGGCACACTAATGGTGGAACAACAACAATTTGGTCCGTGGATTAGGGCGTCTCAATTCAACCCAACGAGGAAGGAAACTGTTGAAGTCCGTGGTTATGATAATTCTCATCAGTCTAGTTCACACGATGTAGATTCTTACAACTTCCTAAGGGCAGATCAGTAGGGTCACCATACCTATTTGGGAGGCTAGAGCGACACCAGAGAGGGAAGGGGTGAGGGTGGCAGATCAAGTGGTAGAGATAGCCATGGATGGACCCGGGAATTCAAGGCGGGAGGGGGTGCTTAGGAAAAAAATTTCAAATACACATCCATAGTCAGTGGTGGAGCTAGAAAATTTTCTTAGGAGAGGCAAGTTAGTTATGCCAACATTGTGTTAATGGATTAAGCCTACGTTAGTTCAGCATACATTGGCTCAAAATGCAAAAAACTCAAGTTAATTTGGCCCAAATTGTGGCAAAAAATAAATTACTTTATTTCATAAACTAACTTTAAGTAAACTTGTGCCTACAGTTTTTTCACTGTACTCAATTATTTGTACTTAGGTTTGAACTTACCTTTTTACATTTTAAAGCTTTTCTAAGGAGTTACATCTAATGTTTCAGCATTTAGGATACAAAATTGATTAATAGGTATGAAATTTTGAAGATTTATACAATAATTTTTGTTAAAAAAAAGTGTGAACAAGGAAGTGCAAATTACTATTTAAGTGCAATTAGATCAAATCAAACAATTATTTGTCTTCCTACTATTATCAGTTATAAATAGATAATCTAATATTCTAATATAAACCACATTATTATATATTATTATTATTATTAATTGTAGTATACTGTGTAAGAGCATCTCCAACAGGGCTGGCCATCTCCAAATTTTGGAGAGAAAAGCCACTGTTCACACAAAATCAGCTCTCCAGCAGCCTCTCTATCTCCAAAAAAAATTTTAGATTTGCTACAGTAGCTCTCCAAGTCTGGAGAGCACTGTAGCAATCACTGTAGATTTTGCAAACATTATTTCTCCTTAAATTAATCCCGGTTGAATTAAAAAAATATTTTTTCTCTTTCCTTCCTTTCTCTTTCTTCTTCACTCTCTTTCTCTCTTCTTTATCTCAACGGCTACAAAACGCAGAATACAATCCAAACACTAAAACAATTTTTCTCATAAACCAAATGAAATCAGAAAAAAAAAAAAAAAAAAAAGAGAGAGACCTATTCATGAGCAAAAGAATTAATTCAATCTCAATAATCACAACCGATTAAAATTTTTAATTTTCACTCAATAATCACAACGGTAACAACAGAACTATTCTTGATATTTTCTCTCAAACATCTCTAAACTCAGTCTCAATCAAAATACAAACTCAAATCACAATTTTAAAACTAATCAAATTAGAACAAAAAAAAAAAAAAAAAAAAAAAAGCAAAGCTGACCCATCTGAGCCTTGGTGGGGAGGAGGATATGCGGTGGTGGGAGAAGGACAAGCGGACGATCTTCATGTGTGAGAGAGAGCTCCAGCCGAAGTGCTGCTAGAGAAGAAAAAAAAAAAAAAGAATAGAGCTCCAGCCGAATGCTGCTAGAGAAGAAAAGAACAAAAAAGAAAAGTGCTCCAGAGAAAGTGCTAGAGAAGATAGAGATAAGGGAAAGGTGTGGAGGAGAAAAAAAGAGGAAAAAAGAAAAGAAAAGAAACGTGTGGAGGAAAAAAAGAGATAAGGGAAAAATAAAAAATCCTAATTGAAAAATACTACCACAATATTTTTATAATATTTTCACAATAAATTTTAAGAATGATTATTATGAGTTAATATTGGCGAGTAAAAAAAATAATTTCAGTGGTGGGTACAAATTAAAACTAGTAATAACTTTCCACATAAATTTTGTTGTGAAAGTATTACGTAAAATGTTGTGAACATAAGACTTTTCATTGAAAAATATAGTTGTTAAAAAAAGAATAAATGATGATTAAAAAAGAATAAATAATGAATGAAGAAATAATATTTAAATGAGATAGAGAATGGGATAGAGAGTCATTTGGAAAATGTATTTGAAAAAGTGGATAGCTAAAAGCTAAATGTCACTGTTCATTCTCCAAATAGGCAAAAATTAGACAAAAATTTGGAGAGGCTGCTGGAGATGCTCTAAGGAACATTAAATAACCAAAACAAAACTAATATATCTTATTATAATTAAAAAATAAATAAATAAAAAAGATAAAAGTATTACTTGTGAAATGTTGTACAGCTGTACAACACTTCATTACTCAGCCTAGAAACTTACTAGTCGGTCAAAGTGAACTGCTTCACAGCAGTGTTGAGCAGCTTTAACAAATATAACAGCAATGTTGAGTAAACAAACGACAGAGCGGCAAGAGAGAACAAGAGAGAAAGAGGTGTACCAGTGTTGCTGCCGAGGAGTGGTGTTACAGACTCCCAGCAAGAACACTGGCGGTGTAGTTAACTAATTTTTTTCCTGCGTTTTTCACTTTTTCGCTTGTTCCATTTGGTTTCGCCGTTTTGGACTGCTGGTTTTTTTTTTTTTTATAGATTTACATGAGCTGGCCGGCTGTGGTTCATCCGTTCATGAAACTAAGGGGGGCCAAGTCTTTTTTTGGGAAAATTCTACCTACTAATTTGTTTTTTGGGCCCAGGCCCCCACCTGGGTCCGCCCCTGTCATGTTGTTGTTAGGCCGTTGGCTCTGTCATAGCGTGCTTTGGCAAACTCAGAGCTTGAAATCAAAGAACACCATGTTTTGCATACGGACTTAAATCGCTGTAGAGATTTGACTTGGAGTCTTTTTAGTACGTCATGCACGATGTCCTCCATGATTTTCAAGAACCTATTTGTGAATGGGTTATTATGGTGTGCGTTTGGGTGCTGATGCGTTTGCCTTTTTTTTTTTTTTTTTTTTTGCACGTGTTTGCGTTTTAGAGGGGACAGATTTCACTGTTTATGTGTAGCCGAATTATTAACTTTTCAACCCATTTTCAGCTGATTCTGTTTACTGTTTACAGAACTCACCAACTTTATTTTTTAATTATTTTTCATTAAAAATAGATCTCATAGTATTATTTACACATTTAAAAATTATTTTATTACAATATTTTTTAATTTTCAGTTTTAAATCCAAACAAATACCTTAGTTTTTTTTTGTTTTTTTTTTTTTTTTTTCTTATATATGGTTGATGCTAGGGTTTTTCTCTACTTTATATGGTGGCATTGTAACCTTTAAGGCCTAGAATCGTTGTTTATTTGGGCCTTTTTTAATTGGGTTGGCTTCCTTAGTAGTTTCAATGGGTGAAGATACAAGGCTAAATCTAATTACATAATACGTAGTAGCCCATGAATGCATATGAAGCCCATTTATTTTCATTCTTGATAAGAATCCAATTTTGTTTTTTTGGGGCCATATATGATTCATATTTTCATTCTATCCCAATATTTGAAAGGTTAGCACAAACATGATTTGGGACACTACACCTCCAAGAACCTATGATTTGGGACACTTATGCCATGTCCTACTGTAGCAAAACATCAAGGGTCTAATTAAGATCTGTTTATTTTATTGAAATTAAAATTTTTTTGCTAAAAGTATTGCAGATAAAGGTAAAAATAAGTTGAAATAGTACAGTATAACTCATAAATAGTACCAGAAAGTGCGGTGAGACCCATGAATAGTAGCAAATATAAATTAAATAGTAAAATAAACTGACTTTTTAAGTTAGATCCAAACACACGCTAAGAGACCTTTCAAGGATGAGACAAGACTTGGCAGAATCTAATCAAAGAAACCCACTGCGCAAAAAGTACACACACACTTTGCTCTCACTAGTGTAGCAGTACAACCATGCTTTCAGATAAAGCATGCAACTTTTACTAATTACTCACAAATTGATTTGATCAAACTATTACATATTGAAGTTTTATACTCTCAAACATTTGGAAAGAACAATATTAGACTAGGTACACACTGTAACTCATATAATAATATAAAACCCAGGCGTAGCACACAAGTAGCCAATTTGACATTGTCACTTGATATACTTGGCAAACCAGTCCAACAGGTTTTGATGGGCCTCCTCAGCAGACTTCACAGCTACTTCATCTTCATCTTCGTACCTAGTTGTCCACCCATGAATTACTTTTGGAAATATCTTAACATAGAAATCCACCTGAAAAGAATCAAACATTATTTGATTGCTATCAAATGGAAAAACCAGGAAAACATTAGAGAAGGTAACACCAAAATAGATTGATTGCACGAACAAACTATAGCCTCAATATGGAAGATTGGCCTAAGTTAATTAAAAGGCATTTAAAGGAAAAGGCAGATCACCATGATCAATATCTGTTTATTGTTTAAAATGATTTGATAACACTAACTAGCCAAAACGAAAGATTCTATGATCACATCATCAAAACATCCATCACCCAATGCAAAAATTGGGAGAACATGGGAAAAAGTTACACCAATATGGATTGATTGCTGATTGCTGAGAAATCTATAGCCCTAGTAAGAAAAGATTGACCTAAGTTAAGGTGTTTCAAGGACAAGATGATGAAACACCATGATGAAAATTTATTTGTTTGATTGAAAAGATTTGACACACGCCAGCCAAAATGGGTATTTACCCCTAATTTGAAAACTATGTAGCAAAATGCCCCTATTTTTTTACTTAAAAATATACATAGAATTCGATTTTGAGGATATTAAGTTTTACACTAAACTTGATTTTGTTAAAATCGAGTTCCTTAACAAGGGCATTTTGCTTCATAGTTTTCAAATTAGGGATAAATACCCATTTTCACCTACTTAGCCGGCCCCAACCTATATGTTTACGACAAAAGCCCAACTCAAAGATGCCATAGTTAACATTAGTAGCCAAAATGCCAAGAAAAGACCAAAGAAGAAGTCATGATATAACAGAGGATAAGGCAAAAGATTCATGTAACCAATTTCATTTTTTGAAAAGTTTTTGTTACATAGAAGAAAGACCTAATCAAGCATTTAAGTGCAGTTAGCTTGCCAAAAATTGTAATTTATCAAGCCAAAAATCTTATCCCAATACAGGAGGGATCTAGAGATATGGCATGAGCATGCTTCAACAAGCACCTGGCCACATAACACAAGACTAGTGTGGGTGTACACTCTGCTACCATTCACTCTTTCTTCTAGAAAACCAAGAAAAATACTCTGAGATGAAACTATTGCTAAAAATATGAAATTTAGGCTAAAAGGATCATAGTTATGTTCCAAATATTCCAATACGTAAAAAATTAAATGCAGCCAGTCAAACCTCAATAGAAGAATGATGAACCAGCATTATTACCAGAATGTTATTACTTATTATCTAAGAAGAAGAAAAAATCATAACCAGAAAAGGTTGAGATATATAATAAAATAATGTAATAGCTAAGCACTGTAAAGAAGCATATAAAAATGGATATAAAAAATTAAAAATAAAACTAGACAAGGATTTGATCTTCCTACCTTAGATTGAGAAGTTAAGGCCTCATCATATTGTTTTAAGAGTTCGGGTGGAGCCATGTTGTCAATCTCAGCTCCTAGTACTGCAATGGGAACCTTAACACCTGAAATCAATCACCAAATACCAGTTAACTATGACACAAAATTGTTAATTTTTTTTCTTCCTCCTACTTGTACTCTTACTAGAAAATAGATAAATTTAGCAAGTCCTGGTCTGCAAGCAACTTGAAGGTCGAAAAAAAAAATATTGGAACAAGAATTGATTTCTAACATCAAGGGAAAATGCAAAATTATGACAGAGAAGGAGTTTAGTAAGATTAAATCATTGTAAATCTGCATGCTAAAAGCAAACAAATATACTTTGACCTCAAGAGAACGGAAAGAAGGAAACTTATAAAATCAAGTACTTGTGATTACTAGTTACTTCCAATATTTTAATTGCTAGAGTATAATAAGAGCTAGAAGTTTTTTCTTGAAAGTTCTTCAAAAAACACTTTTACACTATGAAATTGCAAACTAACAATCTAGTGAAACTAATATAAAGCTCTTGAAAAAGTTATACAATGGGATCCATTCAAATCCATACCCTTGATATCATCCACTGTTACCCATGTAGGATGTAATATCACTGCAGCTTGGATAAGGTCAACTTTTGAAAGTTCAACCACAACCTTACCTGATAAGTGAGAAGAATGTAAAATTTCAAATGTCAGCATTTTTTTCAAGCAATAAAATGCTGTATAAAGATACTCAAAAAGAAAGAAAAGAAGAATTAATAGAGAAAAACTCACCACCCCAGCAAAAGCCTGCAGCCCCAACTGAAGAAGCACCTTTACTTTTCAAAGTTTCAATTATTGGCTTTGCCTCCTCAAATCCTTTATCCTATAGAAATAATTACGATACTATTAGTGCAAACTGAAAATTGCATAGCAATTAGTAGAAAACTGCAATATTAGGGTTAGTGGGTCACCAATTTTAACCAAGGTCGCAAAAGGTGGACAGAGCCAGCTAGTTCAATAATTTATGAAGTATGAACTATTTGTTACTTACAGCAATAACAATAAAGCAATTGTGCAGCTGAATTCACACATATATTCAGACAGCCTAATATGCAAAATACCCAAACTCCACAATGGAGGCCTTTAGAATATAATCTCAAATGAAAATGTAGCAATACATTTAAGTTTCACAAAAGGGTCACTGTGACAAAAACATTTTCTTTTTGATAAGTAAAAAACAAACTTATAAACAATTTCCAGGAAAAAATTAAAATTTATAACCGACCGTTCCATGATCCTTCATCCAAACTTCTAGAGGATTATTAGCAATATCTTCGAGCACAAAGGGTTCTCGTATGAAGTCAGGAACTACCACATAATATCCAGCAGCTGAAACCTTGTCTGCAAGCTTCCTTTTATATATAAAGCAGCTAACATTAGTTTCAGAAGCTAAAAAAAACACAAACTCACAATGTTGATTATTTGTGAGTGTCTCTATGAACATGCATGATAGATCACAACTTCAACTTTTTGGTGGGAAAACCCTGGTTGTTGCACTTATTATTCAAAACAGCCTAATATAGCTTTGAATAGACAATTACAGGTATGTTATTTCTGTTATACTCTGCTTGTTAAATGAAAGAAAAATGTAAGTATTTGAAAGTGACCACTATTTGACCAAGTTGAGCCAGCTAAGTTTCAGAGTGTTGGGTCTGAATTTTAACTAATATATATGCCACCTAAACGAAAAGTCACAATGTAAGTTATGCATTACAGAATGACTTGTTAAAAACAGCCTAATCTGATGGACTACGCAAAATTCATAAACTAAACAAAGAAAAGAGAGAGAATTAAGCATACCTCAACTTTGGAGCTTCGTATCCTGCAGGAAAAATCAAACTTAATAAGTTGGAACATGATAGTGGTAATGAATCAATTAACATAGCCAATAATTGCTCAACAAGAATTTCACCACTTCCACATTAATTTTCGATACCCAACCAAGGCCAGAACAGAAAAATAGTATAAAAAAATAAATAAGTAAGCAATTTTTTTTTTTTTTACGTAAATGCCTAAAAGAAATTTGCGTGTGACTAAAAGTCTCTGATAAATTTTATCCAACAAAAAAGTCTCTAATAAATTATATGGGCGAGGGTTCAGATTTCGGAGAGAAACATTTTCCTATTATTACCGTATGATCTCGGTAACACTCCAATCATTAGAAAAATAGTACTCATTTTTCGAAGCAACATACAGCATACAGATTAATGAAGATAAAATATGAACCTCTGATACTAAATAGAAATCCTTTTTTTTTTTTTTTTTGGGTTCTCTACTTCTCTCTAGAATTTCCAAGGATCAGGAATTTCGAAGGCCCCTATGTTATCACAGAATTTCCAAGGATCAGGAACTTCCATTTCTGAATGATTACTGGAGGTGCTAATCAATTTTGCTCCAGATTCATGTATATATAACCCAATTATTCATTAACCATAAAAGTCAACGCCCAGGTTACAGTTTGGAGTGAAAAACCAATAACTTTTCACAAAATATTTTACAGCTACTTACTGAGTTGACAAATTCTTAATAGTAGATTATAAAATGATGTATGTAATGGATCCATACTAAAACTAATAAAAACCCAACAGTTGTGAAATTTGTTGCCTAGGAAAAAAAGTGAGTAAAGAAGCCAAGTATCAAAAAAACGTGTAAGTACCAAAGACGTCAGAGATGAGAATGATGGCATGCTTGGCATTAGGTGAGCCAGTGACATAGGTGCTGAGACCACAGAGTTGTTCAACATGGCCAGCTCCAGCACTTGGGTCTAAAGTTGGTGGGTTAGAGCAGCACTGATGTCCTGCCATTCTTCTTCTTATTTGATCAGCAGAGCAGCACAGACAGTCAAACACAAACACTCTCCACAATCTTTTGAGGTTGTGAGGTTTTTGTAAAGAAATAAGGGTTGATAATGATATATAGATGTCACTCGGGCCACCACTTGGTCTGCCCAATAGGTCGTGTACTGTCGGCCAAAAAAGAAAAAAATAAAAATATTATATCAAATAATACCACTTTATTTATATTGAAGTCAAATAAGCAAGAAATATGTGTATAAAAATAACTACTTATTAAAATATATTTTTTAATTGCTAGTGGTTTAATTATTTTTTAGTGACATATATCACACTTATTGAATTTTGATATTGTTGACATAATATTTTTCGAGAGAGTGCTACGTTCATAACATTTTTATAATATTTTCACAACAAATCATAAGTGATTAGTTATTATTGGTTCAAATTTGAACCTAACACTAAGATTATTTTTTTGTCTTAATAATAACAATCAAGAACAATCTATTATTTAGGATTTATTGTAAAAATATTTTTTTAAAAATTTTTTTATGAAAAATATGTGAATTTTATTAATAATGAGAAAATAATAAAGCATCTTGAATCACTGCAGATTCAATAAAAGATGGAGTTTCTTCTACCCAAGTTACAAAGTTATCAAGACAGTTGGTGTGGCGTGCCAAGTGGTGAGCTGGTGTGTTTCCTGATCGCTTGACGTGCGGTATTTGGTGTTGTCTAAAGTGTTGTAGCTTGGCGTGGATACCTGTGATGATATTTTCAATACTGATGGGTACCTTTGACTTGTCCAAGAGAGCTCCAATAAGGACTGAACTATCTGACTCAAAAGTGACTTCTTGTAGGCCAATCTCCTTTGCGAAAGAGATGGCTACATCCATTGCTTGGGCTTCAGCTTCAAGTGGACCCAATGGCGGCGGAAGTTGCGTGCTCAAAGTAGCAAGCACGTCACCCACATGGTCCCAAACAATGACCCCAATGCCCACCGACTTTGTGTTCTTGAAAATCGCAGCATTCATGTTGACTTTATAGCATGGGAACATAGGAGGGGTCCACCTAACTTCTTCTGCAGAATCGGGATTGCGGTATTGAAAATGTGCAAGGTGGAAGTCATGTAGCATGGATCGGGCTTTCATAATGATGTCATGACTGGACTGTCGAGGAAAGCCAAGTCTAGTTTTGTTCCTATTATACCACATGCACCATGAAATCGTGATTAATTATCAACTCAAGCATGTCCTTACCTGCGTGTGGAATGAAGATAAGGTGCCAGAGAAGGTCCACGTATTCCCTGAAGCGCACGCCTCTAGTGTCCAGTGGTAGGCCCGTAGCTGTCCATGTGTCACAAGCTTTGATGCATTCCCAGAACATGTGTCCACTAGTTTCCTCCCAAGGCAAAGAAGCTTCGCACATGGCATCCTCTATAACCCATGGTGACAGTGATTGACTTTGGTAGGGAGTATATTGCGACAGGCTCTCCATGCAAATATTTTGAGTTTTGGTGGGACGTTGGGACTCCATAGTGTGTGCCAAAACAAGTGTTAAGACTCATCATTGGAAGCTCTTGCCGCATGGGTATGATTTGATAATGAAAGGGCTACCTTATAGGCACTACTGAATGTGAAGGTGCCTCTTGGGGTGTAGGCCCATACCAGTCGATCACCGCTTGATTATGGTTGCGTGGCATGTTGAGGATCACATCAGAGTCATCTTGCATGAAAATCTGCTTGACTAGGTCACTCTGCCATTTGCCTGTAAGTTCACCCAAATGATGAACCGACCCTTGCATCTCCAGGCAAGGTATTTGGTGGTGTTGTGGGGCGAAAAGAGGATGGTTGAGGGAGCCACTTGTTATGCCAAATCCGGGCAGAGTCACCGTTACCAATCTGCCATCCGCAACCTTCCCTAACCACACATTGTGCTGCGATGAGGCTTCGCCATGCAAAGGATGGCTTGGAGCCTAACTCTGCTTGTAGAAAATCAGTGTGTGGAAAGTATCGGGCTTTTAGAACACGGGACACTAGAGAGTGGGTGTTGGTTCTAGTGGGTGTTGGTTTGTAGTTGCCATCCTTGTTTGGCAAGGAGTGCAAGTTGAAAGATTTGAGATGACGACAGCCTAAACCACCCATTTCCTTAGGAGTACAGACTTTGTCCCAAGATAGCCAAGCCATTTTATTTTTTCCATTGGATTGTCCCCACCAAAAAGCACGGATTCTGCTAGTCATTTCATCACAAAGCGTATTTGATGCTTATTGTGAAAATGTTATGAACATATCATTTCTCTATTTTTTTAATACCAAACACCTTCACACCATCAATGACATTACACATGAATTGGACCATTTATTACTATCAAAGTTCGTCATTCATGTTAACCACCGTCAATGTTCTTATAAAAAAAAAAAAAAAAAAAAGTTAACGACTATCAAGTTTAATTAGTTATTTGTCTATTTTTTACAGTTTTAATTTAATTCTTTTTTTTTTCTTTCCTCCCATCTTCACTTTTTATTTTGACGAAAACATCATTTTGGTCCCTACATTTTGGGGTCATAGTCAATTTAGCCCTTACATTTAGGGATGGCAATTTTCCCCGGCCCCGCTTGACCCGCCCCCCCCCGCTTCGCCCCGTGCGGGTTTTCCCCGCCCCGCAAAGGTGGTGGGGCGGGGATGGGGCGAGATTTTAGACCCACACCACGGGGCGGGGCGGGGATGGGTTTACAATTTTTAGACCCACCCCACCCCGCCCGCCCCTGCATTAATAAGGGTTAAATTGTAATTTTATTGTATCCTAAAACCCTACTATTTAAACAAAAATATTATCAGCTTATTTTATTCTACCTAACGTGGCTTTACCTCTTTTTTCTCTCTACCAAAGTTGGAAATAAGGTACCAATTTTAACTTTTTTTTTGTCTTTATTGGAAACAAATTTATATACTATTGAATTGATGATTTCATTCATAATTCATACGGTCTTTCTCAACTTACTTTTCATCATGAGCATAATATAATTTTTTTTAATGAGTTACGGTTCTGTGGTTCTAAATATGTGTCTGTGTCATTGTTTTTGTAATTTCGTGTGGGCATTTGGATGCTTAACAACATTGCTTCTTTAAGCTTGTTAAAATTTTATTTTATCATGTTATGAGATTTTTGTTGTGATATTGTCTTGTTAAACATTTAGATAATATTATTTAGTTTTTGCTAAAAATTAGTTTGATTTGATAGGATAAATTTATTTATAATTTCAAGTATATTTTTATTATTGAAACATGTCATTTTATTTGAAAAAATGGTAATAGTTGTAGGGAAAATTAACAAGAAATAAAGTTTTACGGTGTAGGGCGGGGCTTCGTGGGTCTTCGCGGGACTTCGCGGGGCCTTAAGGGGCGGGGATGGGGCAAGAAATTTTCCCCGTCATGCGGGGCGGGGCGGGGATGGGGCAAGAAAAATCCATGCGGGGCGGGGGCGAAGATCTCATCCTTCGGCCCCGCCCCGCCCCATTGCCATCCCTACTTACATTGTGGTAATAATCAATTTGGTCCCTGTTATTTTTAACTTACAACTAATTTGGTCTCTACCGTCAACTTTCTAATAGAAAATGCTTACATGGCTAACAGTGTATATAGTTGACACACTTCAAGCGTACGTGGCTTATAAAATATTATTAAAAAATGAAATGTAAGCGATTAAATTGAAGAAAAAAAAACCAAAAGCCAAAAAACAAAAAGAATTAAAAAGATAGAAAAACAAAAATGAGAGATCATTTTCAGATTTTCTTGTACTTTCTTGTCAACCAAACACAAAAACACAAAACTTAAACCCAGATTTGAACAAACAGCAAACCTAAAGGTCTCGTTTTCCTCCTCTCACCGTCTGTTTCTCTTTCTTTATCTCACTAGTCTCCCTTCCTCACTTGCAAACCCAAAGCTCTCACTCTATAATTCATAACTGAACCCTCTTATGGCTGAAGCACAGATCGGCCTCCATAGCCAAAGTCCTTACTCTCTTCCCATCTCTGTTTCTCACCCTCTTAGTCTTGATCTCTACATGGTCCAGAACTCACCAAGCAAGTTAAAGATTTGAACCCAAGAGTGGTGGGATGTCATCCGTTTTAGAATATATAACTTTTACAAAGGCTTTGAGATAGATACATTGGAAGGAAGCCATCTGTGCTTATGCCGAAGAAAGAAGAAGAAAAAATTTTTTTTTACCCTGGGTAAAGACAAACCTAGTTAGATAGATATGGCTTTTAAATGACCAAATGTATATTCTTAGAACTTATATATGAAGAAAAGGAGAATATGAAAAGATTGAGATAAATTGGCTAATAAATTGAAGAGTCGAGGAGATCAAAATTTATTTCAAGAGTGTTTGTGTTATAAAATAAAAGAGCAAAAGGACCATCATGGCATTAGAAATAAGGAAAAAGAAAATGATACTGTTTTTATTTATTTATAATTTAAGTGTTTAACTACAACATATTTGTCATAACTTTTATTTTATATTATATGATATGATATGAATTAATTGAAAATGCTTGTGATGAACATAAAAATTTGATTTAAAGGTCTAAGTTAAGAGTATTGTAACTCAACTTCTTGATACTTTTCGGTGTATCCATGACATCTAGATTCAAATCTCTGTCACATTAGTTAAGTATTTTCCACAAAAAAAAAAAAAAAAAAAAGTCTATCTAGATTCAAATCTCTGTCACATTAGTTAAGTATTTTCCACAAAAAAAAAAAAAAGTCTACTATAAAATAGCATTGATTAAAAAAAAAAAAATGCACCTTAAATATTATTGAAAAGTCAAGTTTGGTGACTCAAAGTTATTTCAAACTCCATCCCAATATTGCCCTCCTGCGTCAAGAATGAATCTAGAGGCATGGTAGTCAATATTGGCAATCACATGCCAAATGGAGTGACAGTGGAATAGTCTATAGACTAATTTACAACCATATATATAAGAAGCCCAAAGAACGCTGCACGTACGTGAGTGAGATCACTCTACCTTGAATCAATGGTGGATCCAAATTCATACCACCTTATCAAAAATATATTCTATACCGTGGTCACATTCATCCCCGCCACCCATGACGATTCAAACAATAATCTGTAGAATTGAAAAAAAAAAATATAATATATATATATATATATATATGAGGTGACATCAATGATGACACGATTCAGTAGAAACTAGGAGCCAAGATGTCCCAAATTAGACATTTATAATACAATATATAGGATTTTGCTAATGTATATTAATAAACTATTTTTATAATGTGATTATCAAAAAAAAACTATTTTTAAAATGTTTGTATGAGAAAATGAAAAAGTGTTCAACTTTTTTGACAGTTTTTTCGATTTTCTATAAAAGATTTCTTAAAATAGATTATTAATATATGTCATTAATGTCTGTTTGGATGGAGAAGTGGAAAAGTATGAGAGAATATAAAATAGAGAGGAGATAAAAAAAAAAAAGAAGATAGAATAAATTTAGTTTTCTTGCATTTGTGTTTGGTTAAATGGATGAAAACGTGGAGATGGTTGAGAAAAAAAAAAAGAGTATGAAAAATAAAGTTAGATAAATTTACAATTATGTCCCTATTAAATAAAACAAAAAAGTAACACATTTTTTTTATTAAAAAAATTTGTATAGACACTTCAAAATTTTTTTAAATAGAACAAGTCAAAGAAAAATGAGCACAAAAAAAGCACTACTGAGAAATGGGGACATGATTCGGTGTGAACTAGGAGCCAAGATGTCCCAAATTAGACATTTATAATATAATATATAAGATTTTGTTAATGTACATTAATAAATTATTTTAGAAATATTTGTACAAGAAAATGAAAAAGGGTCTAATTTTTTTGATAGTCTTTTCAATTCTCTATAAAAGGTTTCCTAAAATGGATTATTAATATATGTCCTTAAAGTTCATTTGATTGGAGGACAAGTAGGGGAAAATAAAAAAGTGGGAGGATAAAAGAAATTTAGTTTTCTTCCATTTATGTTTTGGTTGAGAGATTGAACAAGTAGAGAGATGAAAAACTTATTTGTTTGGCTGAAAAATAAAATGAGAGGATGAAAAATGAAGTTGGTATAATTTACAATTATGTCCCCATTAATCAAAATAAAAAAGTAACACTTTTCTTTATAAAAAAAAAAAAATTGTGTATGGACACTTCAAATTTTTTTTTTTTTTTTAATAAATAGCACAAGCCAAAGGAAGATGAGCACAAAAAAAAAAAAAAAAAAAAAAAAAAAAAAAAAAACTAAGAAATACAAGAAAAGCAAAAAAAAAAAAAAAAAAAAGAATAAAGTAGAAACAAAAAAACAAAAATGCAACTAGATGAAGCAAAAATCAGAGGGAAAAAAAAAAAAAAAACAACTAGACAAAACCTACTGGCACTAGCAATTTCGTCAACTCAACAAATTGAATTTTATGACCTAGTTTTCTCTCCATTTTGGGGAGAACATTTTGGTGGCTCAAGGAGAAAACATTTGAATTCTCCTATATTTTTTTTCCTCTCTCCCTCCCAACCAAACAACCACTTTCTCAAAAGAGAAGTGCTATGCCTAGAATATTTTTACAATACTTTCACAACAAATCGCATATGGTAAGTTTTTATTGATTTGAATTTGAATTCACAACTTAAATTACTTTTTTACTAAATCATAAACAACTTACTACTTATAATTTATTGTAAAAGTGTTGTGAAAATATTGTGAACATATCATTTTTTTTTGTTAAAAAATTTTTCTCTCCACTTTTCTCTTCTCAATTTTTCATCCTCTCTAAAATCTCTCTAAACAAACATACCCTTAATGACATCAACTGGACCCTTTTATATATATTCTAACCAACATCGTACAAGAACAAAACAACAGTCCGAGGAGCAAACAGTTTTGTTTCATTTTGTGTTTGTTGATCATAGAAAGAAACACAAAAAGAGAGAATAAGAATGTTTGGTCCTCGTTTTGCTCAAACCCACCAACCCCGCACCCAAATGCTGGAGCTGGGCATGTTGAATAGCTTGGTGGTCTCATCACCTACATCTCTGGTTCTCCCAACTCTGAGTTTGCCATCCTTTTCATCACTAACATTTTTGGTACCTAACTACCTACACATTTCTTCCACACTTCACTCCTTTGCTTACTCTATTTTCACTTCAAACTGTGATCTCATCTAGTCATTGACTTTTGGATTTTGATGATACTGAAAAATAACTCTTACATACACAAGACACATATGCATGTTTTTAACTCAAATCGTACTTGTATGATTACAAGTATGATTTCAATTAAAAAACACGCGTGTTTCAATTAAAAAACATGTATGTGTGTGTACAGTGTAAGTGTAACAACGGCCTTTCTGGGAAACTAATTTCGTTTTCCAAACAATATAATTAGTAGGCCACTTTTTCAAACTATATAACTTTCTAACATCTCAAGCCTAAGAGGCTCGATTTTGGGCTTATAAACCGAGCCTTAGAGGCTCGGCTTTTATGTTCTGAGGCATCCCGACGTGGCTCTTTTCCACATGGAAATTGAATCTTATAGACTTGATTTTCGTACTCGATCCTCAAAAGCTCGATTTCTATGGTCTAAGATTCCACGTAGACACCACATGGAAATCGAGTCTCTAAGACTCGGTTTGCTAAAAGTGAAACCGAGTCTCAAAAACTCGATTTTTAAATTATGGTGAAAAATTACTCCACGTGGCAATCATGTCTAGGTCCCTATATCAGATCTAATTTTTTGTTTGGGTCTCTTGGGTCTCATACACATGTTCAGCAAGTCATACTCCCAACAGTCATTGTAGTCTTCTCCTCTCTCACTCCCCCTCTCACTCATACAATCTTAGCACATTTGCACATCCTCATGTCAGGTAAGGGTCTATTGATTGTTTAGTGTATATAGTGTTAGTGGATTTTGCTAGTGTTAGTGTATATAGTGTTAAGATATATTTGTATCATGGGTATGTATCATGACTTTTGTTGTTTGGTTTTGATATTTGTCTTTAGTTTTTTTTTTTTTTTTTTTTTTTTGCTTGAGTATGAAATTATAATCATTGATTGTATTTGTTAGGTTTTATTATGGGTATGTATCATGAATTTCTTTTGTTGTTTGGTTTGATATTTTTCTTTACTTTTTTTTTTTTTTTTTTTTTTTGCTTGAGTATGAAAATCATTGAGTATTGTTAGGTTTGATATTTGGGTCTACTCTATTTTCCTAATACTCTGGTTACTTTCAAGCCAATAGCCCAATTTCTACCAACTATTTTGACAAGACCATAAAATTGTTACTTTCTCAAAAAAAAAAAAAATAATAATAATAAAATAAATTGTTTTTTATGTAACCAATGTCGTCTATAATTTTTTTTTTTGAGACAACCAATGCATACAAATTACTAATAGAGGTTTTTATTTAACCAAAAAAAAAAAAAAAAAAAACTACTTGAGGTTTTCATCAAAGCAATGCATTTTTCCCAAATAATAATTAAAAAGAATCGCAGAAAGAATTCAAAAGAAATGCTTGTTGCCGAAGGTGATGTTTTATGCTTCCACAATATTGCAAGCCACGAACTTTAATCAAATACCCACAATGTTACAACTTGCAAGTCACGAACTTTAATCAAACAATAAATCTAGGATAAAACACACAAACAATCCTAAGGTTTAGGTTGGCTAATACTAAGTATTATTAAGACTTTTTAAAAATATCAAATTTTTTCCCTAAGGCTCTAGTTGGTTAAAGATGAAAAATATTAAAAAGATGAAAAAAATAGATGGATGAAAAACTCATTTATTTAGTTGAGAATAAAATAAAATAATAGAAAATGTAGTTTATAAATTTATCATGGGTATGTGTCATGAATTTCTTTTGTTGTTTGGTTTGATATTTTTCTTTAGTTTTATTTTTATTTTTATTTTTTTTGCTTGAGTATGAAAATCATTGTGTATTATTAGGTTTTTATCATGGCTATGTATCATGAATTTCTTTTGTTGTTTGGTTTGATATTTTTCTTTAGTTTTTTCTTTAGGTTTTTTTTTTTTTTTTTTTTTTGGTTGCTTTAGTATGAAAATCATTGAGTATTGTTAGGTTTTTATCATGGGTATGTATCATGAATTTCTTTTGTTGTTTGGTTTTATATTTGTCTTTAATTTTTTTTTTTTTTTTTTTTTTTTTTTTGCTTCAATATGAAATATATGAAATAATGATTGATATATTTAAGATGTATTCTTGATATATTTGTATTGTTAGGTTTTTAATGATTGTATTGTTGTTTGGTTTGATATTTTTATTTATATTTTTGTAATGGGGGTGAGTTTTGTCTTTAGATTTTTTTTTGTTTGAGTATGGAATGATAATGATTGTGTGTTTGTATGTAATGTGGGGTGAGTATATGCAAATGTGAGTATATGTTTGTATGTACTGTTTGTCTTCAACTAGCAATTTTGTATTGTTTACTTCACTCTTAATGCTTGAAAAAAAAATTAATTCTATACAATTATTTTCCTTGGTATAACTGCTCCTTCCTAAAACTAGTTTTTCAACTCCCTTGCATTAGTCACCAACTCCCTCCCTTCCACGGATTTCATATTCTAACTCCCATGACCCTTAGCAAATTGAATATCGACCGAGTTGTACATGCTAGGCAGCAATTAATTCTATAGCCTAGTGGCGGATACTCTAGAAAGAACCCTACCAACTGACAAATGATTTTAACTCCCATATGAATTAATAGGTAAGTACCATGGTCAAACAAGGAAAACTAAAAGAAGTTGAAGGCATTGACTATATATAAGCCATTAGTAGGAATGGCAATGGGTCGGGTTTTGGCTGTGTTTTTTCATACTTGGACCTGACCCATGGGTCTAGACCTACGACCCGGATCCGACCCAATTATTAAATGGGTTTTTTTTTCTTGGAGCCCATACTCGCCCCCACCTGGCCCCACAGGCCCCGTTTAGCCCAACCAGATTTGGGCACTAGCGGCGGCCCAAATTGTGGCCCAACCAAAAAAAAAAAAAAAAAAAAAAAAAAATTGAACTCAACGGCGTACACATACAAAATATGGTTGTGTTCATGTTTATGTAATAAGATTTTCAGATATACATATAAAAACATAACGAAATATTGAAAAGTTTTTGGCATTGTCTTTTTTTGTACTTTGTATTTGACAAATACACATAACATCCACCATATATTGTTTGAAGAGAGGCTGAATGCCATGAGACTTGAAGAACTCAACGACGTTGTTGTGTTCGCCATTGTTGTGCCATACAATCTTTCAAAAAAAAAAAAAAAGTTTCCCTTTCAAACAGAGATTCACAAACATAGATTCACAGAATCACAAACACAAACTCAGATTTGAGAGAGAACATGAACCCAAAAAAAAAAAAAAATGAACCCAAAAAAAATATTGGAGAACTCAGTCCACTAAGGCTCTATCTCCGATCTTGGCCTCCTACTCAGCCTCTCTCTATCTCGGACCACCAAGATCTCCGATGATCGGCGTTGGGCCACTCTACCTGTCATGGCCTAAACCTAGCACATCTCTCTCCAATCTAACCTCCGTGCTATCCTTGGCAAATAGCAACCACCACGTGATGAGAGTGAAGGTGAGGGTGGGTTGGTGAGTGAATGAGAGTGAGGGTGAGGGTGACTGCTAGACTGGGTGAGACCATGTGGGGTGGCTTGAGAGAAAATCGGACAGAAAGTTATTGAGGGTGAGGTGAAAGCATTGAGAGAGGCAAATGGAGCTAAGAGATATTAGAGAAATGAATTAGGGTTTGACATTTGACATATATATGATATATATATATATATATATATATATTAGGTTCTAAAGACTTAGGATCTTCTGTATTTAAAACTCTAATGTGTATTATTGGCAAACCATGATCAAAACAAAGTGTTTAGTCGAGTTTAGACTTGCTCAAAGTTTGTTCATTTATGTAAAGTTGGATTTAAGTTGATGCAAATTTAATAAAGCATTTCGACCTGGTTTGATCGATCGAAGCTTAGGCTTGATCAATTGAAATTCGGGCAGAATACATTTTCTGCAAAATTCCAACTCAGCTTTAGTTTATTTAAAACGTTTAGGGTTTTGTGTTTTGACCTAGGTATATAAAACAAACCCTAGTCACGTTTTAGTGTTGCTCATATTGTTGTTTGTGTAAATCTCTTGTGAGATCTAAGAAAAGCTTTCCTTTACACAAGCTTAGAATTATCAAGAAGGAGATTTCTTCAAGAGCTTGATGATCATTCATTCTTTGCCATAAGAACTTAAAGAAATACAAGCGGGTGTACTTGTACTTGTTGGAGAATCTAAGAAAGAAGGAGTCCGTGATTTCAGAGCTTGCACATGGTCATGTCGGTAAGTTTCTACTGGGTGGTAGCAATAGGATGTTAGTGGTCTAAGTTCTGTTGAAAAACTTCAATTCTTTCATAGTGGATTCATGTTTACCTTGAGGTAAGCTAGGTTAAATCCTCCCCAAGTTTTTACTAGTTTGGTTTCCTGGGTGATCATATCATTGTGTTATTTATCTTTCTACTGCATTGCATGATATAATTGTTTGATTGTGATAACCTAGATTTGGAATTTGATCTAAGTAACAACTTGGCTAATTATCTAGGTTAATCCAATTGTGTTTTTAAGGGGTCTAAAACTATCAAGTGGTATCAGAGTGGGTTGCTCTTTTGTTGTTGATCTTTTGATTATTGAGCTGATCCTTGACCCCTATTGTCATAGAACATGGACATTCTCTTGTTATTCCTCCTCACTTTGATGGGAATAACTATGCTTAAGGAAAGATGAAAGCATTCCTGAAGTCAATTGATGAGAGAATCTAGAACTCCGTCAAATATGGATAGGAGAAGCCCACTACTCCTGTTAGTGAGTGGCAAACTTCTCAAAAAGAAGCAGCCGCGTTCAATAGCAAAGCTATGAATGCTATCTTTAACGCTGTTTCTATAGAGAAATTTAAGAGAATATCTAATGTTAAGGTTGCTCATATTGCTTGGAATATCCTCCAGACTGTGGATGAAGGCATAAAGGCTGTCAAAATCAATAAATTATAGCGATTAACTTTTAAATTTGAAAGCATTAGGATGTCTGATGATAAATCTTTTAACAAATTCTATGCTAAACTTAATAATATTGTCAATTCTGCATATAACTTGGGTGAAATCTATGATCAACTTAAAATTGTTAAGAAGATTTTTAGATCTTTGACTCAAGATTTTAGACCCAAGGTGACTACCATCACTGAGAGTAAAGATGTGGACTCCATCCCTATTGATAAACTTGTAGGATCTCTTTAACCCTATGAGTCGGACCTACCTAAGACTAGCAAATCTAAATCAATGGCTCTCAAGTCAGTTGATGATGTTGATGTTGGTGGATTTGATGATGAGTTATCTACTACAGAGATTGCTTACCTTGCCAAGAACTTTAGGAATTTCCTCAGAAACAACAACATAAGAGCAAGAGATAAGAACACTGCTGAACCTAGAAACTTTAAAAAGAATGGTCCCACGAAGGTTAACAACATTGATAAACCTAGAGAAAAAGTAGGTCAATATTCTAATAATTCTATGAGTCCTCGGTGTTTTGGATATCAAGGGTATGATCACATAAAATCTGAATGTTCTATTTACTTGAAGTTTAAGGGTAAGACTATGGTCAGTAACTCTTAGTGATGGTGAAGTTTCTGATGATGAGTCTAGTTGTGACGAGGATAGAAACTTCATTGCCTATACTACTAGTGCTGTAGTCAATGAAAGCGTATCTGCTGAAGAGAACCCTTGTGATGGGGAACTCTTTGAGGACGCAGATCTTCAAGAAGCCTACAATAAACTTTGCAAAATTATTGCAAAGAATGCTATGAAAGTTGAATTAGGCTTGAAGAAAATTGCTTCTCTTGAGCTTGATAAGAAAAACTTGCTTGTTAGACTATTTAATGCTACTGAACTTTTGAATAATGTGAAGACTGAGAACATGCTTTTACTTGATAAAGTTAAGAATTTGGAATATGAGCTTTCTGTTGCTAAAGAACAATTTAATAGGTCCGCTAGTTCCAAACTTGATCATATGCTTAGTGTTCAAAAGTCTACTTTTAACAAAACTGGGTTAGGTTTTGTAGAAAGCATCAATGTGTCTACACCCAATTCCACTATTTCTATTCCTTCATCTTCTTCTGAACCCCCTGTGAGTGAAGTTGTCAAACCCTTAGAAGTTACACCTCCTAGGAAGATTAGAGTTGAACTAAAAGAGTCTAAATTTAAGCAGTCCACCCTTTCTAAGGACAAGTCACATGATAAGCCTGCATGGGTTTGTCATTTTTATGGAAAGTCTGGACACATTCGTCCAAACTGTTATAAGCTACAAGTCGCTAAGAAAGCAAACAAACCAAAAGTACCTGTGCTTCAAGCACAAAATCCCATGGTACTCATTGTGAATTGGTAAAGGCTCTAAATCTTTATTCCAATCCTGGAGTTGGTAATCATTCCCATGTGAATAAGAACTCCAATGCTCGTGGTGCATCTAAAAAGTTTTGGATGTAAAAGGCTCAATCGAATTGAGTCCTTTTGACATGGTCTTTGTGCTTCATTACTATTTTTGTGACTATTATTTTTTGATTTTTGTTTTCTCTGTTTCTAGGATTTGCATTGCATAACATTCATGCATTTTATTCTAGGTTGTTTTTGTTTATCTTTTTCAAATAAAAAAAAAAAAAGGAAGAAAAAGGAATCAAATTGTGTTTTGCACTATTTTCTTGGTTTTTGAAAACAAGGTTGGTCAATTTATTTTCACATAACATGTCTTTTGTACCTTGTTTAGCTTTGATGAGCTTACTTATTGCACTTTACTAGTTGAAGCTTTGTAGTGCATGTAGTGTGGGAAAGATGTTTATAGTTTTGATCACTTTGTCTTGATCTTTAAATCACATGTCTTTGACTGTCGGACTTGAACCTTTTAAGAAAGGCATAAATAACCATCTCACCACTGTTCACTAGCCAATCATGAACACCTTAGTGCATATCGTAAAATTTTGTACTCGAGAAAGTGTAGCACATGCACAAAAAGATTATAAGGTGTAGCCTCGATTTAAATGCTGAAATTGGTATGTACATTATTGGACTTAAAGCTAAATCAAATAATTGCTAAAATTGGTGTGTACATTATCCCTGCTATTTTAATAAGTTTCTAAATAATTAAAATTTGTGTGTACTATATGAGGCAAAATCAAGAAACTTACATGATTGCAAGTTTATGATCTAGGAGATGTGAGAGTTATATGATGTAACTCTTTTGGTAATAGTCTCTTTCAAATTCTATGTGATGAATTTTGTAAATTTTGTATTTAATTGCTATACTCATATTACCTCACATGTATCTCAAGTTTTTGCTAATTGCACACACTACACAAGTTTCTTTTTGCTAAACATTGTATATGTTATTGTGTATGTCTTTGGTCCGACCAACCAAGTTTGCAAATACTTTGAGTTTTTATGCAAAACAATTTTGATGCTTGAAAATCTTAAGGAAAATGCTTGAAAATCTTAATTTTGGGAAAACTGGGCTTAAAACTTTGTTTTTTATAAACATTACATCACATACTCGTGCATTTTGATCATCAATTTCAATGCTTTGAGGTGTTTCTAAAATGTGTCTTTGTTATTTTCAAAACTGTGTTTTTTCTCAAAAATTTTGTGAGTCTCTATCTAATTCAATTGATCCAATCTGTTTTTCGATCAATCGAAATTGTTTTAAAAGCCTTAAGGAAGCCTCTGTCTGTTTTGATTGATCTAATCTGTTTTTTGATCAATTGAAATTGTTTTAAAATTTTTAAAGAAGCCTCTGTCTGTTTCGATCAATCGAAACTGATTTTCCATCAATTAAAAGTCGTGAATCAAGTTTTTTAAAAGGCAGATTTGACTTGTTCAGACTTACTTTTCAAAAGTTCTTTTCAAACTTTTTTCTCTCTCCAATTTGGACAAAGCTCACCTACCATTTTTTGTCGTTTTCCTTCGGATTTTTTGCAAGGTTTTCCTCTCTCTAAGCTAGTAAGTCTATTTTGACCTTCCTTTTGCATTTTAGTTCAAGTGTTCATGCATTTTTACATGAATTTCATGGGTATTTTCGAAACTTTTCAAATTGGGATTTTTGTTGATTCAAGCTTCTTCTTCTGAAATTGATCATTGGGTTTTGTTCCTATAATGTTATAATCATGATCTATGATGATTAATTTGATTAATTTGGTGTTTTGTGAGAAATTGAAAGTTCTAGGGCTTGTTTTTATCCGAATTTGGGGATTTTGTTCAAATTGATTTCAATTGATAAAATTGGCTTGTTGAATTGATGTAATTGATCATTATTTTATATAATCTAACTTGTGTAATGATCAATTGGTCAATTTTTTTACAAAATGAACAAGTGGTTTTTCAATTTTTGGGGTTTTTGTTAGAAACTCTATGCTCAAGCCAATTTTGTGAACTTAATTTAAATTTGAACTTAATTGCACTGCATTAGAGCATGCATCATGACATTTAAATTGTTCATGCATCATATAGATTTTTGTTCTATATTTTTTTGTGCTAACTTGCAATCTGCCCTTGGTTTTTGTTTTTTTTCTTTGTGTCTTGGTCCTTATCCAAGCACCATGCCTAGGGAACTAGAGCCCATAGGACACCCTCCACTTCCTCTGTGTCTCCCTCTAGGAGTGAGTTGTTTAGGAATGACAAAAGCAGAGAGGTCTATGAGAAACTGAACTGTAAGCGTAAGATTTGGGCTAAGTGTTCTGTTGTGTTAGATGAGGTTGATCCTGCCATTAGGGAAAACCTTGAGAGTAGAGGTTGGTTGCCTTTGTTAAAGGTAGATCATCCACCCCCAACCGCCCTGATTAGAGAGTTCTTCTCGAATCTCTCTTGCCACGTCTATGATTCCAACACTCTTGTTAGGAGTTGGATACGAGGTGTTGAGTTCACTATTACCCCTCGGATAATGGTCAAGCTCTTGGGGTTACGGTCGTTAGGGAGCCTGTCTATCCCTATAAGGAGTCTCCACCCCTAGATGACGTTATGTCATACATCACCGAGTCTTCTATCCAGTGGGGTTCTGATCCTCGGATCACGTCTGCTAAGCTTACTAAGACTGCCTATCTTTTCTTTAGGATAGTGTGTCATTCTTTGTGGCCTATTTCTCATCTCCACACCATCCCTCTTAAGCGATGTGTGTTTTTGTACTCTTTTGTTTCTGGTGCGTCTATCGCCTTTCCTCATTTGTTTCTTCGTTCTTTGAACGAAGTTCATAGAAGTTCTGCCGTAGCGCATGCTCTTATCTATCCTATTTTCATTCATAGGATTTTGTTGTTTCTTGGTCTAGCTGATTTCCCTGCCGGTGAGCCCGTTCATTTCATAGCTCTCATAGGTGCCACCTTCCTTCGGCGCAGGGCTGCTCACTTGAGAGTTGGTCCTACGCGTCCTAGAGGTGCGTCATCCGGTGTTGTTCCCCTTCCTCCCTCTTCTACAAAAAGCTAATACAGGTGAGGCGTCTGGTGCTGCTGCTGATCCCGATGTTCCTCCACCGACTACTTTGGATGATTCGGACATTCGACGTACGTTGGATTATGTCTTAATCGTTTAGGCGACTCATGGATAGATTTTGATGGACGTGCTCGATGAGATCCGTGCTTTACACGTAGAGTTGGCACGATTTCGACGATCTTCACCGCCACCTCCTTTTGATGATTGATTTTAATTGCCCTTTGGCATTCTGTCACAAAAAAGGGGGAGTAAATATTTGAGCACTTGTAGAGTTTTTGTTTTTAGGGGAAAGCATTTTTTGTTGGTTGGAGCTTGTGGAGTTTAGATTGTATCTAGGTGCTTCACATTGTATTTACCTTTTTAGCTCATTTTTGTTTTGTTTGGGCTATTCATGTTAAGGGGAGATACTTTTATTATTTTATATATTTCTTGTTTCAACTACTTATTGATTTATATTTATGAGTTATTCATTGATATATGTTTTTATTGTGTGTTGGTTGAAATCAAGAATTTATTTTGTTTACTTGTATTTTCCACACATGTGGTTATGCATTTTGTTTAGTATTTCAGGAAATATACAAGTTGATTCAATTGAGTTCTTTGTCTAAACTTGCAACCGATGGATAGTAGTTAGGATTGAATTTGTTTTTATGAGCATTTTTATGTAAAGGGCTTTTCTTTGTAAACTTTGAGCTTTTAGTTGTGTTTTGTCATGGATTGCTAAAGAGGGAGTTTGTTAGGTTCTAAAGACTTAGGATCTTATGTATTTAAAACTCTAATGTGTATTATTGGCAAACCATGATCAAAACAAAGTGTTTAGTCATGTTTAGACTTGCTCAAAGTTGGTTCATTTATGTAAAGTTGGATTTAAGTTGATGCAGATTTAATAAAACATTTTAGCTTGGTTCGATCGATCGAAACTTAGACTCGATCAATCGAAATTCGGGTAGAATGCATTTTCTGCAGAATTCCAACTCAGCCCTAGTTTATTTAAAATGTTTAGGGTTTTGTGTTTTTGACCTAGGTATATAAGGCAAACCCTAGCCTCGTTTTAGTGTTGCTCATATTGCTGTTTGTGTAAATCTCTTGTGAGATCCGAGATGAGCTTTCCTTTACACAAGGTTAGGATTATCAAGAAGGAGATTTCTTCAAGAGCTTGATGATCATTCAGTTGCTGCCATAAGAACTTAAAGAAACACAAGCGGGTGTGCTTGTACTTGCTGGAAAATCCAAGAAAGAAGGAGTTCATGGTTACGGAGCTTGCAAGTGGAAGTGTCAATAAGTTTCTATTGATGGGTAGTAATAGGATGTTAGTGGTTTAAGTCCTGTTGAACAACTTTGATTCTTTCATAGTGGATTCAGGGTTACTTGAGGATAGTTAGGTTAAATCCTCCCTAAGTTTTTACCAGTTTGGTTTCCTGGGTGATCATATCATTGTGTTATTTATCTTTCCACTGCTTTGCATGATATAATTATTTGATTGTGATAACCTAGATTTGGAATTTGATCTAAGTAACAACTTAGCTAATTACCTAGGTTAAACCAATTGTGTTTTTAAAGGGTCTAAAAACTATCATATATATATATATATATATATATATATATATATATATATAGGTAGGTAGGTAGGTATTTTAGTAATTTTACTTTAGTTGTAAACAGGTCAGGTCGGGTCTAGGGTCGGGCCGAGTTTTTACCAAAATCCGGACCCAACTAGGACCCACTTCGGGTTTTTTTTTTTAAACCCAAACCCGACCCTATTCTTTATCGGGCCGGGTAAAATCCAACCCATTAAGATTAGGCCGGGCCGGTACCCACGAATCGGGTAGAAATTGCCATCCCTAGCCACTAGTACTAGATAACATCAATCAAAATAATCAAAAACGCCTTCAAAGCCAAATAATTTTTATGATCAACATAAAATATAAGTTCCCAAGAAGATTATACAAAAATTTCATGTCCAAATTGTCATACACAAAATGATTTTTTTAACCCAATCAATAGAAAGAATATGATCGGTGAAAAGGAATAGAACCAACTTATGTCGATGATAAAACATGTTTGATTAATGGAGAACTCAATTTTACTTATCAAGTTATCATGGCCCATGAGGATGAGGGAGGGTTCCTCACCTGAAAAACCAGATCCCAATTAAGAAAAAGGAAGAAAAAAAAAAAAGGTAAATTCAAGTGTCTCCCGTTTAGACAGTTTAACATTGTTGCACACAATGAAGTCATTTCTATTTCCTATATCTTGAACATAATCTTCCCAAGGCCAAAGCCAATGAATAACAAGCAATTACTTTATTTTCTTAGTTTTATTTAACTCAACTTTATGTCATCATTTATATTATGAATGATTGAGTCTATAGTGTTTAAACCAATTTTTTAAATAAATAAAATAAAATTCCATCAATTTGATTTCTACCTAATAACCTTTACATTACCTATGAATGAATGCCATCTAATATCATAATTTTTGATTGATCCACATCAAACTAGCTAATGTCAACAAAATGGCTCTTAAATAAAATTTAACACAATAATGTTAAACAATACTGATTGTTTGGTTCATAAAATCATAAATTAAGTTCACCTTTTTTTTTTTTTTAAAACATGACATGATTTACATTCATGTTAAACAATAATGATTTTAGAGAAAAAGTATATATATTACTAACATCTCTAAAATCACTAAATCAAATTATATTTTCTCCAACAAAGGACTAAAATTAAATCCTTAGTAACCTAGTAGGCCAATGTTACTGTAATTGTTAAAAAAAAGCACTAAATCGGAGTAAATTTTTTCCATAAAACAACTAAAAATTAAATTCTCAAAGAACCCAACAAGTATATAAATATATATATATCTCCAATTTCTCTATTCTTAGTAACATATTTACCATAATCGACCAAATCAAACTTAGATCAAAGTAAATTTTGATCAACAAAGCACTAAAATTAAATCCTCAAGAAATATAAACAAACCCAAAAACATAATCCGATTCCACATACCAATTCAAATTTCAAAAAACAATAAAGCTTCTATCTTTTCTTAACAGTTCTATTAGAAATTCAAGAGAAAACCAAAATAGAAAAAAAAAAAAAAAAAAAAAAAAAAAAAAGGAACTAAAACCAAAGTTTCTTTGATTTTTCCCACTATTTCTCAGAATCAAATGGTGAAACACACTTTGCATTTTGCATAAAGGGACTCACCTTTTTTGTTTTTGTTTTTCGAGACCGCGTAGACTAAAGGAACTCAAAACTCTATGATGACCGAGACCGGAGACAGTAGAGGGTGAGTGAGAGAGTAGAGAGGGTGACAGGGTGTCTGTGTGAGAGTGATTGAGAGAGGTGTGACAATGGGTTGATGAGTGAAAGAGTGAGAGGGTGAGTGAGAGTGGGTCGGGGTCGGGGTCGATGAGGCCGAGAGAGTGAGAGGGTCCGACCGGTGAGGTTGAGAGGGTGAATGCGTCGAGGTCGGGGTTGGGGAGGCCGAGAGAGTGAGAGAGTGAGAGGGTGAGTGAGAGTGGGTCTTGGTCGGTGAGGCTGAGAGAGTGAGAGGGTCCGACCGGTGAGGCTAAGAGAGTGACAGGGTGAGTGAGAGTGGGTCGGGATCGGTGAGGCTAAGAGAGTGAGAGGGTGAGTGAGAGTGAGAGGGTGAGTGAGAGTAGAGAGACAAAGTGCGTTAAATTTAAAAAAAGCCCTATTAGAAATCGAGTCTTAAAGACTCGGTTTTTAGTGTGGCTTCCACGTGGATCATCCAGTCACATACAAATTGCCATGCCACACACAACTGGAAATCGAGTCTCTAAGACTCGATTTTCGAGATGGATGCCAAGTGGCAAGAACACCACATTAGATCTGATCCAACCATAAAAACCGAGTCTTTGAGACTCGGTTTACAAGCCCAAAATTGAGTCTCTTAGTAAATTAAATACTTTTGAAACCATGCCTACTAACTAAATAGTTGGGAAATCATGGTTAAATTCCAATTTTGGTCGTGTAACAACTAACAACCATTGTTTTTTTAATTGAATTATTTATGAATAAAGAATTTCTGTGAAAACCGGAAAACGTAGGGCATTAGAGAATCAAAAGGAGGAAAAAAAGAAAAAAGGATTTTGATCAGCATCTAAGGTTGACATTCTATATTCAGTAACTCTTTGATGTTGCTTTGAAAATTGGGTACTTATCTTGATGATCGGTGTTTGTTCTAGTCATTTATGTAAATAAATAAATAAATATGTGTATATATATATATATATATATATGTATATATATTTATATATTTGTTTGTCTGTACCTGCCATTAAATCATTGGCTATGTTAATTTATTATTACTATCATGTTCCATCTTTAACATGTTTGAGTTTTTCCTGTAGGATATGAGGCTCCACTCTTGAGGTATGGCTATATCTCATATCTCTTTCTTTTCTTTTCTTTTTTTAGTTTATGGGTTTTGTTAGTAACGCTTTTGGCAAAATTTACTGAAGTAGTTGATTGTAAGTGGTGATATTCACTTAAACATAGACTCACCACTTTCTTTCTTTTTTCACTATCCACATATGATCATATTAGAATTGTGATAAAAGTTGTGTTCCTAGATTTTCTCTATATTAATAAAGAACTCCTTCTACCTTATGTCTTTTTGGTTTAGGTGCCATATATATATATATATATATATATATATATATGGTTCTTTAAAATTCAGAGCCATCATTCTGAAATTTAGTTGATTTAATATTTGAAATGCTTTTATTTTTCTTTCATTCAAAAAGCAAATGATGAGAATGCAAAATGTCATATTTTTCTCTCTTAATGTTTAGTCTTTTATACTTATTTGGTGCCTAAATGTACTCATTATTCTTATATTTTGATTTAGGATGCAAATTGAGGCATTAAGTGCAAAACGTTGTTAATTGGGCGATTCTAAACAGTTTTGACATCGCTTCGTAATCTGGGAATAACTCTCTCATCCGAGCTCCGATTGAGATGATTCAAGATGCTATGGAATGCCAAGACAAAGTTCTACAATTTTCATGTTTTGAGTTTTGAGAGATACGAGTTGCATCAAGTTTGAAATCGGGCTTGAAATTGCAGCACCTGCACTGTTGACGTTCTGGAATGTTCCTTTGCCTGCAATTCTAATACGCAGATCTGATGTGGTTTATTTTTGGAAGCTTTCAGATCTGATGCACAAAAATTCCAGCTGAAAAACACCACTTTCCTAGTTATATTAGAACTTTGTTTATTTTTAATATTTTTTCTTAATTAGTCAGATTTGGAATTTCGAATATTTTTAGGAGATCTTGTAGGCTTGGAAAAGGGGGAGAAAAAAATCAGACTTGAGAGACGCCTCTCTCTCCCCTCTTCTCTAATTTATCCTTCGAGTTTTCATCATGGCCCTGCGTGGCTAAAACTTTTATACTTGGTCGAAGGAAATCAAGTCTTAGAATCAATAAAACTGTGAGATCTAATTTGTTTTTATTGTTCAATTTATACTTTAAATATTGGATGTTCTTCTGTGTCTATTTTCATGATTGTCTCATTCAATTACTAAGAGGCCTACTAATTTATTATTCATTGCAATCTACTGCTAGGTTAGATATCAAATCCGTAATTATTTGATCTCTTTAACTTGTGAAGCAACCAAGATTTAATGATTTGTTGCATTAGAAATTATTAGATCTTAGGAAGAACGCTCGACTAAATTAAATACAACCACTTGTGCTTGTGTTATTTAGTTTCATCAATCTCTCTAATTCTTAAGGCTGCTACTAGATTAAACCTTTAGTGCTTGTTTTGGATTGTTTAGTAGTAAGGGTTTATTAGATCACTTGTTTTCTAATTAACTAAGACTAAGGAGAGATAGGAAAATAGTTCCAACGGTGAATATTCAAAATGTGAATTGATATATACTTGCGTCAATAATCAGTTGTAAAATTCCAATGGTGGATGTTGACTTAGACTAATGTTTGTTCTTTTGATTGATTTCAATACTTTAATTTGAATTGTTCCTTAGTTGTTTTTTTCTTAAAAATTGTTTTCACTATACTCAACCCCCCCTCCTTGTTCACGTAGCATAGAATTAGACAAATACTCTCTGTGGGAATGATCCTTACTCACACTACTACATATATTTTTAAGAGTATAGGTTTTATTTTTGGTTGCTTGCAACACCACACCAAGCAGGTTACAATAAATAATTGTAATTGTCTATTTGAAGCTATATTATGTTATTTTGAATAAGAAGTGCGACTATAAAGATCTTTCCATTAAAATATGGAGTGGTAATATACACATGTTGTTTATAAATAAAAAAATATAAAGTAATCTACACATGCTTGTTCAAACACACTTAACATTGTGAGTTTGTGCTTACTTTTTGATTCCGGAAACTAATGTTAATTGTTTTCTCTTTTAAAGGAAGCTTGCAGACGAGGTTGCAGCTTCTGGATTTTATGCTGTAGTTCCTGACTTCTTACATGGAGAACCCTTTGTGCTCAACGATCCTAATAGGCCCCTACAAGTTTGGTTGAAGGATCATGGAAAGGTTGGTTTTATATTTTTATACTTTACTGGAAATTGCTTATAATTTTGATTTGCTTATTAGGGCCTCATTGAAAGTTTAGTATCTTGCATATTTTGTCTGAATATGTGTTTGGATTCAGCTGTGTAACTTCTTTATTTTATTTATATTTATATATAAATATATATATATGTGTGTGTGTGTGTATGGTTCATACTTCATAATGTATTGATCTACCTTCCCCTATTGTGACCTTGATTGAAATTTGCGACCCTGATATTGCTGTGCCTTCTACTAATTGCTATGCAATTTTCAGTATGCACTAATGGTGTCTGAAGCTCTATAATAATTTCAATAGGACAAGGGAACTGAGGAAGCAAAGCTCGTAATTGAAGCTTTAAAAAGTAAAGGATTTTCTGCAGTTGGGGCTGCAGGCTTCTGCTGGGGTGGTGAGTTTTCTGATTAACTCGTCATTTCCGAACTACTTCTTTCAAATTAATGGAAACTACTTCAACAACGTTATGTGGATTAGAAAAGGCAAATATTAAGTGATACTAATTAAATAGACAGAAATAACTATATGTATGTTAAAATGCAATTAAGAAACCATTATAGGCAGTTCTAATAGCAAGATAATGTCATTAATCTCTCAATACTAATCTTTAAACATAATGTAAAGCTACAATGACATTATAAAATCAAATTAAGAAATTACAAGAGTACATAGCTACTTACTTGCATCAAATAGCTTAATAAGACAACATATAATCCTAAACTAGTAAGCTACAAGTGAAATATCAAGAGAAATTAGTCTGGGATATGTCTTTTCTTTGAATGTGAACCTCTATTTATACTTGAGAGCTTGACATTATAAAATCATAACTGTCTCATATGATAATTTTTCAACATTAACAAAGTAAAACAAGCCGCAACTCAATAAGGCTTTCGATCCACACATTGCCATTTTTGCTCAGCTTCAAAGGGAAAAGGGTATGAAAAGAGGATCTGTTGGTTCCATTCTATCTTATTCTATTATAATGTGTGTTTATTTAATAAGCCTACTGAACAGAAGCCTATGAAACCTCAATTTTGTATTATTTAATATATTATTCTATCCAAACATTTCCAAATTTCTCATTATCCATGTGCCATTACTACCAAATTTTCGTAATTTCCAATGGAATGCGGTAAGAAATGTGTAGAAAAATTATTATTTTCTTCATTGCAGCTTGTTTCGTTACTAATCAAAAGAGCTTCATGTTCTTATATTTATTTCGGCTACATGTGGTACCCCAATGACCATGCAAATCAGCAAATAACACCTAAGGGTGATTCTTTCAAATTGATGGTAACTACGTCAACAATGCTATGTCGATTATAAAGGCAAATATTAAGTAATCGATGAGAAAAAATGTTAAGATGCTATTAAGAAACTACAACGATCTGCACTATGGGCAATGCTAATTACAAGATAATGTAATTATTCTATCGATACTAATTACAATGACATTATACAATTAAAATAAGAAATTACAATATATATAGCTACTTACTTGCATCAACACCCTAATAAGACTACACATAGCCTTAAACAAGTGATACAATAGAAAAAATTAATTTGAGATGTGTCTCTTCTTAGGATATGAGCCTTTACTTAGATACTCGAGGTCTTGTTGGTTATTTCTAGTTTGTTGTAACACATGGAATTTTATCATTCATCGCATAGGACACTTATCCAATAAGTTGTCATCACGTGTTAACTTCTTTTTGGATCATGATAACTCTAATGATTGGCACGATAAGCTTCTCATACTTTAAATTGGGAGTTGTCACTTCACCATCACATTTTAAATATGTTAGCACTGCCGTCCTTGTGGTCTCCTAATAATACTTTTTATGTGTTCTGTTATTCTAGTGTTGCCTAATGTCCGTTTGGTTAGAGATTTTTAATATCATTGTTTAAGTGTTGTGAAAAGACATATGAGTTAAAAAGTATAGTGGAAATACATGTTTCAGTGTTTAAACACTGAAAACTGTTGTTTAAATAATTATACAAAATACCCTCCTATCTTTTAATTATGTTGTTAACAAATGCCCCCATACGTGATTGGCATAGGTTATAGCCAATTTTTTGTTTGTGTTATTGAAAATAATAAGACAAAACATGTCTATCACGACAATTTTATCATTTGAAATTCGAAAGGGCTACTTTTCTCTGCTTTACCAATTACGCAATTTTTGTTTCCACCATTTCTTCGTTCACCTTCTTCCTATAACCCTAGGCATTTTTCTCTCAACTTCTCAGTTCGGTTTTTTGTCTTTGTAAACTTTCTAATTGTTCTCTTGATGAAGCAAATTGTTAATCAACTCCCTGCGATCGCAATAACCAGAGGAATATTTGTCTTATTTTTGGGAGACCAAATTTTTTGGTTCTAATTAAAAATAAATAAATAAATAAATAAAGTGTACAATTATAAATTTTGGGGTGCCAAAAGTTTAACATTGCTTCACAACTCCATCTCCATGGAAAGAATAAAAAATCTTTATTTTTGCTAATATTAAATTAAGTCATAACTTACTTGAATAAGATAGATAATTAATCATCTTTGTAAACTTAATAAGTATACACAAGTCATCTAATATATAGGTATGTACAGAGAAATCACCCTTTTTTTTTTGGAGAAAAAAAAAAAAAAACTCTTATTTCATGAAGGAATTAAAACACGTATGCATGTCCAAATGAACCAAAAGAGAACTATTATTGGCGTTTTTCCTTTTTTTGTTGGATAATGAACCATACCATAAGTGTTTTTTTTTTTTTTTTTTTTAGAGAGAGTTTCAATCTATAGTGTTCGCTCCTAATGATGGTCTTTATCATCAAACCAAGATATCAATCGGTTTTTGGTATAAATGAAAATTGAACCCTAAATTTCTTATTTAAATATCAAAGACTTTATTAATTGAGTTAACTGGAACCCACAATCATACCATAAGTGTTGAGACTGTTTTGTTTCAGTTTTATATTATCACCAAACGTGTATTATTTTTGCTTTTCACCTAATCCATGGAAGTATAATGCTTTGTTTCTTTCTATTGTTGGAGACTCAATGTTTTTTTTTTAACTCCTCACTATTGGACTTATATTATTCTTATCTTTGTGCACAAATCAAAGCTCACTTATCACAAAAACTTTACTTCTCAAATTTTAGGCCTCGTTTCTCTTGGAAGCATGAAAAAATGCACTAGTAGCCATTGATTATCTTCGGAGTTTGGCCCAATGTTAAGTTTTGAGCTTAAAACCCAAAACAAGCCCGAGGTCTTATTTAACTTAGCACTCAATTGCGGTTTAGTTATCTCATCCTATTATGTATGTATTATCATGATGTGAGTTCTCTTAAAAATTGAGTTAATATCAAATTCTCGTTTCTTCAATTCTTAAATCAATTTGATAATAAAGTTTTTTATCGTCGAATAAGAAACTTGAACGTAATCATCATTATCGTGGAGAGATACCTTAGGTTGAACTTGAAATACAATTGTATCTAAATTCTAAAAGATAAAAAAAAAAAATAAAATAAATAAATAAATAAAAGGAGAACACACTTCTCTATCTTTTACCCACACATTGGAAGTAAAAACCATGAATTTTTTTTTCCCCAACTTATTACACAGCTTCTCTCTCTCTCTCTCTCTCTCTCTCAGAGTCCATAACACAAACGCTTGATAGCTTTCGACCCACTCACTGCCATCTTCGCTTAGCTTAGCTTCGCATCGTTCAAAGGCCAAAAGGGTATGAAATTTTGTTAATCTATTCTATTGTTTGTTTAATAAACCTATTGAACAGAAGCATCTGAAACCTCAATTTGTGTTATTTAGTATCAAGTGCTATTCCCCACATGCCATTACCATCACATGTTCGCACTTTTGAATGGAATGCGGTGAGTAATGTGTAGAAAAATTATTATTTTCGAAAAATTTTAAAATTTGGTTTTCTTTGATGTAAAACTTAATTAATCAAGGATATTCAATGAGTTAATTGTAGCCAAGTTTATTCTTTTAGGGTGCGCATTTCATATTTGGTTTTGCATTAGATGTTTCTGTATATGTATTAAGCTATTTTCGATTGTATTGCTAAAACTATGCCTGGTACTACTGGGTTTTGCTTTTGGGGTATTTGGGCTTAAAACTTGTGATGGGTGAAGCTGTGTTTTTATGGCGAACTCTGTGTGTGTGTGTTGTTTTACAAGAGATAGGTTTGGTTGTATAAGGTTGTATGTGGTGATCCCCTCCATTTCACGTGAAATGAAAAGAGTTCACTTCACAATTAAGATTTTATATGCTGTGCCACATTCTATACACCTTTAGATTTGTAATATTGAATCTGAATCGTGAAATGGATACGTTTCAAATGGAGATTTTTGAAATGGTGTGGCACTATATGCATCTTTAGATTTGTAATATTTAATCTAAACCATGAAATGGATCCATTTCAAATGGAGAGATAACTAATAAGTTGTTTTGGCTGTTTCTTCACCCAAAAAAAAAAAAAAACCTTAAGTTTTAGCTGTTTATTTATCTGCATAAGCTTTGGCTATGGATGAGATATAGGCATTGTTATGAACATCATTTGGTTGAGTTGGGCCTGTTAGAATTTATTGGTTTATATTATTAAGAAGCAGTTTTCTATGTTTCTATGGTTGAATAATCTGTCTCATTGTTGATGAAGTGTGTGTTTTTATATATCAATATGCTTGGAGGAAATGTGGGTTTATCATAAATTCATATGCTTATATGTTGGTTTTAAGTCATATGCGTGCAACAAATGTGTAGAGCAAATATTTTTTTCATATTTAATATGGTGGAAAATGCAAAACTGTATATTTTTCCAGATTTATTCTAAGGCTTAAGGCACTAAGGTCTTTTTCTTTGGGGTGTGTGTTTGTTTGGGAGTTTTTGGATTTGCCACTTAGAAAACAGAGGAAATGAACTGTTTTAGGTGATCTGGGTTGCATTCATAAGAAGTTTTGTGTGTGTAGATAATTTATGACATTTTCTTTCGTTTAGTTGTTCTTAGGTTAGTAGGCAGTGCTTTGCTTAAGTGTATGCTTTTAGAAATTAATTTACATTCCCATTTGATTTCAAGCTGATTTGGGATTGTTCCTTGTGTTATTACTTTTTTGTAGTCTCTCTCAAGTCTTTTCTTTGATGTCATTGTCAGGTATATTTGGTTGTTAATTTGATGGTGTTCATGGGCAAGAATATAATTCTTGAACTCTTTCCCTTTTTCATCATTCTTTACTTATTTTTTCTTTTTTCTGGTACTCTTGAATTTCTTTTCACATGATTGTTAAGTTACTTCCCATTTTATAATTTTGACTTTGACTCATCTTATGATCTCTTTATTACGTGGTTTGAATTGTTGTTGAAAATCTTGTCTTCCGCTTAAAGAGTTTTTTTCCCCCTTCACTGGATTGGTTCTTTTATCCTCTCTCTTTGTGACCTTTTTGTATGGGTGTTTCTTGAATGAAATGATAATATTGCTTATGAATGTTGACTTGCTAAATTGGCAAACGCTTGGATTGGGTTTCTTCCCCATTTTCCAAATACTGCTAACTGTTAACATGATGTGCTCCATAAAATTTCAAAATTAGGATGACATATTGTCACTAGTTGAATCCCATTACATGCAATAGCTAGTTGAATTGGCTAAAAATAACTTGGCAGACATGGCACATTGTCAAATTCTACTTGATATGCAGCCAGCCTTCTTTTCCAATGAAAGTAAAATGATTTTATTTCACTGCAAACTTCTTTACATTTTCTTAATTCTAATAAATTTTTTCATGTTATTCAAAACTTTTACTTGGAGTTTCCAAAATGATTTGTTGCAGATACTAGCTATGATATTAAATATAGCTCAGATTGTGCTAACACTATTAAGAATGCATTGATGTGCATCTACTTGAAATACATATCTTAAAGAGTAAAAAGGGGAGAAAAAAAAAAGAATGAAAAGGATCAGACTAAATTCATTATTGCATATCCTAAAAGAAATAGGAAAAAATAATAATAATGAAAGGATCAGATTGAATACAACCATGCTGAAACAGAGAGCTTAGCTTCTCCTTTTGCCTCTTAATTAAAAAGCCTGACTTTCTTTTGAAATACCTCAGAACCCAGTTTTGATTTGAACGTACATGAGTGAGAGCTGGACTGGGACTTGGGAGTGAAAGGAAGGATGAGCCCGGCACAGTTCTTATAGCTCCAAAGATTCTGTGAAAGAGACAGCTACAGAGAGAGAGAGAAATGGGAAAAGCAGCTGTGGCAGTGATTGTGAGTTTGTGGGTCATTTCTATCTCTATCCTTGTTAACCATATAGTTCCCGAGCCTTACATGGTAAGCCCCAAACCCTAAACCCAAAAGAATATGAATGTTTTTGAAAAATTGGCTGATTTTTATTTTGTTGATTGCATAGGATGAAATATTCCACATACCTCAAGCACAACAGTACTGCATTGGCAATTTCAGAAGCTGGGATCCCATGATTACCACCCCTCCTGGCCTGTACGTCCTCTTAAACCTTTTGCATTTCTTCTTTTTTATTTTTTTATAAATTTTAATAATTTTGTTGAGGAATTTGAACTTCCACTAGTTGATAGCTGAATTAGGGATTACCTTGAATGGACAACTTAACAAAGAAAGATTTAATAAAATGAGAGATTGAAGTGGGTCATATTTAACTTCCACTCATTAATTGGTGTTACAATGTGAAATTTCTACCAATTAACTTCCACTCATTAATTGGTGTTACAATGTGAAATTTGTACCTTGCTTTTGAAATTATGGTTATTAGCTTAAATGTGGCTTCTACTATTCTTGAACTTGTATTCTGGATTAAGGGCACAAAGCAAAGAAAACGTTGTATGGAAGTGGGTTTTATAGGTATTATATATTATAATATTTTTTTCACCGTGACTATTTATTGATGAAACAGTAAGCTGCTTGGAAATAGTAGTTGACCTTTAAGCTGTTCCAAGAATGATTTTCTTTTGGTATATCATTTTATGCATGTGATAGGATATCGCCTATTTTCAGCTGAGGGGTTTAAAATGAAGATTTTACCATGCTCCATATATTTCCAAATGCCTTACCAGAATAACACACAAGGGCTGCTTAGGTCTCAGTAAGTTATTGGGTTAGCTTAGTCCTAATCAGAACAAATATTTTGATAAAGGGGTTGATACATGCGATTTAAAACTTTTGCAGGTACTACCTTTCACTTGTCCATGTTGCTTCTTTGTTTCCAGGCATGTCTATAGTACAAGCAGCCTCATCATTTTCTGAAGTTTGCACCACTGCGATTCTTCGATCTGTAAATGGTGTTTTGGCAGTATTATGCAGTATTCTTGTGTATGACATTATTACCCTCTTGAGACCAACTCTTAGTGAAGGAAAAGCAACAATTTCTGCAGTGGTCCTAGCTTTATATCCCCTTCACTGGTTCTTCACTTTTCTCTATTATACAGATGTTGCATCGCTTACTGCAGTGCTTGCTATGTATCTTGCATGTTTGAAGAAGAATTACTGGTTAAGTGCAGTGGTAAGGTACTTAGCTTAAGTCTTTTTCCATTAACCATTAAATTTTTTTGAAAATCAACAGATTACATACTTAAACAAAGAAATACATAACTTCATTCTAGTGGTAAACTAATTTCATTTTGTTATATGCAGCTTGGTGCCTTGGCTGTTCTCATTCGTCAGACAAATATAGTTTGGATGCTTTTCGTTGCATGCACTGGGGTTATAAATGTTACTCTGGTCCGTCCAAGAGATAATGTCGAAGTAAATGATATCGACACAGCTATCAGGAAGTCTAATCGATCAACTTCCAATGATGATGTTACATCAGGGTCAAATTTGAGACTGCGAAAGTTCAGTAATTCCCTGGGTACTGATAAACATTCTATGCCTAGTGCAAGCTTGGTTTCAACAAACCACTCATCAGGTTTGTTATTTGTACTATATGTAATTGTGTTATGTTATGATGAAAGTTAATTTACTAGATTTACTCTCCATTTTCTATAAGTAATGGAAGATTAGCCTGCTGATATGGTAGTTTTCCAAATTGGTTCTCTCCCTCACTATCTATACTTTTTTGTTCTTGATCCTTATTCCTTATGATTCAGTTACTGGCACTGTGTTGCAGGTTTACTTGATGAGGGCAAGGTCATCTTTTTAGCATTATGGTATATGAAGTGGGAGCTTTTGGTTTCCTTTAGTCCTTTTCTCGTGGTATTTGTGGCTTTTTTGGCTTTTATCCGTTGGAATGGGAGTGTAGTTCTAGGTATTGTTCATGTTGCTTTTAACTTTGAGGCATATGAAGGGCCTTTGTTGCTTGTCTCTCACTGCTTGTCCTGATATGGCAGGTGCAAAAGAAGCTCACACAGTTTCTCCACATTTTGCACAGATCATGTATTTTGGTTTGGTTTCTGCTCTTGCTGTGGCTCCTTTACACTGCAGCAAAGGTCAAGTTGTGGACCTGTTCCGGTCATTTTGGAAGAGAAGGCCCATCAGTTTCTTTCAAGCTTTCGTAGCTGTTATTGCTGGCTTCTTTTCTGTACATTTTTTCAGGTCAGAGAACCAGTTAGTATCCTGAGCAAATTGCTATAGGGATCTTTTTTACTTTTCTGCTACACCTAATTGAACTTGATGCTTCTAGAGAAATACTACTATACTAGCATAAACTTAATTGAAGAGAATGCTATTCCTGGTTTTGATCTGTAAATTTATGGGTGTGAATTGGGTTTTGTTACTACTTGTGGTGGATTTACCAAAGCATTCTTATATGAAAGGTTATTTTTTGAGTGCCTTTTGCTATCTCACTTACCTTCTATAGACCCTTTTTGTCCTGTAAAAGTTTTCTTACAATTTTCTCTAATCCAAGGGGGGAAAGTTTAAGTGGTATTTTTTACTTTAGCAGATTGCAAAAACTGACGTACTTTTAGTTTATGTTACTGTTTCCTCACATGGTTAATGACTGTTTCAGCATAGCTCATCCCTATCTTACTGCTGATAATCGACATTACCCATTCTATCTCTGGCGGAAGGTCATCAATGCTCATTGGTCAATGAAATACCTTCTAGTCCCACCTTATGTTTATTCATGGTTTTCCATCTTCATTACATTGGGTTAGTACAAGCTCCTATCAATATTTGTCACAAATACTTTCTTTCCAACATTTACTGAAAACGGAGCAAATGAAGCTATGGTTATTGAATCTTTGCATCCTTCCATTTATAGTTTCTTTCTGCATCACTAAGGGTGCTTATATCTTTCATTGGCAGGGAGAGTTCAGAGGAAGATATGGGTGTTAGCATTTTTCTTGGCTACTGCTGCAGTTCTGGTACCTGCTCCATTGATTGAGTTCAGATACTACACGATTCCATTCTATTTCATAGTACTTCACTCCCACATTAATGATTATCAAAGCTGGCTTCTCATGGGACTTCTATATCTAGCCGTCAACATCTTCACAATGATGATTTTTTTGTTCCGGCCATACCATTGGGACCATGAGCCTGGGACCCAGAGGTTTATATGGTAGGAAAGATTCTAAGAAATGCTAAAGGCTTCATCATACAAATCAGTTTTGGGTAGTAGTATTGTTTGTCTGGGGATTTACCTAGAGATAGGATTTTGCTTGTTTTGGTTTGGAGGTAGAAGAAGGGTAGAATCCTTGAGTGGTACAAGTTGTTTAGTTACACATGCTACAGGTCGTGATTGCTAACTATATGTCAACAGGGGTGGCAAGTGGGTAGGTTGGATCATAAATGGGTTGGGTGTGTAATTACCCATTTATTCATTTATGACCCGTTTATATATAAATAAATTATCTATTACCAACTCAACCCATTTAATTAATATCCCACCCATTTAACCATTTAACCCAATGGGTGAAAGAAAAATTACAGAGACAGAGAGAATTTGGACAGAGAGCACCTTGCCTCTCTTCCCAAACCCTTTTCTCAACACTTTACCTTTTTGATTTTGAAACTAATTTTCTTAGATCTCAAATTTTCCCGGAAAATCTTCGCGGGAGCCGTTTGCTAGGTGAGGAAATATGCTCCAATTGCTTCGGTCCCTGTTTGGCAATGCATTTACTGTGAATTAAGTTATTTTTAAGCTAGCTCTGTTTGGATTTCAAAATCTTTTATGCTTTCATAGACCCGTGTTAGTTTTAGTTTAGAAAGATACTTGAATTGGAGCTACAATAAGTGTTGTGGGGTTTTGTTGTTTATGGTTTTCCAATGTTAAAGCTTTACAGCTACCAAATGGGGATTTTCTTATGTTGGGGTTCTTGGCTTAATTTTCATCTGGGTCGTTGCATAAAAGCACTTTTGTCTATATTTTGCTCTTCTATGGTTCAATGCTGCTTGTTTGTTGTGATCTCTTGTGTCTTATATTGTTTTTGTGTTCCTGTTTGGTTTCTGAGAAAGTTGAGGAAAATAAAGGAAGTCAAATTATGACATTGATGGGTTTTTCAATTTGGTCTGCATGAAAACGAAAGCCATACTCGTCCGATTTAGCCTCTCTCTCTTTCTCTCTCTTTTTCTCTCTCTAGCTTAGCTCAAATTTTTTGGAGGTCAAGTGGAGAGAGAAAGAAAGCTTCACTGAAAACTGATCACTCTCAAAATTCGAACTCTCTCTCTCTCTCTAGCTCTCTCTCTGAGGTACTTTCTTGCATTCTTGTTCTACTTTTTCAATTTTAATTTAAGGGAAAATAAGGTAGTGAAATTTTTGTTTGGTTGCTCAGAAAATGGAGGAAAAGAAAATAAAGTGATCCTTTTCTGGGATCCTTTCTTTCTCTTTGCTTTTATTATCAAGAAAATGAAAAAATCGGCTATTTTTGGGCTTAGTTGAGTGGTAAAGTTTCCGATTATGTTTGAACAATCTTATTAGGTTCAGAATTCCTATTTTTGTCGTTTTCCGCTACTTTCTTAGTAACCAAACAGGGAGAGATTTGGACTTTTTTTTTGTTGGTGAAAGTAATTTTGTAATCTTTAGTTTAGCTTGTCTAGAAATTTAGAATTTTTGTTGTTTATTTGAATTTTAGATGGGTTTTAGTAGGTATTAGTAGGTTTATCCATTAAGACCCTTATAATTAAATAACCCAATGAGTCTTTATCTGTTTAACCCAAATATTCAAATGGATTGGATTAAGACTTACCCAAATAAGATGGCTAATGGGTAGGTTCATGAATATGGATAAAAATTGCTACCCCTAATGTCAAGTGAAACCTGTTGTACAAGTCATTTGTACAAATGGCAAGATTTTCCATGCGTCCTACAATGGTCATTAAATATAAAATGTTCTACCCCTCAACCTACAGGGAATAACCCATGAGTCCTCCAAACCCAGGGTTCAAGCTTCAAGAAAAAGCATACACAGAGTGATCTGGATTGCGTTCCAGAGAGGAAAAAAAAATGCAGAAGAAGAAAAGAAAAGCCATTTCATCATCCAAGACCACCCTGGCTTCCCTTCCATCACTTTGTTGAGTCTCTTCCCTTTTCTCTTCTTTTTAAATTTCTTGTATTAAATTTAGTTGTCCTTGAAAAAGATAAATTATGCATTTTTCATTGGTCAATATAATCCACGTTTTTTAATTTAATTAGAGAACCTATGGAATTGTTCCCTGATCATTTTCCCATATGGAGTTTTCACCGGTAGTATTGTTAGAACTTAGCACTTATGTTTATAAAAGAATGATACAAATCAATTTATGAAAGCCAATGATTTTTTGAGATTGATAAAATTAAAAATGTTAATAACAATTGAGACTTGAAGCTCATAATTTCTTTTTGAAAAATAGTCTCTTCCATGTCCAAATTTCTGTACCAATGAGTTTTTGAGGGTTGAACCTTTCCAGTAATTTCTTGAAAATAGTTGGAACCTCTCCCTTGTTCAAATATCTATACCTAAGTATTTTTGAGGGTTGAATTTCTTTAACAATCCTATGTATCGATCATATGTCCAAATTATTGATAGCAACTTACCTTTCACAAAATATAACTTTATAATATTTTTTAAATAAAATTTCAAAAAAAAATGTTTTATAAATAGGAAATTTCAAACATACTAATTTCAAGAGAGCGTTTTTGAATCAAAAATAAAATATATTGAAAAGAGAGGGGTTTTTGTCTAGTGCATTGGATGAGACACAAGATAGACACATGATCAATTTTGAATACTTGTTGGGGGCAATATCACATCCAATACTCAAATGTACTTACTTAATAAAAGCCAATTGAAATAACCACTTTCACGTGACGAGGCCTTGGTTTAAGCAAAGATGATAAAAGTTACCACATGCCCCCAAGTGTAACCAATTGTATAATAAATAAGTCTCATTTTTCATTAAGGAAATTTCTAGGGGCACCAAAAATATATCCTGAAATTTTTACACCCTACTATTTTTGTATTGTGGTGGAGTCTAGATGAGGTGAATCATAATGAGATGGTATGAAAAAGTCTGTATATTTTACTGGCTCTAGCACTCTTCTTTCATTAAGGGGGAAAATGTTGTGGTAGTACACTATAAAAAAGCAAAGGACAAATTGTAAAATTTCTCCTTAATCAACTTTTATATCCTATAACGGTTTTGAGCTAAAAAATGAGTCTGAGGTGTCCAATATTTACTACTATTTATTATTCATAAATACTAGTAAATAGGGCCATTTTTGTTAAATACCAACTTTATCCTATAACAGTTGGTTTTTATAATAAGCTATTAAGAGTGTGAGGTATCCAACACTTACTACTACTTATTATGGGGCCATTTTTATTGAGTAATATATATATATATATATATATATATATATATATGACATTTTATAAAATAATAATATTTAAATAATATTTTGAAAGCTAAGGAAGACATCAATGTTCAAATCCACCTTAGTAACTAACTAATTGTTAGTCTTCCATAAAATTAAGTAACTATTCACTAGGGTTCAAATCTTTTTTTTTTTTTTTTTTTTTTTTTGTAAGTACTAACTAAACTATTTAGTTTCCCATAAAATTGAGTCTCAAGGTACAAAGATAGGGTGGTATTCCATTCTTTTGGATTTATAATATTACCTATTGATTAAAAACCAATAGTAGACTTTGCAGTGTGGAAAAGTAATGCTAGTGTCACATAAAATATTACCTATTGAGTCTCAAGGTACAAAGATAGGGTGGTATTCCATTCTTTTGGATTTATAATATTACCTATTGATTAAAAACCAATAGTAGACTTTGCAGTGTGGAAGAGTAATGCTAGTGTCACATAAAATAGCACAACTTATACCACAACTCACCCATAAAATGGCACAACTTAGTGTTAGAACTTGTGGTGGTGGGTAGAGTATCAACCATTTACATTGACCATTTCACTAGATTATGAAATTGAGTATTTTATTAAATTTATTTAATTAAATCTAGAGAAAGTCTAGAGATACAAATTTTGACACTAAGTTGATGTGGCAAATTTTTAAATTTCTTGTATTAAATTTAGTTGTCCTTGAAAAAGATAAAATTATGCATTTTTCATTGGTCAATATAATTCACGTTTTTTAATTTAATTAGAGAACCTAAGGAATTGTTCCCTGATCATTTTCCCATATGGAGTTTTCACCGGTAGTATTGTTAGAACTTAGCACTTATGTTTATAAAAGAATGATACAAATCAATTTATGAAAGCCAATGATTTTTTGAGATTGATAAAATTAAAAATGTTAATAACAATTGAGACTTGAAGCTCATAATTTCTTTTTGAAAAATAGTCTCTTCCATGTCCAAATTTCTGTACCAATGAGTTTTTGAGGGTTGAACTTTTCCAGTAATTTCTTGAAAATAGTTGGAACCTCTCCCTTGTTCAAATATCTCTACCTAAGTATTTTTGAGGTTGAATTTCTTTAACAATCCTATGTATCGATCATATGTCCAAATTATTGATAGCAACTTACCTTTCACAAAATATAACTTTATAATATTTTTAAAATAAAATTTCAAAAAAAAATGTTTTATAAATAGGAAATTTCAAACATACTAATTTCAAGAGAACGTTTTTGAAACAAAAATAAAATATATTGAAAAGGGAGGGGTTTTTGTCCAGTGCATTGGATGAGACACAAGATAGACACATGATCAATTTTGAATACTTGTTGGGGGCAATATCACATCTAATACTCAAATGTATTTACTTAATAAAAGCCAATTAAAATAATCACTTTCACTCACATCAAAAAAAAAAAAATAATAATAATAATCACTTTCACGTGACGAGGCCTTGGTTTAAGCAAAGATGATAAAAGTTACCACATGCCCCCAAGTGTAACCAATTGTATAATAAATAAGTCTCATTTTTCATTAAGGAAATTTCTAGGAGCACCAAAAATATATCATGAAATTTTTACACCCTACTATTTTTTGTATTGTGGTGGAGTCTAGATGAGGTGAATCCTAATGAGATGGTATGAAAAAGTCTGTATATTTTACTGGCTCTAGCACTCTTCTTTCATTAAGGGGAAAAATTGTTGTAGTACACTATAAAAAGCTAAGGACAAATTGTAAAATTTCTCCATAATCAACTTTTATATCCTATAACGGTTTTGAGCTAAAAATGAGTCTGAGGTGTCCAATATTTACTACTATTTATTATTCATAAATACTAGTAAATAGGGCCATTTTTGTTAAATACCAACTTTATCCTATAACAGTTGGTTTTTATAATAAACTATTAAGAGTGTGAGGTATCCAACACTTACTACTACTTATTATGGGGCCATTTTTATTGAGTAATATATATATATATATATATATATATATGACATTTTATAAAATAATAATATTTAAATAATATTTTGAAAGCTAAGGAAGACATCAATGTTCAAATCCACCTTAGTAACTAACTAATTGTTAGTCTTCCATAAAATTAAGTAACTATTCACTAGGGTTCAAATCCTTTTTTTTTTTTTTTTTTTTTTTTTTTTTTTTTTTTTTTTTTGTAGTACTAACTAAACTATTTAGTTTCCCATAAAATTGAGTCTCAAGGTACAAAGATAGGGTGGTATTCCATTCTTTTGGATTTATAATAATACCTATTGATTAAAAACCAATAGTAGACTTTGTAGTGTGGAAGAGTAATACTAGTGTCACATAAAATAGCACAACTTATATCACAACTCACCCATAAAATGGCACAACTTAGTGTAGGAACTTGTGGTGGTGGGTAGAGTATCAACCATTTACATTGACCATTTCACTAGATTATGAAATTGAGTATTTTATTAAATTAAATCTAGAATGCCAACTCAATAAATGTAAAATATATTGTCAATTTTTTTGATACAAAATAAAAATTGTATTCTAACTTAATTTAAGTGTATATAAATATATAATATAAAAATATATATATATATGGGTTCATATAAAATTAACCTCAACTAAAATGCTAACTCAATGTTTATGGTAAAAATATTGTCAAATGTTATTGCACGACAAAAGGAGGAATATGCTGTACATTATTCGAGAAGTGATAATTTACCACAAAATTTGTAGTGACGTGGGAACTAGAAGGTTCCTTTTTATCCAACATTCTATAAAATCCCAAATTCCAAAGACTCGGGATATTGTGTCCTGTGTTGTGTTTGCTGATCATAGAAAGAAAGAAAAAAAGAGAATAAGAATGTCTGGTCCCCAGTGTTGCTCAAACCCACCAACCTTGAACCCAAATGCAGGAGCTGGCCATGTTGAACAGCTTGGTGGACTCAGCACCTATGTCTCTGGCTCTCCCAACTCCAAGCTTGCCATCCTTCTCATCTCTGACGTTTATGGTGCCCACACTTTTCTTTGACACTTCAGTTTTTTTTGCTTGCTTTTGTGGTGTGCTCTAATTTTCGCTTCAAACTGTGATCTGGGTGTTGGATTTTGGCTTGTGAGGATACCATTTGGGGGCTGTTTAGATTCATTTTTGGTGATTGGTGGAGGAAATGGTGTTTTGGTTTCTGGAAAAATTACATTTTGAACTCTATAATTTAGGATTGTAACAAATAACAGATGAGACCCCGAGGTTTCAATATGCAACAAATTTAAGTGCAATCGAATTTAAGTGTTTATATATATATATATATATATATATATATTAGCTTTATTTATGAATCTCGAAGAAAATTGATTAGCACCTTCAGTTGTCCTTTGAATTTATATGTTTAGTTGAAAAGCTTTAAATTTTATTTTTGGTAATCTCTAGCGTATTCTGTTCTTGATGATCGGTGTTTGTTCTAGCCATTTATGGAAAATATATTCTTGCCTTCTTTTATGCCATTTATATGTTTGTCTGTGTTGGGCTTGGTTGGGATATCGAAAATGAGTATAAAGGAAGCAGTGGGAATGGATTTGTTGAACAATTGATATAGATGCTATGGATACATATGTACCTGCTATAAAATATGTATAATAGGTTATGTTAATTCATTACCAGTATCATGTTCCATGATTCCATCTTAACATGTTTGAGTTTTCCTGCAGGATATGAGGCTCCAAACCTGAGGTATGGCTAATTTTCATCTCTCTTTTCTTTGTTTAGTTTATGGGTTTTGCATAGTCTGTCAGATTAGGTTGTTATAACAGTGTTTATGTGTTGGTGAACTCCTTTTACATTATGACTTTTTAGTTTAGGTGACACATATATTTCTTTAAAATTTTGAGCCATCAGTGTGAAACTTAGTTGACTTAATTCGGTCAAATATTAGGCACTTTAAAATACTTTCATTTTTCTCTAATTTGGAAGTGGTGTACATAGATGATTGTAATTCTCTATTTGAAGCTATGCCATGTTATTTTGAATAAGAAGTGCAGCAATAAAGATTTTGCTGTTAAAAGTTGGAGTTGTACCCTACACATTTTAGACACGCAGATCTGTAACATTCTGAAAACTAATTTTATCTTTTTTTTTTTTTTTTTTTTTAATTTTTTTTTTTTTAAAGGAAGCTTGCAGACAAGGTTGCAGCTGCTGGATTTTTTGTGGTAGTTCCTGACTTCTTTAATGGAGATCCCTATGTGCCGGATGATGCTAATAGGCCTATACAAGTTTGGTTGAAGGATCATGGAACGGTTGGTTCTATCTTTTAATACTTGCATGGAAGTTGTTTATAATTTTGATTTTCTCATGGTGGACCCTTTTGCGAAACTTGAAAATATTGCTGCATTTTTCATTTGAGATTGTGAGTTTGGTATTTTACAACATATTAGGCTGTCTGAATATGTGTGTGGATTTAGCTGCATAACTTCTTTATCGTTATTACTGAAAGTAACAGATTGTTCTTACTTCATAAATTATTAAACTACCTAGCTGTGTAAACCTTTTGTGGCCTTGATTGAAATTGATGATCCTGATATTGCAGCTTTCAGCTAATTACTATGTGATTTTTAGTATGCACTAATAGTGTTTGAAGCTCTATAATTCTTTCTAAAGGATAAGGGATTTGAGGAGGCAAAGCCAGTAATTGAAGCTGTAAAAAGTAAAGGTGTTTCTGCAGTTGGGGCTGCTGGCTTTTGCTGGGGTGGTGAGTTTTTATCATTAATTCATTGTTCCCAAACTAGCACCCTAGTGCAGAAGTTATTTCTTGTTAGGGAAGAATTGGTTTTGTGTATCTTCATAGTTTCACTATAACCCCTTCCCCTGACTAAGTTTCTTTATTTTTCTATTGAAACAAGTTTGATTAAGGATTCTAAATTTCTAACATTTTAAGTCAGATAGCATTTTATTGATTGAAAAAAATGCTGATACTTGAACTTTTGTGTTCTTCTCAGCCAAGGTTGTGGTTGAACTTGCAAAGGCTGAGTTTATCCAAGCTGGTGTGCTATGTCATCCTTCATTTGTCACTGTAGATGATATCAAGGGTATGGATTCTAGTGCTTGAAATTTGCTAAAGCTTGATATTAGTTTTATTATATTATTAGTTTGCAATTTCAGAAATTAAAAATGTCTTTAGCACATTCAGGAAAAAATTTCTAGCTCTCATCAATTCTCTATCAATTTAAATGTTGGCAGTAATTACAAGCATCTGACTCTATAAGTTGCTTTTTCTCCCTTCCTCTTGGGGTCAATGGATTTCTTTTTCATTTTTTTTTTTTTGCTACTGGCATACTGATTTGCAATGATTTAATCTTATTTAATGCCTTTTCTGTTTAAAAAATACATTCTGGTTGTCAGAAATCATTTCTTTAACAATGGTGTTTTTGAGTTTTTCTACATTAAATTTCTTCTGTTTTGGTACAAGTGCAAGGGAAAAAAAATAATGGATTGTCTCATTGTTTACTGATCAATATTTGGAATTCATTTCAGGGGTTAAGGTTCCTATTGCAGTACTAGGAGCTGAAAATGACCATCTTTCTCCACCCACGCTCTTGAAACAGTTTGAAGAGGCCTTAGCTGCTAAACCTGAGGTAGGAAAACCAAATCCTTATTTTCTTATGAAATCTTATAATTAATGCCTTTTCCTTTCTAATAATGAAAGCTTCTTTTCTTTATATAAAAAAGAAGGAAATCTAATACTGATGTTTCATCATTCTTTTAATGACGGCAGATTGGCTGTATTTAATTTTTTACATATTAAAATATAGCCAGGAGCCCTTTAGCCTGAATTTCATGCTTTAAGTTTAGCATTTGTTTCTTTTAGAGAGTAATTTTTTTGGTCATGTTATTTATTCAGCTTTGTTTTTGCACATTTCTTCAATGATTAGATGACTCTTCAGATAGTTTTTTTTGACTTGATAAGTAGAATATTTTTCCCCATATTTTCCCAAATTTTGCATTTATTAAGGATTTTTGGCCTTGGCATTTGATGAATGTTCGTCATAGCATTTTTGGCTTTGGCTCTGGTGGTAAAGAGATAGGTTGGGGTTGGGGTAAGTGTTATCAATCTTTTTGAACAAATGACTAAATGTTCATATGGTGATTCATCATCTTGTCTTTGAAATGCCTGAGGTCTATCTTGAAAACCAGGCCATGGTTTGCCCATGCAATGCATCCATCTTGGTGTAACTTTTTCCAAATATTGCATTTCATAATAATAAAATAATGTTTTGATTCTTTTCAGGTGGATGGCTTTGTTAAGATATTTCCAAAAGTTGCACACGGGTGGACAGTCAGGTACAGTGTTGAAGATGTGGCAGCTGTGAAGTCTGCTGAGGAGGCCCATCAGAACTTGTTAGAATGGTTTGCTAAGTATGTGAAGTGAAATCGTCAAATTAGATATATCTATGGTATGTCTTGGTTCTATAATATTATGAGTAGCAGTGTGGACCCAGTAAAATGCTAGTTTTCTCATATGGTTGAGACTTGAGAGAACCTGGACTTTAATCTGTAGTATATAAGAATTTGAATGAACTTGTTTATGAATAAAGGGTGAAAATAGCATGCTTTATCTGAAGGTATGGCTGTAGTGAGAGCACTGTGTGTATGTGGTTTATGTGGTTGTTATTACACCATGCATTCTTTGATGTCCATGGCAATATCGGTGCCTTTGGCTCTTTGAGCTGTCTGAGGCGATAATGCACTGGAAGTGTTGAGAGTAGCTAGACTTCAATCTGTAGTATGTAAGAATTTGAATGAACTTGTTTATGAATAAAGGGTGAAAATTGCATGCTTTATCTTATGGCTGTAGTGAGAGCAATGTGTGTGTATGTGGTTCATGTGGTTGTCATTACACCATGCATTCTCTGATGTCCATGGCAATATCGGTGCCTTTGGCTCTTTGAGCTGTCTGAGGCTATAATGCACTGAAAGTGTTGCCTTGGCGGCTCTAAAATCTGTGACTGGATTAATTCTGATGAGTTATGACTGAATGCCTTCAATATAGATCATAAATTTGCCGAATGCTTTGAATTGGTTCATGTGACCATGTCATTATTGCATATGTATTACCTCAAGAGTGATCAATGCTGATGCCTTTGAGCTATCAGAGGCTAAGAAAAGCTGGAGAGCTTGCCTCTGAGGTTCTATAAATGGCCGAATTCCTGCCTCATTGTGGGAGGCTCTCTTAATGTTTGCTACAGTCTACATTGCACTTCACAGGTTTACTGTGTATGCCAAATCATTCATGCTATCCTTTCAAATATTGTGATAGAATTATTTCCATTATTTTACGAGTGCAAGCAGATGGTGGCATCATGGGCTCATATATATAGAGCTTTTACGTTAAGCTCTATTACTAAACCTCTGCATTGATTACTTGGCCAAATAGGCACTAGAAATAAAGAATTATTTGTATTTTTTTATAAAATATAAAATATTATAATTAAAAAAAAAATAATAACACAAATACATTAATCTTCTTCAGTTTCTCATCTTCATCCAAAACCACAGTGCACCTTTGGTACGGTGGTCACTCCACAAATATAAATGTTTGTGGAGTGTGGGGGGAGGGGTAAAGGTCGGGGTTCAAGTCTCCATGAGGAAACTTTACACACATATACACTTAGATAAGGCTAGAGTATAAAAAAAAAAAAAAAAAAAAAAAAAAAAAAAAAGAGATATATTACACACACAAAAATGAAAGAAAAAGAAGCCGAAGCAAAAGAAGAAGAAGCTCACAGTAGAAGAAGAAGAAGCCCGCAACAAAAGTGGGTTTATGGGTTTATGTTAGAATTGAAAATTGCATGTTTGATTTAGAATTTTGCAGACTATTTGGTTGAATTTGAGGGAAAGGAAAAGAAAGAAGAACCACTACTATCGGCAAGATGAGAATCTTCTTTTGGGTTTCTTGCAATTGACCAGGAGGGAGCATAGAGCATAGAGAAATTCTTCTCCAGCTCCATGATGGTATTCTTTATTTATTTATATATAGAGATATGGGTAAAATTTGGATTTCAAAACAAAAACAAAGGTAGTTTAGGGATAATATTTAAAATGACCAACGGTAACATTACAAATCCTATTTGCGTTTTCGCATTGCAGCTCTGACGGTCCAATATAAAAATGCAAGAATCCTTTGTATTTGGAAAAGCCACTTTTTGATAACGCGCGATGACAATAATTTACCAAACACACATTTTGGGTTTTGGGTTTGAAAACGTGCGTTTTGGGCTCTCAAATTGGAACCAAATGCACACTTAGCGAATGGTAATAGGTTGCAGCATTTATGGATAGGAGATTATTATTTTTGAAAGTATCAAGGTTAATAAATTTTTTTTTTTTTTTTTTTTTAACTTTTAGGGATTTGTTAGAAGTAAAATATCAATTTTGTTTTGGGAGGCAAATACAAATGTGTCAATTAACTAATTTAAATATTTTTTGGTTCTTAGGGTTAATTTTCATTTTTTGAGAGGGAACATAACAGGAATAATTTTGACCCAAATTTTAAACTTTTTGCATATAGGTGCTGGTTGGGAATGGCCCCATTTAGTCTAAAGGATAGGTCTCTCCCTAATATAGAGGAAGAGTTATTTGAATGGGATCAACATTGTACAACCACTTAACACAAAAGATGAGTAAAATAGTGATGTAGTTTAAAAAAGAAAAAGAAAGGCTTCTGGCGAAGGATCAAATATATATATAGTATTAAAAAAAACATATATATAGTATCAAAAAAAGAAGGGTTTATAAATTATAATTGTGGGGCCAGAGAATTTGTGACCCAAGCCCATTTTCATGTTAAGGCCCAAGGCCTGCGTCGAGGAGATACAGGGCCGAGGACGCACTATGAGAGTCGAGGACAGCCTAAGGAAAGGGCCAAGGATGAGCTCCTGCTCGGCATGCCATAAATGCCCCTAAAAGGAAGAGTGATCATAGTGCGGAAACAACACAAGTAAAAGGCTGCCAGAATCGCAATAAAGCATTCTGCACTTGACAGAGCCATGCTCTTCAACTTTTACAACCACCCCCAACCACTTTGGGTATGGGCTGATGGGATAAGTATCAGTCTTGGAAAAAGTCGATCCTACACGTGGACGAAGGATAAGGAATACAAGCTAATATAAAAAGAGGAACAAGCAATCCGGGAGAAGGGGCTGGGAAAAAAGGCCAAAAAACCGAGCCTCCCGATCCGCCTCCAGGAGAAAGACTTCTTGAGCGAACACGATTTAATTCAATACGAACACCACGACTAACCACCGTCCGATGACCAAGGCCTAGCCTTCCAAACCCACGCTCTATAAATGATATTGTTTGGGCCTATTTACATGCGAACCCAATATCGTTTTGGGTCGTTACAAATCGAGTTCTTACAATTGGCGCCGTCTATGGGGAAGGCTTGTGTGTTGGCACGGGCGGTGGGCGTAGAGTTCCGCTAGGGGCTACGTTTCTTCACTAGGGGTTGCGCTTTATAGTGATAGCAGCACGGATGGTTCTAGGGGCTTGGCCGAGGAGCTAACCCCCCTAAACCAAGGTCCCACGCCATAGCCGAGGGGTTAATTCCCCCAACTACTTAGAAATCAAGTTTTGGACAGAATCAAGGTATTGCATGGTCCTCGGACTCAAACCTATGGGGAAACCAACTACTTAAAAACTGAGTTTTAGACAAAACCAAGGTATTGCATGGTCCTCGGACTCAAACTTATGGGGAAACCAACTACTTAGAAATCAAGTTTTGGACAGAGCCAAGGTATTGCATGGTCCTTGGACTCAAACCTATGGGGAAACCAACTACTTAGAAATCAAGTTTTGGACAGAACCAAGGTATTGCATGGTCCTTGGACTCAAATCTATGGGGAAACCAACTACTTAAGAAATCAAGTTTTGGACAGAACCAAGGTATTGCATGGTCCTCGGACTCAAACCTATGGGGAAACCAACTACTTAAAAACTAAGTTTTGGATAGAACCAAGGTATTGCATGGTCCTCGGACTCAAACCTATGGGGAAACCAACTACTTAAAAAACAAGTTTTTGACAGAACCAAGGTATTGCATGATCCTCGGACTCAAACCTATGGGGAAACCAACTACTTAAGAATAATGTTAGGTTACTCGGACCTACGGGAAGATCATTTACTAAAAGTCGAATTAAGTCCTAGGCATAATGAAGATCCCGATCTGTCCTCAGAGCCTCGGCTCTAAGGGAATTGATGCGAACGAGCGTTTGAGCTCGGCATGATCGTACCTAGGTCCTCGGACTAGATACCAAAAAGGACCAAGGCTACAAAAGCCATTAGGAAGGCGGCGAAACACTCTAAGTACTTGGCGGCCCCCATGGACGGTCCACCTTTGAACCACCCATCCTCGGATGGTTACCTCCTACACCGCACCGAGTATTCAAATGTCATCTCGGCTGTTTTGGGGTATGTACCACTTTCTCAGTCGGGCATTGTTGTGCCGAACAGCTCTATTAAGTTCATAATAACATCTTTTTCTTAACATCTTTTCCTTAGCAGGGTTTCAGCCCTAAGTATTGCTTTTTTAGGACGGCATTATCAAGCCAAATAGTCCGATAAGTACAGAATTGCATCTTTCTCTCAAACAAAGGTTTTTTTCCTAAATATCATTTGTTCAAGTCGGCATTATTGTGCCGGATAGTTTTAATAAGCATAGAGCAAGGTCTTTTTATTAATCGGGATTTCGGCCCTAAGCATCGTTTAGATTATAAAAATAAAAAAGAAGTCATATGGTAGTACGTCTATTCACGGCATAACCATTTCAAAAAAGAGGTAGAATATACAAAATAAAGCGATGTTGACTTTTATTAATATAAAGAGGTATTACAACAGACAATGAAGGGCTTAAACAAGCCTATACAGAAAACGAATTGCAAAAAAAAAAAAAAAAAAAAAAAAAAAAAACAAACAAACAAACAAACAAACAAACGAAGTCTTTTTAAGCTTTGATCCAAAGTCTTTCCAAATTCTGTCCCAGTAGCACCCATATTGAGAGGAGGACCTCCCTTGGTGGAAGAGGAGAAGAAGAGGAAGAAGGAAAAGCACCAGGATGGATCCGGTGATGGGAAAGAAGAAGAAGGGGAGGCAAAAGGAGGAACCAGTGAAGGAAGAGAGGAAGAAGCGGGGATACTTTGTCCCTGCGTCAGTCCTGACTCCTAACACGCTGGTGTCATGTTAGCTATGCTCATAAGAGAGCGACTGGTGCTGATAACGGGTGACCCCGGCTCGGTCGCACCAAAAGTTTGACGCGACGAGCCTTTACTTCGGATTTTGGCTGAAGGAAGGATGAGAAGTATCTTGAGTCTCTGCTATCCTTACCCTAACCGAGCCATTTTGAGCTTGAGAAGAACATGGCATTTCTGGGATGGGTATGGTCTCTTCATTCCCGCTCCTATCTCGGACGTATCACAATTCAAGGTGTAAGCGAGCGGATAAGGGAAACTGCTGGGGAGGCTAAGGGTTTCGGACTTTAAAAGGATTAAAAGGTCTCTAAGTAAGAGAAGTAACCTCTTGCCTTTCTTCTTATATGAAGGACAAAATGTGAGGCATTTAATCTATCCAAATTTCCAAGAAAATCAGTAAACGGGAATATACCCACTCCACTTCCCCGCGCCGTCAATAACCGTCGGATTTAAATGGTCTCGTAAAGGGAAATCATTAAAGACGCGTCTCGAACACCGAAACGGCAGGAGCGCATCGTGAATGAATTCAGAGGAATGTCTCGTAGTCCGAAGTGTTTCCTAGATAGATGAAGAGACACCCACATTGATGAAAGGTAGATCTAAGCAAACCGCAATAAAAATGTGGCATCACCAAAACCCTTCTCTCCGACCAAGAGGTCGGACAGCAAGATTTTGAGGGGCTATTGTGGGGCCGGAGAATTTGTGACCCCAGCCCATTTTTATGTTAAGGCCCAAGGCCTGCACCGAGGAGATACAAGGCCGAGGGCGCACCATGAGAGTCGAGGATGGCCTAAGGAAAAGGCCGAGGACGAGCTCCCGCTCAGCATGCCATAAATGCCCCTAAAAGGAAGAGTGATCACAATGCGGAAACAGCACAAGTAAAAGGTTGCCAGAACCGCAATAAAGCATTCTACACCTGACAGAGCCATGCTCTTCAACTTTTACAACCACCCCCAACCACTTTCGGTATGGGCTGATGGGACAAGTATCGGTCTTGGAAAAAGTCGATCCTACACGTGGATGAAGGATAAGGAATACAAGCTAATATAAAAAGAGGAACAAGCAATTCGGGAGAAGGGGCTAGGAAAAAATGCCAAAAAACCAAAGCCTCCCGGTCCGCCTCCAGGAGAAAGACTCCTTGAGCGAACACGATTTAATTCTGTATGAACATCACGACTAACCACCGTCCGGTGACCAAGGCCCAGCCTTCCAAACCCACGCTCTATAAATGATATTGTTTGGGCCTATTTACGTGTGAACCCAGTATCATTTTGGGTCGTTACAAATCGAGTCCTTACAATAATGAAGGATTATATTTTTTATTCTTGTGCGCAATTACAAACATCAACTTGTGAAATGAGTAAGATAGTGATGTAGTTTTAAAAAAGAAAGGCTTGTGGTGAAGGATCAAACATATATATAGTATAAAAAAAGAAAGGTTTATAAATTATAATGAAGGATCACATTTTCTATTCTTATGCGCAATTAGAAAACATCAACTTGTGTGGATTCCAGTTAGCTCAACTGGTAAAATCTCCGATGGTTGTATAAGTGATCTGGAGTTCAATTCTCGCCTCCATCAAAAACTGATTGGTGTCTTGGTCTAATGATAAAGAGCTATTATCAGAAACGAACGCCATAGGTTGAAACTTTCCCTCAAAAAAAAAAAAAAAAAAAAAGAAAAGAAAAAGAAAACATCAACTTGTGAAATGAGTAAGATAGTGATGTAGTTTTAAAAAAGAAAGGCTTGCGGATCAAACATATATATTATATCTAAAAAGAAAGGTATATAAATTATAATGAAGGATAACATTTTCTATTCTTGTGTTCAACTAGAAAACATCAACTTGTGAAAAATTGATAAAATAACTCCTCTCTCTCTCTATCTACTTTTTAACATTTGAAGATATTGGATATGCTCTCAAAAAAGAAGAATCTTTTGATACCCAAATAATTGCCATATAAAATAAGATCTAAAATATATGACTTTAAAAAGTATTTACATTAGAAATCCTTATTCTAGACCATAGCTAGCATTAGCAAGAAACTACTCAATCATCTTTAATGAAAAATTGTGGGTTCTAGTTAGTTCAATTAATAAAGTCTCTAATAATTGAATAAGAGATTTATGGTTCAATCTCTGCCTACTCCAAAAACCAATTGATATCTTTATTTGATGATAAAGAGCTATTATTAAAAATAGACGCTATATATTAAAACTCTCTTAAAAAAAAAAGAAAAATTATCTTATGAGATGGTCTTATAAAGATGTCTTATAAAGATATCGTTCTTAAAATATTTATGGTTTCCATGCATGTGAATCCCACATGTAAGAGAAATGTTTGATGAAATTGTCTCGTGACGGTCTTATAAATTACAATTCATAATTAAATATTCATTATTCTTAACATGTCCCTTTAGAACACTTGCTAGCAAGTAACATGGCCCAGATTTTATTTAATGCTAATGGAAGGTGCATTAAAAAAAATGATTACAAAAATTAGGGGTTGGAAGTTGGAATGTAGCAATATAAAATTATTCACCTCAAAGCTCTGTTTGTTTCACTTTCTAAAACATTTTCAATAAAATATTTTCAAATATTTAGTGTGAATTGTAAAATTTTCAAATACAAACCACAAAAACTAGTGGTTCAATCACCATAGCTGTCAGTGTCGGAGGTTTGGTGATCAAAAGCCAATACTAGCAGTTTTAGCTGTCGAATTGTCAACACCGAATTATATTAGACCAATGACCCAATCATTAGATGGGGGAGAGCCTTTGTGTATTTTTATAAAATGTTTTACTAAATTTATAAAGATAATACGTTTTACAACATTTTACAAATGATTTTATAGTTAGCATAGCAAAAAACATTTTTTTGGATTGGTCAAATTTTATAATGAAGCCGGTAAAGTGCTGTAAATATTTATTGTAAAACATTTTACAATCAAATAAATAGAACGTAAAATACAAAAATAGTACACTGATTATGCACTTTTATCCTTCCACCGTCAGCTAAAATATTAACATATTTGTTTGCCTAACGGTATACAGGCACATGTCAAGGGACCACTCATTCATTGTATGGTCAGCAACTTCCTTCAATCCAAAACAAGAATATAGAAAACAAGAAGAGAGGTAAGGTCAATAGCAATTAAGTAGATAGATTGTCTAAGAGCTTTGTAACTCAACTACGGTCTGTAAAACCTTCTAGTGCTTCTAGCGGAGACTTCGGCACTTTTTACTGCTTCTAACACAGCCTTCAGGATTTAAATCCCTGTACAGCTATAAAATTACTTTTTTCAAAGAAGAAATTAGTAAATTTATCACATTAATTAGTACAGTCCACTTTTGAGTCCAATTTGCACGGGATTCCCAAATTACTCATCTGCTTATTAAATAATGCTTATGGTTGGAGTTTTGACCCATCATTCAAGGTAGAGTGATGTTTGAGTTCAGGGGCCCTCCTTAAACTTAAAGTAGTCTATATAGACTATTACACCCTCACTCCATTCGGCATGTCATTGTGAATATTGACTACCATGTGTCTAGATTCATTCTTGACTTAGACCTTTAAATCAAAATTTTATGTTAATCACATGCATTTTCAACTGATTCATATCATATAATATTTTTTTTGAGAACGATTTCATATCATATAATATAATATATAATAAAAGTTACAAGTTATGACATACATGTTGTAATTAAACACTTAAATTACAAATAAAAAAAACAGTTTCTTTTTCTCTTTCCTTTTTCCTAATGCCATGTAGATAATCCTTTTTCTCTTTTATTTTCAATTTATTAGCCAATTTGTCTCGTTAATTTCTCTCAATCTTTTCATATTCTCCTTTTCTTCATATTTAAGTTCTAAGAATATACATTTGGTTATTTGGTTCCCCAAATTATAAATATCTCTCTTTTTTACTAGACTTTTTTTGCTTAGATGTGGTCACATTTGAGGTAACATCACAAACATTATGTGTTTCTTTCACTTTTTAAGAATCATTTTTATTTTTGCTTAGATTATTTGTTCCAAAACATTTGTGTTTCTTTCACTTTTCTTTTCTTCTTCTTCTTCAGGGGCGGACCACTTAGAAGGGTGGCCCGTCCAAACTTTTCTAATTTTATAAAATTACCCCTAAAGCTTCCTAAATTTTTCAAAAAATATATGGTTGGTCCCCCAAACTTCTTAAATAATAGATTTTTACCTCTTCTTCTTCTTCTTCAGGGGCGGACCACTTAGAAGGGTGGCCCGTCCAAACTTTTCTAATTTTATAAAATTACCCCTAAAGCTTCCTAAATTTTTCAAAAAATATATGGTTGGTCCCCCAAACTTCTTAAATAATAGATTTTTACCTCTAAATTTACCTAAAATTTTCAAAAGAAATATGGTTAACCCCCTCCCAAACTCTTCATATTTCTTATATGATACTATTAAATTGATTCAATTTTATATTTTTTATTATAATTATTTTGGCCCTCGTTCATAAAATTCTATTTCTATCCATGTTCTTCTTCCTTTCTGTTTTTTTTTTTTTTTTTTTTTGGGGTGTGGGGCGGGGGTTAAGACGGATTCTGATATTGAGATTTGAGTTGATTCGTTTTATTTGTGTTTGTCTTACTTGTTTTGTTGTTATTATAACTAGAATACAAGATAGTTGAGTTGGTTTGCTTTATTTGTATTTTCTATTTGTTGTTGTTATTGTTATTAGTTAGCCTGTTCCTTTCGGTTTGATGATACTAATAGAATAGTCAGCTTTCAACAAAAATAAAATTAGTGACACTCTATGACTCTATACTCTATTGGTCTCATCAATTTTAATTAGCCAATCTAAAGGATGATCAAATCTCATAGAATGACCTTGTGCTTTAAGTTTCTACTATAGGAAGGAAAAAAAAAAAAAACTAATATTTATATTTTGTGTAAAATAATCTAATTATATGTTAATTAATATTATTTTATGGACAAAAAAATTGGATACAAATTTGATTGTAATTTAAAGCTACAACTCTCACTTAAAAAATTAACATGACAACAAATTTTGAAAATTTAACCGTCGAATTGCATTTTCTTTATGTTCTTAACACACATGTAAAATTTTCTACCAGTTGGATTTTATTTACTATTCGATCTATAAATTTATTTCTAGGCATAATTTTAGACTACAAGATCGGAGGCTTGGTGGTACACTACTCCCTTAACTTCACAGCTTATAAGGCAGCAAGTGGGGGTTTTTCCTTCGATGTGGGATTCAAGCCAAAATCGGTTACAAGCAAGCTATTGGCCGAGCCGAGGCAAAAAGTCTCCACAATTACCAACACTTTACTTTTATTAGTTGTGTAGGTCCAATTTTGTACCTCAACTAATTAACACCTCCTAATATTTTTAATAGAGAGATTCAATATTCAAATCTCCATATTGTAACTATTGAATTATTAAAAATAAATAATCTGGCTCTTGTAGAAAAACATTATTGGTAAATGGAAAAAGTGATTTTAGCTAAGATTTGGTAGTTTAATTCCAAAATTCTTGGCAAAGGAGATGTCTTCAATGAAACATCAAATTAATAATTTTATTTTGGGGTATCAAAATAAAATTTTAAGTGAATGATTAGGTATAATGCATAATTGATTGGAGTAAATTTGTAATAAGTTCTTTTACCATGTCTTAATTATCATCAGTTGACTTGACGTGCAAAAAAAAAAAAAAAAAAAATAGAAAACAAAAATGCAAATTACATTCATTAAGTTTGGTAAATTGTCATTTTGATCCCATAAATTTTATTTTTGTCAATTTGGTTCTATTAATTTCATACCATAGACCGTTTCGGTTTTGTTAGAAGAACGAAATGTTTTGATACTAATTGATATTGGTATACTATTGTGGGGTTACTGCTATGAGATGGTTGATTGTGGATGATGGAAAAAAAAATGATAATTTCAAAGTGATTGTCCAGCATTTATAATCGACCATCTTACCATGTTGTGGAAAAAATCATCAACAAAAAATATGATATATGATATAATCCTAAAAGAACTTATATTTGAATTTAATGCATGTTTGACCATTTAGGGGTGACCTACAATTTCTTATATAAAATCAGTAGTTAGTGACATGAGAGATGATACAACATGACCCATTGCAAGACTAGTAGGGTGGCCCAAATCACACATAGTAAGTTGTGATTGGTAAAGTACAAAGTGGTAATAATAAATGGAAAATGTTAACCAATGAGCTATTTTTAGAAACATTTTATTGGAAGAATGATAAAATAATAAATGTTGTTGACAATTTTTATATTTCTCATGAAAATGGTGTCAAAACTTTCCTATTATGGTTTATTAACAACTGCCCCAAAGATATCCGTTAATATGGAAAAATTATTAGGTACTCCCTGAGTACCATAAATGTGTAGTCCCTCCCCTCACATGAATGGTAGGTCCACTAATTGAATTCATGGTGGGACCTACCATTCATGTGAGAGAGAGAGGCGTCTTACGTTTTATGGTACTCTCTAAGACACAATAATTTTCCGTTAATATGACCCATAATAAATAGTCCTTTTTCTTGTAAACAAGAGAACTACCAAAAAAAAATAGTGAAGATTGGAGGAAAGAAAAAAGTGAAGACTGGAGTAAATTAAAACTGTACAAAAATAAACAAATAACTACTCAAACTTGACAACCGGTACATGAATGACGAACTTTGATAATAATGATAATAATAATAATAATAATAAATGGTCCAATTCATGTGTAACGTCATTAATGACGTGAAGGTTTTTGGTATTAAAAAAACATTATATCAGCGATATTATAATTCAATAAATATGATATATATCAGTAAAAAATAACTAAACAATTATTAATTTAATTTTTTGATAAGATAATTAAAAGATATGTTAGTGAGTAATTATTTTTGCTAACATATCTTTGGTTTATTAAATTTTGATACAAATAAGATGATATTATTTGATATAAAATATTTTTTTAATCATGTCAGTACACGACCTATTGGGCAGACCAGGTGGTGGCCCGAGTGACATCTATATATCATTATCAACCCTTATTTCTTTACAAAAATCTCACAACCTCAAAGATTGTGGAGAGTGTGTTTGTGTTTGTGACTTTTTGTGTTTTGACTGTCTGTGCTGCTCTGCTGATCAAATAAGAAGAAGGATGGCAGGACATCAGTGCTGCTCTAACCCACCAACTTTAGACCCAAGTGCTGGAGCTGGCCATGTTGAACAACTCTGTGGTCTCAGCACCTATGTCACTGGCTCCCCTAATGCCAAGCATGCCATCATTCTCATCTCTGACATCTTTGGTACTTGCACGTTTCTTTGATACTTGGCTTCTTTACTCACTTTTTTCCAAGGCAATAATTTTCACAACTGTTGGGTTTTTATTAGTTTTAGTATAAATCCATTACATACATCATTTTATAATCTACTATTAAGAATTTGTCACCTCAGTAAGTAGCTGTAAAATATTTTGTGAAAAGTTATTGGTTTTTCACTCCAAACTGTAACCTAGGCGTTGACTTTTATGGTTAATGAATAATTGGGTTATATATACATGAATCTGGCGGTAAATTGATTAGCACCTCCAGTAATCATTCAGAAATGGAAGTTCCTGATCCTTGGAAATTCTGTGATAACATAGGGGCCTTCGAAATTCCTGATCCTTGGAAATTCTGGAGAGAACCCAAAACAAAACAAAAACAAAACAAAACAAAACAAAACAAAAAGATTTCTATTTAGTATCAGAGGTTCATATTTTATCTTCATTAATCTGTATGTTGCTTCAAAAAATGAGTATTATTTTCCTAATGATTGGAGTGTTACCGAGATCATATGGTAACAATAGAAAAATGTTTCTCTTCAAAACCCTCCAAACTTCTCATATATCTTTTTATTGAATATAAAATTTTAAAATTCAACCATTAGATTGTATATATATTTTTATTATATTCTCTATATTTACAAAATTTCAAAAAGATTAAATATCAATATCTATGTCATTAATCAAATATTTATATTTCAAGTTTTTGTGGTATAAAATTATGCATAAATAATAAGTATATTGATTGAAAGAAAATAATAATATTCGATTTGAATGAAATTTGACATGTGTACTAAGAATATAAAGAAAATGCAATCTAACGGTTAGAATTTCAAAATTCACATCTAATAAAAATATATAAAAGGAGTTTGAAAAATTTTTCTCCAAACTAATTTAGAGGGAACTTTGTCCGTAACAACACTCCTTAACATATACAATACTCCTTAATATAATATTGTGCTAATTATTGTTACACACAATGAGTTACACATTTGAGCTGAAACCGCATTTTGAAAATACAATTTCAATTATAATTATGAGACAGTGAAATCATATTTTGAAAACACAATTTTATAATTATATAACACGATTTCAATTGTCTTGTACACAATGTTTAACTATTACGGCTCATAATACTATATAGTGATACATTACTTAATTTAAAAGTTTAAGTATTTGAATCTAGTCCTATTATATATATTAAATTGGTTCCTTTTCTGTTTCTCCTTACTAGTAACCAGAGTGTGAGAACTTAGAATAATATTGTAAATAATTAAATTCATCATTTTTTATTGTCTCAAAAGAGATTTGGTAATTTGTTATAGGATTAAAATAAGAGATTAAGTGCTCCAAAATCCAAACCCTCCCCTGTATAATTTATCAGAGAGACAGAGACTTTTAGTCACAAGTGTATTTGTTTTAGGCATTCACGTAAAAAAAAAAAATGCTTATTTATTTATTTATTGTTTTTATACTATTTATTTGTTTTTCTGTTCTGGGCTTGGTTGGGTATCGAAAATTAATATGGAAGTGGTGAAATTCTTGTTGAACAATTATTGGCTATGTTAATTCATTACCACTATCATGTTCCAACTTTTTGTGTTTGATTTTTCCTGCAGGATATGAAGCTCCAAAATTGAGGTATGCTTAATTCTCTCTTTTCTTCGTTTAGTTTATGAATTTTGCCTAGTCCATCAGATTATGCTGTTTTTAACAAGTCATTCTGTATGTAAGGGATAACTTACATTGCGATTTTTCGTTTAGGTGGCAATATATTTGTTAAAATTTAAACCCATCACTCTGAAATTTAGCTGGCCTAACTTGGTCAAATACACTTTCAAATACTAACGTGTAATTGTCTATTCAAAGCTATATTATGTTGCTTTGAATAATAAGTGCAACAATCATAATTTTTCCACTAAAAATGTGAAGTTGTGATCTCTCATGCATGTTCATAAAGACAGTCACAAATAATCAACATTGTGAGTTTGTGCTTTTTTTAGCTTCTGAAACTAATATTAGCTGCTTTATATATAAAAGGAAGCTTGCAGACAAGGTTTCAGCTGCTGGATATTATGTGGTAGTTCCTGACTTCATACGAGAACCCTTTGTGCTTGAAGATATTGCTAATAATCCTCTAGAAGTTTGGTTGAAGGATCATGGAACGGTTGGTTCTAGATTTTAATTTTTGCCTGGAAATTGTTTATAAGTTTGTTTTTTACTTATCAAAGAGAAATTTTTTTTGTCACAGTGAACCTTTTGTGAAACTTGAATGTATTGCTACATTTTCATTTGAGATTATATTCTGAAGGCCTCCATTGTGGGGTTTGGTATTTTGCATGTTAGGCTGTCTGAATATGTGTGTGAATTCAGCTGCACAATTGCTTTATTGTTATTGCTGTAAGCAACAAATGGTTCATACTTCATAAATTATTGAACTAGTTAGCTATGTCCACTTTCTGTGACCTGGGTTAAAATTGGTGACCCACTGACCCTAATATCGCAGTTTTCTACATATTGCTATGCAAATTTCAGTTTTCACTAATAGTATCTGAAGCTCAATTATTATTTCTATAGGATAAAGGATTTGAAGAGGCAAAGCCAATAATTGAAACTTTGAAAAGTAAAGGTGCTTCTTCAGTTGGGGCTGCAGGCTTTTGCTGGGGTGGTGAGTTTTTCTCTATTAATTCTTCTTTTCTTTCTTTTTTTGTAACTTTATACAGCATTTTATTGCTTGAAAAAAATTCTGACATTTGAAATTTTACATTCTTCTCACTGCTCAGGTAAGGTTGTGGTTGAACTTTCAAAAGTTGAACTTATCCAAGCTGCAGTGATATTACATCCTGCATGGGTAACAGTGGATGATATCAAGGGTATGGATTTGAATGGATCCCATTGTATAACTTTTTCAAGAGCTTTATATTAGTTTCGCTAGATTGTTAGTTTGCAATTTCAGAATGTAACAGTGTCTTTTGAAGGACTCTCAAGAAAAAAATTCTAGCTCTTATTATACTTTAGCAATTAAAATATTGGAAATCATTAGTAATCACAAGTACCTGACTTTGTAAGTTTGCTTCTTTCCTTTCTCGAGGTCAAAGGATATTTTTTGCTATTAGCATGCAGGTTTACAATGATTTAATCTTACATAACTCTTTTTCTGTCATAATTTTGCATTTCCCCTGGTTGTTGTAAAATGTAAATCAATTCTTGTTCCAATATTTTTTTTTTTCTACAATCAAGTTGCTTGCAGACCAGGACTTGCTAAATTTATCTATTTTCTAGTAAGAGTACAAGTACAAGGAAGAAAAAAAATAACAATTTTGTGTCATAGTTAACTGGTATTTGGGGATTGATTTCAGGTGTTAAGGTTCCCATTGCAGTACTAGGAGCTGAAATTGACCATATTGCTCCACCCGAACTCTTGAAACAATATGATGAGGCCTTAACTTCTCAATCTAAGGTAGGAAGATCAAATCCTTGTCTAGTTTTATTTTTAATTTTTTTATATGCTTCTTTACAGTGCTTAGCTGTTACATTATTTTATATACCTCAACCTTTTCTGGTTATGATTTTTTCTTCTTCTTAGATAATAAGTAATAACATTCTGGTAATAATGCCGGTTCATCATTCTTCTATTGAGGGTTGACTGGCTGCATTTAATTTTTACGTATTGGAATATTTGGAACATAACTATGATCCTTTTAGCCTAAATTTCATACTTTTAGCATTAGTTTCATCTCAGAGTATTTTCTTGGTTTTCTAGATGAAAGAATGAATGGTAACAGAGTGTTCACCCTACTAATCTTGTGTTATGTGGCCAGGCGCTGGCTGAAGCATGCTCATGCCATATCTCTAGATCCCTCCTGCATTGGGATAAGATTTTTGGCTTGATAAATTACAATTTTTGGCAAGCTAACTGCACGTATTTCTTCTATGTAACAAAACTTTTCAAAACATGAAATTGGTTACATGAATCTTTTGCCTTATCCTCTGTTATATCATGACTTCTTCTTTGGTGGCATTTTGGCTACTAATATTAAGGCATCTTTGAGCTGGGCTTTTGTTGTAAACATATAGGTTGGGGCAGGCTAAGTAGGGGAAAATGGGTATTTACCCCTGATTTGATGGATCTTTGAGGTTAAAAAACAATGGCATTTTGCTACATAGTTTTTAAATTAGGAGTAAATGCCCATTTTGGCCGGCGTTAATGTGTCAAATCTTTTCAATCAAACAAATAAATTTTCATCATGGTGATTCATCATCTTGTCCTTGAAACACCTTAACTTAGGTCAATCTTTTCTTACTAGGGCTATAGTTTTCTTAGCAATCAGCAATCAATCTATATTAGTGTAACTTTTTCCCATGTTCTCCCAATTTTTGCATTTGATGATGGATCTTTGGCTTTGGTTTTGATGATGTGATCATAGAATCTTTGGTTTTGGTTAGTTAATGTTATTAAATCATTTTAAACAATAAACAGATATTCATCATGGTGATCTGCCTTTTCCTTTAAATACCTTTTAACTAAGGCAAAACTACAGTGCAAGTCCCTAAAGTTTATGTGCTGAGCGTAATTGGTCCCTAAAGTTTTAAATGAGCGTTATTGGTCCTTAAAGTTTTAAAAATAAGCATTATCAGTCCCTTTGTTAACTTCTATTAGTTTTTTTGCCTATGTGTCTAATAGAATAATGATATACCTTTTTTTAATGTCATGGCAACTGTTTTTAGTATTAAAAAATTACATGTCAGCAAACACACCAATCACCTCATGCCACGTTCTATCCTCGGACTGCCACTATTTCGAGCCTGCCATAGTCTTGATTGCCATTGCTAGATCTGGCCAATACTTTCATCTCCCTCCTCCTTGGGTCTCCACCCCAACCCATCCTCCTTGTCACCTACATCGGCAATTAATCTGGACCCAATCCCTACAACCCCAATTTTGCTTACCGCACATTTCTTGTTTGGCCCCAAAAATAAAAGCCAAAAACCCAATTATTTCCTATTCCTTCGAATCTTGTTCCATAACGTCTATTAATATTGCTATTGTTCAATATACTAAACTAGCCACCATCAATTAGGAGCAAGACCAAGTTAGCCCAAAAAAAAAAAAAATAGAGCAAGACCCACCTCTTCGTTTTGTGGTTTCGTGAGCTTAAATGTGTTCTCTTACATCTTGGTTTCCACCATCTATTTTGTTGCAACTGGGGTTATTAAAAATGGGTTTTGTAATTCAAGTTCTCTGGGCAAATTTTTGTCTAATATTGATTTGAGATTGGAATCTTTGAAGAAATTATTGAGTTTGTTTGATGAGACTTATTAGAGATAATCCATATTCACAGGAGGTGTCCATTGGGGAGGTGAGCCAAGGAGGTGGACTAAGTAAGCCGAATGGCTAACCCGAGGGTGGTGTGTTTGCTGGCAAGGAATTTTTAATGTTATGTCATTAAAAAAAAAAGACACGTCATTGTTCCGTTTGACATATAAGCAAAAAACTAAAACAAAGGGATAATACTCATTTTTAAAACTTTAGAGACCAATAGCACTCATTTAAAAGTTTAGGGATCAATTGTGCTCAGCAAATAAACTCTAAACTTACCTTTTAACTAACTTAGGCCAATCTTCCATATTGAGGCTATAGTTTGTTGGTGCAATCAAGCTATTTTGGTGTTACCTTCTCTAATGTTTTCCTAGTTTTTCCATTTGATAGTAATCAAATAATGTTTGATTCTTTTCAGGTGGATTTCTATGTCAAGATATTTCCAAAAGTCTCACATGGGTGGACAACTAGGTACGAGGATGAAGATGAAGTAGCTGTGAAGTCTGCTGAGGAGGCCCATCAGAACCTGTTGGACTGGTTTGCCAAGTATATCAAGTGACAATGTCAAATTAGCTACTTTTGTGCTACGCCTGGGTTTTATATTATTATATGAGTTACAGTGTGTACCTTAGTCTAATATTGTTCTTTCCAAATGTTTGGGAGTAATAAAACTTCAATATGTAATATGTAATAGTCTGATCAAATCAATTTGTGAATAATTGGTAAAAGTTGCAAACTTTATCTGAAAGCATGGTTGTACTACTATACTAGTGAGAGCAAAGTGTGTGTACTTTGTGCGCGGTGGGTTTCTTTGTATTGCCTCTGAGGCTGTATAAATGGCCAAAGATTCTGCCAAGTCTTGTCTCATCCTTGGAAGGTCTCTTAATGTTTTGCCACAGTAGGACATGACATAAGTGTCCCAAATCATAGGTTCTTGGAGGTTATAGGGCTATTTGTTATCATTTGTTTAAACAACAGTTTTCAATGTTTAAACAACATTACACTTATTTTTATACTTTTTCACATACATATATTTTCAAAAAATAGAAATAATGTTACTAAAAATCTCTTACCAAATGGCCCCTAGTGTCCCTAATTAATCATGTTTGTTACCAAGTGGGGCAATGAAAGTGGTTGGATTTATGTTGGGTTTGTCGGGGTGGGGCCTTCAACATTGACCGAAGACCCCTGGTGGCCCATGGGTTATTGGGCCAAACCCCCATCCACCATGGTTGGGTAGCCAATAATTGGAGAAATTATACCGTCTCTGGTAAATCACGTTACTTGTCCACCATTCCACTAAAAAACTCTCATTTGTTTAAAATTATTGAGTCAAGAATTAATTTCTGTTTAAAAAAATTTTCTAACTCAACAATTTTAAACAGATGGGAGTCTTTTAGTGGAATGGTGGACCACGTCACTTGTCCACCATAAGGACCTTATAATTTCTCCAATAGTTGATAAACCTTTCAAACATTAAGATAGAATCAAAATAAGAATCAAATATAGCCCCTATCAAGGATGAGAATAAGGATGTGTTTGGATACTGCTTATTACTGAAAATTAAAAACTAAAAACATTTAGCAAAATAATTTTTAAATGTGTAAATAGTGTTATGGAATCTAATTTTGAAGTTGTTTTTGCTGAAAAAAATATTTGCGGGTTTTGTGAATAGTGTACGGGATCCACTGAAAAATGTGGGACGCAGCTGAAACTACTTAAATGGGCTTTCAAATGCATCCATGGGCTGTTACGTATAATGTAATTGGATTTAGCTTTATATCTTCAGCCTGTGAAACTACTAAGGAAGTCAACCCAATTAAAAAAGGCCCAAACAAATAACGATTCTCGGTCTCAAAAGTTACAACGCCACCATATAAAGGGAGGAAAGCCCTAGCATCAACCATAGAAGAAATCAGAAAACCAAAAAACCAAAAACCTAGTAACCTTTTCACAAACCGATTCTTGAAAATCATGGAAAACCCAAGATTTTTTTCACAAAACGTTGCAGAAGATATCGTGCATGACGTACTAAAAAGACTCCCCGTCAAATCTCTACAGCGATTTAAGTCTGTATGCAAACCATGGTGTTCTCTGATTTCAAGCTCTGAGTTTGCCAAAGCACGCTATGACGAAGCCAACGAGCCTAACAGTATGACCCTTTGGAGATGCGCCTGCATTGAGCAAAGTGATGAAGAAATAAATTCCGGTGTCTTCTCCATCATAGATTACAATGGCTTCATGCTCGAAGTGAAATCTCTCGACTTTCCTCCAAGGTATGAAGGCATAACACCTGAGATCTTCGGCTCTTGCAACGATTTCTTACTTGTTTATTGTCGTCCTCATCTTTATCTGTGGAACCCATCTTCTGGTACACATAATATGTTTGAATTATACTATCATATTGACACGGATAATATACTCATGTGTGGACTTGGTTATGATTCTTCCTCTGATGATTACAAGGCTGTTTTTGTATCTCATTTAGTAAGTCCACCAGGCTCACCCAACAGTGGTTATACCTTTGAATCTATCTTTATCTCTCACTACTCTTTCAGGACCAATACTTGGAAAGATATTGATTACAGTGATTTTCCTTACAATTTTTATTTTGACACACAAGGGGTTACTTTGAATGGAGCTCCCCATTGGGTTCTTCGCCGTGAAGAATATGATATGGAAGCCTATTCTAAATCTGTAACCGTAGTACTGGTTTATTTTGATCCGGCTAAAGAAGACTTTTATGAGCTGCCATTACCATGCATGTTAGATAAGGATTCAAAGTTTGAGCTGGGGTTTTTAGGTGGATGCCTTTCTCTAACATACGATCCCAATGGAAGCCACTTTGAGACTTGGGTAATGAAGAAATATGGGGTGGAAGAATCTTGGGAAAAATTGTTTGTCATTCCCCATTTTGAGGAGCGTCTGAGGCCATTGTGTTTCACTAAAAACAATGATGTTTTAATGGAGGTGATGTGTTTCACCAAAAACAATGATGTTTTAATGGAGTTGAACAGAAAGAAAATAGTCATCTATAATCTTTTAAACAATTCTTATAAAAGAACTGTGATCTCAAATATAGAGTCAGATGACTCATATTATTCTCGTGGGTTTGAACTTGGTGTATATGTGGAGAGTGGTTCTTCCATAAGATGAGCAAAGGTTATGAACACAAGATCACAACACAGTGGCAGAAAAGAGAGTAAGTGCAAATACAAGATCGATGAGATTATTGTCAACATTTGCAAAGGTTTAACATATATAGAAGAGGGCTACTCCAACTTTCTACCTCATTTTGGAAATCCAACAAAAGAAGGAAAAACGATGGCAAAATTTAGGGTGTTTTATTTATTTATTTATTTTTATTATTATTTTTTATTTTTATTTTTTAACTTGTAGAAGATGAGGAGAATATTAATTAATGTTAGTTTTAGCAGGCCGGCTCAACAATTTTGGGGCCTTAGGTAGTGGGCCATTTTTTATATTTAAATATTAATTAAATAATATTTATTAAATTTTTTATTTTTTTATTTAAAATTTATTTTTCTTTTTTTTTTATATGTAAAATTACTAATTAAGTTTTTATATTTAAGTTCCTCTAATATTTCTTTTTTTGAAAATTTTCATATCTAGATAAATATTTTCTAATAGACATTTATAATAAGCAAATATTTATAAATAAATAAAACAAAATTTATAATTAAAAATTATAATTTAAGTAAAAATAAAATTTGAAGTATAGAGTAATAGAATTTGATTATTGCAACTTTTCTAACACTGTGACAACTTTATACTTTAAAATCTAAACCTACATAAATAAAAATTAATTTATTACATGGTTCAATAAAATAGTATCACTAATGATTATTTGGGTTTTAAGTTTTTTATATTTTAGGCTTTAAAATGAGTTTGGCTTACTTCCATTACTTTTTTAATTGGACATGTTATTTTATTTTAAATATACAATAGTAAGTGTTAGTTGGTTTTAATCCTCACAATTTATTTAATTAGTGGATGATATGAAAATCTCTTATTAAAACAAAAAAGAATTCCTTTTTAAAATGTACTAAGCCAAACCCTTTTAAAATTTCAAGATTTTTTGGATTGAAATTCATATATTGTGTGTATAACAAGTGGGTTTAAGAATGTTTTGTTAATAAAACCTAAAACTTAAAAAATCTTGATAGTTTAAAGTTTAATGCTCAAACTCATTTGATTAGTGGGTAGCTACCATAAGTTAGTGCCTTTAGTGGGATCTGGATCCTCTCCATTTCAAAGAGAAATGGAGAGTGTCCAGTTAAGGGACAAGATGCATCTAAAATAAATGAAGGGTGTAAAAACTGCCACGTCAATTAAAATTTAAAGCACTTAACTTTGGAAGCTCAACTGTAGTTAAACAAAAGAGTTAACTCAGCAAACCCATCTCGCTCTCTCTCTCTCAATCTCTCTTCTCCATCGTCGTTCTTTGCTCTCTCTCAACCTTGTCGTCGCCGCTGCCACAATCACCAACGTGGCAACAAGCCACCGTTGTTTCTTCGACCACGTCTCACACTAGCCTAACATTACCGAACCCATTGCTTGGTAAATTTTCTCAATCTTATTTATTCATTATAAGTCTGTTTGGTTGCTTGGAAAACAAAGGAAAATAAATTAGTATAATGAACAATAATCTTGAAGGTCCATACCTGTAATTCAAACATATATGGGCAGTTGCAAGTGCCAATCGCAGAGTATAGGATCTGTTTGTATCCACCAGGTCAAGTTCGAACTTGATTTGCCATGTAGTTCCTTGATATGTGTCATCACTTAATTTTCTGCCACACAATAATGTCTAGATATCATTAATTCAATTTTATGATTTACAAGAAATAATAACTCCAATTTGAATTGTTATTTGATTATTATTGCAATCATTATATAAAAGATAAGTTGATGTTTGGAAAGGAGTTTACTTGGTAACCTGAGCAAAGAACCAATCTTTCCGATAGTCACTAACACCCACTGTGTAAACTAAATCCTTGGAAACAAAGGAAAATAAATTAGTATACTACTATTTTTTTTTTTTATTGATTTCGTCATGTTGAGTTTGGTTTCTATTCTCTAAGTGTTTTTTTTTTTTTTGGGTTTGAGCTTTGGGATTGTTTGAAAACAAAACAGTTGGTGGGTGTTTAAGCTTTGCGGGGTTTATGGTTTGTTTTGATCTGAATCTGTTCCAAAAGGTATGAGATTTTTGGTTGTTTTGATACCACACCCAAGTTTCTTGAGACTAGGATGAAAAATCTGAAAAACGAAAACAACAAGCAAAGCTAATACTGGAAGGGCATGGGAGGAAATAGAATTAATGATCAAAATACAAGTTTATTTGTTTTATGTAATCATAATTGTTCACTCGATTAATTTTTAATTGTTCACTTTATTATGAAAGGTTTTAGGGAATGTATTGTGTTTTTAATTGTTCACTCTATTATGAAAGGTTTTAGGGAATGTATTGTGAATGTCTCTTAGGGTGAGGTAGATGAATTTTAGATTTTCAAAAATATGAACTGTTAAGAACCCTTTTGTGGTTGATATTTGAAGCTCTTATAGGAAGAATAATTGAATTTTCTGATTGTTTGTTGTGCCTCTCTTTGTGTAGATTGGTTCTTGTATTTTGAGATATAAGCTTTTTGGTTATCCATTTGGAAAGTCTGTATTGTTTTTTGGATAGTTTCTATTATTGGATTCTCTAGAATTCTGAAGGATTGAGATTTGTTAATATTGCTTGTAGGTTTCATCAATCCTAATCATCGGTAGCTTAGAAGGGCCTTTGGAGTGCCGGATACTCTAGGCAACTGCATTTCATGTAGTGAAACCTAGGATTTCAAAGCTATGATACATCCCAAAGCTTTGATACCAAAAGAACTTACCTAACAAAGAGACATCATACATTCATATTAAGAGATGGGCAAGTTGTTTAACATGAGGCAAGTCAAAGTGATCAAGCTAAAATTGAAAGTTGTGGACTTCGGATGGAATGTATAGTCAAGAAGCAAGAGGTGGAATGTGTAGTCAAGCAATAGGCACACCAATTGCAAAAGTTTCATGTTATTATAAACATGTAATTAAAGTGTATATTTCAATGGAATTCTTGTTATGTGACCAAAGTGTACATTTTAATAAAATTTGTTTGTTTTTTATTATATTCCTTTCTTGTCTACTCCGTTGGATCAAATTTCATGCGACATCAAAATGGATCACTTTGAAGCAATTGCTCTATCTTTTATGATACTCTATGACCTTGTAGTCAAGTATGTGGTACAAATTCCATTGGTTTATGGTTTCTATGAAACAATGCATAAATGGGAAAATTTGTCATGCACAGGTACATACATAGTTGCAATGCTTCAAGGGAAAATAACTTGTCACATTTATGAACAATGATTGACTAAAAACTACTCAAACATGTACATATAACTAAACCAACATATATGAGTACCTTCATAAGCCAACTATGAAAACTATCCAAATGCTACTACAAATTATGCAAACACTTGTCCAAGTTGTCCTACAAGCTAAGAATATATCAAATCTAAATCTTTACTAAAACTGAAAATTAGCCTTGCTAGCTTCAAAATACGTTGTCTTCAATCGGTCATGGAACACTTCAAAACCTTTTCTTGATAACAAGTGTGTAAATTTTGGTACATGAAGCTTTGCATTTATCTTGCACTTGACTTCTTGAACAACAACTATAACCTTCTCTATAGACTTTTGTACAGATATCCTTCTCTTCAGACTTTTTAATAAATGGTCTGCTAGTCGCTTCAACTCATTTTCTATAAAAATAAAAATCAAATGCATTATGACAAAAATACATACCACCAAATGAACATTCTACACATATAGCAAATACACTATAACAAACTATAAGTGATTCACATACTCAACCATGATAAATAGCTATGGTACATAAAGCATATGATATAATGTAGGAGTAAATTCAAGCATGCCAAGATGCAAAACTAATGTGATAAAAAATTAAATGATAATTCGACAAAGCACTACTGATAACAAGTAATGTTAGGGACATAAATTTCAGCAAAAAGGTACTTAAAAGTATGTTAATGCACAAAGAAGTTCAAAGAAGCATGTTTTGCATTAAACCAATCATAATCAAGCATTATTGTTAACCAAGTTCTTAAATTTAGAATTAGTGCCAAGAACTGTAGCAACCATTCTTGAGGTAAAATTGATAAAGGTATGGGAAGGGTGGAATTTTTTTATAGAAGAATTTGAAAATGGAATGAACATATCACAAAGCAGTTCTATATCATAGAAGAGTTACACCTAGAAAGAGCATTTGACCCCATATTGACTTCTTCCTATTAGAACCTAAAAGTGTTGACATTGACAAGTTAATTTGAAAGTAAAAGGTTTAATTTAGCTTATAAGCTAAAATGGTAAAAGTTAATGACCATATTTGTCATAATGATGAGGAGCAAGAGTTTGGAATTAGGCAAAGCAGAGAAAAAAAATCAAATACTAAAATAATTTTAGTAACGAATTCAGATTGAAACAACCCATAAATCTTACAAAGCTCAAACACCACCTGTTGATTTCAATCAGTAAACTCAAAACCAACCACTGAAAAAATATAGCACAAAAAAAGAAACCATATTCAGAACCAATAAATCAATCAACAAAATTACAAAATCAATAGTTTAATTTCCTTCGTTTTCTCGAAAACCAAGCAAATAGAGAAAACTTATTGGGTAGTGCCTATGCCTGCAGGTGGGTGGCACTTTCTGATGATGCTAGGTTGGTGTGAGACATAGCCCGCGCAACAATGGTGACTTCACACAATGGCTAGTGGCACCGGTAACAATGAGGATCGATCGGGATGTAGAGAGAGAATCCTTGGAGAAGAGAGTTTGAAATTTCAGTTGGCTTGCTGGGAGAAAAGAATATGCTGAGTTAACCTTGGTTTACCCAAAGTTTGAATTTGTTGAGTTAAGTTTTTAGCCTTTTAATTGACGTGGCACGTCTTAGACCCTAGATGTATTTCAAATGAATCCTGTCCATAAAATGGACGCTCTCCATTCCACTTTGAAATGGAGAGGATCTTAATCCCCTTTAGTGATAGTGTGGAGGCCATGTGATTGTGATGTGCTACAATGATAATATGCTATGGGCAGTGTGTAGTGCAATCAGTAGTGTGTTGTATTTTAGAATACAATAAGGCATTTTTAATGCATTTTATTGACCAATAAAAGGACTTAATTTTTTTCTTAATCAAAATATATAGATAAATATTTTATATATATATATATATATTTTTATTTATTTATTTATATATAAGTGGGACCTTCTTTTTTTTTTGGGGGTCTTAGATGATTGCATCAATTGCTTTTAGCTTAGCCAGGCCTAAGTTTTAGATAAGTATTTAGTATTATCAAAAACTTAATAGTTAATAGTATCATCTTATCATGGTATTAAATTAATTAATATATATTGCTTCAGGTTATTTAATTTATTGTGTTTATTTATCATTGCATCCTTTATTTTTGGTGAGGGATCACCATATTTATATTGAACTTACAATTGTGTTTATATATTGAGAGCCACCTTAGCAAAGATTTCAAGGAGGTGAATCTTGGGGAAAAATTATAAGATTTTTATGGTAGACAAGTGACGTGATTCACCATTTCATTAAAAAACTCTCACTTATTTAAAATTGCTGAGTTAGAAAATTTTTTTAAACAGAAACTAATTACTGACTCAACAATTTAAAATAAATGGAGAGTCTTTTAATGAAATAGTGGACAAATAATGTGATTCACCGTAGGATTGTATAATTTCTCATTTATGGGATCTATATTCTTTTTCATGCACTTCTTAATTTATATGAAATCTTCCGTTGCATGTTCTAGAGTACATAATTAACACACCCAATTTCTTGGGGATGGATTAATATATATGCTGCATGTAGGTTGCGAATTCAGCTGTCATATCTAGGTTTGTAACATTCATTAGTATCCTGAACATCTCCCTTATTTGAAATCCATATCTACCAAGGGCATACTAGAGTTTAGGTACCCCTTAATCATCATATTACTCCACCCCTCTCACCCAACAGTGGTTACTGCAACAAAAGCAAGAATAGTGATCCCTTTATACACTTTTCAAGACCAATAGGAAATACATTGATTACTATGCTCTGCATTGGAGTTGTCCTTGGTGTTGAGGAGGTAATAGTTATGTAATTTCATCTTCTAGTTCTTTTTCATCAGTTTAAGTTTTTGGGACAAAGTGATAGTTTATCAAATAAATTTGAAGAGCTAATTAATATATACTTTATTTATTTTATGGTTTTGTAATAATGGAAATTACTTACTTCAAGTACGGCTAAAGAAAAATTATAAGGAGCTTCCAAGACCTTGTTTGTTGGATAAGGCTTCCTAAGTTTGACACGAGGAATTTGATTTTGGGGACATGCTTTATCTAATCCACAATGCCTATAACAGATTCTTGAGACTAGGCTAATGAAAAATATAAATCATATCCACTCTTAAGAGACAAACGCAGATCACCATTAAGTTGAGTTGGTGATGAGCATAGATTGGATCACAACAAAACAATGAGCCCAAGTGATAAGCACAAGATAATAACACAATGTGGGTGGGTTTTAAGCACGAGATCACAATGAATTAATGCGATCCAAGAAACAAAGAGGGAGTATTGAATTTAGCATGTAATACAATAAGAGATAGTGTCCTCTTTGTTTGGTTTATTAAGGAGAAGGCTACCTAATTTTTTATGCATAAAAACCAAGATTTGAATCCCCTACCCCAGTTTTCAGTAATTAATTTCACCATTAAGTTGAGTTTGTGATGAGCATAGATTGGATCACAACAAAACAATGAGCCCAAGTGATAAGTACAAGATAATAACACAATATGGGTGGGTGTTAGGCACGAGATCACAAATGATTAATGTGATCCAAGAGACAAAGAGGGAGTATTGACTTATTTGGTTTATTAAGGAGAAGGCTACCTAATTTATTTTATGTATGAAAACCAATGTTTGAACCCCCTTCTCCACTTTTAAGTTTAATTTATATATATATATATATATATATATATGTGTGTGTGTGTGAATGTATGTATGTATGTGTGTGTGGGCACACGTGCGGTTCAAGTGACACCATGTATAACTTTAAGGAATATTACACAACTTAAATTTTTTTTTTATATGCAAATTTTGACAAATTTATCGTTGAATTACCTTAGAACAATAGTTAAAAATCCATTTAAAGAAAGTTTTTATGGGAAAAAAAGTAATTAATATTTTGACAGTTTTTTTTCATTTCCCATAAAAGTGATGCCAAAACTTTCCTAAAATGGATTGTTAACTATTGCCATAAGGGCACCCCTTAGCATGACTCTACATTATTTTTGTATATTCTCTTTTTTTGCAAAATTTCAAGACAATCAAATATCAATAACTAGGTCATTGATCAAAAATTTAAAGAGCAAGTTTTTGTTGTTTAAAATTATGTATAAAAGATGTGTTTATAGATCAAATTGTAAATAATGTTCAATTAATTAGAAATTTGACAAATATGTTAAGAATATAGAGAACATATAATCCAACAGTTAGATTTTTAGATTATTTATCTAATAAAAAGTTATAAGGATGGGTAATAGCTTTTATATATATATATATATATATATATATATATATATATATATATATATATATATATAATTTATATATATTTATGGATTTGTGGCTCATTGTGGTCATTTCAAAAAAAAGATGGGAAGACCTTGCAAAAAGTACTAGAAGCTAAAAAAGGTATATGCATGTTTTTATTTTATTTTTCAAATGTGATTTTTTTTTTCTCCCACCACCTAACCTAAAATTGTTTATGTGGCTTTTCTCAAGCCATCCCCAGCAATTATATATTTATTATTATTTTAGCCACCTATATGCCAGCATTACAATTTGAGAAGGTAAACTAATCGTAATAGTTTTCTCATCATTGATTTGATGAAAATGCGGCAAGAACTAAATGACAAAACCCAGTCTAATAACTCTAAGACCATTTTTTCCTACATATCCGAGAAGTTCAAGTCCTATGACGGATATCCGCTTATAGTAATTGCACTTTTTCATCATCATACTTTCAAGATATCAATGTTGGTTTTTCCCTGTATATATATATATATATGATTAAACTTCAAATCTCTTATTCAACTATCGATATATTTACCAAATGTTGTTTGAAATTAGATTTCAACCAAATGAAAGTAGGCCCAAAATATTTTATTTTTCAAATGTGATTTTTTTTTTCCTAAAAATATTTATGTCAAACAAAATATATTTAAAAATTTGTATTTTATCCTTTCCAGCTTACAATTTGTTAGCAAGAATAGTTTTTCATCATTGATTTGATGGCCAATAAAAAAGTTAAAACTCTTTTTTTAAAGTTTCCCTATGACGTAAAAATTTTTTTTATCATCATACTAAGATATCAATTTTTTGTTGTAGATGATGATTAAACTTTCTCTTATTCAACTAGATTAGTTTACAAATGTTGTCAAATTATTAAAAAATGAAAGTTAATAAAATATAAATACTAAAACTTTAATTCAAACAAAAGATATAAAAATTTGTTTTTCATCCTTTCTCCTACCTCCAAGACGTTCCACAATATTGGGCCAATAAAAATTAAACTCTCTTAAAATCCCCTAAAATTTTCACCACAAGAAAATTTTTTTATGAATATTTTGATTAAGTAGATTAGTCAGTATCAAGTATAAAAGAGATGTTAATAAAATCTAAATACTAAAACTTAATTAGTAATTTTGTATCTCTATATTATATATATATATATATATATATATATATATATATATTTATAGTTAAATAATATTATTTAATTATTAAAAACTCTACTTGAAATCTTCCCCTTAAAACTTAAAAATGTATTCCACCTATCTTACCTATAATATGTTATGTTGAGCGAAGAAATTGTTTTAATTTTTATTTTTATTTTTATAATTGATAGTTGAAGTTGAAAAATTAAGCTTTAAATGTTTATGTTAGATTTTTTTTTTTTTTTTTTTTTTTTTTAAATGTTGACCCAGTGTATCTACAAAGCACAAATTGGCTAAGAAGTTTCTTTAATTTTCTCTTTACACGGATAGCAGCAAAGTCGCATGCTTTACTTGAAAGCATGGTTGAACTACTATACTAGCGAGGGCAAAGTGTGTGTACTTTGTGCACGGTGGGTTTCTTTGATTAGATTCTACCAAGTCTGGTGTCTTTTTTGCCAATTTATTTTATTATTCAAATTATTTTTACTACTATTTATAGGCTCCATTGCATCTTTTGATATTATTTATGGGTCTCACTGTACTATTTCAGCTAACTTTTACTTTTATTTATAGTATTTTTAACAAAAAGTTTTCAATTTCAGTAAAATAAGAGAATCTCAAACAGTGGACATGACATAAAAGTGTTCCAAATCAAAGGTTCTTGGAGGTGTAGTGTCCCAAATCATGATATTGCTAACCTTTCAAATATTGAGATAGAATGAAAATAAGAATCATATATAGATTATAGCCCCCAAAAAAACAAAATTGGATTCTTATCAAGAATGAAAATAAATGGGCTTTCATATGCATTCATGGGCTGTCACGTATAATGTAATTGGATTTAGCTTTGTATCTTCAGCCATTGAAGCTACTAAGGAAGCCAACCCAATTAAAAAAGGCCCAAATGAACAACGATTCTTGGCCTTAAAAGTTACAACGCAGATCAAATGGAGAAAAACCCTAGCATCAACCATATATAAGAAACCCAAAAAAAAAAAAAAAAAAAAACAAAAACAAAAACCTAGTAACCTTTCACAAACAGGTTCTTGAAAATCATGGAAAACCCAAGAATTTTTTCACAAAACATTCCAAAAGACATCGTGCATGACGAACTAAAAAGACTCCCCGTCAAATCTCTACAGCGATTTAAGTCCGTATGCAAAACATGGTGTTCTTTGATTTCAAGTTCTGAGTTTGCCAAAGCACGCTATGACAGAGCCAACGAGCCTAACAACAACATGACCCTTTGGAGATGCGGCTGCATTGAGCAACGCGAAGATATAAATTCTGGTGTCTTCTCCGCCTGGCTTAATATCATAGATTACAATGGCTTCATGCTTGAAGCGAAATCTCTCGACTCGTTTATTGTTGGAAGAGAAACCCCAGAGATCTTGGGCTCTTGCAACAATTTGTTACTTGTTTATTGTTGTTTTTATCTTTATCTGTGGAACCCATCTTCTGGTACACATGATATGTTTGAATTAGACTATGATAGTACGGATTATTCTTGTGGTGTACTCATGTGTGGACTTGGTTATGATTCTTCCTCTGATGATTACAAGGCTGTGTTGGTATCTCATACAGAAAGTCCACCAGGCTCACCCAACAATGATTATTATACTTTAGAATCTTTTTCCATCTCTACCTACTCTTTCAGGACCAATACTTTGAAAGAAATTGATGACAATGAATTTCCTTACAATTTTGATTCTGACACACAAGGGGTTACTTTGAATGGAGCTCCCCATTGGGTTCTTCGCCGTGAAGAATATAATAATGAAGTCAATTATAACTCTATAGCAATGGTACTGGTTTATTTTGATCCGGCTAAAGAACACTTTTATGAGTTGCCATTACCATGCATGTTAGATAAGCATTATGAGTTTGAGCTGGGGGTTTTAGGTGGATGCCTTTCTCTAACATGCGATGATTACGACCCCAATGGAAGCCACTTTGAGACTTGGGTAATGAAGAAATATGGGGTGGAAGAATCTTGGGAAAAATTGTTTGTTATTCCCTATTTTGAGGAGCATTTGAGGCCATTGTGTTTCACCAAAAACGGTGATGTTTTAATGGAGGCGAACAGAAAGAAAATAGTCATCTACAATCTTCTAAACAATTCTAAAAGAACTGCGATCCCTAATATAGAGTCAAATTATTGTGGGTTTGGACGGTGTGTATATAATGTGGAGAGTATGGTTCTTCCATATGATGAGCAAAGGTTAAACCTTTCTCACCACAATGATGAATTAGTAATGAACACAGAATCAGAAGAATTTGATGGGTCCCTTATGAGCACAAGATCACAACAGAGTGATGGGAAAAGGCAGAAAAGAGAGAATAAGAGTGCGTTTGGGAAGCGCGTTTTGCTTCCCAGACGCACGTTTAAGTTTCAAAATTTTTTTTTTTTTTTTTTTTTTGGTCAAGCCGTTACTTTTTGACTTTTTTTGTTGTGAACAGTACTTTATGCACTGTTCATGGGTCCCACAAAATACATTTTTCAAGAACTTTTTCATTAAAAGTGGGTCCCACGTTATTCACATATTTAAAAATTATTTTGAAGATATTTCGAAGAGGGCTTTTCAATTTTCAAACGGACAAGTGCAAAAACAAGATGAGATCATTGTCAACGTTCGCAAGGTTTAATATATTTAGAAGAGGGCTACTCCAATTTTCAACTTCATTTTGGAAGTCCAACTAAAGAAGGAAAAACAATGGCAGGATTTAGGCTTTTTTTTTTTTTTTTTTTTTGTTTAATTAGTAGAAGATGTGAGGAGAATACTAATTAATGTTAGTTTTAAATAAGTATTTAGTATTATCAAAAACTTTATAGTTGTAGTATTATCGTGTCATGGTATTAAATTAATTAATATATATTGCTTCAGGTTACTTCATTTATTGTGTTTATTTATGGTTTAAAGTGCATATGTTGCATTATTTATTTTTGGTAAGGATCACCAATTAAATTAAGTTTACAAGGTTGTGTATATTGAGAGCCACCTTAGCAAAGATTTTAAGGAGGTGAACCCTTATGGGGTCTAAATTCTTTTTCATGCACTTCTTATTTCATATGATGCATGTTACATAACACACCCAGGGCCGGCCCTAGGTGGCCCTAGGCCTAGGCCTCTTAGGCCACCACCTAGGGCCCCCTACTAAAGGAATGCCCTAAATTTTGGGGCAAAAATTGATATATTTAAAAAAAAAAAAAATTTGGAGATATAGGAAAAAAATTAGCTTTATAATTTTTCTTTACTTTTAAGAAGTCCCAAAGTATTGAGTAATGCTAGAGATAATACAACTTTAAATACATGAGTCTTACAAATTGAGTAATACTATAGTTTTACAAACTATTTTACAATATTTTTACAAACTGTCGTTATAGCCAACTTCTTACTAGTTCTCATCAGGACCCACCGATAACATCATTTTATTTATTTATCTATAATCCTTCACCACATCGTCAATTTGTAAAAGTTTTTGTAAAAGAATTTGTATCTCTAACATTTTCCCTTACAAATATATGTGTCACTAAATGCAAGAAATAATTAAAATAGGAAAATGTTAGAAATATTATTAATTTTACTTGAAAACTTTACAAATTGATGTGACAATTAATATGATATATGAACATCAATAACCTATTGTAGGGACACGATTCTTTAACGGCCCAACAACGATGTTGGGCTCGCACGTAGAAAATCCCTCACAATACGATTTGTAGAGAGTGGGCTTGAAAGGCTAGCGTTTGGTCGCGGGCGTTGGTCCGGACCGGGTGTTAGGGAAACCCGGATAAGAAAAGGCTTCAGTCTGGATATCCAAGCCCTACTGACTTTGTAACTTGAGGGATTGGGCTCCTCGGATCATGTCCGAGGAGCACTAATGTTTTCTCCTATTTACCCGACGGTGGGTTTTTCGTGGTGGTGCGATATATATTGTCCGGGCATTCTCATCCCTCAAGTTTTTCTCAGGAAGTGAGATGAGGCTCCCCTTACTTCGTTACCTTACGTTTTCTTTTATACTATCCCGCGTTTGCTATCCTTCGTCCACGTGTAGGGCCAATTTTTCCAGGACTGACATTTGTCCCGTCGGTCTAATCCCTAATTGCTTTGGGGATGGTAAATAAAGCCTAAGAATCCGGCTTTGTTAGGTGTATAGTCTTATCCGGGAAGGGTAGTGAGGGTAACTTTCCCAAGATATTTTAGATCCTCTTGTGGATTTGTTCTTATAGCTCTCTTTTACCCCTTTTCTCAAGGGGCTTTAGGTTTGCCGAGGACTAAACCGTCCTCGGCTGCATATCCGGGCCATCCTCGGCCTTGTACTTTTGAGCTTGGGCCGTAACCTTTTTTCGGCTTGGGCCTACGGCCTCCCCATGAGCAAGTGGGCCTGGTCCATAAATTATTAGGCCCCACAATAGCCCCCTCAAAACCTGTGTCCAACATCTTGGTTGGAAAGGTGGGTTTTGGTGACACCGAGCCTCATTATGGTTCATTTATTTCAGCCCTTGAATGACGCTGGCGACCCTTCACCAATCGAGAGAAAGTACCGGTCTACGAGCCGTTCCCCTGAATTTACGCACGTTGCCCTTATGCCGTTTGGGTATCCAAGGCGCGTCTTTAGTATCTCGCCTTTACGAGACCTCCCGGACCTAACGGTTATTGATGGCGTGGGAGAACGAAACGGCGTACTCGATTCGCAGATTTCCCGGAGATCTCAATGTATTATGAACCCCTTTCCTCGTCCCCTATATAAAGAGAGAGGACAAAAGCTGATTTTATCATACTTGAATCCCTCATATTCCTCCCAGAGTTCACTTCTTCCCTCTGGTTGTACCCTATCCGATAATACGTTCACCATAGTAGTCAGCCATGAACAAACCATTCCATTCCCGGAAACACCGTGTCTTAGTAAAGTTCGAGATGGCTCGGTCAGGGCAAGGATGGTGGAGACTCAAGATTTGTCTCCCCATCCTTTTAGCCAAAATCCGAAGCGGGGACTCGTCACATCTCACTTTCGGTGTGACTGAGTCGAAAACCTCCATTATCATCACCACCCGCTCTCTCATGAGCATATCTAACATGGCACCGGTGTGTTAGGAGTCGGGACTAGGGCGGGGACTAAGTGCCCCCGCTTCTTCCTCTCTTCGTTCACCGGCGCCTCCCTTTGTCTCCCTTTCTTCCTTCTCACCTTTTCCCTCTTCTTCTCCTCCTTCCTACTCATGTCCTCCATCTTCTTTATTCATCTCCTCCATCCTCTTCTTCCTTTGCACTCCTCGATGACAAGAGCTTGCTGAAATGCTTCCATGTGTTCCAATTCTTCTTCCTTCTCCTTCATCTTTTTCTAAAGAAGGTTCTTCCCCTGGTATGAGCAAAGATGAGGGCGGAGATTTGGAGAGACTTTGAAGGCGAGTTTAAAAGACACCGATGTTTACTTATCCGTATTGCGGATGCTATTGTTGATTTGGTAATTCATTTTTTGTATAGGCTTGTTTAAGCCCTTCTTTGTACGTTGTAATAATTTTTCATATTAATAAAAGTTATTGTTATTCTACTTCGCATGTTCTGTTTATATGTTTTAATAAATTTACAAGCACTGCTCGGCACAATAGTATAGCATTTGAATCAATGACAACTAAGGCCAAAATACTTGCTAATAAAAAGATGCCACCATAACTTTAACAGAATTATTTGACATAGCAATGCCGACTAGGGAGAGACGACACTTACCTCAAAATTAGCCGAGATGGGGACTGAGTGTTCGATACGGTGTAAGAAGTAACTATCCGAGGACATGTCGTCCGCAAAATGAACAGTTTCCTTAGGCTATTGAATAGGGGGTCATTTTGCCATCTTAACACACTGGCCTTAGCATTTTACGATTTTGAGCCGAGGACTTTCCCCATTCGTGTAGTTGGTTCCCCCAAAAGGCTTGAGTCCGAGGACTTCGCAACGCCCGGGTTCCGTCTAAAACTTGTGTTTTTCTCGAGACTTGGTTTCCCCATAGGCTTGAGTCCGAGGACCATGCAAGGCCTTGGTTCTGTCCAAAACTTATGTTTTTCTCGGTACTTGGTTTCCCCATAGGCTTGAGTCCGAGGACCATGCAAGTCCTAGGTTCTGTCCAAAACTTGTGTTTTTCTCAAGACTTGGTTTCCCCATAGGCTTGAGTCCGAGGACCATGCAAGTCCTAGGTTCTGTCCAAAACTTTTTGAGTTCAGATTCTCTCTTTCTTCAGGTATTTCACGAGATGCCGAGCGGGAGATTGTCCTTGGCCACCACTGTTCCTCGACGTGGGCCATAGTCCCCGGGCCCTCATGCAGAACGGGCCTGGGCCGCGAATTCACTAAGCCCACAAATTAAGAGATACTTCTGTAGTCTTTGACCACGCTGTACTCTGACGTCCCGGTGTTCGAGGTGCGCCTTTACGAGGCTTCTTTAATCTTGTGGTTGCAGTTGACGTTGGAAGTTGAGCCAGAACCATTTTATCTGTAGCGTCCCTTGGGATGCCGCGTGAATTAACTGCCACCACCTTATTCCCTTAAATAAATGGGAGAGATAGTTGCTTTACCTACACACAACTCCTTTAGCTTTCCCCCAAATCACAGCTCCTATACTCGATCTTTGTCCTCCCTTAGCATAACATGTTTGAGGCGAGGGTCGTGAAGAAGGAACTCTCTCCGCCACGGAAGTGCCGTGCCCTCCCGAGACTAAAAATAGTGAGGTACAGGCACAGGAAGCATAAGTTCAAGAGAATACTCCATTTCGATCGAGGGGAAAGGGTGTCTCTCCCTCTTTTAGTCGAATCCGGGCGGGTTCCTGTTCATGCCAGAATGTTGGTGTGTCGGAAGAAAGATTCTCCGCCCTCGCCGCCTTTGCCTTGTGGCGGGCAAATATTTAGAGAAAGCCCCTCAACTTCCAACTCCCGCACCTTTCCTTCAGCGGTGTCGGGCTCAAGTTGGGTTTCTTTTGCTTTACGAGTCATGGGCATGTAAAAGCATTGAGGAAGAATAAGGTCTTGGAGCTGTAGCCAACCTCTCCTCCGACCCACCTCCTCGGCTTTCTCTAATTCTCCTGTATCTTTTTTTTTTTTTTTGTTATGTTGTGAGCTCTGTCATAAGCTGATTCCAGCTTTTCATTGTCTGTTGTACTACTTCTTTGTTTTAGTAAAAATAGAAGTTTATTTACATGTTTTGAGTCTTGATCTTTTGGGCAACATTACTTTGTGAATGAGTGTGCTCCATATGTGTCTTGCTTCTAGAATATTTAGAGCAAGATACCTTGAAATATAATCTAAATAATTCTAATTTACCAATACTACTAGGCATTATGTCGATAATTCATAGTAAATCAAACATAGGAAACTAACCGGGGTAACAGTTGAGTATTCTGTGATAAGCGCGTGAATACTGTCCAAGACTGATAATCCCTAAATAATCCATCCGAGCAATGATCGGGAAGTAGGGAACTCCGATTGTGCTTTCGTGTACTTGGTTTCCCCATAGGCTTGAGTCCGAGGACCATGCAAGGCTTTGGTTCTGTCCAAAACTTTTGGTTTTTCTTTTGTGTACTTGGTTTCCCCATAGGCTTGAGTCCGAGGACCATGCAAGGCCTTGGTTCTGTCCAAAACTTATGTTTTTTCTTGTGTGTACTTGGTTTCCCCATAGACTTGAGTCCGAGGACCATGCAAGGCCTTGGTTTTGTCCAAAACTTATGTTTTTCTTTTGTGTACTTGGTTTCCCCATAGGCTTGAGTCCGAGGACCATGCAAGGCCTTGATTCTGTCCAAAACTTATGTTTTTCTTTTGTGTACTTGGTTTCCCCATAGGCTTGAGTCCGAGAACCATGCAAGGCCTTGGTTCTGTCCAAAACTTTTGGTTTTTCTTTTGTGTACTTGGTTTCCCCATAGGCTTGAGTCCGAGGACCATGCAAGGCCTTGGTTCTGTCCAAAACTTTTGGTTTTTCTTTTGTGTACTTGGTTTCCCCATAGGCTTGAGTCCGAGGACCATGCAAGGCCTTGGTTCTGTCTAAAACTTATGTTTTTTTTTTTTTTTTTTGTACTTGGTTTCCCCATAGGCTTGAGTCCGAGGACCATGCAAGGCCTTGGTTCTGTCAAAAACTTATGTTTTTCTTTTGTGTACTTGGTTTCCCCATAGGCTTGAGTCCAAGGACCATGCAAGGCCTTGGTTCTGTCCAAAACTTATGTTTTTCTTTTGTGTACTTGGTTTCCCCATAGGCTTGAGTCCGAGGACCATGCAAGGCCTTGGTTTTGTCCAAAACTTTTGTTTTTTCTTTTGTGTACTTGGTTTCCCCATAGGCTTGAGTCCGAGGACCATGCAAGGCCTTGGTTCTGTCCAAAACTTATGTTTTTCTTTTGTGTACTTGGTTTCCCCATAGGCTTGAGTCCGAGGACCATGCAAGGCCTTGGTTCTGTCCAAAACTTTTGTTTTTCTTTTGTGTACTTGGTTTCCCCACAGGCTTGAATCAGAGGACCATGCAAGGCCTTGGTTCTGTCCAAAACTTTTATTTTTCTTTTGTGTACTTGGTTTCCCCATAGGCTTGAGTCCGAGGACCATGCAAGGCCTTGGTTCTGTCCAAAACTTATGTTTTTCTTGTGTGTACTTGGTTTCCCCATAGACTTGAGTCCGAGGACCATGCAAGGCCTTGGTTTTGTCCAAAACTTATGTTTTTCTTTTGTGTACTTGGTTTCCCCATAGGCTTGAGTCCGAGGACCATGCAAGGCCTTGATTCTGTCCAAAACTTATGTTTTTCTTTTGTGTACTTGGTTTCCCCATAGGCTTGAGTCCGAGAACCATGCAAGGCCTTGGTTCTGTCCAAAACTTTTGGTTTTTCTTTTGTGTACTTGGTTTCCCCATAGGCTTGAGTCCGAGGACCATGCAAGGCCTTGATTCTGTCCAAAACTTTTGGTTTTTCTTTTGTGTACTTGGTTTCCCCATAGGCTTGAGTCCGAGGACCATGCAAGGCCTTGGTTCTGTCTAAAACTTATGTTTTTTTTTTTTTTGTGTACTTGGTTTCCCCATAGGCTTGAGTCCGAGGACCATGCAAGGCTTTGGTTCTGTCAAAAACTTATGTTTTTCTTTTGTGTACTTGGTTTCCCCATAGGCTTGAGTCCGAGGACCATGCAAGGCCTTGGTTCTGTCCAAAACTTATGTTTTTCTTTTGTGTACTTGGTTTCCCCATAGGCTTGAGTCCGAGGACCATGCAAGGCCTTGGTTTTGTCCAAAACTTTTGTTTTTTCTTTTGTGTACTTGGTTTCCCCATAGGCTTGAGTCCGAGGACCATGCAAGGTCTTGGTTCTGTCCAAAACTTATGTTTTTCTTTTGTGTACTTGGTTTCCCCATAGGCTTGAGTCCGAGGACCATGCAAGGCCTTGGTTCTGTCCAAAACTTTTGTTTTTTCTTTTGTGTACTTGGTTTCCCCACAGGCTTGAGTCCGAGGACCATGCAAGGCCTTGGTTCTGTCCAAAACTTTTGTTTTTTCTTTTGTGTACTTGGTTTCCCCATAGGCTTGAGTCCGAGGACCATGCAAGGCCTTGGTTCTGTCCAAAACTTTTGTTTTTTCTTTTGTGTACTTAGTTTCCCCATAGGCTTGAGTCCGAGGACCATGCAAGGCCTTGGTTCTATCCAAAACTTTTGGTTTTTCTTTTTGCGTGTCAGCCCCTTGACCATGACGGGAGAGCGACTTGGGGTTGGAAGCCCCTAGAGATGCCCGTGCCGTTGGCGCTACGGATGTAAGCCCTGGTACAAGTTTATATCGGAGCGACAACTTCAGGTCACCGGAGATGGGGAAAAACTCGCGAATCTCCGCTTGCTAGAGGGTTGACTCATGCGCCACCAGTGCCAACGCGCAAGCCTTCCCACAGACGGTGCCAATTGTAGGGACACGATTCTTTAATGGCCCAACAACGATGTTGGGCTCGCACGTAGAAAATCCCTCACAATACGATTTGTAGAGAGTGGGCTTGAAAGGCTAGCGTTTGGTCGCGGGCGTTGGTCCCGACCGGGCGTTAGGAAACCCAGGATAAGAAAAGGCTTGGTGGGATATCCAAGCCCTCTGACTTTGTAACTTGAGGATTGGGCTCCTCGGATCATGTCCGAGGAGCACTAATGTTTTCTCCGGTTACCCGACGATGGGTTTTTCGTGATGGTGCGCATATATTGTCCGGGCATTCTCATCCCTCAAGTTTTTCTCGGGAAGTGAGATGAGGCTCCCCTTACTTCGTTACCTTACATTTTCTTTTATACTATCCCGCGTTTGCTATCCTTCGTCCACGTGTAGGGCCAATTTTTCCAGGGATCGACATTTGTCCCGTCGGTCTAATCCCTAATTGTGGGATGGTAAATAAAGCCTAAGAATCCGGCTTTGTTAGGTGTATAGTCTTATCTGGGAAGGGTAGTGAGGGTAACTTTCTCAAAATATTTTAGATCCTCTTGTGGATTTGTTCTTATAGCTCTCTTTTACCCCTTTTCTCAAAGGGCTTTAGGTTTTCCGAGGACTAAACCGTCCTCGGCTGCATATTTGGGCCATCCTCGGCCTTGTACTTTTGAGCTTGGGCCGTAACCTTTTTTTTTGGGCCTGGGCCTACGGCCTCCCCATGAGCAAGTGGGCCTGACCCATAAATTATTGGGCCCCACACCTATTAAATGCATTTTTGAATTATTTTTTGTGATTAATGATACATATTTGTAAGTCTCATGTTGTAAAATTTATAATATCTCTAAAATTATTCATTCAAATACTTGTTTATTATCTTCTTGAAGTGACACTAATCGCATTCATTTCTACATCGTTTGAAAGTTTTTTTTTAGTAAAATTTGTTATATCTTTAGCATTTTTCCACAAAAAAAAAAAAAAAAAAAAAAAAAAAACACATTACTAAATAAAAGGAATAGATTTTTGTTATCAAAAATTATGATATTAAATACTAGTTAAATATTATTTAAGTGATAACAAAAATGTCTCATTTAAATATATTGCCTTAGGCCTTCAAATTTGTTGGGCCGCCCTGAACACACCCAATTAATTTCTTGAGGATGGACTCATATATATGCCTTCATGTAGCTTGCAAATTCAACAGATCTAGCTAGGATTGTAACACCTTTTTTTTCATTAGTATCCTTAACATCTCCCTTATTTGAAATCCATATCTACCAAGGGTACTAGAGTTTAGGTTGCCCTTGATCATCATATTACTACACCCATCTCACCCAACAGTAGTAACTTCAACTAAAGCAAGAATAGTGATCCCTTTATACTCTTTTCAAGACCAATAGGAAATACATTAATAGTTATGTAATTTCTTCTTCTTTTTTACTAGTTCAAGTTTTTTTTTTTTTTTTTTTTTTTGCGACAAAGTAATAGTTTAAGTAAATTTGAATAGATAATTAATAAATACTTTATTTATTTTATGGTTTTGTAATCATAGAAATTAAAGTACTACTAGGATCACAACTTTTATCACAACTTGCTCACATAGCAAGACGTGAGTGGTGGAGTTGTGGACTCTTCACTTTTACTCCAACACTCACATCTTGCCACATGAGTAAATTGAGATAAAAATTGTGGGAAAATTTGTGGTCTTAGCACTTAACACCCAACAACATTTTGGTAAGTTTTATTTTATTTTCAGTTTGGTCATGTAAGCAAGGGAGTTAATTTCGTCCGTTTCAGTTTTGCTAGGAGAACGAAATGTTTGGATACCAATTGGTATGAGTGTACCATTTCAGAATTACTATTATGAGGTGGTCAATTTACAAGTGATGGAAAAAAATGATAAGTTTAAAGTGACTGTCCACCACTTACATCAACCATCTTATCAAGTTGTGGCAAAAATTACGATAAATGATGTCTCCCTTGTAGCAAAAAGTTATGACTTAGACAATGGAGGAATATGGGGTGGAAGGGTCTTGGGGGAAATTGCTTATTATTCCCTGTTGTGATCAGCTGGGAATCATTTGATCCCGCACTAGTCCCTATTGTGATAAGCATTTGAGGCCACGTACTGTGTTTCATTGCAAATGGTGAAGTTTTAATGGACATAAACAACAGAATAGATGCCTACAATCTTTAAAACAATTGTAAAAGAATTGTGGTGGATTTTATGAAGCCAGATAATAATCAAGGGTTTGAACTCGGTGTATATGTGGGAGTGGGAAGTATCATTTTTCCGTATGTTGGATTGGCTATGAACAATATGGTAAAAGAATTTGCAAGATCACAACTCAACATTGAAAAATAAATAAATAAAAAAGAGAACAAGATGAGACCGTTGTCAAGAACTTATTTTATTGTAGTATTCGATTAATACTAAGCTCCTTATTATGTGTTCCAAAAAACAAAGCATTGATTAGCTTCAGTTTTTTTTTTTTTTTTTTTTTTTGGGCTGTAATTACGCATTTTCTTTGGTTTTGGGAAATCATTTGCTTTTCCAATTATTTTTTTCTAGCTTCAAGTTGCTTGCAAACCAAGACTTACTAAATTTATCTATTTATTCTATTAAAGGGTACAAGTGCAAGGAAGAAAAAAAAATTAACAATTTTGTGTCATAGTTAACTGGTTAATATTAATTGGAGATTATATCAGGGGATAAGGTTCCTATTGCAGTCCTAGGAGTTGAGATTGAAAAAACTGCCCCACCCGAACTCTTGAAATAGTATGGCGGGCCTTAACTTCTCAATCTAAGGCAGGAATATAACCATGATCCTTTTAGCCTAAATTTCATACTTTTAGCATTTGTTTCATCTCAGAGTATTTTTCTTGGTTTTCTTGATGAAAGAATGAATGACACATAACAGAGTTTACACTCTCACAAGTATTGTGTTAAGTGGTAAGGCGCTTATTGAAGCATGCTCATGTCATCATCACTAGATTCCTTCTGTATTGGGATAATATTTTTGGCTTGATAAGTTAGAATTTTTTGCGAGCTAAAGTGTGTGCACTTTCTCATCCTTGGTGGCTCTCTTATGCTCCATTTGAGAGTTCATAAGGGAATGGAAAGGAATGAAATGGAATGTATTTAAATAAGGGAAATGAATGGAAAAGAATGGGATTAAGTAACTTTGATTAGATGTTTTAAAATAAAAGGAATGGAAAAGAATGAAAAAGAATGGAATGTAAGTAATCTTGTTTGGAAGCAATCTGGAGGGAATGAAATGGAATCATTTTATGACAATACTACTATTAGACCCCTATTTTAAAATAAAGAGTTGAATATATAGGGGTATTTTGAGAGTTTTAATAAAAAAAATCATTAAATCTAATTTCATTCCCTTCCTCCCATTCCTTCAATTTCGGGGGGAATGAAAATTTGAGATTTTAAGGGAATAGAGAGGAATGAGTGTTCTCTCCTACCCAATCTATTCCCTCCCACTTAAACTCTCAAACAAGGGAATGAGCTTTCCATTCCCTCCATTAAAATTCCCAAACAAGGGAATGGAAGAATATTCTAAAATGATTCTTTTTATTCATTTTCATTTCATTCCATTCTCTCCTCCCAAATGAGGCCTTAATGTTTGCTACAATCGACATGTGGAGGTGTAAGTGTTGCAAATCATGTTTGTGTTAACATTGAGATAGAATGAAAATAAGAATCATATATAGCCCCCTTTCTTCCCCCTCCCCCCCCCCCCCAAAAAAAAAAGTTTTGTATTCGTATCAAGAATGAAAATAAATGGGCTATCATATGCATCCATGGGCTATTACGTATAATGTGATTGGATTTAGCTTTGTATCTTCAACCATTGAAACTACTAAGGAAATTAAGAGGCAACTTCCAAAGATACAAACCCACTAAAAAAAAAGGCCCAAATAAACAAAGATTCTCGGTCTCAAAAGTTACAACGCCACCATATAAATGAAGGAAAACCCTAGCATCAACCATAGAAGAAATCGAAAAAAAAAAAAACCAAAAACCTAGTAACCTTTTCACAAACCAATTCTTGAAAATCATGGAAAACCCAAGATGTTTTTCACAAAACGTTGCAGAAGATATCATGCATGACGTACTAAAAAGACTCCCCGTCAAATCTCTATAGTGATTTAAGTCTATATGCAAACCATGGTGTTCTCTGATTTCAAGCTCAGAGTTTGCCAAAGCACGCTATGACAAAGCCAACGAGCCTAACAACATGACCCTTTAGAGATGCGCCTGCATTGAGCAAAGTGATGAAGAAATAAATTCCGGTGTCTTCTCCATCATAGATTAAAATGGCTTCATGCTCGAAGTGAAATCTCTCGACTTTCCTCCAAGGTATAAAAGCATAACCCCTAAGATCTTGAGCTCTTGCAACGATTTCTTACTTGTTTATTGTTGGTTTGATCTTTATCTGTGGAACCCATCTTCTAGTACACATAATATGTTTAAATTATACAGTCATATTGACCCGGATAATATACTCATGTGTAGACCAATGGTGACTCCAAGAAATTTTGTCGTATATTCCTTAACAAGCATAGATTACACAATTTAATAAAAAGAAAATTTTACATATTGACAACAACAACAATAAAAAAAAAACGCAAATACATAAAATTTACAATTGCTTTCTATGAGTTTTCATATTTTGAAATCGTTGCATGATAGTCTCATTATCAATGCTACAAGCTACATCTTTTTCAATATACACAATCAAGCAATCATTCATCCACTGATCTCCCATTCGATTATGCAGTTCATTCTTTATATATTTCATTGCTAAAAAACTTCTTTCTACTATTATAATAGCAACTGGAAGGGTCAAAGCTAACTTCACAAGCAAATAAACAAAGGGATAAGTCTCATACTTCTTTGTGCTCACTAACTTTTCAGCAAGTTCACTAACTCCTTGAAGCTCTAAAAAGAAGTTGTTGCTGCGCATATCAAAAATGTAATTCTGCAGTTGAGAGTCAAGTGCCAAAATATATGTCCCAAGAAAATCAAAGGGATAGAACTTAGCTAGATGTATCAACTTTTCCTTATCAAAAGCCACAAATGAATTACTTGGATTCAAGCAAGCCATACAAAGTAGCAAATCGGTATTCACCTCGGAAAAACGATTGTTAAGCTCTTGAAATTGTATATCTATAACTCTGTAGAATAGCTCAACACGATAATAATGTAAATTTGTATTTTGTTGAGTGTTGCGTCATGGCCTCCCACTAACTACAAATATTTCATCCATGTTCAAGATAGAAATATCATGTGTGGTACAAAATGAAGACACTTCAGTCAATAAAGATTTTCATTCATCATCTCTCATCACTTGCAATCGTTGCTTAGACATTTTAACAAGATCCATAGCATTTACTATATCCTGATTTTTTTTTTTTTTTTTAATGCTATTGACAACTCATTTGTGATCCCTAAAATGTTTTTCATCAAGTGTAGAGTAAAGACAAATTCAAAAGATAGAATTGACCTTATAATAGATCGAGCTTCAACTTTTTGGTCGGAGAGGCCATCTTCTTCAATAATATTAAGTACATCAACAACAGCAAAGAACATCAAAATCAAGTTAAGAATAGTCTCATAATATGATCCCCAACGTGTATCACCAGGGCGTTTAAGACTTGTTTCTTGATTCAAACATTGCCCACTTCTACGTACACCATCCTCTAAATCTTCTTTAATTTTGGCAAATTGTGCATCTCGAAGAGCATCTTGTCTCTTACAAGAGCCTCCAACAACAGTTATTAAATTACTAACCACATAAAAAAATTCAACAATGTTAATGTGATTTTTAGCAACGGTAACAAGTGTCAATTGAAGTTGATGAGCAAAACAATGGACATAAAATGTTGACTTATTCTCTTTCAAAATTAAAGTTTTGATACCATTGATATCACCTTGCATATTACTAGCCCCGTCATAACCTTGCCCACGTAGGTTCAACAAACTCAAATTATGTTCACAAAATAAACATTCAATAGCACATTTGAGTGACAAAGCAGTGATACTTGCAACAAGTACAATACCTAGAAACCGCTCTATAATAATTCTTTTTTTGTTCATATAATGAAGAATAAGGGACATTTGTTCTTTTACTGAGATATCACATGACTCATCAACTAATATTGAAAAGAACTCATTGTCAATATCCTTGATGATGGCTTTGGATGTTTCACGTGTGATTGCATTCACAATGTCTTTTTGAATATCCGAGTGGGTAAGCTTGCAATTTTTCAAAGCTGTTTGCAACACTTCATTGATAGATTCATTGTGATCTCCCAAAAATTGTGGAAACTTAAGAAAATTTCCTTTATCACTTGAACCTTGAGATTCATCGTGACCACAAAAAGCTAATCCCAAAGATAAAAGGAATCTTATGCAATCAACTATTACATTTAATTAAATCCGATAATCAAGTTTATCTTTATTTGATTGCTTAACCAAAACACTTTGAATGTGTTGCTTTTCCTTGATGAGATCTTCACTCTTCTTGACAGCTTGGTTATGAACACTATTAACTCCTCCAACATGAGAATCTAACTTCACAAGTTGATTCCAAAGTTTGAATCCTTTCGTTACAAAAGTCTTACCTCCTCCTTGCTTACCAACATCTTGCCGCCTAAATAGGTAGCAATAAAAACAAAATGCCGCATCCTTGTCTATACTATATTCCAACCACTTTCTATTTACATACCATTCGGATCTAAATCGATGGGGCTTTCCAGAAAAATATGATACAGGGTAATCATGAACAACAAGTTGACAAGGACCATTTGTTAAATAATATCTTCTTATTTCATCATGATTATTAGGATAATAAGATGATATCTTTTATCATAGCCCAAGATTTGAAGGAAGATTTTCTAAGTTAAAGTCAACACGAATTCGCTTAGAAAATGAAGATGAATCTTGCACAGGAAATGAATCCTGCACAGGAGATGAATCTTGGGTATGTGGTTTTCTTATTAAATATTTGTCCATAATTCTAGCAAAAGAATAAACAATAAACTATAAGTTCATTTGAAATATTAATAAAATTATTAATTATTGTTGTTTAGTTGTTTCATTAATTTGTTTGTCTTTTATAAACTATAATTTGTTATATTGTTATTTCATTAATTATAAAATTATTAATTATTATTTAGCCTAACATAATTTAATTTATTTGTCTTTTATAACGTATTGGTTAATTATACAGTTTTAATTATTGTTGTTTAACGTAACAATAAACTATATTGCTTTAATTTGTTTGTCATTAATTATATTGCTTTAATTTGTTATATTGTTTAGCCCCTTGTGCATATTACACTAAAAGAGCCGGACATTACACATCCCATGTGCAGCACAATAATTAGAGCAGTGTAATGTGCGTTACATTACATTGCTTTAATTATTGTTTACTCGGCCCTATGTGCCCATCAGCCCATCTACCCCCACCCCACTCAACAGACAAGCACAAACCTCATGCCTGATGCCCCAATCACAATAGCCTCGCCAATCGAAAAATTTCACAATTACAAATCACAAATCACAATACACATTACACTAAAAGACAATTAGTATCTCACCAACACCAACACCAACACACACTGGCCAACACCAATGGATAAGATAAAGCCAAATTCAAAAAGACAAAAAACAGGCAAAAAGCAAAATATAAATAAAGCTCATTCATTCATTCACCAAACAAGAGAGAGAGAGAGAGAGAGAGAGAGAGAGAGAGAGAGAGAGAGTTACTCGGTTAGACTCTTAAAGAATAAAGAGAGAGAGACATTCATTAATTTAGTTTTCATTTCAGTGAGATAAAGAGAGAGAGAGAGAGTAAGAGAGAGTAAGAGAGAAAAAGAGAGAGAAATACCTTGAGGGAGGGAGCACTGAGCACCGGAGCGGAGCGATTTGCAATCTGCGATGGGGGGCGAGTGACGACGAGGAGCGAGCTACGACGACGACGAGCGAGTATTGGGGTTTTTTTGGTTTGGTTTTGGTTTGCTCTGTATTGGTTTTTTTTTTTTTTTTTTTTTTTTTTTTTTTTTTTTTTATAAACACCTCTGTATTTGGAGTTTGTTTTGCTTTTGCTCTGTATAGACTGTATTGGGGTTTGGTTTTCTCTGCTTTCTCTACCAATGACGTGATCTGTGGGTTTAATTTCTAATTCTCTGTGTTGGTTTTTTTTTTTTTTTTTTTTTTGAGAATCCGTGGGTGGGTTTGCTACCTCTGTGATCTGTTGGGCTCACCGTGGGCTCGTCGTGGGGCTTGGCTTGTCAGGGCTTGGCTCAGTTACAAATTTATTTATTTATTTTATTTTTTTCAAATTTTAGTTCAATTTTTTTGGGCTTTTTTTTTTTTTTTTTGCTTGAAAGTTGAACAGATAATTTTTTTTTTTTTTTTTTTTTTTAAATTTGAGGTTGTTCCTAATACAGATTAAATAAAAAAAAATTAATTTTTTTCAGGTCAGGGTGTTCCTAGGAACACCCTAAGCTATATGTGGCATCGCCACTGGACTGTGGACTTGGTTATGATTCTTCCTCTGATGATTACAAGGCTGTTTTTGTATCTCATTTAGTAAGTCCACCAGGCTCACCCAACAGTGGTTATAGTTTTGAATCTATCTTTATCTCTCACTACTCTTTCAGGACCAATACTTGGAAAGATATTGGTTACAGTGATTTTCCTCACAAATTTTATTTTGACACACAAGGGGTTACTTTGAATGGAGCTCCACATTGGGTTCTTCGCCGTGAAGAATATGATATGGAATTCAATTCTAAATCTGTAACCGTAGTACTGGTTTATTTTGATCCGGCTAAAGAAGACTTTTATGAGCTGCCATTACCATGCATGTTAGATAAGGATTCAAAGTTTGAGCTGGGGGTTTTAGGTGGATGCCTTTCTCTAACATACGATCCCAATGGAAGCCACTTTGAGACTTGGGTAATGAAGAAATATAGGGTGGAAGAATCTTGGGAAAAAAGTTTGTCATTCCCTATTTTGAGGAGCGTTTGAGGCCATTGTGTTTCACCAAAAACGGTGATGTTTTAATGGAGGTGAACAGAAAGAAAATAGTCATGTATAATCTTTTAAACAATTCTTATAAAAGAACTGTGGTCTCAAATATAAAGCCAGATGACTCATATTATTCTTGTGGGTTTGAACTTGGGATGCGTTTGGTTCAATGTAAATCGAATTCTGAGTGTAAAATGAATGCAGGGGTAAGTGAATTCCTGTAAAGAAAATAAAATCTAGGCGTTTGGTTGTGCAATGAAAATAGTCCGGAAAATGATTTTCAGTGTTTGGTAACATTCTAAAAATGCTATTTTCCTACAAAATTTTCACATTTTCTCAGCATTCAAACAAATTTTATTACAGAAAATTTCAATATATACGCTTAACACAACCAAAAATCAAAATAAAAACACCGAGTAGAGGAAGAAAGTGAGATCAGAGGGAGAAAGAGCGATAGATTGAAGGAAAGAGAGATAGATCGATGGCGGCGAGAGAGAGATCGAGTTACGTGGAGGACGACGGTGGCCAACCCGAGTGGGTTTGGGGGTGGAGTGGAGTGGGCTGGTGGTTGGCAACGTTGAGCAAGAGGGAGAACAAGATCGGTGTGTCGAGAACGAGCTCGGTCTTGGGTGGGTCGAGGACGAGATCGGTTTTGGGTGGATCGAGCTTAGGTGGTGATGATCTAGGTGGTGGCGCCGATGAGCTTCCAGCGGTGACTATGGGTGCGTTTTTCGCCGGTGCTAGGATGCGATCTCACCGGTGCTTGCGAGCGACGCGATCTCGCCGGTGCTGGGGTGCAACGACAAGACCAATGCGATCCGGGGTTGGGGCCGTCTTTGGGTGCGACGAGACGATGCTTCTAGTGCGATCTCCTTGCTGTTTCTCTCTCTCTCTCTCCTCTATTTTCCTAAGGTGTAATTGATTTGAAGGTAAAATAGAGCCTGAAATGGTTTTACACCAAAAGAGAGTTATTTTATGGTCAACACGGAAACCGATTTCCGTTTGACCAAATTTTTTGTGTTTACCAAACACACAGAGGGGTGTAAAATGGTTTCTTGAAACCCTTTTCAACCAAAACAAACGCACCCTTGGTGTATATATTGAGAGTGTGGTTCTTCCATATGATGAGCAAAGGTTATGAACACAAGATCACAACACAATGGCAGAAAAGAGAGTAAGTGCAAATACAAGATGAGATTATTGTCAACATTTGCAAAGGTTTAACATATATAGAAGAGGGCGACTCCAACTTTCTACCTCATTTTGGAAATCCAACAAAAGAAGGAAAAACGATGGCAAATTTTTTTTTTTAATTGTTTTTTTTTTTTTTGGTTGGTTTAACTAGTAGAAGATGAGGAGAATATTAATTAATGTTAGTTTTAGCGGCTGGGCTGGCTCAACAATTTTGGGGCCTTAGGGGCATTTTTTATATTTAAATATTAATTATTATTATTATTAATTTTTTTTTTTTTTTGCTTTTTGAGATGCAAAATTACTAATTAAGTTTTTGTATTTAAGTTCCTCTAATATTTCTTTTTTTGAAAATTTTCATATCCAAATAAATATTTTCTAGTAGACATTTATAAGGAGCAAATATTTATAAATAAATAAAACAAAATTTATAATTAAAAATTATAATTTAAGTAAAAATAAAATTTGAAGTGTAGAGTAATAGAATCTGATTATTGTAACTTTTCTAACACTGTGACCACTTTATACTTTAAAGTCTAAACTTACATAAATAAAAATTAATTTATTACACAGTTCAATAAATTAGTATCACTAAAGATTTTTTGGGTTTAAAGTTTTTTGGGTTTTGGGTTTTAAAATGGATTTGGTTAACCTTCAAGATTTTTTTAATTGGACATATCATTTTATTTTAAATATACAATGGCAAGTGTTAGTGGGTTTTAATCCTCACATTTTTTTATTTAGGCTGCGTTTGTTTTGATGTAAAACTATTTCAGGAAATGATTTTACACCTCACCGTGTGTTTGGTTGCGCATGGAAAATAAAATTTTCCAGAAAAGCATTTCATTTGACCATGTGTTTTATGGCTTTGACCCGAAAATTGGTTTACATTTCTATTTTCACTTCAAACCATTTCCGGGTCTCAAACGCGCAAAGAGAGAGAGAGAAAGAGAGAGAAAAAAGAGAGAGTTACCGATCCACCCAAAACCGATCGCACCCAAAGAAGATCGGCGCCGCCGCCAAGTACCCCAACACCAACGTCGCCATCTAGATCACACCCCAACACCGACACCGCCATCTAGATCGTCACCACCCAAGACTGATCCACCCAAAACCGATCTCATCGGTGCCGACGTTATCGATCTCGTTCTCGTTCTTGACCCAAAGCTCATCGGCGCCGCCGATCTCGTTGTCTCAATCTCATCACACCAATGATCTCGTCGTCTCGATCTCGCCGCCCATGACCGATCTCATCACCCATGACCCATGACCGATCTTTCCCTTTCCCTCAATTTTTGATCACTCTCTTCCTCCTCTCTCTCTCAGTTTGACCGAATTGTGGAGTTTAACGATTGGTGTTGTTTTGATTTTTGTTTTTTTAAGTTTATATATTGAAATTTTCTATTATAAAATTTGTTTGAAAGCTGAGAAAATGAATGAGAAAATGTGAGAAACTAGTAGGAAAATAGCATTTTCAGAACGCAACCAAACACATGAAAACATTTTCTAGAACAATTTTCATAATATAGCCAAACACTTGAAAATATTTTCCTTTCCCGAAAATATTTTACACCTGAAAATATTTTACACTTGAAAAATATTTTACATTCAACCAAACGCAACCTTAATTAATGAATAATATGGTAGTTTCTCATTAAAACAAAAAGAAATTCCTTTGATGTACTAAGCCAAACCCTCTTTAAAATTTGAAGATTTTTTGGGTTGAAATTCGTGTATTGTGTGTGCATATAGCGGGTGGGTTTAAGAATGTTTTGTTAACCTAAAACTCAAAAAAATCTTGATACTTTAATGTTTAATGCTCAAACTCATTTGATCAGTGGGTAGGTACCGTAGGTTAGTGCCTTTAGTGATAGTTTGTGGGCCATGTGGTTGTGATGTGCTACAGTGATAATATGCTTTAGGAAGTGTGTAGTGTAGTCAGCCATCTGCCTTATTTTAGAATACAATAAGGAATTGTTAATGCATTTTATTGACCAATAAAAAGACTTAAATTTTTTTTCTTAATCAAAATATATAGATAAATTTTATTTATATAAATATTTATTTATATACAAGTGCGGCATTTTTTTTGTTTGGGGGCCTTAGGTGATTGTATCGCTTGCTTTTAGTTTAGCCGGGCTTGAGTTTTAGATAAGTATTTAGTATTATCAATAACTTAATAGTTAATTAGTAGTATCACCAATTCAGCCAAAAAAAAAAAAAAAATAGTAGTATCACCATATCATAGTATTTGTTAAATATATATTATTATTAGCAACGCGATGTGTTATACCATGTTGTATATGCTAGAGTGGATGCAAAAGGGGGAGCATAGAATAGGAACATCGAGAACATGAGAGTTACGTGGTTTAGTCTTGTGGTTCCATGGAGGAATCCCTTAAAGATTACATCTTTTTTTTTTTTTTTTTTTGAGAGAGAGTTTCAACCTACTTTATCCATGGAGGAATCCCCCAGATCTCTTATACAACCATCGAGGACTTTACCAGTTAGCATCTTTCTTTATTGTATAAGTGTGGAATACAATAACCAGTGTTACAATGAATCCTAACATGAGTATATATAGACAATTAAATCCTAGACTACTAGTACATGTAGGACTAGGCTTGAGCCTATTACATTGGGCTAATATATGTCTAATATATATCTCTAACACCCTCCCTCAAACTCAAGGCGGAAGTTCGATGAAGGCTTGAGGTTGGATAAGTAAGAGAAGATCACTTGAAGATGCCTTGAAGAATGCCTTTGAAGAAATTAAAATGAAAAATGTGCCAATTGACCAATTTGAGAGCTTCAAATGAAGAAACGAAGTCCAAAATTGAAATCTACGCAAAAATCTGAACAAGATAAGCCATTTCGTAAATTTTGGCTTTTGGTCGAAGGTTAACGTAAAAGTCAAAGTCAACATAAGTCAAAGTCAACTGGTCTAGGGTCAAAGTCAACGGATACTGGTCCGGGTCGGTTCCGGGTTTCGGTCGGTTCACGGGTTGGGCGGTAGAGCCGCCGACGTCATTCTATGACGTGTCGCTAACGTGGACTAGGGCCGATGTAAAGGTGCTTGCATGGCTACTGATATGGAGTGATGACGTCATCCGGTGACGTCAGATGACATCAGCAGCGATTTTCGGCACCTGGCAGGAGCGTGCTCGTGGGTGTTCCACCAAAGACGTGGAGAAGAAGCCAGAAACGCAGGTAGCGCGTGGAGGTGCATGCAACAGCGGTTGAATGCCATATTTCTTCAATTAATTAGAAATTTGGTAAATATGCTAAGAATATAGAGAACATATAATCCAACAGTTGGATTTTTAAATTATTTATCCAGTTTAATAGCTTTTATATGTGTGTGTGTGTGTGTTTGGGGGGGGGACATTGCAAAGTACTAGCTAGCTAGGTATATGCATGTTTTTATTTTATTTTTCAATTGTGATTTTTTTCTAAAATTGCTTATGTGGCTTTTCTAGTAGCAATTATATATTTATAATATTATTTTAGCCACCTATATACCAGCATTACAATTTGTTGGCCTAATAGTTTTTCATCATTGATTTAATGGCAGCAAGGACTAAATGACAACAAGTCTAATAACTCTAAGACCATTTTTTTTTTTTTTATATAGTTTCAATTTATAAAATTCGCTTATAGTAATTGCATTCTTTATCATCAAACTAAGACACCAATCGGTTTTTGTTATAGATGGGGATTAAATTTCAAATCTCTTATTCAACTATTAAATACTTTACCAAATGTTATGAAATTGGATGACCAAAATGAAAGTAGGCCCAAAATATAAGGACCAAAAAAAAAAATATTTCTATAAACAAAAGATATAAAAATGTGTTTTTTCATTCTTTCTCCTACCTCCAAGACGTTCCACAATATTGGGCCAATAAAAATTAAACTCTCTTAAAATCCCCTAAAATTTTCACCGCAAGATGATTTTTTATGAATATTTTGATTAAGTAGATTAGTCATTATCAAGTATAAAAGAGATGTTAATAAAATCTAAATACTAAAACTTAAATAGTAATTTTGCATCTCAATATTATTATTATTATATCTATAGTTAAATAATATTATTTAATTATTAAAACTAATACTTGAAGTCTTCCCCTTAAAACTTAAAAATGTATTCCACCTATCTTACCTATAATATGTTATGTTGAGCGAAGAAATTTTTTTAGATTTTATTTTTATTTTTATTTTTATAATTGATAGTTGACGTTGAAAAATTAAGCTTTAAATGTTTATGTTAGTTTTTTTTTTTTTTTTTTGTTGTTGACCCAGTGTATCTACAAAGCACAGATTAGTTAAGACGTTTCTTTAATTTTCTCTTTTCATGGATAGCAGCATAGATACAGCCATAAGCGTTTACTAGCAACACGAAGATATACAGCTTCTTGCTAGCTTTTGTCTAATAAAAAAAAATAAAAAATTGGCAAACATGTATGCAATTACAACTAGAGAGAAAAAAATTGGCAAACATTGAAAGCAACTACAAGTTGATAACGAAAGAGTATACATGTTTCAGTAATATCAACTTAATATTTGTTTTGATATTTCCTATCCAATAAATAAATGACATTTGTTTTAAAAAATCAAATGAGTTGATATTACTAAACATTATCAATAAATAAACATAATATTGATAACGATGCCATACCATTGTGAATTTTAGTGGTGACTGGCACTTCACCATTTGGATGGTCACTTTAGTCTCCTCAGAATCTATATGGATCTCTAAATAATTTTGATAACACACTCAATTCTGCGCTAAATTTCACAACACGTTGATTTGTGCGACCACAATTGATCCGTATTTTTTGTCTATTTTTGAAATGGATATTGGATTCATTGTTATTTTGTCGCTTACTTTCGATAGTCAATTGTTCAGGATCGCACAAATCGAGTGTGAAAATGTGTCTCTAAGATTATTGTTATTATTATTTTTTCTACGTGAAAAAGCTTAATGGACACAAAAGGCTCTTGAGTTCATTATCATAATCATGACGCGGTGGGATAGTCCACGCGCAAATAAAGTGATTGTAACGCAGGCGCACCGCTATGGGAATGGAACCCACATGACAGTTTCACTTGGTTACATCATGGGGAAAGCGCGTGGAATCAATCAGCTCCTCTTTTCCCTCCCACTAATTTTTTATTTTTTTAATTATTTAAAAAAAAATTATAGTACCTTTTTAAAAATAAAAAATAATAATAATAATAGTACCTGCTTTTTCTAATTCTAATCATATTTTATTATGATTTCCACTTCCTGACTTTAATGCCCTTGCTTTTTCGAATTACTGCAAATATGCCATTTTTATTTTGGAAAATTTTAAAATGCCTGAAACAAAATTCCTGAATTTGCTTACTTTTTTTAATTGCTATTTTATTTTTTGAAATACTTTTAATTGATATTGGCATTAACCACTTCATATTATATATAAAAAAAATCTCTAGATTTCGTACCGTAACTTCACTATGAAGTTTCAAAATTTCTATCTATCCATTTTAAAACTAATAAAATTAAATTTTGTCATGTCACCTATGTTTAAACAAATGTACATCAATTTATGTCAATTTGTAATATTGACATAACAAAATTTAATTCATTAATTTTAAATTAGATAAATAGAATTTTAAGAACTTATAGTGGATTTTTTATTTTTTTTAAAGATAGAAATTTTATTTTAACCTAATTTAAGTGTATATGTGTGTAAAACTCCTTTATAAAAACTTGAACTCCAACCCTTATCCCATTGTACTCCACAAGCACTTATACTTGTAGAGTGACCATTGCACCAAGAAAATGCAGTAACTACTTTGAGAGTTACCTAGACTTGTTTTGTTCAATTCTTTAATTACTTTGCCAAAAAAAAAAATCACCTGAGTACTATAAATATGTAACATTAGATGTGTTTTTTCAATAGTAAAACATTGTATATGCTTCTTTCATTCATATCTGTGATGTACACTGTCAACATGTATGCATATCAAACTAATATCTGCGTAGCCTTTCGTTGCCACCATTTTCTAACACTCCTGAGATTTCGTTTTTATTTCCTCCACTATATGTCCTTTGCAGCCATGGACAGGTTCAGTTGTTTAACGTATATAAGAGCTTGCATTGTCATCAACAAATCACCCTCCGGAATTACCTTATAAATTAAGCATTTTCTTGCTTGCTTAATTTGTTTTTGCCTTTCCACGCCACTTTCCAACCAAGAATGTAGTCTTTTTGTATTGCTCACCATATCAAAGTATCTTGCAGAAGTTGACTGCATAAGAGCATTTACATTATTCTATTTTACCATCTCAAAAACCTATTTTATCCATTATATAATACTATTTTACAATACACCTAGCATCTCAACTTTTATTTTCTTATTCTACTCATTAAAATAATATATCTACACAATAAAATATATTTTTTCCTTTTTTATTTTTTCCCAATTTTCTCCTCCACACGCATGTGTTGGAAATAAATGAGAGATAATACCTGAATTTTCCTCGGAAATTACACAATTTGATTTTACCAAAAGAGGTGGCGGAGATGAGGTGTGGACCAAGTCACCGTCTTGAGACAAATCGTGTCGTCTACGGTATATCCGATGTAGTTAGACAAATGGTTTCTGCATGTTGTCCCTAGGATACAACAAAATTTCACCACCTTTTGTCGATTATCTTTGCGAGCCTACACTGCTCGTAGGATATAAGCTCTCTATAGTACTTTCTTTTCCCGAAAAATTTTGTAAAAGATAGAATTTTTTTTTAGTAAAAAGCAATAGATGGTAAGTGTTTAGGACAATAAATTTTTTTTTTTTTGAAAGGTTTTCAACTTTGTAATTAAAAAATAATGCGTGTCTACCACTTTTGTTTCTTTCCATATATATATATAGCCGGATCTTTAACTTGTCCTTAGCCAAAAAATCAAAAAGATTTTATATCAATTAAATGGTCATAAAGGTATTGAAATCAATGTCATGAATAGCTTTCTTTTTATACATCTATATATATATATATATATATATATATACCGGTCAAACTATTTACCAAAGTGTATGTTGAGGTGAGGTAAGTTAGTAAACAAATCAAATTTGTCTTGTAGTGTCATAACTCATAATGCCATTAAAACAAAATTTACAGCCCCTAACGTGGCTATGTTTAAGCTATCAAATAATGCTTTTCTTTGAAACTTTGACTATACACCATAATTACAACCAAGAATGGAAAGTAATATATAATGCTATAACCCATCAACAATAAATTATATAAATATATAGTTGTACAATATCTGATACTTTCTATCTATAATGTTGCTATTAAATATATTAAAAGAAACATTTTAAAGCAAAAGTTTATAAAGGAAAGTATACTAAAAGTTGGCAATATATGGTATTAAAATTCACATTAATTTTTAGAGATTTCCTAATTAAAACCATTGACAATAGCTATTCAAATTTTAAATTATATTTGAATTTTCAAAATTTAGCAATCAACGTATTCGACATTAAGGGATAATTGATTTCCTCAATTCACATAAATGAGTATTAAAATAAATAAGATATTTTTTATAAAAATATCCAACAATATGTACCTTCCAGACTCCTCCATACCTTTACTTTTCACCTTCTTCCAGACTCCTCCATTTCTTTCTTTTTTTTCTTTCTTTGTGCTTCTCTCTGGTTCTCACTCACTCTCAGATCAACTCATCGTTTAACGTTTCGTCTAACGTTTCATCTTCATTTCTTTCTTGTTTCGTCTAACGTTTCCTCCATCGTTGATCAACCCAAATCAACCCATCATCCATATCAATCCAGAACTCCAAAACCCAAAACACAAAACACAACCCGGATCGCAACCCACCAGAAAAAAAGAACCACCGTGATGTGTTTTTGCCTTTGAATCAAGTTTTGCTATTTCAAAACTAGGTTGGGTCTCTGATGTGGTTTTGTTTAGGTTTGATCATTGATGTGTGATGTTGGATTTGGGAGGAGGATGGTGTTTAGGTCTGAAGAGAGGAGAAAGCAAATGAGAAAGAGAGAAGAGGAGAGAGAAATTTCGGGGAATTAAAAAGGAGGAGAGAGAATGTATTAAAAAATTATTTCCGTACATACCATTCAGCTACAGTACCATCATACATTTAGGATAGTATTGTAGCAGTATGGCAAAAAATTTTGGAATTTTACAAGTTCCCACTTCCGGATGCTAAGTTGCTTTGGACCCGAATGCCAAATTTTCCTTACATTTGACATTTCGCAAGCCCAATGCAAATGCTCTAAGGGATTTTTCTTTGTCAGCTCTATTCATTTGATAAGATTAAATCTATTATATTAGATTCGATTTCCACCATTGCATGTGTATAGCCATCAATCAACTCACTCACTTTTGTATCTTCCCCTAAGATTTTACTTGGGAGTAGTAGTCACTTTTTAAGTCACTAGCTAGAGTGGAAGCCATTTGTCTTTGCCAAATCTTCATAGCTTCACCATTGCCAATCCTCTATCTACATCCATATATATATATATATATATATATATATATCAGGACTTCTCTTCCTAGTTCCTTCAATGATGCTCCTCCATGAAAAATATGCATCATGGGCTCACTTTGGCCTCTAGGAAAGAGCTTGTTGGAAAAACGTCTAGCCTTCATCACTCAAAACAATAAATAGTAAAGAATGTGGATTATGCATGAGCCGACAAGCGTCTCGTTTTTCTTTTCTTTTTTCCTAATGCGAAGTTGAAAGTTTCCAAGTCCTTAAACCCCATTCCACCTCTCAATGCTCTCATCTTTGTTTCAAAAAAAAAAAAAAAATCCCATTAACCTAGAGAATCAGCCCCTCTTCCCTTCTTTAATTGTTTTTTGTCCCCACTAGAGTGTTTCAACTTTCAACCATAATCTTTAATTCCTTGCACACTTAAAGTAACTTATTGTATCTGTATGTTGAGATTAATTGTGTTGGGTTGGCTTGTGAGTCTAATGTTTTTGTGTGCTAAACACGACACAAACATGACATGTGTTTGAAATGACCACATGTTAGCCTTGTATACCATTTAGTACACAAGAGCACTGGATGAAAGCCATACTTGATTGTGTAACCACCTTATTTAGAACTTCTCATCTATATATTACTAAAAGTCAAAGTGTGGCATTTATTGTCTTTCTTTGAGCTCTGTTGTGCCACCTCATCGCCACGTCATTCGCCACATAATTATTATTTATTATTTATTCCTATTTTTTACAATATATATATATATATATATATATATATATATATATACAGATTATTAACTTTACATATTCATCTTTGTCGATTTTAGCATCTATATATATTTCTTTTTTATTTCAAATTTTCCTATACTTTTTTTTACATTCACTTATTTTTTAAATATTTACACTTTTTTCAACCTTTCTTCTTCCCTTCCCTTTTCATCTCCCCACTACCCTCTACTTTAATATTGTTATTCATCTTTTCCTTCATCTTCCTTTATTTGTCTCTTCTTATCCATTCCCTCTTACTATAAATTTGTCACTTTTTTTCATTCTTTGCATAGTTTTCTCTCACAAAAAGGTTCTCTCTCTCACTCTCTCTCTCTCTCTCTCAATGTTTTGCTAGATTTTTATTTTTTATTGCATCTCCGCTTTAGGTTGATAAATTTTTGTGTTTTTAAGAACTCTAATTTAGGTTGATACAATTTAGTTTTGTGTTTTAAGTTACTATAATTATTATTTTGCTCTTTGATTGTTAAATTTTATCCGATTACATTATAAAAAATTAAAGATAGTAGATAAAAATATAATAGTATTCCATTACATAGCATAATTTAGATAATTTAGTGTTTATTGTTATATCTTTTAATTTTTCTTATTTTTTTCTTCTCTTCTATTTTACTCAATATTGAAATTCAACTACATCCTCCTTATCATTAAATTATTTATATTTTCTCTCTTTTTGTTTTAAAAAATAAAAAATGTAATATTTTACTTAAATTCAAATAAAAGAAAATTGTGCTCATCAAATTGTACTCATTTTTTTTAACATTTATACTTTCTCCAACCTTTCTCCTTCTCTTTACCTTTCCATCTCTCCAAACATTCTACCTTGATATCATTCTTCCTCTTTCCTTTGATCTTCCTTTATTTTGTTTCTTTTTATTATCATCCTCTTAGTATAAATTTTTCATTCACTTTTCCATTCTTTACATAATTTTCTCTCACCAAAAAGTGGTTATTTCCCACTCTTTCTCCCTCAATTTTTTGGTGGATTTTTATTTTTATTTTTCTTGCATATCTATTTTAGCTTGATAAAGTTTTGTATTCTTTAGAACTCTATTTTGGTTGATGGGATTTAGTTTTTTGTTTGAAGTTTTTTTTTTTATGATGACTTTGATGGTTAAATATTATCATATTACATTATAAATAATTAAAAATAGTATATAAGAATGTACTATTATTATATTACATAGAATTATTTGGATAAGTTAGTGTTTATTGTTATGTATTTTATTTTTAAAATATAATATTTTGCCTAAATCAAATAAACAAAATTGTCCACATTAGGTGGAGTAATGTTAGGGAAACACTCATTCTCACACCCAATGCATCAAAGGAAGAATGAAATACAAAACAAATCAAGTTAGAAACACTAGATTAAAAATAAAAATAAAAACAAAAACTAATAATGAATATTTAATATCATAGAATCATCATCAAATTTTGGAAAACGATAGGTTGCCAATGGAGAGAGAGAGATGTTATAGAAAAAAAACCAATACAAAGTAAAAAAAAAAAAAAAAAAAAAAAAAAAAAAAAAAAAAACCAAACATCAATTAGTAATCGTTGATTGGAAAACAAAGAGGTTGTAAGGAGAAGTAAAAAATAAAATAGAGATTACCGTGTGGAGAACATTAAAAACTTTACAATGTAGTAATATAAACCGTTAAATTCACTTAAAAAATTAAATCAACAATCAACAATTAAATACAATCATAGTACTAAATTTAAATTTAAAACTAACCAAACTCTAACTATGGAAACCATATTAATCATAACTAAAAAGAGATGTTCTCTGATAGTAGTAGAAATTACATAAGAAATAAAGTTAGAAAATTTAAAAATCCATTTTTTGACATTTCATTTAACCTTATTTATAATATATATAAATATATATATATATATATATATATATATTTTTATATATATATATATATATATATATATATATATATATAAATCTAATGAACAATGCTACCTCTCATTTATCATCTTTGTTATGCAATTCATTAGTTAGTAAATATATGATAATAGTAAGAGGCGTTACAAATGAGATCACTAAAAATATATATATAAAATTAATTAGCCACTACCATTATAGAGTAGTAGTCTGTAATTTTACGCATACAAAAAAGTGGAATATATAGAGTTTTCTTAAAAGTATGTGTAAAGATTCACTATGTATGTGTGTGTGTGTGTGTGTGTAAAGGTAAAAAAATGTATATTTAAGGTTTTTATTAACTTAAAAACTAATGAAAAACCAATGGCTAATAACTAAAATTATAGTATTAATAAAATACTTAATGAGACCATCCTAAAAAATTATCACGCTCAACGTACGGGTATGCAACTAGTTTCTATAATAATAGTATTTCCTTTCCAAGCATAAAGTTTTACTCTTCTTCTTTTCTTTCAACTCCAAAGGATGCTTGCTTCTTTGATTGCCTATTAGTGAAGGCAACCACATTCGTTTTTTTCATGCTACTTATTAACTTGGACTTCTGATAGATTCTTCCATATCCACTCTTATAATTACTACCTCTCGTTATTTGTGTTCCTACATTCATATTTGTTTTCTCTAAGATTAACTTGTGCCTCAATACCTCCTCATAAATTTGTGAACTATTTTGAATTTCTTTGCCTTCCTCCATCTTTGCATTACAAAACAAGATGTTCTCATTTGCAACATATATATATATATATATATATATAAAGGGTCCGTTTGGATACCTCTGATTTTGCTGAAAACTAAAAACATTGTAGCAAATTATTTTGAAACGCTAGCTGATTATTTTTATGGCCTACTACTATAGCCCAACTGAAAGTATTTAAGCTACGCATTTTTGCCTTTTTTTATTTTTTTTTATTCACTCCTGTCCCACCCTAACACCTGTCTTTGAGAAGAGAAGTCCACGCCCACCAGAGAAATCCACGAGGAAGACAACCTATTCCGACGTCGGCAAAGAGCTCAGAAGAGAAATCCATGAGGAAGACAACCCAGTCCGATGCCGACGAAGATTGGGTTCCCTCTAGTGTACTCTTCCTTCCATAAACTCGTTTCACCCTCTTCCAATTTCACTCCTCTTTCACCCTAACACCTCTCTCACACAAACAAGCACAGCGTGTTTTCATTCTGTAGTCCGTAGAAAGCCTCTCGATATCTTTCATTGTGGCTCACTCATTTCTACAGGTAATAAGATCTGAAAGTTTTGTTTTTTTTTTTTCTTGGTTCACTTCGTTTTGTTTTTGTTTACTGGTTACAATGGCGAAGTGGGTTTTGTTTGGTTTGGTTTTGTGGGTTTTATTAGATTGAGTTTTGGCTGGGGTTTTGGTTTTTTTTGCTTTATTATGCTAAATTTTTCTCTGAAGATTGGACCTAGTAGAAAGTAAATTTTAAAGATTTCGATTTAAGTTCTTGGATTTGATGGTAGTGAAGTCTGATTTGCAAGGTCAAATGACATAATATTGTGTTTTGGACATGCCAAAGAACGATAAAAAATAAAATTTTGTTTTATTGATCTGTATGTTTCAATGGAAAAACTTAAGGTTCATGAATCATGAAGTCCCCACCCCCCCCCCCTTTTAGTATAGTTTGGTTGCTGTGAGAACTGTGGAGCCAATGGTGTTTTTGTTTTTTAACATAAACCACGGAACATGATTTTGATTCAGTATTTCTCTATTGATGGGGTATGAGAGTATCTATCTTATTCATTAGATCTTCAACTTTCTCAATTTTTTTTTTCTTATCATAAAACCGATTGACTAGTTATGTGTATTACATGTTTGTTTCTTTATGACCTCTGGTTTCCCTTTTAATAAATTATCGTCCAACTTTAATCTATTGGTTAAAGATTTCTCTCGTAATGAGGCGTTTAATCATCCATTTATTCACTCATTGTGTTTGTTGTCTTGCTAGTAAATAAATAAATCTTATTGCTACAATAGCGTCTCAATATCATTGTAGAGTGTGAAATGTAGGACTTCTTGAAACTTGAAATGAATGGCGGTTGGGAACTGGAACACACATGAAAGTATCACCTGAATTAGCCCGAGCTCAAAAACCAGAAGCAAAAAAAAAAGCCAAACCCACTTCCCTAAGGTGACTTTTCTCAAATTTTTGTTCACTATTTTCTATCCTGTTTTGTTTGAATTTCAGTTCTTGTTAATGGGTTTCTTTTCATTTGCTAGAATTTTAGTCCTCTCTATTTATTAGTTACTTTGCTTTTTTACAAAGTTTTGATCTTTAATAGTTTAGAGGTAGCACTTTCACTTTCAATGAATCTAAGAAATGACTGAAAATCTTGGAAAATTAAACTAGTTTCTGTTTTGGATTGGTACTTACTCTTGGGCTTAATCTAGTCTACTTGATTTTTCCTTTTGTAGTTGTGGCAATTGTCGCTAGTTAAGCAACAAACTAGCAGTTCAACTTGTTACCAGTGAGATTGCTTGTTAGGTTGATGTTATTTAGCTTTTTTATTTCTTGAGTTATATTGATTACTTACATATGCACCTTATCCTCTATTTTTCTTTTTCAAGAAAAAAATATGCCAATGTTGGAAACGAGTAACTATCTCTCCAGTTCTGATGACCATTTTTATGACATTGACAACTACAACATTAGGACATCCCCGAAACTTCATACATTTGGTAGGATGTTTTATACTTGTCGCTATTGGTCACCAGTAAGTACCATATCCAAGTATTGGCAAAATATTTGCATTGTGCATTAAAGAACCAATTTGTTGTATTCATATTTATGTGTTGTATTGTATAGTGCAAGATGATGACCGTGCATGCAAGTTCTTCAAGTATTTAGACACCAACATTTGTTGTACGCGTGACACAACAACACCTATAGTTATAGCCAAATTCAAGCGATTGGAGCATGCGGTGGAAGTTGCCAATGAAGAGTTGAAGCAAGCACATGCCCCGATAGACGCAGAATTGGAAAGGGAGCGAGTTGCAAAATGAAAAGCTAAAAGAGCCAAGGCTGCATGCATGATTTCTAAAGAGAAAGCAAAGAAGTTGACAATAGTTCTAGTAATCTCCTGGGTCATGTTTGTAGTATTGCTTATCTTGTCTACTAGGTTTGGAGAAGTCAAAATTAGGCGGAGGTGTTTGCCATAATGGGATGTGTATGTATATAATAATACAGACTTGTATTATTACATTTGTTTTGTATGTTAATCGTACAATTTATTCTATATTGTAAATAAAAATTTATGATATGTATGTTGTTGTACTTCTTAAAACAATGTGGAGACGTTTGATGGAGATAATGTTAATGGCCAAGTTGATGGAGATTGTAAGTTTTGTTGTTGTACATGTGTGTCTATATATACATACATATATATATATATATATTATATTTATTTATCTATATACACTATATACACTTTGCCAAAGAATTGATAGTTAGAGTTCTTGGTGTCTTTAAAACAAATTGAGGGAGATTTTGTTTTCCTTATTTTTTTTTTTTTTAAATTCCTTGAAAATTACTGTTGCAATCTTAAAATCCATTGAGTTTATCTCTTGTTCAGATAAGATTGGAGTCTATTTAGAAGTCCCCTGTGAGCTTGAAATCTACTGTTGCAATATTGATGAGTTTCACATGTAACAATATATATAAATTTATAAATCAAAGGTATTACAATCAAGTTTTGTGAACCATCAGTTTTGCTTACCAACAAAAAATCACCATAAAACAAAATGGTATTACATTGAAGTTTGTGAACCATCGATTATGGTCCCCACAAAAAAATTACCATAATGTTAATGGTATTTTCAACCACACTAATTTCTATTGTGACAAAAATAATAGTCATCATAATCAATTAAGGGGAATATAACTTCTATAACAACTTAAGTCCTACGATGGACGCATCCTACATATCGATGTTGTGATATTGTTTCGAACCTCTTTCGTCTCAACGTCGTCCAAGGAAGAGATTGCATGTGCCATTCCATTGTAATGACCTCCCTCGCTACTTCCATATGTGCCCCGTCTAGAATGCCCACGTTTAAGGTCATTATTTTTATGTGCTCTAATAAAATTGTGAAGAACCATCATAGTAATAATGATGCAATTTTGAGTGCGTATATGAAAGGGTGGCATACTTCTCAAAATTTTCCATCTATTTTTCCAAACTCCAAAAGTTCATTCTATGATCGAACGAAGTGATGAATAGAGATAATTAAATTTCTCCTCTCGGACGATGCGACTCTTCACCTTGCTGAAAATCGGGGATGTGGTACCTCTCCCCTTTATATGGTCTCTTCATAGGGTATCCTGAATCAATAAGATAATAATTTCCTCCAAATGAACACGTTTATTACATTAGCATTTTCATTACATAATACATACTTTAATACTGTAATTAAACCGCATATTTACAAATCAGCTAGAGGTTTTAGGAAGTTGTCACTCTCATTATTGAGGCAAAAGATTCTTGTGTCATGCGCCGACCCTTCCCATCCAACACACGTGAATGTGAATTTCATGTCAAAATCACATGCACACTTACAATTCATTGTTGTAATCCCTTTCCTTCCTCTGTATGGGTGTTGCTCATCAACTAGTAAAACCATGGGGATGTGAATCCCATCAATCGCATCAATGCAACCCTAACCATTGCCACAAAAATATCATGTGAAATGAAATACGTGGTATGACCATAAAGATAAATTGAATAAAATCAAATCAAGATACCAAATTCACAAAATACCTTAAAATGTGGCCAATATCATTCTGAATTGCAAATATGTGATGGCACGTTACAAAATGTAGGATCAGCAGGCTTAATAATGTCTACTGCCATAACGGTGGCTAACAATGTAACTCATCGTGGCCACGTGTCGATGCACTGTCTCACCCAAATGCTGAAATCTATCCTACACCATTCTCTTACCCATGCCATTACCAAGTACCACCAATGCCATTGCCACAAACTCTTCCAAGCAAACTCTTTTGGTACCGTCATATCCATACTGAGTGCGCAATGTATTACACAATTTTCGAAACACATGGCTTGATAGTCCAAAGACATTGCGACAATTTTGCTCATTTCCATTTAAAATATATTGTACCTATTCATACCCTGTTTGTATATTTGTGTGCATTGGTACTTTGTTCATATAGGTCTCCATGTAAGCTACGACACTTACACACCCAATTAAATATATTGCAAGTACAATGTCATCGCTCATCTCGAAACTTATGTCCCCGCATATGTTACCGACTTTAATTGCATGTACAAAATCTAGAGTGATACTATAATTTGTATGCTAAAAACAAGTTGTTAAATTTTATTGACATTTATTAGTACTAGGCTAAAAAAGGTGGTACCAATAAATTAACAGTCCTAAAGCCTAGGCATCGATCGATGTCTATAAAGTAGCCTCACCAACTCATGCAAGCAGAGTGTTTAAATTGATTTTATTGTCATGTGCTTCCATGAAATGATGGCTATGCTAATCAACTAGCCGCCAAACACCCAAAACAGACACCCCACTTAAATTTGGTTTGGATTGATTAATTTTAATATGACCATATAGAGCTAAGCATATGCTTTCATAATTTCGTCCAAGATTACTAAAAATTGTATATTCAAATCTAGAGGGGAAACCATTGAAACTCACTAGTCCTCTCTATCAAATGAGTTGTTTAGCAAATCCATCATTTTCTTAATTGCTTTGAAATTTTGTTGGTTGGGAACTAGTGCATTCAACTTTTACCCGCACAAATAAAGCCTGAGTCGATTCAAAGATAATGCCGCAATTTTGGCTGAGCATAAGAAGAAACAAAGAGAGGGAAACAACCATTGACAAAGCATAAGAAGAAATATCAATCAAGTTCATTCATTCTACAATGCCCTTCCCAATTTAATACCCCGATAGCACATCAGTCCAATACCCAACTTTCTAACTATCTTCCCAAGCCACCTGTGTAACCACCTTGCCATCTAAGTCATCCAACTCATCCTAACTAACTAACTCCATTGTACTAATTCTAATACAATACAATGCTAATATAGGCACACCTCTAATACAAGTATATATACACTAAAGTATAAGTACACAATGCCTCATCGCAAATTACAACACCATCTATAGCACAGTTACATTGTACACTCTAGCTACACTAACACAACTCACCTCATCGACAACACACGCACCCCTCATCAACAACACATGCACACACGATTAGTACCACATGCATACAGCACCACACGCATGCCTTATCAGCACCACATGCACCCATCATCGACACCATACGTATACTTCAATGTTTTGTCAGCATACTTCAATGTTTCGATTTAGTTATTATTTTTCTTGATTTTGCTATTACATTAACTAAGTTTTGAATTAGAATTTGAAAATATTATTATTTACTAGGCAAAGACTATTAGTGACAAAATCACTTTCTAGTTCTATCTTATGCCAACAAAATCAAATGCCCTTGTGATTGGATTTAAAAAATGGCTAAACAAGTATGTTGGTGGTCAAGTTGATTGGAGAGGCAAGTACAGTTGAGTTTTTCCCCCAACTCCTCCTAGAGAGCGGCTGATGGACAAGTAATTCATACAATTACCAATGTGGATTCAAGCTAGAATTTGATACTCTTTTTTATTATCTAGAAATAGTATCATTTTTTAGAACATTATACAAGAGCATGGTAGATCTTTGTAGATGCATATAATTAATAGCTAAACCTGTTTCTTGTAATTGGCAAGATATCATGTGCAAACTTTACTTACATCAATAGCTTAAACAGTTGAAATTGTCATAATACCTTGAGACTTCTTTCTTTTTCTATCTGTGGAAAGCCAAGGACACTGGAAAATATGGCCTAATTTAAGGCCTTTTGGAAGATTTAGAAATGCCTTATCTAACAAATACACACATTTTCACCAATCAATTGGATATAAAGCAATACCACAACAATTTCGAGAAATTACCTTTTTTTTTTTTTTTTTTTTTTAGTAAGAATGATATATACACCAAAAGGCTACTCTATGCATAAAAAGCACAGAGCACACCAACAATAACAAAAAAGAAGGAAAAGAGAGAAAAATTACCTTGTTGCCAAGAATCGGTAGAAGCTTCTTGGCCTATCAAGTGGTATCAAAGCAGGCACACTCTGATTATGCAATTCTAGGTAACTTGATATATAAGAAAAATATAGGGCAGAAAATATTTGTTGGAAGTGTTCGGTCAAATTGGAAGATCTTGTATTCAGCCTAGGAATGGCAACAAGTTGGGTTCGAGTAGGGTTTCTCCATACCTGGACTCGCCCACCGGCTAAGACTCGCAGCCCCGGACCCGGCCCGTTTACTAAACGGGTTTTTTCCTGGGGCTCGAACTCGGCCCATTCGGGCCCCGTTAAACCCTACCAAATTTAGGCCCATCTGTGGCCCAAATAGTGGCCCAACCCAAAAAAAAAAAAATTTAAATATTCCTCATCTTTTCTTGAATGTTCTAGGCAACCAAACACTACAATCCAAAAGAACAATACAAACTCAAAAACACTATAATCTAGAACAATACAAACTTAGAATTCTTCTACCGATTTTAGTTAATTTTTTTTTTCAAAACTCTTTCTCTCTCTCAACCTCAAAATCGGAACTCCATGGCCGGACTTTCATGCTTCACAACTCACCGTTCACCACCGTTCCCCACTTTTCTTGATAAAACCCGGACCCGACCCGGACCCATTTCGGTTTTTTTTTTAAAAAAAAAACCCATACCCGACCCTATTCCTAATCGGACCGGGTAAAACCCAGCCCATTAGGGTCGAACCAGCCGGGTACCGCGGGTCGGGCAAAAATTGCTATCCCTAATTCAGATTAGACAAAAAAGAAATCTGATCGGAATTCTTAAGTAGATTCTGATATGCATGGCCAAATAAAGTTCTTCAAGGAGGTAACTTAATCAAAACAAAAGGAAATCAAATCGAAATCCCCACTAGCTAAATTTTGAAGGCTCTTAGCAAATTTTGTGACATTCAAGGAAGGAATTACAAGGAACACAAGGAATTGTAGAAATAACCACAAAGACTTTACCATTACAGAAGAAGACAGCCACCACAGTGTTGCATCCGTGGGATCATGCACAACTTCAAAGTACAAGATTATAAAAAAATAATAATAAAAAAATAAAAAGAAGAAGAAGAAGACAAGTTTGCTTATACAGAATCCAAGAGTTTCAGGGGGTCATGAGTTTTAGAGAAATTAAATCCTACTTGGCACTTTGCAAAAAGTGAGGATATTCATATTTTAGTTCCTGCTTCTTTCATTGTTAATTGTAACTAATCAAAAGGAGAATATATACTTCCTAATATGCATGCTAAAAAAAAAAAAAATTCCATTTTAAAAGTTGTCTAGGAAAAATTTAGTAATTTCTATGGAACATACCCCTTTCTTTCTCAATGGACTACTTGAATCAAACTGTCTAATAATCTGCTTCGGAAGCCCTCGATTAGGGTCTAGTAAAAGTTTCATTGCTGCTTCCTACTTTGATATGTTTACAAGTATGGAGGCAACATGTTCAAATGGATCATCCGGTAGATATGCAATGAAAATCTCAAACCAACACTACAGGGTAAAAAAAGGAAATTTCAAATTTGCAAACCAAAAAAAAAATTATAATACAAAATAAAACATTAAAGACAATAAAATTAGAACATTTTTAAACAACAGTACTCTTTTTCTGTGAACTTCAATAAGGAAAAATCTAATAATCATGTAATCTTCAACCAGAAAGATAAGGCCCGAAAAATGAGGTCAGAAAATTTAGAATTTTTAATACTTTCTAAGACATTGCCAAGATTTAATTGGCTTAAAAAAATAACCTAGTGGTCTCGAAACAACTAGAAACCTTTTAAGGAAAAACCTTTATGTATAACTATGGTTATTCTCTTCCATTGTTGTGTTGTGTACCAACCGGGAGTATTACTAGTACTCAAATCTAGTACCACCACGAGGAACAAAGTTTATTCATCAAAAATCATATATTTAGATGAAACAACTTGAGTTGAAAAAAAAATGTAATTAATGAGTCAGTACACAATTTGGTTCAGCAAATTAGTATAACCCTTGCCACATCAAATTCAAAGAATAATGATAAACCAAATGATGGGTCAAATCCAATATTCAAATGTATTTGAGGATTTCGGATACTTGATGTTAATCAAAACTTGAAATTATCAAATGCCTAATATTTCCTATGTTTGATTGACATCTATATTCTAATACTGAAAGGTAGCACTGGTGAAACATCTAGAAAAACCAAAAGATATGATGATCTTTAACATTTGAATATGGAGCATGCCACAAAGAAACTGAATATGTGCTTATGCGAATAGGTTAATAACCAGAGAGCAAAATGAAAAAGGATGAATGCCCATTGTTAATTACTACTACAATAGAAAGAGTACCGAACAGTTACATACACACCTATGGTAAGCATAGTTTTTGCTAATAAAAAAGAGAGCAACAGGTACATAAAGAAAATCCGATTACTACAACACCAAGCCTAAGCAACCCTATCGAGACAATCCCTTTTCCTTCATAAATGAAACTGAGGGTTCATTTGGGACTGCATCTCTAGCCACTTGAGCTAGATCTCCTTTTGATGACGTTGTGCTGCAAAAATGTTCCTAGCCTTTTGGTTTCCCATGAAGAAGTAGGTGTTGAACAAATGAAGCCGATCACCCAATTACACCCCAAGAAGAGTTAACACCATGTCCATAACTGCTTGAACCTCAATAGCTACTATGGAAGCAAATGGTGTACGAGTACTTACACTTCTACTTTCAACAATAACATCTGAAATGTTCTTCAAAAAGTCGGACATCTCTTGCACAACCGATCGCTTTTTTCTTGGTTTCTTGCAAATTTCCACGACAAGGTGGACACCGCTTACCAAGCCTTTCCCCTTATTCACCGTCGATCCTGCCCTCGACAATGATGGGCCTTCAACCTCCATTGGGTCAATATTCGTAAAGGGTTGACTTTAGGGGTCAACAAGTTCTTTGCTATTAGTGGAGTCTCAAGACCCTTTAGTGCATTTCTTTGGTATTTCACCACTCGTGCAGAATGCATTTTTCTCCGTTGCAACCATGCCTTCAAACATGATTTCCATAGACTCAACATTCGGCAAACCTTTATTTTTAAAGGTTGATGCCTTGGGACATGCCTACATGTGTAGAACCAGTAGTTAGAATACAATATAGTTGTAGACAGTTGAGTTTTTCATAATTATGTAAAATGAACTAACATCAAGCTTTCAGGTCCACCACTCATCGGTGGCCTCAATTTTCCCGATTCTGAGGATTATAACCCAACCCAGTCTCATGCTCAAAAACCTCCTTCCAACTCTTCCACTGTTTTCTCGGATGATCCCATTTGGTTTTAAACCGCATGTGAGTCACTACTTTTCCCATTTCACCTAACTGTTTAATCACTACATCAACCCCTTGCTTTCTCAAATATCCTCCACTCCTCTTGCCGTCTAGGACTTGAGCAGCACACAAATCACAAAAAGTTTTTAGTTCCGTTGGATCTTTACACCCAGTTCTCACATCATTACCGGCGTCATTCGATTTCCCCTTACCCATTTTTGCTACAATGAAATTCTATACTCATTGAGGCATTTCGACAAATAGTTCGTATGCATATCATAATCGGTTACACATGCCCACATGAAAAATACAAATTAAACTCACATAGTCCAAATACAACATAGGCAGGAAGAGAAACCCACATACTAGTGTCACAGAAAACACAAAAACCACACACAAACGTTGAACACAAAAACCACAGATTAATTTCATGGAAAACACAAAAACCACACACTAACAAATTAGAGAGCATGAGAAGTTAAACACAACTTACGGATAAATGCAGAGACCCATAATGGCGGCAACAACGTCTTAAGCGGAGAGAAGGTGGGCTCAAGCGAAGGAAGAATAGAGGGTGGGTTCATTTGTTACCGTCTTTCCTCTGTTTTGATGGTTTTTTGGAGTGTGGTGGAGGTGCAATTCATTTTAGAAGATGATAGAGCATTCACGTGCATTGATTTCATCTCCGGCACATCGCCTTCTCAAAATTAGAATGACGTAGAACCGAGGAATTAGCCATTGGAGACGAGTTGTTTGCATCGTGTTGTTGATCCTTTGCTTCTGTGTGTGTTTCATGGGTGATGACCATATTGTAGACACCCTATTTCGTTCCTCGATTATAATGCATACCTTTTGCGCATACGTCCCCCCAATGATGAACTAATTAAATGACGTGCATAACTCTCTAATCTCTCTCTCATTTGACACTTTATTATTTTATTTTTCAACTCCTTTATTTATTCATTCATAGTTTTTACTATCAATCTTTATTTTAATTGCATTTGAAGCTACAATTTTTAATCCATGCATGCTTGTCTTTTTTTCATTTTTCCACAAAATCCTCAATTTTTGAAAGTTATATCCAAAAAGATCAAGTTATGTCTCTCAAGCTCCTTTTGTTAATTCAACTTAAAAACAATTGCATTTTATTTCAAATATCTTGGCAAACCTAGCTTTAGTGGTCCGTAAGAAAAGGACAAAACAAAACCGAATGGTGAGACGTACGTTTTGGGGTGCAGTGGACAGACACCTCCCACACTAAGCAAGTCCGGCGTGCCCTCGGTCACCGCACGATTTTTGTCTTGGTTGTCATTCCACTATTCCAACCGGGTAGTGGAGTGTGTGCAAACAAAAACGGATAGTAGGTACGTGGATCTAAAAAAAAAAATTTGGAAAATAGAGAGTGGAGACCAGATAAGGGGGGGAGAATAAAGAAAGAAAAAAAAAACCAGAGAGAACAGAGGATAAACATGGAGACTCCATTTTTGCTTGATTTACGAACTAAGATGTACCTGTCATCTTTCATCTCCTAAAATCATTTTCACCACATCTCTTTGCATTCTAATTTTCAAAAAGCCTTCAAAAAAGAAAACAAAAAAAAGACATTGAGAGAGATTGAAATTTCTTGGGAGAAAACCCGATCTGAGGGGGGACAAATGCGGAGCTAAGCTAACAAGTTCAATATCCAAGTTCTTCTTTCATAGCCAGGCCCACGCTGTACATAGCTAGTTCAACACCTTTCCATCAACCATCGCCGGTGGAGCGTCGCGTGGTGGGAGGACCATCCTTCAAAGAATGGCGTCGTCGCCGCCATTCATCTCATTAGGAGTCATCATCAAACTCGTCAAAGGAATTGCTGGGTATGTTTGCAACCTTTCCACTCTATATTCTTGTGTGTTTTAGTCGTTTGAAGCTTGGTTGCCTTGCTGGGTATGTTCTTTTCAGTATGAATGTTAAAGCTCAAAGCTTTGGCTATCTTGTGACCAAAGAACTAAGCTTGGTTGTCATAAAAGAAAGTTAAAAGTAAAAAGTGGGGTTAAATCATGTCAGCATGTGATTTCTTAAAAGGTGGACACATGTATTGAAAGCTTTTGATGAAGACATAGTTTTTTTTTTTACACCGTAGCTAATCTACAAGTTGCCTAGACCCTTTTTGCTTCCAACAAAGTCTATGTTTTCAGTTTCCACAAACAGAAATAAAAATATACTTTATTTTTTTACTTCAAATCAAAACCAAGTCACAAGCTAATCTGATTAAGCCCCACTCTTTTCTTAGAAAAAGTATAATCCCATTGGTTCCCTTAAAATGAAATCTTCTCATGTTGCTCGGATCATGACTTTGCTCAGATCATGACTTGGAAGAGTTTAAGCTTACGCATGTTTTTTTATATATATTAGTTATTATATCAATTCCTTGACATGCTTGTTAGTTTCTTTGTCATCATTTTGTTTCGTTATTAACTTGCTGCTTCTTTTTATTATCGTTATCTCGTCTTATGATTTAGCTTTAGGCCACCATGTCATAAAATCAACTACTTGCTCGATTTGGTGTAATGAATTCGATCAATAATATTGTGCCCATTGAACGATTAATTGAATGTCAAATAGTCCTTACTTATTTAGTAGAGACCGGTAGACATTTCGGGCGTGCGTGGGTGCCTTATACCTTCCCACGGCGTAATTTGACCCTCGAACTTGTCCTTGGTGGACGTAGACTATTTTTCTTATTCATTGAGTCAATCAAATGAAAAAGAAAGGGTTTTTATTTCTTGTTTTATTTTCCCTTAAAAAATAATAAAATAAGTGCCAACTCCTCAACTTTTTTTCAAACTCATGATTTTTCTAATAAAAAATACTCTCAAGATCAAACCTTTCTTTTCTTAAAAACCCATCCCGAGAGGCGTCACGTGGCCATGTCCACACATATGGGTGTAATACCAAAACGGTGCGTTCGGATGTGGGTCATGAGAATAGTACACGAAATGAAAAATTATTGAAATGGTGTGTTGAGATCCAAACGTGAAACGCGTTTTGGGTGTTTTTGTTCCAGGTATTGTAGCCATGGATCCCACAAAACGCTGGAAACGCAGTATCCAAACGAATACAAAATATTGGAGCCTTCTCCTTTTATTGCTATCCCATGAGTTTTTTCTCATCTCTATTTTCCTCAACAATTTTGATAATCCTCATGCAAATAATTAATAAGTAAGAAAAACCACAACATATAAATTAATTAATCAATCACGATCACATATTAATTGTTGGTCCTAAACAGCTGCTAGCCTAGATTAACTAGGTAAAGAAAACTTGGTTAGAGTCGCAATCAACTTAAGTTTGACTACATATACTATTGTAACACGTTTGAAGTTTTAGTATTTGGCAGCATGTGCTTACTAATGATGTGAGGCTGGACAACCATACCCCACCCATTTACAGCCAAAAGCAACTTATTTTTATTATTTTATACAATTAATAATAATATATTAAAATAGGTGTCCAAGAAATTAAGAATTAAGTTCATAATTTTTTTTAATTTAAAAAAAAAACAAAGAATTAAGTACGAATTAAGTACAGTAGTATTTCAAAATTAGATTTTAAACCAACTATATTTATTTTCAAGTGTCTATTCAATTTAAAATTACTTCAAGCTTATATAAAACTGCTTCAAGCCTACTAAAAATATTTCAAATCCATTTAAATTTACTTATAACCTATTTGAATATAATTTGCACTCTTTTATCAAAACTTACAATAATTTTATAAGTTTCACAACAATTAACCTAAGTTGTACTTTAGGTTTATTTAATTAGTAAAATCTGGAATTTTGATAATGAAAAAAAAAATTCACAACAGGGCTTATAAGAACAAAACAGATAAATAAAATGTTATAAATATGTTATATTTTTATGGATTTTATAACATTAAAATACCACTTAGTATTTACATGGGTATATCATTTGTTTCTTTAATATTAACAATACATACAATGTGGCTTACATAACATGCATGTGTATCTATGAATGTTGAGATCTGTATAATGACATGTATATTAGTTATAATTTTGCCTCTTTAGAGTGGCTTTGTCATTGTATTTCAACCAAGGACGTAGCTACCTTTGGACTATAGGGTGGGCAATTGGCCCCCAAATTTTTTTTAAAAAAAATAATATTATATATATGTACTAATTTTAGCAATTTATTCTATAAAATTACATTTTTTCCCTTAAACAATATCATTAATTCTTTTAAGAGTAATATTATACTCACAAACTTTTTTACAACATTTTTACAAACTGTTTTAGTAGCAAATTCTTATTGGTTGGCACATGGGTCCATCACTCACATCATTTTTTTACTTACTAGAAACCATTTATCACATGAATAATTTATAAAAAAAGTTTGTAGATTTTAGTGACTATAAAAAAAAATTTATAGATCTAAAATCTAAAACAAAATATACAAGCCCAAAAATAATAGCTCAACAACAAAAATTACCAATAGTAAAACTATATAATAATAAAAAAGCTCAATTAATCAATTTTATTTAAAATAAACAACCCCGCTCTTTAAACAATTCTAAACAAAAATAATTTTGTTCTTGCCGTCACCAAAAAAAAAAAAAAAAATCTCAACAGTTAAATAGTAGCAGAATCAAAGGTTGAAACCATCGCACACACAATCAACATAAAGCCGCCCCCCTTAACTCAAAATTCTGGTTTCGTCCCCGATTTCAACAAGAGTTAAGAGATTAGTGTAATTTACCTATTTAATGAGCGACACTCTATTAACTCATTTAAGCCCATAAATAAGCAAGAAGTTAGAAGAGAGGTCAACACTCATGACTCCAAAAAATTATACAAAGAGCTCAAGATAGGGTTATGAAGACAAAAAAAACTCATCACGGGTTGAATTTATCAGAGAATAGTAGACTAGTAGTTTAGCATGATAGAGTTTAATGTTGGATAAAACTATACCATATAATCTATATTATATAGTTACAAAATTCAATCAAAGATTCCCACATGTAGATCCCATGTGATGTGATGCACATGCACTCATGAAATTCAATGAATAGTGAAACCTTTTACCTTTTCCTCTTCCCTATTATTATTGTTTTAAATTTTTAATATCAACACGAATAGGTACATTGTCTCTCTCAGGCCAACAAGTTACGTTGAGAATTGGAAGAAACCAAGAAATCATGTACACCATCCATGAAAGTATATAGAGTTACAGTGCCACGTACACACAATATATAAATAAATATATATATATATATATATATATATATATATATATGATGTGATGCACATGCACTCATGAAATTCAATGAATAGTGAAACCTTTTACCTTTTCCTCTTCCCTATTACTCCCTCCGTCCCACTTTGTTTGTCCTGTTTGAAAAGTCAAACTTTTTAAGGGAACATTATTTATTATCTTGTCTACCTTTTAAAAATGTATAAGTTTTCAAAACTACCTTTAAATAAATTTATCAAAAAATTGAATTAGTAAATTAATAGGGGTATAATAGGAACATTAGTATATTAATGATTTTTATTTTTAGAAACAGGACAATATTTTGGGACATCTCAAAATAGAATAGAGGACAAACAAAGTGAGACGGAGGGAGTATTTTTGTTTTAAATTTTTAATATCAACACGAATAGGTACATTGTCTCTCTCAGGCCAACAAGTTACGTTGAGAATTGGAAGAAACCAAGAAATCATGTACACCATCCATGAAAGTATATAGAGTTACAGTGCCACGTACACACAATATATATATATATATATATATATATATATATATATATATATATATTTATATATATGGTTGGGTTTAAGTTATACCTGGTATAACTCTAAGCAATGTTACACTACCCAATAACTTGTTATAAAATTTATATTTTGAAAATCTCACCGTTGAATTACATGTTCTATATGTTCTTAATAATCATGCTAATTTTCATGTCCATTTGATCCATAAATTCATTTTTTATGCATTATTTTAAATTATAAAAACTTGAATTTAAAAAAATTGATTGATAACATAATTATTAATTTTTTATTATTTTGAAATTTTGCAAGCATGAAGAATATATGAAGATAATGTAATCTAACGGTAAATTTATTAAAATTTGCATCCAATTAAAAAATATTGAATGGTGTAACATTGGTTAGAGTTATACTATATAATTTCAAGACATAAAAACCTACACCACAAAGGACGTGGAACTGTGAGGGTCTTTCCTTGGAACAAATGATATATTGGAGCACGTGGCATTGTGGCAATCCTAGTGTTAATGCTTAAAAATATGCAGATAGCTAGTTACAGGCTTACAGCAGTAGCAGCAAGAAGTTAAGAACTTCATCCAAAAAATTAAAAGCAAGAAGTTAAGAACAATCGCAAACAGCGATTAAAACTATTTGTTATTGCTATTATTTGGTGTCAAAACGACAGCTAAATGTTCTCTAATCATTATCTATTTACCAAGTCATCATTATTTAATAACGAATTCTTTCGACCCCTCCATATGGCTGTCAAAGTGTCAATGTCACTTAATTTATTAAATTAGTATTAATTTGGAGTAATTATAATAACACCATTGGCTAGGAAAATTAATTCCAGGGCTAATTTTTTTGTTAATTCACAATGTCATGAATTAATTACTGCCATAGCGATTCTCAAAACAATACAAAACAAAAATATGATTTTTATATGTATTGGATCAACTATAGACCATTAATCTTATGACTCTTTTACTTATTCATTTATTTTTTAGATATGTGAGTTGTGATTAGTTTTGGTAAATTAGTATAACTTTTAATTTTTGTAACATTTTATGCAGAAAATTAATTCGACAAAAATACTAATGTACCTAAAAGGTGAGGCTTTAAATTTTAAAAAAAGTTGTACATAATAAAATAAGGAAAAAAAACCTACAACATTAACTCTATGATATTTGTTTTTTATTATCAAATCAAATAGAGTTGTTTTCTCTTTATTGTACGTAGGATTCAAATTTAACCCCTTCAAAGAAGAGATTAGTTTAAACCCACAATTAAATAGGCACTTGGTACTCTACTATAATATTAAGGATATAAGTAGGGTTGTACATGGTGTTTAATAAGGATAGCACAATCACTAGGTGGTTATGACATTCTTATTGATTGATAGGATAAAATTTCAACTTATGTTTTCTACTCGTGATGATTTGAGTTTGAATCTCAGATTTCTTATTCGACGAAAAAAATTTTTACCGTTTGAATTAACTGGAATCCTCATGACATTTTTTATGGTGTCTCATGTTTGTAAATTGAACCCTACCTTTACCTCATTATCTACCTAACTAAAAAAAAGGTATGCATAATTTGAGTTAGGCTAAGTTTGGAGTATATTTTTTACCTAACTCAACTTCCTCAAGTGGAGAAATCTTCAATACAACCTAACTTAACCCAGAAAGGTCAGTATGGATTGGGTTGAGGCCAATTAGTTTGGCCTAATAAATAAATAAATATATATATACATATATATAAATATTTTCATTCAACTATTAGAGTTATTATTCAATAAATTATTACAATATGCACAATTGAGACTATATTCCAATTTCATCCAAATTAACCAATTCTCAAAATATCAATATAAATCAAATTAACATATTCAAACTAAGCCATAAAATCCAAAATAAATCAAACTAATAAATTTAAAATACATTTATATTTTTAAAATTGTTAAAACTGTAGATTGGGTCAGTGACATTGGATTGAAAATTTTGTTAATTTAAACTCAACCAAAACCAAGCTTCTGCTAAAAAAAAAAAAAAAAAAAAAAAAAAAAACCAAAACCAAGCTTCCAAAAAAAATTTAGTATTCAAACCAATTCAATCCATCAACCTATGAAAACTAACTTGATATATTGGGTTGGATTTGTGGAATTGGTAGGCTGAATACCCACCACTAAATACAATTTTGGAAAAACTAATAAAATAGTATTTTTATTAATGAATAAAAAAAGGAGTAGGAAGGGGTGATCAAAGGTGATTTTCTTACTTGATTATAATCATAATGACATCTTACGCATTAGATTTAGGAGTAATTCTAGAATCATAAATTTTTTTCACAATTTTTTTGCCATAATTTTGACGTGGCAAACTGTGAGTGGTTAACTATCAATTACACATGAACATACTATTTTTTTTCACCAATCATACTTTGTCACATCGAAGTTGTGTTAAGAAATTGTGAAAATTTTTATGTTCTTAGACTTTTTCTAGATTTAGTGAGCAATTGTTACCTCAATTCCACTAAGACATTAATTAACACTAAGCCACTAATATATATATATATATATAAATATATGAAGAGTTCTTACATGAAAGTAGGAAAAGAAGAAGAAAAAAAGAAAAGAAAAAGAATGATGGTAAAATTGGTCCAAAATGAGTGGCAAAGTGGTCTTTCACCAAGACCCAAAAGATAATGCATCTCTTTACAATCCCATGTTTAATTATCTTACCTTAATTTAAATAGAATTTCTATGTCGCATATTGCTTTCTCTCTCTCTCTCTTTCTCTCTCTATCTGTTCCAAAAGCCTTAAACTTCACAAGTACACACCACTGCGTTTTGCCATCTCTCTCTCTCTCTCTCTCTCTTTCTCCGTGGGATCCAAAAGTACTTTTACTCTTGCAATTTCCCCTTCCAACCCGCAATCAATCTGCCACTTCCTTTCTTTACTTTTCAGCCCCAAAAACAAAACCACTTCCAGAATTCTCTGAAAAAACCAAACCTTTCCTCTTCATAGTTTTTATATATAAATATATATATATATATATATATATATCTTCAACACGTTAGGGAGTATCGCTATCTTTGATTCTCCAAAGTTTGCTTTGTGATCTGTAACCTCTTTGTCTCCAGCCACATTTTAGTGACTTCCGCCAAACTTCTTGTCCATTTTATTATATTCCTTTCCTGTCTTCTTCATTTGATTCGTTTTCAGTGACAAAGTAAGTACTCGTTGCTTATTTCAACCACAAAGTTGCTATTTTTGCCTCAAAACTTTATCTGGGTGTGGCTTCTTTTGAGCTCAACCTTTTTGCTTTCTTTTTCTTTTTTTCTCACAGAAAATTGGGTTTTCAAGCTTGTGTGTGTTACTGATTTGTAATTGTTTCTTGGTGATCCAGACGTTATAGTTCCAGTTCAATCTAATTGAAGCGATTTGAGCTTCTGGGTTATTGGAATTTTGGTTGTTGATCTGGGTTTTGAGTGTGAAGTCAAGGCCTTAGATGCACCTATTAGATTATTGCTTTGAAGGGATTTAATGCTTTATTGCTAAGATGCAGCCTGATCAGAGAAGAAAGGTAAATTTTACTCATTTCTGCGATATATTTATATATTGGTTTGTATTTTTGGTTAAGATTAAGTGGGAATTGAAGATTCAAGAAATGTTTTTGTGTAGCTTATATAAAATTTTAAGCTGAAAATTTTTTCCTCTAATTTTTTTTTTGTGGTCCATCTGTATTATAGACCTTTTGTTGTGTTGTGGGTATTGTACTTGTGTCTGGATGAAATGGAATAACTTGTCATGTTTATCTCAGCTTCTCTGCCAGATGCTATGTACCCATTGCGGTTTGTGGAAGGTCCCACTGAAATATTCCTGACTCATGTCATGTGAAAATTGCGTAGTTGGGGTTTAATTTTTTTTTTTTTTTTTTTATGTTAGGGTGGTTTTTAATAATTATTTTAAATGATAGTGATTGAAAGTTGGAACTGTTAGTCTGTTGTGAGAGATTACATCTTGATTTTCTGATTTAATTACCTATTGTATCTGACTTACCTTAACAAGCAACCTCTAATTTCATTTTCTTGACTTTTCCCTCTTTACTTGACTTCTATTAGTCTTGAAGTTATCATGGATCCTTGAATTTATTTATTCATGCAAAATAACTATTTATTGTACTTACTGTAGAACCCATTGTGATGTTCTGGTAATTCACTATAAGTCATATTCCCTTTGCATGTACTTTGCTGTGGTTTGCTGTATATATCAAATCTAAATCCTTCATCAAGCGGGGATGTAAAACTTTCGACCTTCTCTTCTAAATAGAATTATGAAGCATTTTTATTTATTTATTATTTATTTTTTATGAAGTCTAGTAATCAATTTGGTAAGTTAGAACATTTAGACATGATGTTTCAGTAAAACTTGCATTAAATCATGATTGCAAGTTACTCAGTAAACATTTCCTTAGTCTGGATGCCAAGACAGTTTGTGTAACCAAATATGATGACCACTAATAGGTTGTCAATGACCTTTTCCTCTCTAACTGAACTAGTATGTGGACTATCAATGTAAGGTATATCTGTTATGAAATCTGATTGTAAATTACATATTTAGCAGATTTTTTTTTTTTTTAAATTATGTTGCAGATAATGTAAACTACAATTTGTACTTCCGGGCTTCTGCTAGGGTGTCATGTTGATAAAATTGTATGATTTTATGTGGTGATGCAGTCAGCAGTGGATGTAGACTTTTTCACAGAATATGGTGAGGGGAGCAGGTACAGAATTGAGGAAGTAATTGGTAAAGGAAGCTATGGCGTTGTTTGCTCTGCATATGATACACATACTGGAGAAAAGGTAGCAATCAAGAAAATAAATGACATTTTTGAACATGTCTCTGATGCCACTCGTATCCTTCGTGAGATTAAACTTCTTAGACTCCTGCGTCATCCAGACATTGTGGAGATCAAGCACATCCTGTTACCACCTTCCAGGAGGGAATTCAAAGATATATATGTTGTTTTCGAACTCATGGAATCTGACTTACACCAGGTTATTAAAGCAAATGACGATTTGACGCCAGAACATTATCAGTTTTTTCTTTATCAGCTTCTTCGAGGCATGAAGTACATACACACAGGTTATAATCTTATAGTTCTTTCTTCTTCTTCTTTTTTTTAATGAAATATATCTTATAGTTCAACTACAGGAATTTCAAGAGAAATTTTTTTCCATTATAGTTATGTTTTGGATTTATTATGATCATTCTGTGACTGATTTTTTTTTCTTTTTAATGTTTAACTATCTTGTAGCAAATGTCTTTCACCGGGATCTAAAACCCAAAAATATCCTAGCAAATGCTGACTGCAAACTCAAAATCTGTGACTTTGGTCTTGCGAGAGTAGCTTTTAATGATACACCCACAGCTATTTTCTGGACGGTAATTTTTTTGTCCTATTATCTTCTGAGATTTTTCTTTGATTGGCCTTTTGGAATTAACTTGTACATGATTCACAAATTGCTGAATCTTCGACAATATCTCTAGAAATGATTATTTCAAATTCTTGTGGTGGCAGGACTACGTTGCAACACGTTGGTACAGGGCTCCTGAATTGTGTGGATCCTTTTTTTCAAAGGTGCAAAAACTATTACCTCTTTTTCATTTTTTTTTTTTTTCGAAATTTTTGTCTCATCTTGTTCTTCTCTCTCTGAACCCCCATATTTGCAAGAGAGTTTTGTAACTTCATCTTGTGTACACCTTTAATTTATGCTTCTCCTCTTGAGTTATGATTTGTGCCATATAATTTGGATAGGTACTCTTGATTAATAGTAGTTGAACTTACCTTTTTTTTTTTTCACTCCCTTTTTTTCACTACAGCTTTGACTTACGGGGTCATCTGTAGATCTGGAACATTTTTAAGAGCAAGACAACCTATATGATAAACTATTAATTATATTAGAGATAGATTTTAGTAAAATACTAAGGTTCACAAGAAACTCAACCAAATGTTCATGTGTAGTCCTATGCATTTTGTTATACTTCTATTTTGTTGGATTTCACAGAACTATCTTTTGACAGTTTTTAACTACTGGCCAACATGCCTTTGCACAGGGATGTGATTCCATTTTCAATCCTACAGGCAAGAATTACAATTTGGCAGGCCAGGCATTCATGCTTTTTAATGAGTGGAAGCCCAGCTTTTCTTTTCTCTTAGGTCAAAGCTGGGCCTGGCTTGAAGCTGACTTTTTGTCTGTAAAATGGTCCTTAAGTTACTTGTAAGGTTTAGACTAAGAATGTTCCAAGTAATTAATTAAATTTAGTAGATCATAACTGGGTTCAGTTCATGTTTATGGAATTAATTAGGAACATTGTATTCATGTGCTTTAACACATACGACTGGGTTATTATGCCTGTGCTAACTGGACATGTGTGCTCTCATGTGCAACCCTGCATTTAAGGATTGTTATAGGCTGGCTGGGTTGGTCAGGTTCTCCACTACTAGCCCAACCACAGGCTTTCTTCACCCTCACCAAGTGGTCTTTTCTTAATGTTATGTTCACTTATAAGTCCCAAAAACTTGGTTGGATTTATGTCTATGGGAGGAATGAACATTTCAGCATTCTGCTTAACTAAGTTAGACAACCTCACAGATGTGGTTTGTGTTGGGTGTGTTTTTATGTGTGGTATCCCTTGTTATCTGATTATCAGGAAAAATGAACATTTTATATTGTTGAAAGCACTTGGGTACATGGCATTTGTTTGAAAATATTAGTTGAAGAATAGTGGATTTTGATAACGTTAAAGACTACAAAACTTGCCTTACAATCCCACAAAACCATGATCTGAACAACAAATGTAAAGAACACCTCACCTGGTGTCAGTTGAGGCAATAACTCCTAAAGGTTTATGCAAAGCACATATGGTACTCTGTATATGCCCTTGATGACTGACATAAACCACCTTTTTTAAAGTGTGGATACACATATATTACTTAATTGCCTGAGGACCTTAATACTGTGAAAGAATTATGAATTTGACCAATCCCTGAAATTAATTTCTTCCTCTTGTGCTCATAAAATAATTGTTTTAAAATGATATTATGAATCAACTATCACCTGTTGTCAGTTTCATTGCTATTATAAATTTATAATGATGTGGTCTCAATTTCCTTTTGTAATTGTCTTATGTTTTGTTTTCAGTATACACCAGCAATAGATATATGGAGCATTGGCTGCATCTTTGCAGAACTTTTGACTGGAAAACCTCTTTTTCCTGGGAAAAACGTAGTCCATCAATTAGATCTAATGACTGATATGTTGGGAACGCCATCTGCTGACGCCATTGCCAGGGTCTGTTTCCTGTGATCAACTTGTTCTTATGGATTTGAGTATATTATTATGCACCATTTTTCTGTTGCTTGTCCTTGCAATGATTATTTGTGCTGAACTGTTGATACAATATGAACAGGTTCGCAATGAAAAGGCTCGGAGATACTTATGCAGCATGAGAAAGAAGAAGCCCATTCCTTTCTCCCATAAGTTCCCAAATGCAGATCCACTTGCACTTCGTTTATTAGAAAGAATGCTGGCATTTGAACCCAAGGATCGACCTACTGCTGAAGAGGTAAATGTTCATGCCTCTTCATCGTACTTTTTACAATCTATCTTCTCTTTTTAGGGAGCATATTGTATTGCATGTTGTAGGCACTTGCTGATCCATACTTCAAGGGCTTGGCCAAGGTTGAGAGGGAGCCTTCTGCACAACCAGTTACCAAGATGGAATTTGAATTTGAGAGGCGAAGAATAACAAAGGAAGATGTGAGAGAGCTTATCTACCGAGAGATTCTGGAGTATCATCCAAAGATGCTGAAAGAACAGTTGGAGGGATCGGAGCCAACAGGCTTCATGTATCCAAGGTATTTTCAATTTTTCATTTAAAATTTAATACTGATTGTGGCTTGAACCTCTTGCCTTTATTTTGTGGTCTCATCCTATTTCATATCGTCTTGTTGATGAATGCCATGGAAATTTTTGTTGGTATTCTGATTTTTCTTTCTTGGCTTACAATCTAGGACACCTAAGTTTTTCTTCTAAGCCTGGAATGCTAATGCATTAATTGGTATAGTATCACATTGGTTCCATTCAAAGTAGGAATCTTCTATTCTTTAGATGCCTGAATAGAGAACACATTAGTAAATATTCAGAGTCACTGATCCCAATTTTAACTTCGCAAACTACTTTCAGTAAATAAAATCATATCTTCTGACTTATCAAAAAAAAAAAAAAATTAGTCATATCTTCTGACTTATCCAAAAAAAAAAAAAAAATCAAGTCATATCTTTTGTACCAGACGTGAGGTTCAATCTCATCTTGCTATATTTATGGTATTCAATCTCATTATGGCCTTTTCAGCAAGAAATGACAAAGCTTTCCGCTCTTAGAAAGGCCATTACCCAATAGTGGGGTCCAGGGAAGGGACCGTAGACAGCCTACCCTTTAGTAATTTTCATGAAATGGCTGTTCTCAAACCCAAGCACTTGTGCTTGACAGCCCCATCGCCAAACTTTTATCAACTGGGCACCTGCACTTGCACTTTCCAATTGTGCTTGATAGCCCAGTCAGTTTCAGAACTTATAATCTGAACCCTCAATACTATTATAGATGTTAATACTAACCATTCAAGTGAACAGTAGCTTTTATTTCTTATATACAGCCTGAAAGAGACAAAAAAAAGGAGCTATAAAAGTTGTAACAATCCATGATATATGCGAAAGGACTGGTTAATACAACTCCAGACTAAACTGAGCCAACAGTAACTTTTGTGAAGCTTTCATGGTGATCTATTGAACCATAAGCATGTAGATATTCTCCTTGCCTACTTCCGTGAAGGCTAGAATACACAATTCTTGAACCCATTTGAGCAATTTGGACATTATTTGTTCTTAAGATTTAGTGGTTAATGATTCAGTTTTGTTGCCTCTACAATTCGAGTGCACATGCCATCAAGATCCAGGTTTGTTTGATTTTGTGAAATTAGATTTACCACAGAATCTGATAAATTGTTCAGGATTTGGTGATTGGCAAATATAAATTCAATGTAAATTTATTGGTAATGCAACCAAAGTCCTTTTGGGGTCAGAGACTTGAAAACCAATCCAAATGTCAAAATGCTATGCAATCAAACAGATTTGAAATCTTTTCAAGTTTGATTTGATTTACTTGATGGGTTTTCTAAAGCCAAATTAAAATTTTCTTTTCTTTTATGCAGTGCTGTTGACCATTTTAAGAAGCAATTTGCTTTTCTCGAGGAGCATTATGGAAAAGGTGGAACTGTTGCTCCACTTGAGAGGCAACATGCATCATTACCCAGGTGCATTTTTATCAAGTATTTCAATTATGATGCTATTCCTTTTTTCATGTTTCCTCCTAGAGTTGTTTTTTTTTTTTGGAGCTGCCTGCTATCCATAGTTTGCATCATCTAGTCTTCTGATAAAAGGGTTGTGTCTGCAGGGCATGTGTATTATATTCAGATAACTCAGTACAGAATTCAGCAGAGGTTGCAGATGATCTTTCTAAGTGTAGTATCAAAGAAGTTGAGAAGCCACATATGGACAGGAATAGTGGGATCCCTGTCACTAGGCTACCAATTCAAGTTCCCCAAAGTATCCAAGGTGTGTTTTGCATATGATTGCCTATAATCTACAGATTCTACACCATCATTGTTGTATTGATTTCTCTCTCTCTCTCAACTGAAATCAACTAAGCTTTATTCCAAAAAAAGTTGGGGCTGGCTTTATGGATTCTCTGGAATATCTGCAAAAGATCAAATTCATAGTTAACTTTTACTTTGGTCGTTAACATGTTGCAACCCTCCTTTCTCCAGGTTTGGGATTGGCTGCTTACAAAATCTATGACATCAAGCACTAAAACAACTGGAGTCTGTTTTTTAATAAATACTAGTAGTTGCCCCTATGATACACAAATTAATTAAAAGTTGGATGTAAATCAAAGAAAATATTAATTATGTTTAAATTAAAGAAATTATTTTACTAATGTCATCTAAACTGTCTTAATAATTAGCTAGCCACTTGAAACTAATAGAGTTTCACCTAAAGTAAATTAATCTTAATAATTAATGAGTCACATGACAAAAACACGCTAATTTTACAATGTGTAATACATACATATACCTAGAGTAATCTATTCTAACAATATATAAGATATTTTGATAATAACTTTTAATCTGAGGTAAACCATCTTAATAATTAATAAGAATGACTTGGCACAACCACAGATTTTAGGATCCAACTTTTATTATATAATGTCATTATTGGAAGATCCCAGACCCCGCATTAGCTGAAGCATTGTGCATAGGGCGTGACCTTTTTTATATTATTATTTGGAGACATTTGCATGCTGACTAGTTGGCTGATGGAAGTACTGTATTCCAAATTCTAATCCTCATTCCAGAATAGCCCCAGAATTCCTTGCATGCCTTGAATCTCTGCACTCACATTCTACCCCTGATTAGGGTGCTTAGAAAATGCTCTTATTCTCTAGTAGGATTTGTTGAAACTAATTCATAATTTTTTAACAAGCACAAATTTACAGTTAAGCATATGTTTGAACTAATCCAAACTAGTAACATTTAACGTTGCTTCACTTTCATTCCTTGTTCCCCCCTCTGATATTTGGATAACCTCACGCTTGGGTTACTTACATATCTAATTACATAGTATACCAACTCTGATTATGAATGAATTACCTTGCAGGAGTTGCTGCAAGGCCTGGGAAAGTTGTTGGTTCAGTTTTGCGGTACAACAATTGTGGGGCAGCAGCAACAGCAGAGGCTCTTGAACAGCGGAGGATGTCTAGAAATGCAGCTGGTACAACTCAATATACTGCTTCAAACGGCTCATATCCAAGAAGAAACCCAAATTGCAAAAATGAGAGGTGTGAAGATGATGGGGTTGAAAGTTCTAACGGGCTTCAGCCAAAGCCTCCTCAGTATATGGTAAGGAAAGTTGCCGCTGCTCAAGGTGGGGCTGGAGGTCACTGGTACTGAACCATGGTGTTAATTTTGTGGCTGATCACTGCCTATTTCATTCTATCCTACCGAGTTTAAGGGTTCATCAGTCACACCTCATCCCAGGTTGACCTGCTGTCAATTATAAACTCTTCAGATATGATGACATAATTCAATCAGAGTGTGAGCTGGCACAGGTGCTTGGGAATATAGCACCTGACAACTTTCGTTGGTGAAGTGATTGCTACAAGTTGCAATTTGCATGATTAATTTGAAGTTTAGAAAGGGTTCCTATGGACTCCTGGCCTTGATCCCACTCTCTGATTCATAACAAAAACCAAGATATATAGCAAGATGTCATTAGTCATGAATGAGGAATAGGCTAAGCTATTGATTGACTTCCAAGTTCTTTTGTTACGTTCTCATTCTTTGCAAGATTGAAGTAATTCTCCTAGTTATATATATATATATATTTTTTTTTTCTGGGTTTTCCATAACTATGACATTGGTTGTATCATTTAACCTCAGTTATTTGTACTCTGAACAATGGATCTCTCTCAGTAGAACATCTTGAGCAGGGATTTCTGCAATAACTTAGTCAAAAGATGTGATTTTTTTTTTTTTTTTTGGTTGAAGAAACATATTTGGTTACTGTACTTATATGTACTCTTGCAGTTTTTGCACGAGTCTTCTTTTTCTTACTTTGTGGGTTTCACTACTGGCCAATAAATTTTGTAGTTTGTCCTAGTTTGAATTTTTCTTGCTTTAATTTTTGTTTGTTGTAATTTTCTCATAGGTGCAGAGTCACTTTTTCCATCTCCCCCAAACACACAAAAACAAAACCCCCCATTACCCAAAAAAAAAAAAAGAATCTAGGTAGGTTTTTTTTTTTTTTTTTTTTTTTTTTGTTATTTTTTACAAGAGAGGTGGTTTTAGGTACCAACATCAGTCCTTTGTGGGGGAATTACCCCATAAGTATTAAATATATAAAATAAATGTTTATTTTGATTTTATTGTGAAAGAAGTGCTATTTGAGTTAGAATTTGTTAATCAATTCCCCTAATATTTATATTCAATTTACATATATTACCGTTTCTCCACAAAAAAAAAAAAAATTACATTTTCCGCATTTCTATGTGAGCTGACTAGTCCAGGAAATTATGGTATTGTGGTAATCTGAAAGTGCAGGGGTTGTAGGAAGGTATATATAAATGGGAAGGACTTGAATCTAAATGGGTCTTTGTCAGGCTTTGTAGCACTGAGGCATATGGGGCAACAAGTTATTTAACCAACTTTCAAGATTTTTCCAGCATATGGACAGTGAATCCCAAAAATGTACCAGCTGAGACACCCGAAGGTACATTTCAGTGGATTCATCTTCATCTTATTTGCTCGGCACCTCTTGAAGACCCAATCAAGCTGTAGGTGCATGGACTTGTGTCTTTGTAACGGGTAGGGTGAAGAAAGCCATTGTAAAATGTCTTTTAGTGTCTCTTATGTCTGATGTAAAAAAACGGTTGAATCTAATAATATCTCTTAACTTGTTGTAAAAATAAAAAAAAAAAAAAAAAAAAAAAAAGTCTCGAAAACGTCTTTAGGCATGCTACCCTTATCTTCGATGAGTCGAGATATTTACTCATTTGTGATTCCGGATGAAAATCACCAAGGAGCCAGGCCCCTACTTAATTTGACACTTGTCAACCCACTTTAACATCTATCCGCCAAGACCCCTACTCCCCTGGACATTTGTTAACAAGGAGCCAGTCCTTACTGTCCTTTGTAAAAACCATTATGACCGAAATGTGATTGTCTTTTGTAAAAACTCATTATGACCTAAATCAGAATCATTTCAGTAAGTTATTGCCTATAAATAGGCCTCTTGTGTCTTTGTAACAGGCAGAGTAAAGAAAGTCCCTCTAAAATGTTCCTCAGTGTCTCTTATGTCCGATGTAAAAAAGCTGTTGAATCTAATAATATTTTTTTGCTTGTTGTATCTTGTTCTGTGTACTATCTCATACTTTCATGTTATCTTTTACACGTTCTTAACAATATATGTCTTTAACCAGTTCTCGTAATCTTCTTACACCCTCTGTTGACTTGGAATGACTATGCATAGATCACCTCAATTTGTGAGGCTGTTCTAGTGACATGTTACTTGATGTGGGTCTTCAACATTTCACCTTTCATAGATTTGGGAAAGCATTATTGGTTTAGGAGGTTACATTAAGACTGCATTCTATAAGCGACTTATTCTAGTGACTATATGTGACATCTATTTACGAGGGCTTGCACTTTATTATCGGGAAAGGGGTGAAGGACCCCCTAGAGAGCAGGGTCGTCAAAATAAGGATTTCAACAGTGAAAAATGCAGCTATCCAGAATAAAGTGGTAGTCTACTTCTATTTGTTTCATGCGAGCATGGAACACAGGATTAGAGACGATCTGGATCCATCTCCATATCTAAATATGGAAGAATCAACTATATGGGAGTAGGGGATTTCAATTAGAGAGTTGCTGGAAAAGGAACTTTGTCACTGGCCATTATCACCTAGTAGATCAAACTCCTCAACCAGATTCTTTGTGGCATCCACCTCAACACACACTCTGGGGACTATCCTTTTGTTGCGGCATGCTCCTCAAATTACAGATTCATATGGGGCCTTGGGTGCCTTTTCGTGACATCCGCTGGCCCAGTCATTCTTTCTTGTGGATCTGGTAGGAATTTCACCCTCCTTTCCTTTCAGTTGATCATCTTTGTAATAGATAAAAGCTCCAAGCTTATGTGAGAGGGCAAATACATATACAGGATAATGAGTTTCCTTCTTGAACAAAGAAGTTAATGCAAGTCATCCCATGTAGGACCAAAAAAGTAGTGTTTCTACATAAATCATTCTCTTGTATAGGTATGATGCTGCACAAAATGGCACCGGTGGAACGTTGTTACATACATGCAAAATGGGAGCCTCCATATTAAGCTTTCCAGATTATAATCCAAAGCAAAAACACCTAAGTTGTCGCTGCTGATTTCTCAATTTACTTGAAGCAAATAAGCAATGGCATATTCTTTGCAGGTTTCCTTTTTTGAGGTGTCTAAAATGCTTTACAAGAGCAACGTGCGTTCAATCAATGGCTTAGACTATACCACATAACATTCAAAGCAGATATCTTACAAAAAGTATCTAATCGGTATGCTGAAGCTTGAACAAATAAAGTCATTCTCAACCACACTGTGACCGCACACACAACAAATATGTAGAAGCAAATACTCAGAGCTTCATATTACACAATATTAGCCAACGGCCAAATGAACCACTAACATCACTTTTTTTTTCTTTCTTCTTTCTCATTAAAATCAGTAATTGTTAGTACAATCCAAAAAGTCTAGATCCTAACAAAATCTATTCTTATTCTTGTAGAAAAAGGATGTCCTATCTGTTATTCCTAAATCAATATAACCTCGGTTTCACTCGCCTTCCATTCACATCGCTACTATCCAGGTAGAACTCATTATGGTATGCACGAACCTTGACAGAATGCTCACCGATCCTGGCCACATATTGCAGCAATTCAGAGAGGACAGAGGGGCAACTTTCCTTCAAATATATAAACCCATCTGTTTGCATCACAGCTAAAAACAACAATACAACATAAGTCACTAACTGTGTATTCATAAAGAAATGGGGGTTAAGAAAAACTATAAAAAATTGATTAATTTAAATTATTCTTCAAGAACAAGGAAAATACAACATAATATGCAAGTTAATCAATAAAGCACAACTTTTCCCTTGAAGCTCAATAATGAATAAAAAGCATTTTTCTTCCTGAGACATCAGAAAATGACACCTTATTGGATTGGTTTCTACGGTAGTCAAACTAATAATTGAAAGAGGTTCCAATCATTTCACATTATTAGATGGCTAACATTGAACTAACCTCACACATGACATCTCAGAACATTCATTGGCTGTTGTCCAGGGGCCAAACAAGACTATGCATAATTTGGCCATACAGTACACTTCGTAAATTTTTAACAAACCATACATGAAATTCCCCACAAATGAAGCTATATAGTAACAAATAGGTTCAAATAACTGACATACAACATAAAGACTGTTTTTATAGATGCTCCCATACAAGTAAAAGAACAAGTTATAACGATTACAAAAAAAGAGAGAGAATATTAACAAACATCACTAGCCAATCTCAGGATATGTTTCTATTCTGTGAAAACTGCTTCTAGAACCATGTTTGCCCATGCAAAATTAAGTCTTAAGGCTTCTCTTGCTAACATGTCAGGTTCTAGCCTAGGGTTTGAATATTAACATCTGGATATACACACATCATTTCCTACAGAACTATAGAACAGCTTTAAGAGCACATTGAAAAATCCAAAACAGAGGTTGTGCTGGAAAGGTCTACCTCTTAAGTTTTCAGGCAGCGCAATGAATTTGAGACATACGTCTTTCAGTTGGAAACAATGGTGCTGATCTGCCAAGGCCAATGTTGTCGCAACAGTGTTTATGGCAACATCCTCACAAAGTTTAACTTCACAGAGCAATCTGAGCCTCTCAAGGGCATATCGGTCAGCTGCTGCCAGCAGATGTTGAGCCATCAGTGTAAAGGCCCATTTAAAATTTCCACCAAAAAGCTCTTGCATGTCTGGTAGGGCATCCCAATACATAAAATGAAGTAAAACCTGCAGTCATCCAATACACAGAGAAGAGAATAATTATACTCATGTAAGCTTTACTATTACTATTACAATTATAATAAAATTAAATGAAACTTAAGGAAAACCTCCAAATCTCTATTAGCCTAAAAGCATAATCAAATAAACAACAAATTCTCACCAGAGCTATAAATGCTTAGTCACATGTATGGTGAAACACAAGTGCATTAGAGGACATATTAAAACAATTGAAGCAGAGTCATTACGACTTTAGTTTTTAGCCAATAAACTGAACTGAGTTCCTGTATACTTTTTATTTTTAATAAGTAATGGATGTATACTTCCCGTATACTGATTTTGAGATTTAATGAAATTACATTACTTACCAAAAAAATTATACAATGCGCAGAATTTTTTTTTATAAAATTAAAAATTAAACCAAGCTTTTCCACCTAGACAACAATCAGTAATCATATCTGCTTCCCAACAATTTGATTTATGTTTACACCAAAAGAGAAAAATAATTTGGTTTATGATAAATGGCACGGCAGATCTATTATTAATTGATAAGCATTAAATGTGCAGCTGAACTGGGGGAAAAAAAAACCATGACAAATGTTTGGAGGTTGAGAGAGAGAACCTTAAAAACTGGAGCCGTCATCTCTTCAACTTTAATGCACTGACTGTTTTGATCCTTCATTGGACCAAAAAGTTGTGCCCTGAATACAGGTGAGCGTGCTGCAAGCACCAACTTGTGGGCGGAAAATATCTCCCCTTCAACTTCGAAAGTCACATCAGTGTTTTTTCCACTTTCTAAAAGCTTCCCAAAATGTTGACCAATATCAGGAGGTGGCACTGCTATAGAGTAAATCTTAGGTCCCTCAGTTTGTGTCTTAACAACACCAACACAACAATGAATTATGAGACAATCATCTTTGAGGTAGTCTGACGTCTCTAGAAGACTTCTTTTGAAGAAGCGTTTATAACCCCTGCAATATCCAACAGCAGCATCTATTTTATTTCTGTTTGTCATCCACTAAACCTTTTGTGAAACTAAATGCAAATTTGAATAAAAATGGGGATGCCAAACTGGTATCTATCATGATGACAAAAACAGAATAGGTTGCTCCAAGAGATTCTGTAAGTTCCATAGAATATTAATGCATTGCTCTCACTAGATGATGCTTTCTTATACTGTTAACAGGTCACTGTGATGTCACAGTGGTCTACTTTTGGTGAACATAAGAATTGATGCATGCACACATGAAAAGGTAATGAATGCCTCTAGATGAAAATCATACTTAAAATCATACTAATAGAATCTTTTTTTTTTTTTGATAGGTAATAAGAATATTATTAAACAAACTTTAACACTAACGAAAGCAAATACAAGGTGTTCATGATGGTGAACACAAGGAAATGCAACAAACAAACAAACAGCATCAAACAACAAGAAAAAACTTAAAAGTGCACAAACTAAGAGAAGAAATAAATTCCAAGATAGTAGAGCAATCCGAGAAGCCCCAACACTTAGACCAATCAAATAAGGTCTTCTGGCATAAAGCTTGTAATTGAACCAAAGATTTCTCAAGATCCTCAAAAGAGCGTCGATTTCTTTCCATCCAAACAATCCACATCAAACAGCCAGGAACCATGTTCCATATGTCTGAATTAAATTTGCCCAGCCAATTGCTCCAACTATACACCAAGCTTTCCACAGAGCCTGTCATGACTCATTGGATCCCAAAAATCTGATACATGTAAACCCACGGTGAGTGAACTACGGGACAATGGAGGAGGAGATGATCCCCAATTTCCTCATTATGATGGCACATACAACACCGATTCACCAAAATACGCCCCCTAAGCATAAGATTATCCATAGTAAGGATCTACCCATGAACCGTTGTCCACACAAAAAATGCCACCCTCTTAGGAATCTTAACTTTCCAAACGCCCTTCCACGGAAAATTGGAGGCGGATGCACCCCGAATATTATTGTAATAGGACCGAGTATCAAACTTGCCATTCCCATTGAGACATCAATGAGAAATGTCACTCCCAACACCCCTAGGGATTCAAGATTGAATGAACTCAAGGAAAGAGAAGGCAGCCTCTAACTCCCTTTCATGAAAATCCCTGTAAAATCTCACATTCCAAAATCTATCATTTTCACCCTCCTAGTAGCATAATATATCAGAAATGCATGCATCCTTGTCATTAGAGCATTTTAAGTGTGTTCTCTCCAACCCACTTATCATGACAAAAAAGGATGCGAGTGCCATCACCCACAACTAGGGCCACATGTTTGGAGAAACTCTCCCATCCATCATGGATACCACACACATACCACATCCGTGGGCCCTTCTACATGCTTTAGTAGTCCACCCTCCTTGACCCTCTCCATATTTAGTTGCAATAACCCTCCTCCAAAGGTGAGTGCCTTCTCTTCCAAACCTCCATAACCATTTCCCTAATAGGGCTTTATTAAAGTGCACTAACTTCCCGATCCCCAATCCACCCAATTCTAATGGTAAACACACCTTCTCCCAAGCCACCAAAGGATACTTGAAGCTCTCCTCTGAAGATCCCCATAAAATATTTCTCTGAATACGCTCCAACCTATCAGCCACAGCTATAGGGATGACAAATAAGGATAGATAGTATGTAGGAAGGCTAGAGAGAGTACTCTTCAACAGAGTAAGTCTACCCCCTTTGATAAATAAAGGAAGATTTCTAGGAGACATCTTCCCCCCCCCCCTCCCTTCTCCCAGTATATGTTTTTAGCAGCTTTTTACAAGAAATTTTATTGAAAAATGTAAAGATATACAAAAATGTTAATCGATCCCTCCACAAAGAATACACAATCACAACAACAAAAAATCTATAGAATTAACAAATGATAACAAGGGTATGCTACCAAAGCAGTCACCCTATCATCCAAGGACCTCAAAAGAAACTCTTTTATTACAAAATTAGGTCACTCAACACCACCAAAAATGCTGCTGTTCAGATTTTTAGCATTTCAACATCAGTCCTCCTGACCACCTAGCCCCAAAAGAGGTAAGTTGTCATGGGTTTTGGCCCCTCCAATGAAGTTCGATTGAGACTACCTGCCATATATTTCAATTTTTCCTCTCTCTCTTAAATTTAAACTGTGTTCATGATATCTTAATTATACAGAATGAGCAAAATGTTGAGACCAAAATTGGCATTAAGCCAAATCTCATATCCTTGAACATTAAAACATTAATAGAAAAAAGAAGAAGATAAATAAACATTACCCCCCCCCCCCCCAACCTTGATCCATGATCCAAGCAGAAATTAAGGAACAAAAGCTTTAAAAACGTAATTCCTTGTATCAATGAGCACATAACACATAATCCCATCAATTAATAAAGAAACAAGCTGACAGTCTGAACCCCATTCAGACTTAAAGATAGTTTCTATCCTTACTCAAGTAATTTAGTCACTGAACCAACTCCAAGCATTTACCAAGAAAAACAAGTAAAGGAGAATCAAGTGATTGAAATTCAGTTCAGAATTTGAAAAACATCAGTAGAAACTTCAGGAAACAAATAGAAAATGCATTCCAAATATTCAATATAAACAAGCACAGATGAAGACAGGCAACATGAATTATGACGTCTAGAAGGAACTTGAGTGCAGATTCTGAGTTCACCATGTTCATTCATTTATTTATCAAGCATTTCAATTATGTATTCAAACAAAGATTGGGGCAGAATGTCAAACATGAAAGAAAAACAAAAAACAGAGGGCAGGAATACAATAAAACCAGCTTTTACAATCACATATTCTTGCTTTGAATGCAAATCCAAAAGCCACTTTTTATGACTCATTTACCAATCAATCAAATTGTGTTTGAAATCAAGAAAATTACTTTCAAAATTGACACATGCGTCCACAATATTTGAGGGGTAAAAAAAAGGGGGCAAAAACATTACAACAACGAAGACAACAAAGCCCGGGGTTGTCTACAGATCTATAACATACTAATCAGGGCCACTCGCATGACCCCATTTCTTTTAAATAGAATGAATCTATCACTTTACCTCAAAAAAAAAAAAAAAAAAAAAAAGAATGGATCCCATTTCTTTCAAATAAATAAAAAAGAATTTCTTTTCTTTCATCTCCCAATGCAAAAACAAACCAAAATTTTTTACTCATTCATCAATCAATCAACAAGTACATTCATTTTCAATTGCATCACCAAAGAAGCCAAGAAAGCTTAATTTTACAAAAATACCATTTCTTGCTCTATAAATTCAAACCACTCTCAATTGCATCACAAAAATTAAAAATTATCACATGCTTTTGCTATATCTTAAGGGTACAATATTTAATTATCAAACAACATAAAAATATCTTAAAGGGTACAAAGAAGCGGGCAAAAACATTTTAAATGAAAAAGAATGAATGAAGTCCAGTTCTTATAATCTCTGAACGCAGAAAAACAAAGAACCAAACTTTGAATACTCATTCATCAATCAATCAACAAATATATTTCATATTCAATTGCATCACCAAAGGAAATCAATAAATCTAACATTTAACAAATAATACCATTTCCTGCTCTCTAAATTCAATACCACTAGCAATTGAAACACCAAAATTATAGATTACCACATGCTTCTGCTATGCCTTAAGTGGTAAAAATATATATATGGGAAAAAACATTACAAATGAGATAATTGAATGAAACCCTTTTCTTTTTATCTCTAAATGCAAAAGGACAGAGAAACAAACTTTGTATACTCATTCATCAATCAATCAACAAATATATTTCATCTTCATTTGCATCACCAACGAAAACCAAGAAATCTAATACTTAACAGATAATACCATTTCTTGCAATCAACAAATATATTTCATATTCAATTATATTACCAATGGAAACCAAGAAATCTAACATTTAACAAATAATACCACTTCTTGCTCTCTAAATTTAAGACCACTAGCAATTGAATCACCAGAATTAGAAAACATGGTAATAGTATTCATTTTCAATTGCATCACCAAAGGAACCAAAAAACCTAACATTTAACATGCAATACCACTTCTTACTCTCTAAAGTCAAAACCTTTTGCACTTGAATCACAAAAAATTTAAAATCACAGAAAATCAACAAATATATTCAATTTCAATTGCATCACCAAAGAAATCAAGAAACTTAATATTTGACAAATAATACCATTTCTTGCTCTATAAATTCACAACCTTTTGCAATTGAATCACAACAAAATTAAAAATTACCACATGCTTCTACTATATATTTAATGGTAAAGGAAAAAAATAAATAAATGTGGGCACATAACAAATGAAAAAAATTAAATGAAGACCAATTCAAAATATAACATAAAGAACCAAACTTTGTATTAATCATTCATCAATCAATCAACAAATATATTCAGTTCCAACTGCATCCAAGAAAGCTAATATTTGACAAACAGTAACAATTCTTTCACATAAACCACAAAAAATTTTAAAAATATATCACATGCTTCTGCTATATAGGGGTAAAAAAAAGTGGGCAAAAACATTACAAATGAAAAAACTAAATGAAACCCAATTCGAACCATAACATAAAGAACCAAACTTTCTATTACTCAATTCATCAATCAATCAATCAACTGCATAATCTATATCTATATAATAACTAATAGCCGAAACGTTTGACTTTTTGTTGACCACTCCTCATTACGCCACATGGCTACATAAATTAATGTCATGTCTACCATTAAAAACGTTTAACAATGTATCTTTTCGGTGGTTTTCTTATTTAGTTTCACTGGGTAACTAGTTATTATTATTATTATAAAAAAATAATAACAATTCTTTCACAATTAAAACACAAAAGATTTTTTTTTTTTTTTTTTAAATCACATGCTTCTGTCATATCCTAAGGGCTAAAAAAAACAAAGGTGGGCAGAAACATTACGAATGAAAAAACTAAATGAAACCCATTTCAAACCATAACATAAAGAACCTAACTTTCTATTATTCATTCATCAATCAATCAATCAACTATACAATTCAATTCCATCCAAGAAACCTAACATTTAACAAATAATAACAATTCTTTCACAATTTTTTTTTGATAAGTAACGTAAGAAATTTTATTAAAAAACCAACCAAGTACACTGGAAGTGTACTACAGTGGCACAAATCAAAAACCCAGATCACAACGATCTATAAGATTGGGGAGAGTAAAACAAGAATAGGAAGACAAAACTAAACTCCACTCAAGGAGAGTACGGAAAAAGAAAAACTTGATGTCAAGAATAGACCGTTCACAATCCTCAAAGCATCTAGCATTCCGCTCTTGCCAAAAGCACCAAAACAAACAATGCAGCACAAAGCAAACAAGAATAACAATTCTTTCACAATTAAATCACAAAGGATTAAAAAATATCACATACATGCTTCTGCTATATCCTAATGGGTTAAAAAAAAAGGTGGCCAACAAAGACATTACAAATCAAAAAATTAAAGAAAACCCATTTCAAACCATAACATAAAGAACCAAACTTACTGTTACTCATTCATCAATCAATCAATCAACTATATAATTCAATTCCATCCAAGAAACCTAACATTCAACAAATAATAACAATTCTTTCACAATTAAAAAACAAAAGTCATAAAAATAAAAAATCACATGCGTTCTGCTATATCCTAAGGGGTAAAAAAATAAAAGGTGGGCAAAAGCATTACATATCAAAAAATTAAAGGAAACCCATTTCAAACCATAACATAAAGAACCAAACTTTCAATTACTCATTCATCAATCAACCATATAATTCAATTCCATCCAAGAAACCTAACATTTCTTTCACAATTAAATCACAAAAGATTAAAAAAATCACATGCCTCTGCCATATCCTAAGGGGTAAAAAAAAGGGTGAGCAACAAAAACATTACAAATGAAAAAAATTAAAGGAAACCCATTTTAAACCATAACATAAAGAATCAAACTTTCAATTACTCATTCATTAATCAATCAATCAACTATATAATTCAATTCCATCCAAGAAACCTAACATTTCACAAATAATAAAATTTCTTTCACAATTCAATCACAAAAGATTAAAGAATATCACATGCTTCTGCTATATCCTAAAGGGTAAAAAAGGGTGGGCAAAAAGTGCCAAAAACATTACAAATGAAAAAATTAAAGGAAACCCATTTCAAACTATAACATAAAGAACCAAACTTTCTATTACTCATTCATCAATCAATCAATCAACTATACAATTCAATTCCATCCAAGAAACCTAACATTTCACAAATAATAAAATTTCTTTCACAATTCAATCACAAAAGATTAAAGGTGGGCAAAAAGTGCCAAAAACATTACAAATGAAAAAATTAAAGGAAACCCATTTCAAACTATAACATAAAGAACCAAACTTTGTATTGCTCATTCATCAATCAATCAAATCATAACATTTCCTTCACAATTAAAATCACAAAGAAATTAACAAATATTACCACATGCTTCCGCGATATTTGAGTGTATAAGGTCCAGCGTCCATCATGCGATTGAAATGGCTATGGACCTTGTGATTATCCCTGCCACTCTGGTCCAAAAGCGTTAGCTCAAAGAGCGCCCTGACATCGGTACCCTCGCTCGCCAACGCGACGAAGAGCGATACATAGGCGGCGTTATCCTCGCCGCTCTTGCCGTCGGGGTAGAAGTAGACGGCCCAGGCGTAGCCGCCGACGGCGAAGGTATCGGAAGCGACGAACTTTCCGACCCCCATGCCTTTCGCTAAGGAGTACCCATTGATCTTGAACTCGTGGGTCCCAACTACTGTGTCGGTGCGCGAGGTTGATGACGACGAAGAGGTTGACGGAGATGGCGGCGGTTGGGACACAGACGACGTCGTCGACGGTTTCGGACGGAAGTCTCTGTGGTTTACGATTGTGCCCATCAACTGAGAGAGAGAGAGAGAATTTCTTCTCTGTGGATTCGGAATTTGATGTTTTTCTTGGTTTTCTTTTTTCAGTGGGAATTGGATTCCAAGCTAAGGTGGGGGAATTTGAGAATTGAGATATTCGGGATTTGGAATTGGAAAAGGATTTTTTTGGGTTGGGGCTGTTTGGCTGTGTTATTGATGAATTTGGTTGGGTAATCTAAAAGTTGGAGTCTCAGAAAGTGACTGTGAATTGTGAGGAATGATGATTGAATATCATTTCTACTGCGAATATTTATGCTGCACTATCATTCGCTTTTTCCATTTTTTTTCTTTACAATTTTTTTATTAATTTTTCTATAGTATATAATTATTATTTTTAATTTCTAATATATTATATAGTCTCATAAGTTTTATTTGTCAATAAATTCAAAGTTTTTGAAGCCAAACAAGCATTGAAAAAATACACTAGGTTTCACTTAAAAGTGTTTTTTTAGGGATGTCTATGAGTTGGGTTAAGTCGAATAGGAGACCAACTTGCAACCAACTCAAACAATTTAGGGGTTTACAAGTTTGAATCCATCGTCAATCGAAACTGAATGAGTATTTTATTGAGTTGCCCGTTCGAGAATTTTGTTAGATTTAGGCAGTTTCGTTGTTGTCATCATTTACTAAGAAGTTAGATATGGTGGTGGCATTGGTGAAGAGTGGTAGATCTACAAACTTTAGGTTACAGTGATGGGTAAGTGAGGATGGTATGGCATCACTAAAGTATAGCAAATCTAGGGGTGACATTGTTGACAAAGAGCCATACGACAATAAGAATTGAAAATATTGCAAATCGAGGTGTAGCAATGGCAACATGGAGGAGGTAAAGTATCTTTAGTTGGTCAAATATAATTATTCAGTTGTTTGCCACCAAGATCCAAGACTAATTTCTATCTTTGAAAAATGATTTTCTCCTCTATTTGAAGAATTTTCACTTGCGACTTATACATAAAAATCATTGATGTCTTAAGGAAGCTATCTAAACCATTTGAACCTCATCAGCCCGAGTCAAGTTGGTCAAATTAGGTAGGTTGGTCGGATCTTTGGACACCCTTGAATGCATTGCAGTGGTGTTCAGATAATGTGCCATTGTGCCAACTTATGTGAGGGAGCAAAAATCTTGATGTATTTTTTCAATATACATAGCATTACTCATTTGAATTTTTTCAATATACATAGCATTACTCTTTTGAAGGTGAGGATTGAGAATTTTCTACCATACAAATATCAAAAAAATATTTATAAAATAGATTATAAATAATTTTAATAAGTAAAAAGATAAAATAAATGTTAATGACACTTGTCTTCTATAGATTTTTTTTTTTCTTAGGCTTTCCTTGATGTAATTTTGTATATAGTTGCTGCATTTTTTGTTAGGTGAAGAGAATGCTTTGTAGCTAGTATAGTCTTAGCATGGTTGATCTATGATACTGTCTTGCTTTTGTATAGACTTATTACTTTCTTTGAATAAAATTCTGTCATTTACTCTAAAAAAAAAAAAAAAAAAATCAATTCCTAACTATGAAAAGTTGAAAATGTGTATAAAGGTTTTACAACAATACACAATGTGTTAAAAATATGTGCATATTTTGCTAGCATCCATTAGAGCATTCTCATTAAGAATTGTAAAAAATTTAGCATCTTAAAAATTATTATATTCATTTTAACATCTCACTTTACAATACATCCAACCCAACATCAAAAATTCTATTATTTTACCACTTCATTTAAATATTCTTTTTTTTTTTTCTTTATGTTTTCAAATAACTACCATTCATACCACATTTTCTGTACCTAGCAACTACCATTAAACAAATCATTTTTTTTTTACAATCTTGCTATAGTGGGTTGCTAGAGATAGCAGCCCACTGTAGCTAGATTGCAAAATTAATAGGATTTACAATTCTTGATGGAGTATGCTTTTTACAAACTTGATTTAAAATTTAGCATTTATAGTCAGGGGCTCGGCCCAAAATAATGGGTTAATTAAACTACGGGCCTGTCCGAGAAGAATCCTGTCCGAGGAGAAGTCATAGCCCAAACATTATTAAGCCCAATTGCGGTAAAAGAAACCTGTCCGAGGAGTAACTCCTCCTCGAACATTACGAAGTCCGGATCAAGAGCTCGCCCCAACCATTGCAGTTCATCCTCCAAGCATATAAAAAAGAATAAAACCCAAAATATCTCATGGAAAGCTGCCACCACCACATTAAATGTGTCACAACCACTCTCTTGGCCGCATTAATGAGGAAAAGACCCATGAACAGTGCTACCTTGGCCACCGCAACTCACAAGGGAGTGATAAGGGTGTCTGATAGGACAGGTGCTCAAGTGGAGGCTTAGATGATCAACAAGTGTAAGGCTCAGATAAGAATAAGAGACCTATATAATGTAGTGGAGTCCCTCAAAGAGGGGGACGAAAAATGTATTATCTGGACCCAAGAAATAGAATCTTTTGCTGGATATCCATTCTTGTGTTTTTGTTTCTGTAATAACATTGTCCATGCATCAGACCGACCAAGTTCGGTGAGGCTAAGTTCTTTGACCCATCCTCTACAAAGATTTATTGTGTGTTGCGCCTTGGGTCAAGGCCTCGATCGAGGGATTTGGACCAGAAAAATCGTGCAACTACAATAGCATTTACAATTCTTAATGAGAATGCTCTAGTGTTGTCATTAACTCGTACAAAAAACCAGGGCCAGCCCTTCCTCTAGGCTAATTAGGCAATTGCCTAAGGCCCCCAAGTGGAAGGGGGCACCAAAATTTTAGAAAAGAAGGGGTAGAAGGGGAAAAAAATTGGTTTAAGATGAATCTAAAAAAATCCGGCATGTCCTTTGGACCAAAAAACAAAATTTCTATTATATCCAGTTAAACATTGATAGCACAAAAAAATTTTGTTAGTCTAAACAAAATCAATTATCCCAAAAATAACATCATTATCCTCTAGACAAACCAAAATTCAACAAGATAAACTATAAATCTAGTCTAAGAAATTAACCACAAAACAAAACAAATAAAAAACCTCAAATCCCTAAAATTTTTACCGTTTCTCTTTCTCATTTTTGCTCGACTTCTTTCTCTCGGCTCTTGCTCTCCACTTCTCTCATTCTTTCTCTCTCATTCTTCTTTGATGCTTGGCTTAAGCTTCCCCCAATCTAAATCATCTGATCTAAAAACTCTAAATTGATTGAGGAGTGAGGACTGCCGATTGGTTTTTTTTTTCTTTGCGTTTTGATTCTGCAGATGGATGAGTTTTGACTTTTGAGGTATAAGGCTTGGCTTTCTCTACTTTTTATTTGTTGAAACTATGCCGGTTTATATTGAGTTATGGTTGGACGTTTGGGCCTTCAAGGTTTTTTTTTTTTTTTTTTTTTTTTTTTTTTTTTTTGGTGGGGGTTGTTATAGGTGTAATATGATTTGTTTTGTGTTTTTTGTGGGTGGGTCTTATTAATGAGACTTGTGTGGCCATCTTAGCATCTTCTTGGTTGGGTTGGGCTGGGCTAGGCTTGTACTTTTGTTATGGTTGTACTTAATTTTTTTTCTTTAATTTTAATCTTGTGTTTATATATGATGAACTCTAGGAAATCAGTAGGTTGAAAATCCCGGGCGTTAACGATCTCTAAGACTGTTCGTATATCCCGAAAAAACAAACACAAAATCAAAGGAGACCGGTGGAGGCCGACCAAGAATCCTCCAATGGCAAAGTCAGTATTTTTTAGAATTCCAAGTATAATGGAAGTGTCTCAATGCCCTACCTTCCTATAGAAGAGTCCTTATATAGTGCTTGTGTGAGATAGTTATTTGTATAATAACTTCTTCTACCATTGAGGAGTTTGGAAAACTTGAAGGTAACTTCCATAATCGCCATGAAAGTTACATTATTTGAGGTCCGTTTTCCACAACTGTTTATTGAGGGAACGGTTTGTAGCCCGACAGGAATACATGGGTCGCTTCAAGTTTATATCCAAGCAACATGTTCAGGACGCAAGATGCTCGTCCAACCAACTTCACGGACGGACGAGCTTATCCTTGGGCGAACATGCCCTATGCAACTTAACTTTTCCTTTGGACGAGCCATATGGACGAGTTAGAAGTCAGTGTATTTTATAACACCATCAATTTATATATATATATATATATATATATATATATATATATATATATATATATATATATATATTTTTTTAGTTATTGGTAATATAATAAATAAATCTTTATTTATGCATGTTGAGATTGTTAAAAACCTTCTTGTTCGGTGAAACTACAACAATACTTTTTATATAAATCAGGTTCTGTTTCTCATTTGCTTTATACTTAAAAGTTAATTTTTATTTTAGTCTTTATAAATATAATGTTTGATTAGAAATGTCTATTAAAAAATATACATCTAGATATAAAAAACTTAAAAAAAGAAAAAAAAAGAAGAAAAACTAATTGAATCTCAAAAAGGATTAATGAATAAATTTTTTATTAATAATACACAAAATATAACATAGTGTAGGGACACGAATCTTTGAGGGCCCAACATCAGAGTTGGGCCCACGCGCACGAAAAATCCCCCACAATAAAATTTGTAGAGAGTGGGCTTGAAAGGCCAGCGTTGGGTCACGGGACATTATTTCGAGTCTAACTGCTGGGAGCCCAGACGGGGAGGAGCTTTGGGCTGGACGTTCCGACCCTTTAACCATGTAGCTCGACGGATTTGGCTCCTCGGATCGTGTCCGAGGGGCAATGGTGTTGTCCCGGTTGCCCGCAAGTGGGGTTCCCGTGATGGACGCGGCGCATATCGTCTGGAAATTCTCTTTCCTCCATTCTTTCTCCGGAAGCCGATGTGTATCTCCACTCTTTCTTCAGGAGCCAGGAGCCCAAAAAATCCCCCTTGTGTTCGCATAACATTCTTATTTATACAAGACTACGCTCGTTGTCCTCCGTACACGTGTAGGGTCGACCTTTCCAGGACAGATATATGTCCCATCAATCTAATCCCACAATGGCTGGAGATGATCCATAAAGCCTAAGATCCCGAAGCTCTGTTTGGGGGCGAGTGTTATGTCGGGAAAGGGCATTAGAGACAAACTCCCTAGATATTTTCTGATATTTCAAGTTTATTCATACTCCACTTCAATCCATAAGGGTGCAGGCTGCGAGGACGAAACCGTCCTCTCTGGCTGTGTCTTTGGGGCCATCTCTCGTTTCCTAGTTCTCGAGCTTGGGCCCCGATCTCCTTCGATTTGGGCGGCGGTTTCCTCATAAGTGATCGGGCCGGGCCCATAAACTCACGGCCCCCACAATAACCCCTCAAAACCCCGTTGTCAACTCCTCGATTGGAAAGATGGGTTTTGATGATACTGAGCCTCTATGACGGCTCATTTAATTTGGCCCTTGATCTTCGTTGGCGACTTTTCACCTCCCAAGAAATGCGTCGGTCTATGAGAAGTTTCCCTCGACTTACGCGTAATGCGTTTATTCCGTATGGTTATCCGTGGTGCGCTTTTAATTCCTTCCTTTTACGAGGCCTCATAAATCTAGCGGTTACGGATAGTTTGGAGAAACGAGACGGTTTCGCATTTACTAGTAGATTCCTTAGAGGATCGGAGCGTGTCACGTACCCTCGTCTTTCTCCCCTATATAAAGAGAAAAGACAAGAAGGTGATTCTCTCATATGCGAATCCCTTAGACTCTTCTCGAGAATCCACTTCTTCCATCTGGGTTAATCCCCTGTTCGGTAATACTTGTCTCATAGTAATCCACCATGAACAAATTCTTCCTTTTCCGAAAAACACCATACCTTAACAAAACTTGAGATGGCTCGGTCGGGGCAAGGGTGGTGGAGACTCAAGATCTGTCTCCCCATTCTTTTAGCCAAAATCCGAAGCGGGGGCTCGTCACATCCTATCTCCGGTGTGACCGAGTCGAAAAACTCCCTTGTCATCTCCATCCGCTCTCTCATGAGCATACCTAATATGACTTCCCTTCTCTCTCTTTTGCTCCTTTTACTTTCTTTTCATTGCTTCTCTCTTCTTCTCCTCCTTCCCGCTCATGTCCTCCATCTTCTTTTTCCCTTGTGCTCTTGGCGACAAGAGTTTGCTCAAGTGCTTCCATGTGTTCCAATTCTTCTTCCTTCTCCTTCATTATTTTTGTATAAGGATCCTCTCTTGAGATGAGCAGCACCAAGGCGAGAGATTTCGAGAGAGGCTTTGAAGACTAGTTCGAGAGGACACCGATGATTTACTTATATGTATTACGAGATATTGTTATTGCTTTAGCAATTCATTTTTTGTATAGGCTTGTTTAAGCCCCTTCTTGTACGTTGTAACCACTTTTCATATTAATAAGAATTATTGTTTCTCTATTTCGTATGTCTTATTTACATATTCTAATAATTGTGAAAGCGCTTGCTCGGCATAATAGTATAGCATTTGAATCAATAATGACTAAGGCCAATGTAGCGTTGATAAAAAGATGCCACGATAATTTTAACATAATTATAATTTAACATAACAATCCGACCAGTAGGGAATAGGACTTATCTCAAAATTAGCCGCGATGGGTGTTAAGTACTTTCGATAAGATGTAAGAAGCGATTGCCCGAGGACATGTTGCCCATCGGACGAACGGCCTCCTTAGGTTGATGATCATCGGGCTATTCGGTCCTCTTCCACGGTATGCGAGCTTTGACTCTTTCTAGTATTTAAACCGATAGATTTCTTCGCTCAAGTAGTTGATTTCCCGAGAAACCCGAGTCCGAGGACTTTGCAAAACCTGAGTTTTGTTTAGGACTTCTACGTTTTATCTTGCGTACTTGATTTTTCCCTTAGGCTTGAGTCCGAGACTTGTGTCTTTATTGGTTCCAGGTTTTCCTCTTTTTAGCTTGAGTCCGAGGGCCATGCAAGCCTTAGGTTCTGTCCAAGGGTACTTGGTTTCCCCTTTAGCTTGAGTCTGAGGACCATGCAAGCCTTAGGTTCTGTCCAAGGGTACTTGGTTTCCCCTTTAGCTTGAGTCCGAGGACCATGCGGGCCTTTCCCGAAGCGCTTAAACAAGGTATCCTTGGGCCTTCACGCAAAGTGGGCTTGGGCCGCGAGTTCAATTAATCTGCGGATAAGGAGGTATTTCTGCAACCTCTGGGTATGTAGTATTTATCCGACGCCCCAAGGATCGAGGCGCGCCTTTATGAGGCTCCTTGAGACCCGTGATCGCAGATTGACGTTGGAAGTTGAGCCAGGACTAATTTGTCTGCAGTGCTCCTTGGGACGCCGCGTGTGTTGACTGCCATTATCTTGTCTTTTCAAATGAATAAGAGGGAGAGAGGGCTGCTTTATATATACATCCATCCTTGTAGTTTTGTCTCACATCATCCTTCATATCCGGAGCTCTCTCCTTTTTTTTACTTTTGGCATAACATGTTGAAGGCGAGGGTTGAGAAGAAAGAACTTCCTCCGCCGCAAAAGCGCCGTGTCTTCATGAGGCCTATAACAGTAAGGTATGGGCACAGGAAGCACAAGTTTAGGAGAGTACGCCATCTCGAACGAGGGCGGACGGCGTTTCTCCCTCTTTTAGTCAAAATCCGAGCGGGTTACGCTCACGCCTGAGAATTTTGGTGGGTCGAAGGAAGGTTCTCCGCCATCATCGCCTCTACTATGTAGCGGGCGAATATTTAGAGAAAGCCCCTCGAGTCTTCCCACTCCCTACACCTTTTCTTCAACGGTGTTAGGTTCAAGTTGGGCTTCTTTGGCTGCCTGGGTTATGGGCATGTAGGAGCGCGGAGGAAAAATGAGATCTCGGAGTCAGTAGCCAACCTCTCCTCCGACATACCTCCTCGGCTTTCTCTGACTTTCTTGTATTTTTCTTTTTCTTGCTCATGTAGTACTCATGTAGTAAGCTTCGACGCAGTGATTCCAACTTTTCATTGTACACTTTGTACTCTTTCTTCGTTGTAATAATAAAAATAGAAGTTTATATATCTTTTTGGGTATTGTTCTTTTGGCGCACCACCTCTTGAATGGGTGTACTCCCCGTGTGTGTTTTCTCTCATCGATATTTAGGGCAGGAGCCCCTTGAAACACGATTCAATTCATTCTAACTCCTTCTAACTTACCTATATTACGGGACATAATAATGATTGATAGTAAGTTGAATTCAGAAACTAACCTGGGTAGCGCTTGCACGTTTAAGTAGTAAGCACGGGAATATTGCATGAAGACGACAAATTTTTAAATAATTCATCCAAGGGATTGCCCGAGCGTTGCATGACTTGGTCGTGCTTTTGGGAACGCATTTCTCCATTCCATACTAGCCCCTTTAGTGTTGAGGATCCGGGGGCAAAACAAGAGAATCCATATAACCCAGTTTCTCCTTTTAAGCGGTTGGTTTCCCCAGAGGCTTGGGTCCGAGGACCATGCAAGGCCTTGGTTCTGTCCCGAACTTGTAAGAATTTCTTTTTGTACTTGGTTTCCCCACAGGCTTGAGTCCGAGGACCATGCAATGCCTTGGTTCTGCCCAAAACTTTTATTGTTTTCCTTTTGTACTTGGTTTCCCCACAGGCTTGAGTCCGAGGACCATGCAATGCCTTGGTTCTGTCCAAAACTTTTATTGTTTTCCTTTTGTACTTGGTTTCCCCACAGGCTTGAGTCCGAGGACCATGCAATGCCTTGGTTCTGTCCAAAACTTTTAAGGATTCTTTTTGTACTTGGTTTCCCCACAAGCTTGAGTCCGAGGACCATGCAATGCCTTGGTTCTGTCCAAAACTGTTTAGGAATTCTTTTTGTACTTGGTTTCCCCACGTGCTTGAGTCCGAAGACCATGCAATGCCTTGGTTCTGTCCAAAACTTTTATTGTTTTCCTTTTGTACTTGGTTTCCCCACAGGCTTGAGTCCGAGGACCATGCAATGCCTTGGTTCTGTCCAAAACTGTTTAAGAATTCTTTTTGGTACTTGGTTTCCCCACAGGCTTGAGTCCGAAGACCATGCAATGCCTTGGTTCTGTCCAAAACTGTTTAGGAATTCTTTTTGTACTTGGTTTCCCCACAGGCTTGAGTCCGAAGACCATGCAATGCCTTGGTTCTGTCCAAAACTTTTATTGTTTTCCTTTTGTACTTGGTTTCCCCACGGGCTTGAGTCCGAGGACCATGCAATGCCTTGGTTCTGTCCAAAACTGTTTAGGAATTCTTTTTGTACTTGGTTTCCCCACGGGCTTGAGTCCGAAGACCATGCAATGCCTTGGTTCTCATCCAAAACTTTTATTGTTTTCCTTTTGTACTTGGTTTCCCCACGGGCTTGAGTCCGAGGACCATGCAATGCCTTGGTTCTGTCCAAAAACCGTTTAAGAATTCTTTTTGGTACTTGGTTTCCCCACAGGCTTGAGTCCGAAGACCATGCAATGCCTTGGTTCTGTCCAAAACTGTTTAGGAATTCTTTTTGTACTTGGTTTCCCCACAGGCTTGAGTCCGAAGACCATGCAATGCCTTGGTTCTGTCCAAAACTTTTATTGTTTTCCTTTTGTACTTGGTTTCCCCACAGGCTTGAGTCCGAAGACCATGCAATGCCTTGGTTCTGTCCAAAACTGTTTAAGATTAGCCCCTAGACCATGGCGTAAAGGGGGATTTGGCTGCACTTTTTAAGCCCCTAGAACTCGCCTTCTTTGTTGACACCGCAGGCGTAGCCCCTAACAAAAGTTTGGATTGGAGCATCGACCGCATGTCGCCGGAGATGGAGGAAATCCCACAAACCTCGGTACTGCTAGAGAGTGACTCAAATAACTCCCGCATCTACGCGAAGCTTTCCCACGAGGCGGCGCCAATTGTAGGGACACGAATCTTTGAGGGCCCAACATCGGAGTTGGGCCCACGCGCGCGAAAGATCCCCCACAATAAAATTTGTAGAGAGTGGGCTTGAAAGGCCAGGCGTTGGGTCACGAGGGCATTATTTCGAGTCTAATCATTGGGAGCCCAGACGGGGAGGAGCTTTGGGGTGGACGTTCCGACCCTTTAACCATGTAGCTCGACGGATTTGGCTCCTCGGATCGTGTCCGAGGGGCAATGGTGTTGTCCCCGGTTGCCCGCAAGTGGGGTTCCCGTGATGGACGGGCGCATATCGTCTGAAATTCTCTTTCCTCCATTCTTTCTCCGAAGCTTGATGTGTATCTCCACTCTTTCTTGAAGCCGAGCCCAAAAATCCCCCCCTTGTGTTCGCATAACATTCTTATTTATACAAGACTACGCTCGTTGTCCTCCGTACACGTGTAGGGTCGACCTTTCCCGGAGACAGGATATATGTCCCATCAATCTAATCCCACAATGGTGGAGATGATCCATAAAGCCTAAGATCCCTATCTGGGCTGGGGCGGTGTTATGTCGGGGAAGGGCATTAGAGACAAACTCCCTAGATATTTTCTCGATATTTCAAGTTTATTCATACTCCACTTCAATCCATAAGGTGCAGGCTGCCGAGGACGAAACCGTCCTCTACTGTGTCTTTGGGGCCATCTCTCGTTTCCTAGTTCTGAGCTTGGGTCCCGATCTCCTTCGATTTGGGCGGCGGTTTCCTCATAAGCGATCGGGCCGGGCCCATAAACTCTTGGGCCCCCACACATAGAATTTAGATGATAATATCACAAATAAACAAAAAATTCACCAAAAATAAAGTTTAAATGAAATATATCATAATATAAAAATATTAAATTAATTAATATATAAATATAAAAATGCCCCCATTAAACCTCCCAAAATGTCTGGGCCGCCCTGCAAGGAACGATTTTAACAACAAAAACGTGGGGGAATAATCTCCTCCAATTCCCATCAAATTGAATTGGTATTTTCTTTATAAAAAAAACATTGTAATGACTAATGAAGTATTAACAATTTAACAGACCCAACGAACGCAGACCCAGTCTCTGAAATCTGAGTGCCGGTGACTTTGACCACCTGAGCCGCCAAACAAAATGCATTGCTGACAAACTTGATTCTCGGATACTTATTAGTGTCTGAGCTGGCACTGCCACTGACAAAGTATTCTACTTGAACCTTCCCTTCTTCTTCATATTATTAGTCCCCGTTCGTTTTCACCAAAATTAAAATCCCCAACCTCGTTCGTATCGAACCCCACTGATTTGCTTATCTCCAAATCCAAACACCCCATCTTCTCTCTCACGCCAAAAATCCCCGTGGAAAATCAAATTCCTCACTTCTCTTTTCCTTTTACCAAACCTTTATCTTTTTTCCAGCCTTTTCTTTTTCCCATATAGCATAAACCCCGTCATATTAGCGATTCTAATTCCATGCACCGACACCACCACCCCACCCTTATATAAATACACCACCACCCACCACTACCACACTATCACTCACAATTTCACCAATCTTTTCCCTATGTTCCGTAAAATTCTTTTCCCCTCTCCCCCTCCAATTCTCTTTTTTCCCTTCAAATTTTCCTCATTTCCCAAACACAGGACATTACTATCCTTGTCCCCAAACATCATCCCCCACGCTCCCCTCCGTTTTTTCTGCCTAACCTCACCAATGTCGACCGACTCTCGCGCCCTCCGCACCGTGTCCATTCCGGCCGCCGACGTGGCCGACCGCTCCGACCTGATTCGGGCCCTGGAGACCTCGCTCGGGTCGCATTTCAGCTCCGACCCGATCGTCCCGACTCCGAACCCGCTGATAGTCGTCATCAGCGGCCCCAGCGGCGTCGGCAAGGACGCCGTCATCAACCGCCTGACGGAGCTCCGCCGGAACCTCCACTTCGTCGTGACCTGCACGAGCCGCGCCAAGCGGCCGGGCGAGACCGAAGGGAAAGACTACTACTTCGTGACGAAGGAGCAGTTTCTGAGGATGGTGGATCAGGACGAGCTGCTGGAGCACGCGCTGGTGTACGGCGAGTACAAGGGGATTCCGAAGAAGCAGGTGAGGGATCTCATGGGGAAAGGCTACGACGTGGTGCTGAGGGTCGATATCCAGGGCGCCGAGACGCTGCGGCGGGTCCTGGGGCAGAAGGCGGTGTTCGTGTTCTTGACGGCGGAGAGCGAGGCGAAGATGGTGGAGAGATTGGTGGACAGGAGGACGGAGAGGAAAGAGGAGTTGCTCGTGAGGATCGCCACCGCGAGAGAGGAGGTTAAGCGCGTTTCTAGTTTCGATTATGTGGTTGTTAACAGGGAAGGGGAGTTGGAGAAGGCGGTGCAGACGGTGGAGGCGATTATCGATGCCGAAAAGGCCAAGGTGCGGCAGCGGAATGCCGTCCTATAATGAAAAAAGAAAAAGTAAGCAAAATGTGGTATGTTTATGTTGTATTTTTTTATGTTTTGAGTGTTTGCGTCGGTTTTAATTAGCTTAACTGATAAAGTCTCTATTGATGTTAATGTTTGGAATGTACTATGGGAATAATATATGGTTAGTTGTTTTGTGTTGGATAGTGCAAATTGCAAAGTAGTAGAGAAACAGATTAAGAAAGTAGGGATTGAGAACAGAGCAATTTTGTTTTAGACCCATGATTTTGTGTTCCACTGCTCGCTTGTGTTCGCGTTTGTCCAAAGACCATTGGCAATGAAATGATCAGTATTGATGAGGGTTATGGTTGATTTTGGCAAGGTGCAGGCAATTTTTTAGTGTACTTCTGATTTTATGGGGCACAATTGATTAGGGACCGTACCTCATGAAGCAAACTGATAAAGGGGGTCACCATCTTTTGGTTCTTCTTAAAGCACAAAAGTTTAGAGTACATAGAAATAGATGAATTGATCGAGAGTATGACTAATTCCTCTTTGTTTTGTTGTGCTTTTGGATCTGAAAAGCAGTCCTTATTTCACAGCCTTGGAGTTTTTAATGCTCAAACCATGCATTCTTAATTGCTTTGCCCTGCTTTAGGTTTGACTAAGCCAGCATGACTATGAAAGTAAGCAAGCTCGGTATGTTATGTTTTATGTTTGAGTATGAAGTCTCTTGTTGTCTATTGAAGAATTTGGGATCAAATCTGTGCCATAGGTTTTAAATCCTATACCATTTATACTAACAAGTGTGTGTGTGATGTTGAGTTAATGTTTGTTGAGAGGGTTTTGGAATGTACTATGGGAATAATAAGAGTGTAGTTCCTTTCACTGTAGCAACTTGTTTGTGTGTATGTTGTAGTAGCTTCCAATAGATCACCAAACTTCATATCTGAAGTGTATTTGGTGATAGAGAGATTTGCTCAGTAGATACTAGATAACCCTAGGTGCATATCAAAAGTTGCAATTTTTCTCCTTAATCTCTTTTAGGTCAATTTGTGTTGAATGGTGCAAAGTGATATAGTAAAAGCTCAAGTAGGAATTGAGAACATAGCAATTTTTGGTGTGTGCGTGGGACATGTGTAGGTAAAATAGGATATAGTCATGGGAGATTCTTTTTTTATTGAGAATGAAAGAATTGAAAAGTTTCAGTTACAAATCTGGGAAAAGTAAAAGTAGGAGAAAACCTTTTGAAAGGTGCAAGAACAATGTGACAATGTGATATTGCATCTATTTGAAGGTTCCTACGATATCTGAAATGTGCAAGAGACCTTTTTCCAGTTGTTTTCTACCCTTTCAGTTTGTTACAAAAGCACCTGGGGCAAGACAATTCAGGTGCATGAATGTTTTAACAGTTTTCAACTTTTCGGGCTGGCCTAATTTCTGAAACTTTATACCAATTATAACATCCCAAAATTGGTTAGAGGACCGTACCTCATGAAGCAAAATGATAAAGTCTGTTGTTGTGGAATAAAGAAATGTTTTAGGGTGGTGTGTAATTTTGAGTTAATGTTTTTTTGAGGATTTTGAATTTGGAATGTACTATGGGAATAATACATGATTAGTTTTTTTGTGCTAGATGCTGCAAACTGCAAAAAAATAAAGTAACAAAAGTGAATTTTTATTTTTATTTTGTGTGTGTGTGTGTGTAGGTAAATGCAAAGCTTATGTTTTTACGAAGGACTGGACCCAAGATTTTGTGTTTCGCTGCCTGCTTGTGTCTGCATTGGTCCAAAGACCATCGGCAATGAAGTGATTACTATTGATGAGGCTTATGGTTGATTTTGGCAGGGTGCAGGCATTTTTTTTAGTGTACTTCTGAGGCTATGGAGTTTGAGTACTTTTTTGCATGTACCGTAGATAGACGTTTTCCTTGTATTTATTAATTATATTAGGAATGTTAAAATTTCTAACCCCAAAGGGTAACAGAATCAGCTATGGAGCACAATTGGTTAGGGACTGTGCCTCATGAAGTAAACATCACTTGTTCGAATCTTTTCTTTCCTCTCCGATTCTGAGTCTCCCATTTGGGCCAAAAATTACTTATCAAAAAAGAAAAAAGATGGAAAGTTAAAAAAATTTTGCTGTGAGAATCAGATTTGAGTGTATAAAATGAAAGTTGTTAGGTAACCATTAATAGAAAAACCTAACCAACTACATGCTTTTGGTTGCTAGTACTATTATAACTTAGCTGTTTGAGATAGGCCAGCAAGTCACAGTCCAAAGGTTTCTAATACTATCATATGTGAGTGCTGTCATTGTGGTTGATTTTATAGAAACACTGCTGTCGCTCATCAATTTAAGACCATTATTTCTAGAGGTCTTGGGTTTGGACATGCTATTATTCTCATTTTACCCCTTGTTACAAGCATAAAGAGCCTTCACACAGTCCAAATTTGCAATAGACCTTTCATCAAGAACTATCTTTTTTGCATTGAATTCAATTGAATTCCTTCAAGATCCTTTCAGTCAGCGATGTATCAAACTCATCTTTGTTTTCAGTCACAGCTCTGACCTTATTCAGGGCGAGAGAATTGTCTCTCAATTCTTCAAGGGTCACCATCTTTTTTCTTCTTCTTAAAGCAGAAAGGTTCAGAGTACATAGAAATAGATGAATTGATTGAGAGAATGACCAATTTCTCGTTGTGTTGTGCTTTTGGATCTATAAAGTGGTCCTTATTTCACAGCCTTGGAGTACTTTATGCCCAAATCAGGCATCCTTAATTGCTTTGCCCAGCTCTAGGTTTAACTAAGTCAGCTTGACTATGAAAGCAAGCAAGCTTGGTATGTTATGTTTTATGTTTGAGTATAACTCTCTTGTCATTGGATGAAGAATTTGGGATTGAATCTGTGCATAGGTTTTTAATCCTATTGCATTTATATTAAAAAGAGTGTTAATGTTTGTTGAGAGGGTTTTGGAATGTATTAACTATTATGGGAATAATATGTGAGTAGTTGCTTGTGTTGAATGGTGAAAAGTAATATGGTAACAGCTCAAGTGGGCATTGAGAACATAGCAATTTTTGGTGTGTGCGTGTAGTTATATGCAAAACTTATGCCTTTACCTAGGATTGAACCCAATATTTTGCCTTTCACTGATCATTTGTGTCTGTGTTTGTCCAAAGACCATTGGAAACGAAGTGATATCACTATTGATAAGGGGTATGATTGATTTTGGCAGAACAAGTGCTTTAGCAAAGTGCAGGCATTTTTAAGTATACTTTTTTAGGATAGATATGATAGGATTTGAACTAATGGTGTCCGCTTCATGATAATTGTTCTTTACCATCATGCTAAGATACAATTGAGGAATTCCTCATATCTGCTGCATTAACTTTCCACCCTAGACTTGATATCCTTTTTCACATTCTGAACCTTTCCTGCTGATGACATTTGATACCAGACCAGAAAAGTCACAATACAAGCAGAAAGACAAGGTCCTTATAGGGTCTTCTCCAAAGAGAATCACCTCATAATAAACTTGAAGCCCCAGATCCTAACAATTTAAGATACAGCACCACAATGTATTTTCACTCACAGCTCTGACCTTACACTGGACTTGTTGAGGGCAATAGAATGGTTCCTCAATTCTTCAAGGGTCACCATCTATTTTGTTCTTCTTAAAGCACAAAGGTTTAGAGTACCAAGAAATAGTTGAATTGATTGAGAATCTGATCAATTCCCAGTTTTTATGTTGTGTTTATGTATCTGCAAAATGTTCCTTATTTCACAGCCTTGAAGTTTTCCATGCCCAAACTGTGTGTCCTTAATCAGTTTTCCCTGCTTTAGATTTGACCAAGTCAGCTTGAGTATGAAAAAGAAAGCTTTTGAGAGAAGATGGAAAGGGTTGAACTCTTTTGTTAATATGGTAAATACACGTTTTTCATAACATTTTGTTGAACACACTGAAGGTCTCTGGTTTGAGTCTGGGCAACACCAGAACTTGATTCTTTGCTTTTTACTAATCAAAAAAACATTTTTCAACTCTCCTACCCTCTCCACAAATTCTGTTTTGATTTGGAAAAACGAGGTCGCCATTTTACATAAGTACCTACTATGGTCTGATGGTCTAAATGCTTTACATCCAATGGTCCTAAATAAATGGGAATAATGAATGCATTAAACCATACATGTTGGCTTTACATTTGAAAGGCTACCAATGGTTAGGCTCCCATTGTCTTCTGCAAATGTGGAACCATTGGCACCTTTTGAGTGTTCCCTTGAACACTTGACATGCATGGTATTTCATGTTGTGTGGCTTGTGCAAACAATGATTACATGATGTTAGGGGTATGGCCCAATGGAGCTAATTCTCATGTTATGACATGTTTGAGGTCTTTAGTGGTTAAAATTCATCATTTCTTGACTTATATCGACACTTGCCAGTTATTAATTTTCTATTGTTCAAGGATATTTTTCTTAATTTTACACGTGTTTCTTGTAGGTGATGGAGTGATTATGGCTCTAAGTAAAGGAATTGTGAAGGAGTTACTTTGTAAACTCGGCTCTTTCAATGGTTGACATGGACAATTAACTTAATTTTAATTATTTGGTTTGTTGGCAAATGTGGACTTTTGCAAGGCAATGCTTAGGATGAAAGTTTTGCTAAGTCTCAGAGAATAAGCTAAATATGGGAGAAGAGAAATAGATGGAGCACAATCAGGAGATTTATTCCAATTTTTATGCCATTTGTGTAGCTAACAAAGGATTGAGTTAATTCAGTTTTGGAACTTCATTCTTAAAAATCTTCAATCAGGTTCCTTGTTAACATGGCAATATAGGATATAGTCACGGGAAATTCCTCTTAATTGACAATGAAAGAAGTGGAAAGTTTCAGTTACAAATCTGGGAAAAGTACAAGTGGGAGCAAAACCTTTTGAAAGGTGCAAGACCAATGTGACAATGTGATATTGCACTTATTTGAAGGGTTCCTAAGAGATCTGAAATGTGCAAGAGACCTTTTTTCCTGTTGTTTTCTTGCCTTTCAGTTTGTTACAAAAGCACCTGGAGCAAGACAAGTCATGGTGCATGAACGTTTTAGCACTCTTCGACTTTTCAAGCCTGGCCTAATTTCTGAAACTTTATACCAATTATAACAACTCAAGATTTGTTTTTTTTTAGCTCAATGTCTTCATTTAGTTCATTAGATGTCCAAAAATGTGAAGAGAATCTAGTCTCTCCTCTCTTGAAAGTATCTGTTGTAATATGCATTTGGCATACCAAATTATCCATTTATTAACAACCTGTCAATGACATGTTACCTCTCTCTCTCTCTCTCTCTCTCTCTCTCTCTCTCTCTATACATATATAATTTGGAAATATATGATATATTTCCAACTCTCTTTATATGTTCACACACACACACACACACACCGGGTAAAACAATGAAATTCCATTTTGAATACACAAAAGTCAAAAGTTAATATAATAGAGTTCGCTGATTGTCAAAACATTGGTTCAATCAAGTGCAATTTGTCAAATATGTAGACCCGGCCAATGCTATTAAGTCAAGAAAATCCAGAACATTGATTGGAATACATGTATCCTTAATCTGCTTGAAATCCAAATCCTAAGGTACTATTCAGCGGTCAATATGGCAAAGAAACTTTCTCAAATCAGTAATAGGAGATAAAACAATCGCTGATCGTAAAGACAACACACAAGAGCAACGCAAAGCAATTGCCAAGAAGCCACGGGTCTTTTTGGGGTCACAAATATGGCTGATGACTGTATATTCTGATTGCATTTCAGCCATTGAGAGCTATCTAGAACTTAAAAAAAAAAAATATAAAATATAAAAATTTTGAGCTATCTAGAACTTGAGCACATAAATTGCCAATGAGTTGGTCAGATGAGAATTAATTTCGTGTACTAAAAGAAATAAATAATAGGGACATGGGACCATTAGAGCCTTTAACTTGACACAAGATGACTCTTCTTTCCCTGTGACCCATTTGTACAAGCTAAAGCTGAAACCAACTATTTGCCACAATCACACATTATAAGACTTTAATAACGTAGCGACAATAAAAAGTAAAAACCAAAACAAGGAATTTACTCTATGGTTGCCATTGGAAACTTGGACTTGAATTTTTAATGGATTTGAAATTAATAAATTTGAAATGTTTTGATTTCATAATCCATTGATTTTAGGTGTTATTTCAAATTCAATGATTTTAAACTTTTAAAAGTTTTGTTGGATTTGTCAAATCCAAATTCTCAACATTTTTAAACCGTCCAAATAAGATATTTGTATTTTAATCACTCAAGTCTAAATTTAAATGCCCAAATCATGCCATCCAAATGGACCATATATGTATTTGGCTATAACCTTACTCAATATCATTAACATTATTACATATTTCGAAAATTTAATTGCTGAATTGCATGTTCTTTACACTTTTAATACACATATTAAATTTTATGCTAATCGGATATTATTTACTATAGGATTTATAAGATTATATTTTACGTATAATTTTAAACTATAAAAACTTGCAATTTAAACTATTTTTATTGATGAGTTAATTTTCTAGAAATTTTGCAAGTTTGGAAGATATAAGAAGGTAGATTTGTCAAAATTCACCTTCAATAAAAAAAAAAAATAGTATTAAGGTTATAGTATAAGATTATAATCAATTTTATAACTAATTTTTTTCATATATATATATATATATATATTTTTTTTTGAAATACATACAAAGATTAGGCAAACCACTAATTGGATTTTCCATTTGATGTCACATATTAGGTATGTTTGGTAAGAGTATTTAAATATAGTTTTTTGTTTTGCAATCCATAAAATGGTGGGTACCATACTTGAATTTATTGTTTGGCTAATATTTTCTAAATACAGTTTTCAAAAAATTGTATCCTATTTTCCTAGTTTAGAACAAGATTTTGAAATCAATTAAAAGGGTGTTTTTAGGATACAGAAAATGTTTATAATGACATAGTTGTAAATAAATTGAAAACAAAGAAACCCCACATATTTGTCCAAACTTTTTATCACTTAAAGTGAGAAACTTATCTTTATTAATAAAAGAATTTCCACACTTCAAATTTGAAACTTATCACCACCGCATATCTTTGTGTGATGGTCATCTCCACAAGTCAAGTATAAGTGCTTGTGAGGTGTGGGGGTAAGGGTCGGGATTTAAGTCTCTAGGAGGAAGTTACACACATATACACTTAGATTAAGTTAGAATAGAATTTTTATCTTGTATAAAAAATAAAAAAATGAAACTTATCATAAAAAAAAGTATATGATGAGCTCTATTCCCTTATCATTATTCATACAAAAAGAAGAAGTAATCTACATATTCTATACATTACTTTTTATAAATATATATTTTTAAATCTCAAAAATAGAAATGGTCTTCCAAACAATTATTTTTTATTTTTAGTATTTTGAAAATTATTCTTAAAAATGAGAACCAAACACGTATAATATAAAAATTATTATTTGAAAACTAGTTTCAAGTTCAAATTTTTGAAAATTGTTTTTATATTATTTCGAAAACAAAACAAAAATCCTTCTACCAATCAAGCCCTTACACATATCAATTTTTATATTAATAAATCATATTAGGGAAGAGCATCATATAGTTATTGTTGATAATATAGGTGTCTCGGATTCCAATCATTAATACAATCATTAATCCTTCTTTAATATGTGTCTTTAGCTGGCAAATCATCCAACTGGTTCAGTTGCTGTACGACTTAGTAAATTGTATTAGATTAATTGCTAATTAAAAGACACAAAATTTTTTAAGCAAGACTCAAACAGTAGCATAGCCAAAAAATAAAGAAGAAATATAGAAAGAGTCAAGGCCCTGACGAAGCAAGCAATATCTTGGGTTCATACTTTATAATTCATACACCTACCATATTATTGTGTCCATAAAGTGAGGAAAAACAAATATAAAAGCTTTTAACTCTTTTTTTTTTTTTTTTTTTTGGCTAAAGCTTTTAACTTTTTTAGGTGATTGGATAAGAAGCTTTTGAATTGTGCCTTTGGTTAATTCATTGAACTATTTTAATATGAATGAATTCAGAGAATCCTTGCCTAAGTCTTGGGCGGTGTTTGCCAACAAAAAAACATAACCAATTTCTGAAAAAGAATTGAAAGCAAAAAGAAGCAACTTTAAGTTTTTCTTTCCTCTTCACTTCCACCCAAAACAAACGTGCTCCCCAAGTTCAATTAAATCCTTATCATTATAAATACCACTTCTACATTCCTTCCAGTACAACTCAAACCAACAAGACCCTTAAACCCAAAAGTCCTCTCTAGGACAAGGACTTCATAGAATCATAGCCAACAAGTACCAGGCATCTTTTTTGAGGTTATACAATCAAACCAATAAGAGTCCCTCTAGACCTTTTAAGCCAACAACTACCATATACCTCTTTTGAGGTTGAATCCCAGTTGATCTTATAGAAAGATAAAGCCATATTCAGATTTGATGGATCATAGGATATCCACAGAAGAAGGAAGCATTCATCTGAAGATTTCTGAGCTTCAAAAGCTCAGTGAAACATTCAGTTCAGGTGCCACAATTTTTGAACCTCAGGGGGGTATTGAGATGAGAGAGAGTAGCAATGCAGATTCTATGTCTCCTACAACAACAACACCAGCAATTCGTGCACCCGAAAAGAAGCTTACCCTCTTTGCTCTACAGCTTGCAGTTCTTGAGAAGGCAGCTACAGGCCTAGGAACTCTTGGTTTCATCTGGGCAACTGTTGTTCTTCTAGGTGGCTTTGCCATCACATTGGATAAAACCGACTTCTGGTTCATTACAATCATCTTGTTGATCGAGGGGACTCGAATATTCAGCAGGAGTCATGAACTTGAGTGGCAACACCAAGCCACATGGTCGATTGCTGATGCTGGAATCAACAGCTTCAGGGCATTGAGGTCCAGCTCACACTTCCTCATTCGAACAGTAAAAGCATTTTTCCGGCCAATTCTTGCAGTGCAGAAACCAAGTCAACATACTAGAGAATTAACCAGGACAATTGATGCAGCAAGTCCTCGATTTAGAGAGCACCACAGAATGCCAACTCGGACGTGGAAAAGCTCAGATGTTCCTCTTCTTCCATTTAGTCAATGGGTTTTCCTCTCAAGAAATGTCAGCAAGCTTCTCCATTGGCTCCAAATTATATCTGCATTAGCCTGTGTGGTCCTCTCATTGATGAAGCTCATCAAGCATAACTACGGGGAGGTAGAAAAAGGAGACACTGACAAGAGGAATCGGCAATCTGCTCTGACTATATTCTATGCCTTGGCATTAGCAGAAGCATTGCTGTTTCTAACGGAGAAAGCTTACTGGGAGTGGAAGGTCATCTACCAAAAACTGTTGGATGAAGTGCATAAGGAATGCGAGTTTGGACCTTCAGGTATAATTTCAATCAGAAGATTCTTCTATGATGCCTATTCAAGATGTTTAAATGGAAGCATTTTTGATGGCTTGAAAATGGATATGGTTACTTTTGCTATGGATCTCTTGGATTCAACTTCCCCTGATGAGCAGCTCATTGGAGTTAGAATTCTTCAACAATTTGCAATGCATGAGCGGTTTTCTAGTGACACCCTTCAAAAAATAGGGATAAATATATCAGTGATAGAGAGATTAGTTGAGATGTTGAATTGGACAGACCCACAAGATGAAGAGATCAGGCAATCAGCTGCAGAAATATTGTCAAAACTAGCTGGCAAAAAGCAAAACTCCCTCCGGGTTGCTGGCATTCCTGGTGCTATGGAATCAATATCATCTCTACTCCAAACCAACAGAAGCAACAGTGGTGCAGCCGATGAAATTGGTGAAAAGAATATCATCTTTGACCACGCAAATTATGGATTCTGGACATTTAATCATTTAGGACTTCTTATCCTGAAGAAACTTGCACGCAACCATGATAACTGTGGAAAGATTGGAAATACAAGAGGCCTCCTACCAAAAATCATAGATTTCACCCATGCTGGGGAGAGGTTGTTGAAGGATGAAAATGTTGCAGCGTCTCAGATTCTGACAGTGAAACGATCCCTGCAATTGGTGAAGATGCTGGCAAGCACAACTGGCTCTACAGGGAGACATCTCCGAAAAGAAATTTCTGAGATAGTTTTCACCATTAGCAACATCAGAGATATTCTACGGTATGGAGGGAAATACCCAATGCTGCAAAAACTTGCAATAGATATTTTAACAAGTCTTGCCCTGGAAGAGGATGCGACACAGAGGATTGGGGGCACAGGTGGAGTTATGAAGGAGTTGTTCAACATTTTCTTCAAAGAGGAAGTGCCAGAGAGTCAGATTCATGTAAGAATCGCTGCTGGAGAAGCACTGACGATGCTGGCTTTAGAAAGCAGAAGTAACTGTTATCATATTTTGAAACTGCATGTACTAGAAAGGCTTATAGGAGCATTGGAAGTTCCATTGCTTCGTGAAAATGCTGCAAGAATTTTAAGAAACTTGTGCGCCTTCAGTAGTGAAGATTACTTCAACCAGCTAAAGGGAGTAAAAGTTGCAGCACCAACAGTAAGTGGCTTTTACAATAACTATGATATCATACATTTTCTTTTTCTTGCCAAATACAAGCTTTCATGTTCAATTATCAACACTATAATGATGATAAATGTTGTGACTATATTTAACCCCTCACCCTCCCATTGCAGGTGCTTCAAGCAATAATGTCAGAAGAGAACAAACTACAAGAAGTGATGGTTGGACTAGCAGCACATGTTTTTAAATTCATGACTTCTGAGGAGGCAAGAATCATGTTTGACAAAGCTGGAATTACTGAGGCTGGACTGGCTAGTAAATTAGTCCAGATTCTGAAAAAGCACCAATATCCACCAATCAAGACGCCGAGAATAAGGAGGTTTGCCATTGAGTTGGTGATATGGATGATGAGAGACAAGGCAACAAATGTATGTATATTCAAGGATCTGGAGATGGAGATGGTGCTGGAGAATGTCTTGGAGACTACAGCAGAGCTTGAAAGCTTCAATATTTTCTCTGGGACAGTTGGACTTAGCCGGCACAGCACTACAATCCACTCACTGGCTGAAATTGTTTTGAAGCTATTGGCAGACAAGTAAAATCTCACAGAAACTGGATCAATCGCTCAATACACCATTTTAAATTAAACATATAAACAAAATTATATTGTAAATATGGGCACATAAAATTGCGGGAGATTCTTTTTATCTATGTAATAAGGAAGCAGATGTAATTTTTTAATTTATGACAATTCAATTATTTAATTTATTGAATCTTCTATTGGTTGAAATTGGTTACCATATTATTGGAATTTTCTGTTCCAGACTATTAATATAACTTAATGAATTCAAATGCCAGTCTGATCCAAACTACTGAACTAGACCAAAAAAAACATTAGGATTTCTCCTTCTTTAGCAGAGAATAGAACCAGAATATATTTTTTGATACCACTAGGGCATGTATCCTTTATTACTTTCCTGTTTACCATAAACTTCTGTCTACCAGTGTGGAGAAACCAATCAAAGATAGCAGTTAACGCAGAAAGATAAATTGGCACTGTACCTCATAGTTATAAATGGGTATCAAATTATAAATACAAAAGCTACATATGAGAGATAGAGATAACTTTATTTTTATTCAAATATGAACAGAAAAATTACTGCTGAAGTGAACAAGACTATCTTGGGATAATTTGCACTTCCAAGAAATTTCCAATCTAATATCCAATTTATTTTCACTGTAAATGTCAAAGAACAAGCAATAAAGTAAATGCTATTAACAAGTCAGCAATTATCACTAGAAGTGCACCCTCATTCTCTATTAACACCTTTCCACAAATGAGAGGACACAAAAAATTCAACAAGAAGTGTACTGCCCTCTCTGCCAATTACTTTTGAGACAACCCCTGCACCAACTGTTCTACCACCTTCTCTCAAAGCAAATCTTTGTCCTGTTAAACCAACAAACAAATAGCCATATGTTAAAAACTTCCACAATATCAGATACTGGATTTGTAAAGATGCCATAATGGAAAAGCATGAATTGAATTAAATCAAAATTATTACATCATATACATAGGATTTCTTTCCAGGTAGTAACTTAAGAAATTCCAGAAAAGATCATTAGAGATTTTCCAATAAGCAACCATCAAGTCAAATTCAACATCACTTTCATACAATGTGCTTAGCCATTAGGCCATGTCAAATCCGCTATATTTTTACCTATATAAAAATAAAATAAAAAGGAAGTATAAGATTTCCATGCACCCAAATGGATCCATCTGAACATAAAAATGGCTTCCATACACACCCGCATTAGATTATTAGTCTTCTTGATCACACAGACTTAATAGAATCAGTTACCTTCTGAAATCAACTTAATCAAATCAATGACCAAGGTTTAAATGCTTATTCATGACCAAGTGAAAACCATTTTAAAACTAAGCACTAGGTACAAATAGATTCTGAAGAAGCATCATTTATCCAGCAGCCAAAAACATCCACTTGATTGAATCATATGATTTGTTGATTATAAGGCACACAGGTTGTAATTACTAATTAAAGAAATGAAAATGCAATCTTTACATAAAAATTATGCTGATACAATATTATTTCAAGAAAAGAAATTTAGTAAAGAATAGATCCAATTTTATAGTTAAAATTTGAGTTTAACACAAGATAAATTAGTAACTAAAAAATCACTTTTGGTAGATTTTTACTTCTTGGGTTTAGAAATTTGAATAATTTTAATTGTGGCTCAAGTTAATCTGATTCTTTTTATATATATAAATGATATTTAAGAATAAGTCTAACCTGCTTCAAGAGGAACAGGTGCCATTAGCTCAAAAGTTGCAGTCACATTATCACCAGGCATCACCATCTTTACGCTTTCAGGTAGTTCCACCTTCCCAGTTATATCTGCAGTCCTCATGTAAAATTGAGGCATATAATTTGAGAAGAAAGCAGTATGACGGCCACCTTCATCTTTTGTTAGGACATAAATCTCTGCCTCAAACTTCTTATATGTTTTCACCACACCAGGTTTGGAGATTACCTGTAAAAAACAAATAGAATTTAAATATAACAAATAAATAAATAAGAGGGGAAAAAACCATGATATTAAACCCATGAAAATCATAAATATAAAGCTATGGATACAAAATGCGGAAGCACACCTTTATAGTGTTTCTAAATATATTTTTTTCCTTGAAAAGGTATTTGGAGGGTTAAGGCTCCTCGGCCTTTTTTTTTTTTTTGTTTGGACCGCAGTTTGGGATAAAATTCTTATAGGCGATAATTTGTAGGGTAGAGGGTTTGATTTTGTTGACTAGTGCATTATGTGTCGGTATAATGGGAAGACGGTGGATCATCTGCTACTTCATTATGAAAAGGCTTATCGGTTGTGGAGTTTGGTTTTTAGATCTTTTAGGATTTGATGTGTCTTATGTCTTTTTGCATGAGGTAGCTTTTTAAATATACATCTTTATTACTTACAAAAAAGGAAGACTTTTTCATTATCAGTTTCTTATTGATATACATGAATGTTATTCACTAAAATATCACATATCCAGATTAAGTCATTCTACAAAACCTAGATTCCATCTGATCTTGATTTGTAACTATTACAAATTCACAATTGTTTTTCTATACCTCAGATAGTATTACTCACCATCCCTCGTTGTACATCATCACGTTTTAAACCACGCAGAAGAAGACCCACATTGTCACCAGCCTACAAAAGAACATAATTAATTTAACAATCAGCGGTGCAGTCAGCACAAGTGATGTAAAGCCGGTTAATTACCTGCCCATGATCTAAGATCTTCTTGAACATCTCCACACCAGTCACTGTAGTCTTCAAAGGTTCACCCTATGAATTAAGAAAGGCAAAAACGAGTCAAAAACATGATAAACTCATAATGTTCAAGAGAAGCCAATGAGACAGTGGTATCATTAAATATAGTTAAACTTTAATCTAGATATATACCTGCATCAAACCCAATACTTCAACCTCCTCACCAACTTTGATGGTACCTTGTTCAACACGACCAGTTACAACAGTCCCGCGTCCCTACAAACACAGTCACATAAACCAAAAAATCAAGTCACAACTTAGGTGCCTGGGCCTGTTTTTGATTAATAAAATATGATTACGCACAGGAATACAGAGATGTGTAATAGAAAATTTTCATGTTATCTTACCATTTTTATAATCTTGGCCACAAGTTTAGAAAAGAAAGGCTAGTAAAATTTTCAGCAGAGGAAACAATAATTCTCTAGAATGAAAACATCTTAAAGACTCCATAACAAGAGATGTTCAACTCAATAGTTATTTCGAATTATGTTGCCACATTTAATCATGCATGCTGAAATCAAGAAAACAAAGTTAACACTCCCCCCCTCTCACCTTCTTCAAAAAAGCATGAACACCAAGAAATCGCTGAAAAGTCTCCATGCAATGGAGCAATATGTCATCCATAATTGCTTTTACCACCAATATTGTATTCATGTTCACTTACCTGAATCGAAAAAACATCTTCTATTGGCATTAAGAAAGGCTTGTCAAGCTGGCGCACAGGATCAGCTATGTATTGATCCACAGCATCCATCAGTTTTAAAATAGCCTTCTTCCCGAGTTCTTCATTTGTCCCCTGTAAGGCAGACAAAGCTGAACCTCAGACAATTGGGATTTCATCCCCAGGAAATTTGTTGAAGTTGAGCAACTCTGCAAAATTTGTTTGTCCATGTGAACAGAAACAATTAATCCAATATCTACCATAAGTAAGCAAAAGAACAAAACTAGAAAATCTAAATTCAAAAGGCAAAGTATAAGATCTATCATACCACGAAGCTCCATTTCCACAATTTCAAGTAACTCCAGATCATCCACAGCATCCACTTTATTGAGAAAGCACACTAACGATGGCACACCAACCTGAGCCATAAAAACAAATGAACCATTTAAAGATGATAGCCCCATAAACAAGTTGTAATAATCACTGAAAAGCTGTACAAATTAATTGACTAAATTACGCACCTGACGAGCAAGCAGAATATGTTCCTTCGTCTGTGGCATGGGCCCGTCAGGAGCAGATACCACCAGAATGCCCCCATCCATTTGAGCAGCACCAGTGATCATGTTCTGCATTCAGCAAAATCCACTAGTGAAACTAAAAGCAAGGGAATGAATACTGCAAGAAACAGCAGCTAGGCTTTTGACTCGCATAGGAAACATTTATGTTAGTTGCTTTAAAATTTAACTTTTTGGCCCTTGTCCAAACTTATGTTCAAGGTAATTACAGACTTCCCATTCTTGTCTCCTTAACTACTTTCCTAAGTGATAATTAGTTTATTGAGTGTAAAAGATACACCTATCAAGTATCAACATTACAACTTATCTAGATCATATTTAATGTATTAAATTACCATGAGACGTCAGGGGAAAAGGAAAGAAAAATGACAAAATAACCCTAAATCATATGACCGTAACAAACTCAGTTAATACAACGCATTGTTCATTAGAATGCCATTACTAAACACATTAGAAGGAGAGTGATAATTCATTAGAATTTCATTACTCAACACATTGTTCATACAGATAACATGACAGAAAGACATTGTTCAGAAATTGCTATTGATACAGATTTCTTTTTGAATTCATATCAATAAGAGCCATCTCACTTTACTCCCAGAAGTCAGAACTTGGAATAAGAATTGGCTATGTTCTATCTTGAAGCATTTAATGCACAAAGCTTCCAACTTCAACTAGGAAAATGCATTATGAAATAACCAATTCAGTGCTTTCCTTAAAAATAAAAAGACCGATGTATTTCTCAAGGCTTACTTTAACATAATCTGCATGTCCTGGACAATCAACATGAGCATAGTGTCGCTTAGTAGTCTCATACTCCACATGGGCCTACAAGATCAAGATAAAAACGAGATAAGTTACACAAATATCATGAAATACATGTACAAACAGAGGAAACAAGAAAAGAGACAAAGCAAATCCAAACTATATCATATAATTACAGCAAATAGGGCATGTCAAGAACTAATAAATAATAAGAATAACAGAGTAGCAAACTATATCCTTACAGTAGCAATAGTTATTCCTCTCTTCTTCTCCTCAGGAGCCTTGTCAATCTGATCAAAGGCAATAGCCTTGGCTTTGCCTTCTTCCGCTAGCCCCTATTTTATAATGTCAATCTAATTGTTTAGTACCCCAAAATTTGGTAATTCTATCAGTTATATTCTTTGACACATGAAAACGAAAAAACTTTATGACCATTAAAGTGATCAATCATATAAAAAGTTATCTAAACCTTTGTAATTGCAGCTGTCAATGTTGTTTTTCCATGATCTACATGCCCGATGGTCCCCACATTTATGTGGGGCTTTCTGTAACAAACAATATCAAGGAAAGCAAAATTATAATGACAATGATGAAGTAGCACAATTGCAATGAAAAATCAAGAAGGAAGCAACATAGAGCTTCCACATATAAGTTAAATGTCCATTGACTCATTCATAAGAGGCAGAACACAGAATCTGAACTATAGATAATGAACAAAACACTAAAATGCATCCCATTTTAATCATTTCACCAATTATCTTCTCATCATTTCACAGTTGGCTAGTATATAATCACAGCCAGCTTTCTTTTTGTTTTTCTTCTATTGGGTGTCCTCTCTCTCTCTCTCTCTCTCTCTCTCAAGAATGCATATATATATATATATATATATATATATATCCGTTCCACTTGGTCAGCATTTTATTTATCAACCAAGCAGAGAGGCAAAGACTCATGCATTGCATTAAATTGTGAGGTATATACTTGAGATTCAATAAATAAATAAACCCAAAAAAAAAAAAAAAAAAAACTAGAACTCGATCCAACACAAACCAATGATTCCAAAACCAATGCAGCAAAAGCTTCAAACTATTTCAAAACTCATTTACAAGAACACCAAAACAAACAAAACCCACAAAACCAAAACTCCCCAAAACAACGAGAAAAAACCAACAGTGATCGGACTTACGTTCGAGTAAATAAATGAAGGCAAAACGATGGAAGCAATCGCGCAAAACGATGAGTCGAGTAAAGAGAAATGGGTGGAACCGAGTGGACGAGAAGAAGAGTGGGGTGGGAGTGAGAGAAAGTGCTTGGCGTTGGGGCTACTAATAGTAATACTACGGCTTCGGATAGCGACTGAGGCCATTGACAGACAATGAGAATAACAGAAACAGAAGCAGAAGCAAGTGTGTAGTTTTGTTTGTACTTTGTAGTTTGTAGTTTGTTGGAGAGATGAGTGCGGGGTTTAAGGTTTAAGGGATAAGGCCCCACGTTGTACAGCGTGTCAAGCTCACATGTTTTTTTTTTTTTTTTTTTTTGACAAGTATGTCAAGCTCACATGTTACTTTTGTTTTGTTTTTTTTAATTAAAATTTTTTTTTATCTTACCCTCTATATATAAAAATAATTTTATTATTTATATATATTTTTTATAATTTATTTATTTTTATGTATATTCTATTATCATCCCAAAATACATAGTTTCTTATGCTCTTAACACTCATAGCTACTTGATCCTTTTCTCATTCATCTTTATCTTATTAATATCAAAAACTCCTAATTAGGGATGATAAAATACCTCCAACTTCTCTCATCTACTCTCTCTCGAAAGAAGGGATAGAACAGGGATATGACATCCTTAATCCGACTCTATCCCATTTTGTTGCCATTCTTATATATATATATATATATTTATATACACACACACGTATAATATTTTAAATTTGAATCATAGTATTTATTATTATTATTATTTTTTTTATTGAGCAACATCAGTGGTCATATCATAATTTTATTTCCAACATTTCTTAAAAAAATATGTATATATATATATATATATATTAATGTATGTAATATTGCATTATGTCTTTACTAATTCTCAAAACTAATTATAACTTATCAATCATGATATGGCTCACTTTTCAATACCATCATCCACAGTAATAAAGCTAAAAATTTAATTATTTAACTCCATCAAAAGTTATTTTATCTATTTTACCTACATACATCCTACAACAGTGGATCTATTTTAGCTTTCAACACAATAAAATAATATAAACATCACAATAAAATAATATAAACATCATAATAAAATAATTTATCTCATTATAATAAAATAATATATTCACTACACACAACTATCACAGCCACCACCACCACCACCACCACCACAAAGAAAGGAAAAAAAAAAAAAAATCAACCAAGCCCGCACCCACCAGACCAACCAGGCAACACCCACACCCACCACCACGAAACCCACCCGAGCCACTACCACAAACATACTGATCTACCCACAAACCCACCCACAGCCCAGCCACCCACAGAAAAGTCTGAACTCATACATGGTGGGAGAGATGGCTTGAGTTGACAATGAAGCTTGGGTCGACAATGGAGCTTGGATCGGCAATGAAGCTTGGGTCGGCGATGGAGCTTGGATCGGTGATGGAGCTCGAGTTGGCAATGGAGCTTGGATTGGCGTTGGGTGAGCGGTGAGATGGAGGACTGGGCAACATGGGTCAGTAGCGTGGGGAGGTGGGTTGGCAGCGTGGAGGACTGGGCGAGATGGATTCAAGGGCAGCGGCAAGGGCTTGACTTGCGGAGGTAAGGGTGTGACCGGCGGCGTCAAGGGCAGGACCTGATCTGTGAGATGAGAGAGAAAGGAGCTTTGGTTTGAGAGAGCAGAGGGAAGTAACGTGAAAGAGAGAGAGAGATGAGCTGTGAAACGGGAAGAGAAAAGGAAAGAGAAAAGAAATATTATTTTAATGAAAAGGGGAGTAAAATAATATTTTTTTTGTTAGCTCCATTGCTGGAGCATGCTTTTTAGTGTTTGAGGAGCTAAAAAATACCAATATATCAATATAGTACCACTGCTGTGAGTGCTCTTTATACATTCTTGAACCTAAATGTAACTTATAATTGAAAATATATGTAATACAAATACCTTAGGTGGAGACACTATTTATTTATTTTTAGTTTATAATCACTTTAAAAAAAAAAAATTTCATTCCACCGTTGTGTTTATATCTGTATGCTAATGTAGTATTCAAGGCCACGTTGAAGGGTCTAGTTCCGCTACTTAGAGAACCATATATCATTTTCATCAACTCTTAACCCCATCCTTTTTTTCTTTTTGTATAAAATATTACACGCAAGAGGTTTTCCTTATATATATATATTTTTTTTGGTGGTGTACCAACTTTCTCAAAATAGTAAATGGTACTGACTTCAAATTGAATAAAACATTCAACACGCACATAGAATCACAAATACATGTATAATAATTTAGTTAAAGATATTAATGTGCTAACAAATTTGATAGGTGTTACTTCAACAAAAAACTATTTCCATCACATTGGAATACATTACTTATCATAGATTATGATTTTACTTGACTTTATTATTGTAATTATTATTAATTTTTTGAGTTTACTAACTACTGTTTGGCATTTGGCCTATTTGGGTCCACTTTGGTCCAATTCAGTCCACTTTGGGTCACTTTAGTCCATTTGGTCCACTTCGATCCATTTTTTTCTACCTTAGTTCAGTTTGGTCCCATTCTATTCAATCTGGTCCATTTCGTCCACTTTGTGCCACTTCAGTCTATTTTTGTCTATTTTAGTCCAAAATGGTCTATCCGGTCAACTTCGGGCTACTTCGGTTCAATTTGGTCCTTTCAGTCCATTTAGTCTACCTTGGTCCATTCAGTCCACTTCAATCCAATCTGGTCCATTTGATCTATTTGGTCCAATTCAGTCCATTTCGGTGTACTTACTTAAGAATAAGAAAATACAAGTTTAGGTTGAGAGTACTATCAATTATTTGAGTAATATCAATTGTAATTATATGATAAGTTCTCATTATCATGATAATCTCCTTAAGATATTTTGAATGATAAATTCGAAACTTAAAAATTTTAATTGTACCAAAATAATTAGAAAAATATAATGCATAATAACAATAGTTAGAAGAATATAGATCACTTCAAAAAAGAATAATATCAATACAAACAACAAAAATGATTAAATTATATATTTGTAAAAATAGAGGGTTAGAAATTGTTTAATTTTTAAGAAGAACAAATTATCTACAATAAAATTTAGAGAATAAATTATACATTAAACTACATTTTAAAATAATTATATATTCTCACACAGTGCTTGGGTATGCCACTAGTGTCATATAATCTACGAGTAATGAGAGAACAAAAAAACCATAATGACCTTTTTCAAAACTCACTAAGACAGTACATTGCAATTGAAGTAACATCATTTCATATGAGTTCACTATTAAGACAATTTTTATTATGCACTAATCACAACCAATAATCTTTAAAAAAATATATACATCAAACAATATCCATAAAAGAAGGTTGTACCCAATTTACAAAACTCCCACTTTTGTAGGATCCGAGAGAGATCATGGTAGATAGCTTTACTCCTAATTTATTGGAGATGTTGATTCCCAAACTTGAACTTGTGACCTTTCATTTTTGGTGGAAGACACTTATCATTGCACTAAGGCTTCCCTTCTATCAAACTTATGGGGAAAAAATTGTACTGGACTTATTGATATTCCAAAGGTATAAATTTCAAAATATTAATACAATAAAAGGTTATTAGCATATTATATGGCACATCTTTGTCAGAGATCAAAGTCTAAGCAAGCTTAGCACCTTCCTTGTCAGTTAATTGGATTCCTAGACGCGCCAATGGGCTTCCCAAATGTTCTAGCTCGCTAGTCTCTCTTTACTCTCAAAAAGAGAAAGCAAAACCTACATAAGCCCCTTCCAAGGGTAAGTTTAACAACCTCAGGAAGGTTATCCAAAACATTTTTACCATCTGAGTAACAAAGAAGGCTGGCAATGATAGAGCATTTACAAAAATAGTTTTCGATTGGTAGATATCATAACATAGATTATCAAGTGTCAATTGTTTTTCAATTGGTAGATAATTCTTACATTGAAGTAACAAACCATCATTTATTTTCTTTCTCTACAAAGATAACATTCACAAGTCTAGGAAGAAAAAAATCAAGCACAAATATCATCCCATAGATTACCAAGTGTCAATTGTTTTTGATTGGTATTGACAGACAATTCTAACATTGAAGTAACAAACAATAATTTCATTTCTGTTTTTCAGTAGTCAATGTAGAGCCTTGTAGTCAAATCAGAAGGAAATATACTAGCCTTCTTACACACATTCACAACTTTTTTCTCCCCTTTCTCTGTCTTTCCTTTTCTCATTTTTCTTTTCTTGGAAACAATTTACAAAATACAATCCCTAATGCTTAGGTACAAGACAATACTACACCATCAGAATGTCCATTCAAATGAGCATCTTTTCATCTCATCGATTGTGACTGTTTCGGAAAAAGTTGAGATCCCAACGACGCATCAAACCATCCATAATATGGCTCGCTGGGTTCCGTTCAACAGTTAATGTGGCTATTGTACTGGCTGACATGTCAGCATCTGTGGAGCTCTGTATGCTTGCTGAAGTATCACTACGAGCAGAAGTCCCTGTGCTTGCAGTTTCCATGCAAGATGAAGTAGCATCAGATGCAGGTCCCAAACCTATATCAGGAGATGGATGCTCAGATGCCAAATTTTGGGCATTGATCACTGAAGTGTTGTTGGATTCTGCTTTTGAAGGTTCACAATGCTCAACTGAAGTGGAAGTGGATTCTGCCTTTAAGGGCTCACAACGCTCTGTAGGAGAAGCCTCCTGGTCATCTTTATGAACAGGTTTTACAGAACTAGAGCTAACACTAGGCGGTTCTCCTGCTTGGGGACGTCTCATTTCCAAGTCTTTTAATGATTCAATCACTGCTTCCATGAACATCTGAAAATCGTAGGCAAGTCAAAGGTCAATTCAAAGCAACAAGTTCATTGGTCGGAAATGAACATTTTTTTTTGTAGATGATGGAAAGCCAATAATTTGACTTACCCTTTCTTCCTCCTCCACATTGCATGGAAAACCTGTAAAGTCATCAAGCGGATATTCTACATACTGATCATCATCCGAAGTAGTTGGAACATGGGGGCCAATAGGATGGCCATTTGATAATTCAAAGCTAATCATTTTAGAAGATGTTGAGCTCTGATCGTCATCATTCGTTAAATCCTGCAGCAGAGCATGATTATTGAGTATCTTTTATTTTGATTTGCATTTGTTTTATAATTATTTTTACATTCCTTTTTCTACTAATTTGTCCTTTCTTTTTTCTTTTACGCCATGCAAGGGTTAGTTAGGTACTATGTAAATTGTAAATTAGCAGCTCATTGACTTGCCAGCATGTAACAAAATTTGAGCTATGATGACGAACACTTTGTCTGTTAGTTTTATTAAGTAGCAAATTATTGGTTAAGGGTGTCCCATACATGTGTATGGCTCTATATCCATTATAAATATCATGGGATAAAATCAAAGGAAGAAAACTTAAGACCTATGAGATGGTTGAATAAGAGAAAATGTAAAGAAGTTACCGTATCATCAGATTGATCATCTTTAGACGGGAAACTAGAAGGAACCTGAGCAAAGTAAAAGAAACAATGAATAAACATCCCACAAAGAAATAAAACAAACTTCAAGTCAATTAGGCTGAAGCATCAAAAGTGCCATATATTTTGGGGTTAGGCAAGACAATCTCAAAAATCCGACACCCTGTTAAGAGAGAAAGAAGAAAAAGAACTAAACCTCATTCCTAAACTACTACTTGGCCATGTAGTTGGGAGAAATTTTACATGATTTAAACTCTTACCTTACCCCTTTTCCTCTTGATTTCCTTTGTGTGCGCACGTGTGTGTGTGTGTGGAGAGAGAGAGAGAGAGAGTTGGGTGTCAAGGCTCATGAAAATCGTTCCATGCAAACTAGGCATCCATCATACACTACTCTTAAAATGTGTGAACTTTGATCAAATTGGTTTGGACAGAGTGGTATGTGTGGCCAACCTTTTGTGTTGTGTGTAATTTAGACATCTAAGCACCAAAAGAAAATCAACCAATTACTAACCTCTGTCCTGCTCATAGGTCTTTTAGGTCGGAGTAGTTTAATGGAATCTGATGTGCTGCTTGTTGCTGGTTCTGCAACTAATAAGCAATCAATGAGAAAGAGCAAAATGAACGGTAGATGAAATTAAGATCCTCAAAGAGATCATAGTTTGGGAAGTAAATAAAATGAGACACTTGAGTCATGCCTTTTGATGCAAGCGAAGATTCATGCTTGTAAGCTTCTCGCACATTTCTCCAACTACCCTGAAGGTATCACAGTCAACCATTGCAAAGGGTGGTGAATATGCAAGCTGGCAGTTTGCATAAAATTGAAAGCTTCAACCAGATGTATTGGTGTTCAATTTACCTTACCGATGTAATCATCCATAGAGTCAAAAAACACTCCCCCCACTTCATCCTCTGGAGGTTGCAAAACATTGTGGAAAAATATATTTATAGAATCAAAGTAGAATTGAGGGCGTGGAGAATTATGATCTCCCTCAAATTTGATAATGTTTTTGTCCCCCTGCAAAAAGCATGCATTAAAAGACAAGCCCTAGATAACATTCAATACATGGAATGGCAGACTGCAGACACCAACATACCGAAAGGATGATCAACAGGCATCTCTTGATTAAGAAAATTATAGAAAATAAAAGTAGAGCATATGCAGTGAATAGAACGATGAAAACCAGGGGTAGGAGATCTAAAGGCACTCTTGCACAAGGAAATTCTTGTAGATATGGTAGCAGCAACAATTGATAAAATTTAAATGTGAAATCATTAATCAATGAGCTCTGTCCAACAGTGTCCAAGGGTCTATCTAGTTGATCAAGACAAAAAGTCAGGTATTAATCCATAAAGTTTCTCTCTCTCTCTCTCTCTAGCTCTTTGGGGGGAGGGTGGCTTAAAGCTGTGACCTTCCTCGAGTACAATTTCTTTTTCTTTTTCTTTTTCTTTTTCCAGAAAAAATGGAAACACCAGATGAGAAGCAGAATCAAGATAATAATGCATGCGTGCATGATTTATACAAATAATTTAAACTTTTGCATTTAGTGCAAACCATAATTAGCTTAAATATGGTGCATGATTGCATAACTTTGTACAAATTATTCAAAATTAGGTGTATATATGAGCAATAATTACCATATAAACTTCAAATATACGATCTGAGTGATGGGGGTGTATGAAATCATCATCAATGGCATGTCCTACTAAAACTGGAACGAAGCTAGACTTTGCCACCTGTGAAAAGAAATAGTGGAACACTTTTGTCAATGAGAGTAAACATCAAGAAATAAACACTAATATGGATATGCTTCTATTTCTTTAACATCATGAATATATATAAACTTCTTCTTTCATTTGTTTCGTAAATACTTTGCATTCCCTACTAGAATTAATTCCCTCCCCAATGACAACATTCATGCATGCCCATAAAGCCCTGGCAACCAGTTGAAACACTAGCACAGGACCATGAAACAATGGTGACTGCCTCTTAGCACTTAATCAAGTCACACCAATTGACTCTCAATGCATTATGAAAATAAATTAGTTACACAGCCATGAGTGCAATAGCAGGTAGAGTCCAAGAGTTGGTCTGAGACAAACCAAAGAGACACTAATCCATTATCATTTTCTGGACTCCCAGTCTCTTAAATTTTTCATCTATTACTCTTGTCTAAGCTCATATGTACAAACTGAAAGATTTGGAAAGTAAACTGAGAACATGTGGACAGGCTCTAGAAGGTTATCACGCATAAACAAGTTTCTTGTCATCTGGTAACATTGGTGATACCCATCGGCCAGCACATATACGCACTGCTTATGCCTGATATTACTTGCCTATGTACATCCTATTGCCTCCAAAGGAAAAAAGTGTACACTTCTCACTGGAATGTAGAACCCTGTCTGGTGGCATTGAAAGCAAACAAATAACCACTCCTTATCAAGTAACTAATTTCTGTATAGTCAGATTTCGCTAAATGAGGATGTTTTAAAAATTTTTGAAACCACCTATTCTTTTTTTTCTTCCCCTTATTGGTAAATTACACACGTGCCCATGCGTCTTGAACCCACTACCTCATTCCAGAAATTCACTCTTACAAGGGCAGGATATGCTATTTGAGATAAAGCTATTTGGTCAAGTTGGTTGTATAATAAATACAACACAATTTATTTAGTAACAGACTAAATGAATTAGTTCTAATAATTACCAATTCTCCCAAAAGCTTAAGTTATTAGGAAATGACGAATTTAATCACTTAGCCATAATTTTAACACCCCATCATGTGTGAACCTAAACTCCCTCTTAATAAGTAAGGCCCAACATGTAGGATTTTTTTTTAACATTTTAAATCGGAGTAGAGTGAAGACATGGATCAAACTCAAGACCTCTTACTCTGATACTATGATATATTACCGACTCTCCCGTAAGCTTACGCTGTCATAGTTCTAACAAGTTCTACAATTTGATTCAATCAACTTGGTATGTATCATAAACCTGAATTGAATCATATTGTTTCCATTTTGACGAGTAATATTTTTGTAGAAATGAAAAAAAAATGTTTTAAGTTGAGAAAAATATTGTAGAGCAATTATAGAGAGAGCAGAAGTGATTGAGAAAAAGAGAGAACACACAAGGGTTACATGGCTCCGCCTAACAGCTTACGTCCACGGGAAAAAGCCCTAGTGGCTACATCTTATTGAATTCTCAATTGTGTTACAAAACCCAAAGTAGGGTTTACATACTAGAGAAACCTAAACTAACCATTGATTAACCCAGGGTTAGTATGCTTGTTCTCCAAGTACATGGGTCTACAAAACCCATATCTTTAACATAAATAAGTTGTTTACTAAGAATTGAAACTATCAAAATGGGTGGACAACAGCATCTACCCATATATATCAGGAAGAAACTTATTGTACATTATTAGCTTAAAAAAGATATAATGATATGAAAGAATCATAATTCCATAACACTTTGTTCAAAGAAATCAGTAATGAATACAACCCAACAGGGAAAAAAAATCATTGATAACCATCGATTAACCCAGGATTAGTATGCTTGTTCTCCAAGTGCATGGGTCTACAAAACCCATATCTTTTACTAAGAATTGAAACTATCAAAATGGGTGGACAACAGCATCTACCCATATATATCAGGAAGAAACTTTTGTACACTATTAGCTTAAAAAAGATATAATGATATGAAAGAATCATAAATCCATAACACTTTGTTCAAAGAAATCAGTAATGAATACAATCCAACAGGGAAAAAAAATCATTGCTAAGATAAAACCTTAATGGTGTTCAGTTCCGTTATGTCAAACTTTGCCTTTTTCTGGATAGCTCTTCGCATGTATTGAATTGCGAGTTTCACCTAGAATTGTCAAAGAGGATAAGTAAAAGTTATAAAAGTCCTTAGAAATAGAAAAAAGGTAAAGTACAGGTGACAAGAGACCATAAAAAGATTTATGCAATTGTGCCTCAAGCATTAATAAATATGAATGGTCAAAAGAAATTGTACAATTAAGGGTGAACACATATGTGGACCTTTTAGAGATGAGGTAAATAGCAAATACAGAAATCTGCCTGACAAGAACAAGACTTAGCCGTGGCCCATGGGTCTTGAACAACCCAATATGTTTTTCAGTGGGTATCTGAAGCAAATTTAGAATTTAAATCCATTTAATAAAACATAATTATAAATGTTGATCTCAGAAACTTTTTTTTAATGAGTATGTTGATCTCAGAAACTTACGGTTTCATTTAACAAATATGTTAATAGTCAAAGCTGAATTCAATAGGACATTTCAAAAAATCTGAGAGGGAAAGCTGACAAGTTATGAAAAAAATTTATGAAGATCATATTGCAAGGAGTTTAAAGGAAATTATGTTCGCTATATGTTAATAATTTTTCCGAATTTAGTAGTACATTTCCCTATTTCTGACTTGCTAAATTTAACAGTATATTTGCACCTTGATATCCTAACATCCAATTTTTTGACAAACTTTTCTGTCTACATTTTTTTTATAAGAAAATTCTTTACACTTGCCCCAAACCAAGTAGAGAATTGGGTTTCTCACAAAGTAAGTCTGTGCCTCCAATTATGAGTATCTAAGAGTTTCATTTAAATGAATTTACTTACGGTGAACTTGGGTAGACGTATTTTGTAGGTATCCACCAGTTCCATCATCAAGTCAACCAAATCAGAGAAGGGACTATCAAGAACCATTCCAGCAATTGAAGGATCCTCAGCTCCATACATTAGGCTGTGGGAGAAAAAATAAACTACATTGTCAATGGCTTATAAATAACCAGAACCACCTAAGCTACAGAGCAAAAGTACTCAAGCTAAAAACCCATAAATAATACTTGGGAATGCTAGAAACATTACCTTTTTATATTAAAAAAAATATACAAACTTATGGTGGTACACTACAGCTAACATAAAAGACCATCTGCCTGATGAACAATAGATAATATTGATCATAATGGTACACCACAGCAACACACAAGCTAATTCTTCCATGGTTACTCAGTTTCTAAGATCATGTTTGCAAGTGAGTAAATGCATTCTATCCCAGGAAACTTCAACAACTTGGTGGAAATAATATAAACTACTCAAGATATATCATGATTTTTTTTCAATTTCTGCTTGACAGAGCCATACAGAATATTGATCAATCTCAGAGTTGCAACACCCAGTATCAACGGTTTCATCAAAGCTAGTATCCTCCAAACAATTAGACTGTTGAAATTACTCAAATTGAAACAACAAAATTATTCCTTATGAAAGCCATATAAGCAGCATTAACGATGTCTTTATATTATCATGGTAGCATCATTGCCTACTAATCCATATGCCTGATGAATGATAGAGATTTGTGCCCGAAAGTTTGTTCCTTTACAAAAAACGGTTACTTTATGGTTGGATAGAGAAGGTCCAATGATGAAAGTTTCTGAACCTTAGGCTTCATGGACAACATGGTTCTGCAATTTTGCCTTTTGGCATTTAGGGCAAAGACTATATATAAAAGGGCAGCTCATGTTGGAGAATTAGAAGAAGAATGTTACGTCCAAGTACAGCTTGTTGGTATTATGTGGAATAGGTGGAGAAATTAATTAGTAACAGAGGAATAAAGGAGATGATAAAAATAAAGGAGAAAATCTGTCCCACCTTGGACGCTAAAAAATAGATTCAACATTTCTTTAGGAAAATGTGAAACCATTGATTATATTTTCACTTAAGCAAATAAGCAAAAGACAACCTATCAAGTTAGAATCATCTCAAAATATCATTTTTTTTTTTACACAATGAAATTTATTGATAAAGAAACTACCTTATTTATACAAGGTGTATACGTAAGGTAGTCTAGTGAATTACCCAAAAAAAATGTATATTACAATCAAAATGAGAGAATCTATGAAACCTACAATAACTGAATAAAGTATCACTAGAGCCCAATACATGTGACATTAAAACAATGATCTAGTGAAATACATCTTCAGTTGAACCACCAAGGTTTCCACTTCTTCATATTTATGAAGTAATGATAAAAAATCCCATTCTTGAATGCTTTCTCAAAATCTCACAATCATGCGGATACAATGTTAAGACTCCAAGGTTCTTTGCAATTCATATCTAAGGCTAACTTAAGATCTTCAAATTTTCTTAAGGCATTGGAACTTATCAAAAAATAAATAAAAAATATTTTAGTATTGGAAACAATTGATCCTCTTATTTCGCTGAGAGATGATCAATTGTCTTACTAATAAAAAAAATAAAAAATAAAAGTAAAGAGATGTTCTATGTTCTAATTTTGTATGCAAGATTAAAGGAAGACAGAAAGTTAATGGAGGAAACCTAGTAACAGCGCCCATCGAACGTCCCCACAAGCCTATCAAAGAGACATTTCCATCTGCCCTCAAATAATCAACCACAGCCCTTAGATCGTCCTTCTGAAAAACAGTCAACAATGTCAGAAGGCAATTTTATGATGAAGAATGGTGATCTAGTGCATACACAAAAATATAGTAAATAAAACCACTTATTTTGATATTCAGTGCATTTATATAGAGAGAGAGTATGAATGAGGACATGCGTTTATGAGTTGGGTGGCACTGATTGAAGAAAAGAGAAAGTCATCCTAGAAATTGGCCATGTGTAATAAAGTCCAAAAGATGCACCAATGTACTTAATCATGGTCAAAGTGGCTAAATAAATAAAAGGTGGCCAAAGATAGTGTGGGTAATAGTAGAAAGGATATGGTCATCAAATATATAACCAAGAATATTAGTTAAGATTAGTATACTCTACTTAAGATTTTATTTTATTTATTGCTGAGTTATACATGCAGTAGTACGAATATCAAATTTGACTTATTAATGCTAAATGATTTTGTTGGAGCTGATTGATCGTGATTGATGCTAATTTTTTTTTTTTTTTTTTTGATAAGTAATAAAAAATTTCATTGATAAAAAAGAGAGACACCCAAGTACACAGGGGGTATACAGGGGTGAACAAATCAAGAACGAACATTACAAAAATCAAGAAAATCCAAAATAGAAGAAAAAGGATGATTCCTCCACACAGACAACCAGTCCAATTAGTGATTGATGCTAATTGACACTAACTTATGTTATTAGAGAGATTTGATTGCTATTTCAATTTTATTTTCATAAATGATGTGATCTCATTATGAGTTCATTTTCTTTCTGTGTTTGATGTAATTTGGCGACTCTATCTAAAGGGTCCAAAGATCATTATTGTAGATGATCAAAGATATGAAATTTGCATAGGAATTTTTCTTTTAGTGCTTGATTCTTGGATTACTATCTTTATCCCATGCGTGGTGTTGATTCCACGTAACTGTTGAAACCTAGGCTCTACTAGTCTAATTTCATCTCTTGGTGTTGATTCAAACCAAACCGAACTCCAAAACAAGCCACCTATGACAACCATAAAGAGCCTCAAGACAAACCCCCGTCACTCTTGCCTTCCTTTTATCCTAGCGCATTGAACACCCAAACAAAAACTAGCCACTGTGAAATCAAATCCAATAATCTCTTCAGCTACAAATGACCTAGAACAACCCCATTGTCCCTGCTGAGTCCCTTAGCAGGTCCCATAGTCAATCTCAAGCTCCACGTCAACTGGCAGATCCATCGAACTTGGGGCCTTGTGACCATGCTTCCAATCTCAACCACAACCCACATATTCTGACCTCTATTCACCCAATTAACTCCTACTGCCTGAGTGATAAGTCACCATTCATTGACAGCTTTAAACATCACTTGTGAGCCCTCCATGCACTGGCAATTGAACTTTCTTGATTCCAATGTGCCGCTGTTGTCTCCTCTGTTCCATGTGCACCATGCTGCTGCCAAAACATCATTGGGCTGCTCCACTTGCCACTGCCAAACCCTCAACCAGGTTCCAGATGTCTTTAAAACTTAATTCACCACCACTCGTACTTGAAGAAACCCCACAAAGCCTTAAAAAAACCCAAGCTTCTAACCTAACCAGCCAACATATAGATGAGTATATATATATATAATTTAAAAAAAAAAAATTAAAAACCTTCAATAAATTTGAGCTACACTCAAGCCCTCTCTAGACCCCACCCAATCCAAGGTCTGTGACCCATCTAGTGCCACCATGAGCTATACTTGACGGGATTAAGTTTCTCTCACCCAGAGAGAGTTGGTGTGGAGACCAAATTTGAACCATTAAAGCTAATTGATTTTGTTTGATCTCATTCATCGTGATTGTTCTGCTTGACACAGATTGATGCTATTAGAAAGATTTGCTTCCTATTTGAATTTTATTTTCATATATGATGTAATCTCATTATTAGTTTATTTTTTTCCATGTTTGATGTATTTAGGGGACTATTTAAAGGGCCCAAAGTTCACTACAGTATATACTTGATCATAGGTTAATGAAAATTGTGTGGCTGACTTGGGTCTCATGATGAGTGTCCATTCTTATATGACATTACCCTCAAAATATGTGTAACTAAAACACTGAAAACACATTGGACTTGATGATAATAAGCACTGTTGAATATTTAAAAGACTCTTTAAGCAAACCTGGAATTAATATTTCTGCATATTATTTATTGGTTGCTGCCATATTCCAAATGCATGAGAGGTCATTATGAATATCTTCAGGTGACGCTTTTTTTTTTAATTTTATTTAATTGGTGAGTTACACAAGCAGCTGGTGGGTTTTGTACCCACGACTCATCATCCACCTTGCTCTTACAGGGAGAGAAGATGCCATTTAAGCTAGAGCTCATTGGCAAGTGTTTCTAAATATTAATTTATCTCCAGTTAAATTGTTAACTTCTTAAATTTTAATGAACTGGAGAGAACCGTCCAATTTCCCAAAAGCAACCCCACTTGGTGGGCGCCCTTTTTTTTTGGGGGGGTTGATTTTTTAGGTTGCTTTGTAGTTAGCCTTATTATCTATTTGATTTCCTTCAAATTAGTTTTCTAGCCACTTACTTCGTTCCACCCCAGGGTGACGTGCTCTCCTCCAGACAGTCCAGATCCAGAGAAATCAAGAGTGAAAACTGTAATGTTTGAGGGCAACAAAATTATAGCAGCCTCACTAGCATCGGCCCTGCACCCACTGTGAAGAAAATATGCTGCGAGTCAATGAAGAGAAATTATTGAAACAGTGTAGAACATCATGTAAATGACTACAGGAAAAGACTTAAAAGACCTGCATCCAAAGAGATGAAAACATAGCTATAAGGTCCAAATTTGATTGGTCATCCAGTGGTTCCAAGAACAGAACACACAAAAGCTGCACAGATTTTGTTGAATTAAAGTCCAAACTTTTTCTAGGTTGCAGAAAGAAAGCTTTTAGGCGATAGGTGTTCATCACATACAAAGCGTTAATCATATTTCTGTGCCAGTAGTTCTGTACAGATGATTCAAAGGAATGTAAGCTGTTGTTCTATTGAAACATGAGTGGCATGTGCAGGAGCTTCTAATAGGGTCTTTTCACTAAGACCCTGCTAGAGCCCTCCCTATCAGATATAGTGAATAACACAAGCTGTTGATTGTGATATTATACCTGTTATAAACATATCACTGCATGCTGATTCATGTGATATTAAATGGGAGGTAGAATAAAAAACAAGGATCGAACTCAAGAACTCATGCTATGATACCATATTAAATTACCAATTGTCCCAAAAGCATAAACTTTAGGAAAAAGAGAATTTAATCACTTAACCATAATTCTAACAATATTCTTTAACTATAACTAATAAGAAGTTCAAACAAAGAACCAACTTATAAAACTGATACACATAACAGTCGAGCACCCCCAATGTTTTAGCAAAAACTTATGCCATTTAAAGACCAATCTTGTCCATTGCTACCAATTCCATTTCTGCAAATGAGGTGCAAACTAATAAGAGTTTTCTTTTCAATTGTAATAAAAGTTAGCATTCATTTAAGTCTGAAATGTCAACAAGAACAACTGTAGAATCTAGAATAGAATGAGAACTCTCCAGTCACAGATTCACCTGTTCCCATGGCAGTATATCACACAGGGCAGAGGCTTTCCTTCAGGACTAACAATAGGCATGTAATGACTACACTGAAGAACATCTCCCCGACTGTTTTTAATCTGTAAAATTTGGAAGCCCTTAAACGAAAGCCAACAACCACTTGGAAATCCCAAAAATATATAAAGGATGTGCAGGATAAAAGTAGTCAAGAGAAAATTCTAGAATTAGAAATAAATACAGGGTTACGACTAGAATGTGATAGGATGCAATAGCAAGTATAATTAGCATGGAGTTTAATCGTGTAGCCCTCATGGGTAGCCCTTAATAGAGGAGGACAACAGGCACTATCTGTTTCTTCCTCCAAACAATGAAACATAAAATACACACCTTGATACCACCAAAAGAAACATTTTCTTGAATAAAGTGACTGACATGTTGATGTAGGTTGAAAATATAGTGAGGATTGATTGGTATCCTTTTAGAGCACAAAAGAATTTATCAAGTGATATTATTTCATAAAAATTTTAACAAAATAAATAAAAAATTTGATAAGCAATATCATTTCATAAAAATTATCTGTATTTTGAATGTGTGCAAAACTTTCTTGAAAAGTCTATACACAAGCAAGCCTAACAAAATTATAAGCATACATGATATTATTATACAAGTATAATTTTGAAAAAGTTTGAATTTTATGGGCATCAATGGTAATTTCTATTAATATGAGCAAGTTTGAACACCTTCAAAGATTAAAAGGTAGAGTAAGCATGGGTCTTTACCTCAAGATCTTTCCTCTGAAACCATTTCCCTTTCAGCATGAACTCTTGATCTAATAAATCATTTTGTGGATCGTATTCAGCTCTGCAGCCCAAAAATGGAGAGACTCATAACCATTTCAATTACTTGAAAGCAAGTTTAAAACTTTTAACCCAAAATGACAAAGAACTGACTAAGGTAACAGAAGTTAAGTTTGAATATTTACAATGTTCTTAAAATCATAATAGATGCAGTCTTCTGCCTAAGTTGTGCTTCTTTTGAGTATCCCACAGTTGGAAATGCGTTCCTTTGTGTACGAACCCCAAAAAGTTTCCTTTTCCCCAAAAAGTTTATTGCAAAAGCTTAAGATTCTTTTCCAAAACCATGATCATTCTTAGTTTTAAAAACTATCTCCATCTCCTCTTAGATGCAGGACAATGAATACAACATACTTAAAGCTCAGAAGGTCTTTTGGATCTTATACATGATAATCTACCTACAACTTGAAACATGGAGGTGCAGGAACCAGTTTCTAACATTAAAAATTGCAGCTTCACTTTAAAGCTCAGTCTTGTAATTAAATTAAATCAGATTATAGCTTATAAATTCATCAATTTTGAATTACAATTGCAAAGAACGGTCATGTGAACCTCACAATTTTATCAGCTGGTGAAATCTGATTCCTGACGTAACTCATACAAATAAATCAGAACCAAAATCTGAAGATTCTAAAATAGAAATTCAAAGTTGATCAGATCAACTGGTTGCCATTTAAAAATTCATGCCATATTCTGAAAAAAGGAAAGAATATCATAGAAACTAACTTTCAAAAGATCTCAGGTTTCTTACACGTCTAACAAATAAAAAAAGTGAGACCTAATACAGTTCACTCCCCTCATGCACGCCAAAATCTTAAGAAAATGAAACAAACTCAAAACTTTGACTGCTGCACTCTATGTTTTGCTTCTTATCATCACCCACAAATACAGAATAAGCAAATCAAAAGGAGGGTAAAAAAATTTCAATCATACAGAGCCAATTTCAAATACTTGAATCAAGTTGAAGGGTTGATAATCCTAGAGTCCCAGACCCAGATGCCCAAAATCAAAAATTTCTTTAATTATATTACTTTCCCATGTTTTCTCAGCAAGCAAACGGATCATAAGCCAAAACCCATCTACAATTTTAACTAAAAAAACAGAAAAAAAAAAAATACAGCTTTGGAGGTGGTTGGTGTGGTACCTGGGTGGCCGAATAATAAAGCTGATGAGTTGTTCCATAGATTCAAAGATAGACAAAGATCTCCTTCTTCAACTTTGTCTGAACTATTCTTCAATTACTTAATCGAATAAGATATTGATGGTAACAATTTCTTCCTTGCAAAATTGTTTCTTTATAAGATAATAGCAAGCACAAGATGCAGAGCAAGAATAACAAATCAAAGAGAGAGAAGCTTTTTGATGGGTAGTGATGGATTTTGGTTCTCAGACAAAAAACGAAAGGAAGAAGAAGAAGCTGAAGAAGGACCGGCCGTTGTTGTTGTTGTTCCCCATGTGTGTTTTTTCTTTCCTGGTAAAACAAAAACAAATATACAAATTATCTTTTTTTCTTTTTCTTTTTCTTTTTTGTTTTTTGTTTTGTTTTGTGTTGTTTTTGTTTTTTTGTTTGGCTCAAATCAATTCTTAATAAGTATACTTTTTTTTTCCCCAGTTTGGTACACGTGTGAATATTGCTGTTGGTAAATGGTCCAGATGTGTGTTTCTCACTCTCTCTTCTTTGCTTTATCTGTGTGGCAAACTGTCCATGTTTGGTTTTCCTGTTTGAACTTTGGAACAAGACCTGATAAGTGGCATTTGATAGGCTCTGACTTACACTGGTTCGGGTTAGAATCGGGTCGTTTTGGTTTTTAAAATTATGGTCCTTATTAGGGTTGGATTAAGATGATATGATTACTACTTTTTTATATGTCGGAAAAATAATAAAAACTTTATATTACATAAATTCTTAAGTGTATACCCTCTAAGGTTTATTAAATTAAAACTTTCAAGTCTTGACCTCATGAAGAAATAATTTGTATTAAAAAATAAATGAAATTTAGAAAATAGTAAGAAGTGAAAGTGTGAAATATGTTTACACATACCCAAACAAAAAACTAAAAAAACACAACCATAATAAGTGGAACAAAAACTAGGATCAAGCTTACCTGTTATTTTAACTAGTGGAGTGCAGACTGACACGTTTACTTTATAGGTCTAAAAACTCCTTCCCATTCGTATATTTTTTGAGTTATCGGATCAAGGTCCAATTTTGGGTGTGTTGGCGGGGGTGGTGACTATGGCCATTATGATATAAATCTAATTGGTTTACAAAATTTAAAAAAAAAAAAAAAAAGAATTAAATCTAATTAATGGGGGATTTTTTTTTTGGCCCAACTGGGAAGCCAATTGATGGGGATAAAAAACATGGGTGATACGACTAGGGTGACGGCATACACACGACAAAGAGCGGACGGTGCGAACAGGGTGAGGTGGCGATTTAGCAAGGATGACGAGATGGTCTCGTCCCGTCGGCATGCTTTCTAGTCGACGGTAGCCTAAGGCTAAGAGAACTCCACATTTCCTAAAGCTTACGGGATAAGCGTGGTATCGACGGGATAACATAAAGCGCGGCGTCGATGCAGCAGAAATTACCATTGTGCACATTTACGTGTACAAGTAAATAACTTGCTCCCCACGTTTCATGGAACCTAAGGACTCCTATATGGAAAGAATCCCGTAAAATACGCCCAGGAGACTCCTATAAGGAAAAGACTTCCGCTCCAAGAAAAAGAGGGCAATAAAAACCCGAGCACTCTCACAAACCGAAAGTGCATATAATTTACCCTCTCTAGCACTCTAGAGCGGTGAGAATAGTTCTAATTTGACCTTCGGAGGGTACTTGTTAACCTTAGGTTATTCTTTCTTGTTGTTTGCCATTTGCGATTGATGATGCCGGAAATAGTCCCACCAAAGAGTCACACGTTCCTCGTTTGATCGCAAATGGCACCTACACAACAAGAAAGAATAACCTAGCGAGGGGGTTTTAAGTACCCTCCGAATGTCAAATTAGAACTATTCTCACCGCTCTAGAGTGCTAGAGAGGGTAAATTATGCGTACTTCGGTTTGTGAGAGTGCTCGGGTTTTTATAGTAGAGAGGGTCACCCTCTTTTCTTGGAGCGGAAGTCTTTTCCTTATAGGAGTCTCCTTGGGCGTATTTTACGGATTCTTTCCATATAGGAGTCCTTAGGTTCCATGAAACGTGGGGAGCAAGTTATTTACTTGTACACGTAAATGTGCACAATGGTAATTTCCAGATCGACGCCAACGTCGTTTTATGTTATCCCGTCACCACGCTTATCCCGTAAGCTTTAGGAAGTTTGGCCCTATGTGGAGTTCTCTTAGCCTTAGGCTACCAACCTAGAAAGCATGTTCTCGTCATCCTTGCTAAATCTGCCACCTCACCCTTGCCAGGTTCGCACCGTCGCTCTTGTCGGTGTATGCACCCTAGTCTTGCTCACCCTTGTCGTATTTTTATCCCCATCATTTGCCCCCTACTCCATACCTCCGTCACCTTCCGTCACGGGTTTATGGAGTTTGCTTTCAAAAGAGGCGAAACATCGTTTGCGTAGATCCGAGCATTTAATGCCTTGGACAGTGGCTCGTTCCCATTGGCCTCACTTCGACGAGACGTCGCTCGTTCTTCGCGCCATTTTTTCCATATATAAACAGCGTTTTCAATCATTTTTCACCATTTCAACCCAAATGAGCTTGTGGAGAGACAGACCGTCGCTTACCTTCCGTCAACTTCACTTCCGTCCTTTATCCGTTCTTTGTAGCCGTTCGTAAGGCTTCCATGTGAGTCTTCTTCCTCTCTCCTTCCTTCTTTTTCTTTTTATTTTTGCCTCATTAGTGAGGCCGTCACCCTTACTTAGTTTGAACCCGTCACTTGTAGGTAGTCGGATGTCGAGTGACGCGTCTTGTGACGAGTCGTCGGTCCCGCGAGGGAGCGGGCTACGACGAGACCTTTGGTTCTCGGAAATGAGTCGAGTTCTCCCTCCCGTCGAGAGAGAGTCGTCAATCTCCCGATGGTGAAGAGAGTTTCTTTGAGGAGATGGGGATGAGAGAAGAGGGGATGGTAATGACGGGGATGGAATGGATATGGATGGAATAAATGTTGACGGGGATGAAATAGATATTGACGGGAAAGATAGTGACGGGGATGAGAGGTCCAGTGAAGGAACCTCGGAGGGTTCCTGAGATAACCGTCCCTTCATTCTTCCCGAGGATTGGGCCGTCAACAAATTTTTGCCTGGGATGAGTGGTAAGGTCTTTAGGGAGTTACGGGTTCGTTATCGGATCCCGGACCACATTCCCATCCGTCTCCCTAGAGAGGGTGAGAGGTGTTACTCCGGGCGGACATTGACGTTCGGTATGTATGACGCCATGTTTGCGGGCTTTGAGGTTGCGTTGACGGCATTGCACCGTCAACTAGCTGATTTCCTTGGAATATCCGTCACCCGTTGCCCCGAATGCCTGGAGGACTTTTATAGGAGCCGAGATCCTATGGGGCGGTCTTAGCGGAGGACACCGTCGGCTTACACTAGGGGAGTTCTTTTATTGTTACAGACCCCACCATATTGCCTCGTCCAAGGGGACGTATCACTTTAACGCCCGAGAGAAAGGGCTACGGTTAGTGTCAGATATGCCTGACTCAAATAGAAATTGGAAGAGTAGGTATTTCTTTGTTGAGGGGACGGATGGAGTCCGCTCGGGAGGAGTGGGCGACGATGCCCGGTGGTTATTTTGACAACACATGGGCCTTTGTCAAAGATTCAGGTCAATCCCGTCACCCATGAGGCTCGTGTGTTTTTGAAGTGACGGTAGTAACACTTGCTATTTTCTTTTTCAGCTTATATCCGTTCCGATTCATCCAACGGATTCTAGAGATCCCTTTGGAGGATCGTAAGTGCGGGGATTTGATCACCCTTGACACCCTCCACTTATACTTGTGGGGGCCCCATCCGTCGTGAGAAGCTCGCAAGTTGGAGGAGTTTGCGCGTCGACGTAAGTAGACTTCCACTCCCGTCGTTTAATTATTTCCGTCACTTTCCGTAACTAGTCTTTCTTTGTTTTGTAGAGATGGAGTCACAAAGGATAAACATCGATTAGAGGAGGGCCAAGGAAGCGGGGGAAGCCTCGTCAACCCCTCGTAGCCGTCGCCAAGGTGGCGAAGAGGAAGCTGACGGGAGTGATGGCCGTCCGAAGAAAAAGACTGCCGTCACTCCGTCGAAGCAATTGAAGGAGAAGTCCCCTCCGACTTCCTCGGCCATGGCGCGGAAAGGGGGTGATGACTTCCACCGGTCCTGTCAACGAGGGCCCGTGCTTGTCTCCTTACCCACAAGGAATACGCCGTCGGGAGGTTGAATCCCTTATAAAACCGACGGACATGGAGCCCTGTGATCAAGTAGGGACGGAAGATTTAGGGCGTCGGCCCTCTTTGATCTCTCCAGGGTAAGTTTCTCATGTTTTTGGTTTGAACATGCCGTATCTTGTTTTGATGTATTTTTCATCCGACGGATTTTTTTAGGCCTTGGTTCGTGTCAAAGCCCTTCGTGACCGTTGCGAGGCGAAGGAGGGGGTCGTTTCGCAGCCATAACAAGAGCTTGTTGGATCAAAGCCTCGATTAAGGAAAGTCCGTGTCCTTAACCAGGAGTCAAGGATGTTAACACTAAGGCGACGGAGACCGGTGGCGAGAACGTCAAGCTCAAGGAGAGGTGACGGTTACGAGGAGAAGCTACGGACGGTGGGGGGGCGAATCGGAGATTTCAAAACGTCGCAGGATTTTATCGACTCATGTGGTCAATACTACGGCACTGGGTTTGATGATCGCGTCGGCCTTCCCGGATCTGGACTTGTCTGGGGATTACGATGGACGATGGAGACGATGTCTCTCTTCACCCGAACCTACCGGGAGCATGACAAAGAAATGCGTCGTCTGGCCCAACTTTGCCAATCAATCCTGCAGCCTTTTCTCCGATCGTGGACATTGAGGACCGTCCTGGCGGACGGCAACCCTCCCGCCGCTTAATTATAGCTTTGTTTCTTTTTTCCTTTTTCAAATTTTAAAAAACAGTTGTTATGTTTAGTTTTAAACGGTTGTAGTTTTAAATAATTGTAGTTTTAAACAATTGTAGTTTTAAACAATTGTAATGTTTAAGTGCCCTTGTCGTTTGTATAATTGCACGTATTTTATCTATTTATTTTAGACAAAATTGTTGGAAATTCCCGAAATTTGTAATACGTCATCTCTTTAAACTGTTGAATATCTCGTCATCTTTACGACCGTCGGTTACAAGTGTTTTCGATATCTTTGTCGGTCCGTCATTTTCGAGAACCTTGTCTCACGATGGTTATTCTATCTTATTGGACCGTCGACCCTTTGGTCAAGCCTTTCGGGTCGCTCGGCCTTGTTCTTGATATCATTTGACATCTTTTTGGTCCGTCGGTTTGAGGACTTTTCCTACGATGGTTATTCCATCTTGTTGGACCGTCGAAGGCTTTTAGCCTTTTGGGCCGTCGTTTCTTGGCCTTTGGCCTTGATGTCATTTAACATATTTTTGGTCTTTTTGAGGACTTTTCCTACGATGGTTATTCCATCTTGTTGGACCGTCGACCTTTAGGCTTTTAGCCTTTTTGGGCGTCGGTTTCTTGGCCTTTGGCCTTGATGTCATTTGACATATTTTTGGTCCGTCGATTTTGAGGACTTAGTTGTTTTTGGGCAAAGAAACTTAGTGGACCGTCGGGAGGAAAATACACTTCAGCAATTTTAAGAATAAAACTCCTCTTATTGCCATGCATTTAAATAAAAGCAATTAAAAACAAATCCTGCCCCTTGGGCTAAAAAAGTTGTTGCAAAAAAACTAAAATAAACGATAAAATCTGAGGAGTTTGGACTATAATTTGCTGAAAAATAAAAAAGGAGTTGGTCTTCATCTTTCTTTGCTCCCTCTTTGGTACTTAGTAGGTGCTCGGTGTTCCATGGATGTGGTAGTTTGTCCCTCCAATGTTTCAAGATGGTAAGTACCCTTCCTCTCGCCACGACAAGACCCGGTCCTTCCCAATTGGGGCCGAGTTTCCCTTGGGTAGGGTCCCTAGCGGCGCCCATGACTTTTCTAAGAACAAGGTCTCCGACTTGGAAGTCTCTGTGTCGGACTCGAGAGTTGTAGGATTTGGCCATGCGATTTTGGTACCTAAGCCTTTGTTCTGCTGCTGCTTTGATCTCGTCCACTAGGTCCATAACCACCGTAGCTTGCAAGTCCGACTTGGCCGGGATGATCGCTTCGCTTCAATACGTCGGGCGAAACGGTGTCTCTCCTGTGGGTGTTCTTGCCGTCGTCTGTATGCCCATAGTACACTTGGCAATTCTTCGGGCCATATACCCTTTGCCCCCTCGAGCCGAGTCTTGATGATCTTGAGCAAGGATCGGTTTGTGACTTCGACACATCCATTAGCTTGAGGGTGGGCGGGGGAGGAGTAGTGGTTCTTTATTCCCAATCGTGAGCAAAAATCCCGGAAATGGTCGTTGTCGAACATCTCCGTTATCCGAGACAAAGACTCTAGGAATGCCAAACACCGCATACGATGCATCTCCAAACGAAGGCTGAACGTTTTTCTCCGTAATCGTGGCTAAAGCTTGACTTCCACCCATTTCGTGAAATAGTCGATGCCTACTACCAGGAACTTCACCGTCGCATAGTCAAACGGTCCCATAATGTCTAATCCCCATTGTGCGAACGGCCATGGGGCCATCATTGGGGTCGACTCTTGATCGGTTGTCTAATAATATTCTTTGAACCGTTGGCATTTGTCGCAGCCCCGACATAGGCTTCAAGCGTCATACGCATGGTGGGCCAATAATACCACAACAAACGAGCTTGTGTACCAATGATCTGGGACCCTGAGTGGTTTCCGATTCCTTCATGTACTTCTCTCATGACGTAAAAAAGCATCTCGGATACGGTCGGGAGAAACCTCTCTTGTATAGGACGTCTTTTATCGAACGAACCTTGCCGCTGGACTTTAAGTTTCCTTGCGGCTTCCTTTTCGTCCCAAGAAGACCCCATTTTTAGGTATGAAACCAACGGCGCAAGTAAAAGCATATTTCCCGCATTTTCGAGATCTATTAACGGGAAAGTCAGACAAAAGGAGAGTACATTACCGGGGACGACCATTCGCTTCTGCTTTGAGGCGGCCTTTGCGAGACGGTCTGCTAATGAATCGGCTTCTAGGTCGCCCACTCTTGTCCTTACTTCATCAAGGTACTTCTTCATCTTTTCGCTTTTGCACTCGTAGTCTCCATTTATCCGGTTGGTGATAACCTTGTGAATCGCATGAGACGACTACCCTTGCGGCTCCTGCTTTGCTTTGGCGAGGTCGAGTCCCGCTATCGAGCCTCATATTCTCGATTCATTGTTGGTGGCGGGAAAGTTTAGATGGACCATACATTCAATGGTGTCTCTCCTTGATGATAGCAACACAATGCTAAATATGGATGATCCGTCCGTATGTATGCTCCATTGAGGGGACTCTGTGCCCCTGGTCCTCGTCATGGGTGAACTCACTATGAAGTCGGCGACGACTGTCCCCCTTGATGGCGGTCCGCGGATGATACCGAATGTCAAATTCGCTCATTTCGATCACCCATAATGCCCGCCACCAATTGCTCGCCGTAAAGGTTTGTCTGTCAAATTTACCGTATGAGCACTGGAAGTACGGCTTGAGCTTTGGGCTGCCGTAACTAATGCGAAGGCAAGTTTTTCCATCGGCGGGTATCTTTCCTCGGCACCACGAAGCGCTAGTATACGGGTTTTTGCATTCTTTCTTCTTCTCTCATCAAGGCTAGACGGCGATAGAGAAAAAGCTCTTCTCTCGGCTGCGACGGGCTCAACAATGGTGGAGAGGAGAGGTAAATCTTCAATTCTTGAATGCTTGTTGGCATTCGTCGGTCCATTCAAAGGATTTTTTCAATGTCCTAAGAAGGGCAAACACTTGTCCGTTGCTCTTGACACGAACCTTGTTAAGTGCCGCTATTTTTCCATTTAGGCTCACTTTACCTCTTTTACACTTCTCGGCGGTGTCATTTCCATAATGGCTCGGATCTTATCCGGGTTCGCCTCGATTCCCCTTTGGGATACCATGAATCCCAAGAACTTTCCTGCCGTTACTCCAAAGGCGCACTTCCCAGGGTTGAGCTTCATATTGTAGGAGCGGAGTGTATCAAATGTTTCTTTGAGATCTCCTAGATGATCTTCCTCCTCCGACTCTTAACTAGCATGTCGTCCACGTGACCGGACATTCCTCCCAATCTGTTCTTTTGTTCATGAGCCTTTGGTACGTTGCGCTGCGTTCTTTAGGCCGAAGGGCATGACCTTGTAAAGAATAGGCCTTGGCTGGTTACGAACGACGTTTTCTCCTGGTTGGCTTCGTGCATTCGGTTTGGTTGTATCCCGAGAAAGCGTCCATGAAGCTCGATGAATCGGTGTCGGGCCGTGGAGTCTACTAGGACATCGACCCTCGGTAGGGGGTAGCTATCCTTGGGGCAGGCTTTATTAAGGTCGGTGAAGTCCACACACATCCGCCATTTCCGCTTGCTTTCTTCACCATTACTACATTTGCTAACCAAATAGTACACTTCCCGATGAAGCTTGCTTCCCGTAGCTTTCTTACTTCCTCTGCTATGGCTTGGTCTCGCTCAAAAACACCCTCTTCTTTTGTCACGGGTGAAAAGGCGGCGACACATTCAACTTGTGCACCATGAATCTATTCCTGGCATATCTTCATGACCCCACGCGAATACGTCTTGATTGCGTCTAAGGAATGTTATGAGCTCTTGACGGGTCGTGGGGTTAGCGAGCGTTCCAATTTTGGTCGTTCGGCAGGATCGGAACTCGAGGGGTATTTCTTCTAGCTTCTCAACCGCTCCGTTCTATCGTCGGTGCTCTTCTATACTTAAAGTCTGAACCTGATCTTCCATTTCCATCATGGCAATGTAACATTCGCGCGCGGCCATCCGATTCACGCAGAACTCCCCTACTCCGTAGTCGGTTGGGAACTTAATCATCGGGTGGTAGGTGGAGGTTACTTTGCCTTCCATGAGTTGAGCGTGGGTCGCCCGAGGATAGCGTTGTAGGGTGATGAGCAATCAACAACCAAGAATGTCACGTCCCTGGCTATCTCGTTGGGGGTAATCACCCACAATTACGGATAAGGTGATGCGCCCGTGGGAATACTACGGCTCCCGCCCGGCCGGCCGACAAGTGGGGCGTTTGTCGGGATCATATATATCCTCATCTCTGAACGCGGTGTAGTATAAGATATCACCGAATTGAGCCATATGTCGTTATTGTAATCTCCTACGCGTAAGTATGCGTCGTCATGTGGATGGTGAAGGCGTTGTTACTATGGGACCTTCTCTTCGTGCCATCTTTGGCACGGCTCCCGTTAGTTGAACATTTTGTACCATCCGAAGATAGGTCTTGCGGGCCTTCTTGGATGACCTCATCCTTATATCCCCAATTGGGGGCCTTGGCCGCTCATTGTCCCGTCGGGGGTGTTGGTCTTGCGCGGGGGGATCCGCTCTCTCCTTGCTAACGAACCTCTGCAACTTTCCTTGTCCGATAAGGGCTTCAATCTGCTGCTTGAGGTCATAGCAATCAGCAGTGTCGTGGCCGTGGTCACGGTGGAATCGGCAGTACTTATCTCGGGAGCGTTTGCTAGGATCGCTTTTCAGCTTTCACGGGAACGTCGGCGATTCCTCGTCCTTGATCCGCATAAGGACTTGATCTATCGGAGTCATTAGCGGAGTGAAGCTCGTGAACCTTCCTCCCGGGGGCTTAGGGCGTCTTTCGTCCCTCCGGTCCACGGTTCTTGTCTTCTTTCGCTCTGGTCCTGCCGATTGTCTTCCTGCCGTTCTCTCTTCCTGGGCCTTTCTTCTCGCTAACGGTGCGTCCTCGGCGTTCATATACTTCGTGGCGCGATAAAGTACTTCTGACATGGTTTTTGGGTCGTTTTTGTATATGGAAAACAAAAACTTGCCCTTCTTCAAACCATTTGTAAATGCCGCGACAAGTATCTTATCGTCGAACTTCGTCGATCGATAGTGCCTCTTTGTTGAAACGGAGATGTAGGCTCTTAAAGTTTCGTCTTCCCGCCGCTTCATGCTCATCAAGCAAGCCGTAGACTTCTTGTATCGGTGGCCTCCAATAAAGTGTGCGGTAAACTCGCTGAGTTCTTTGAAGGTGTTGATGGAATTTGGTGCCGATCGACCAACCAAATTCTCGCCGCTTTGCTCCTTTCAGGGCGTGGTAGGGAAGACCCTACACATGATGGCGTCTGCTACTCCTTGAAGGTGCATTAGTGTCTTGAAGGTCTCCGGGTGGTCCAGAGGATCCTTGACCCCGTCATAATCGTCTATCTCTGCGGCATGCGGAATTTACTTGGCGGGGGTAGGAGTTGACGGTGGCGGTGAACGCGAGTCGATTCGGTTGACAAGGTCGTCAAGGTCGCTTGATACTCGTCCTTTGAGAGCATTCATCATAACCTCCATTTGTTCCTTCATGGCTTGCATCTCCGCGAGAACAAGCGGCGGAGCGATTTCCGCGAGGGAGGGATGCTCGTGTTACGTCGTTCTACGGTTTGCTCGGGCGTTCTTTGGCCTGGGGTCCTTCCCCGGTTTCTCCTGTCGGCGCTAGTTCCTTCTTGTTCCGCTCCCTGGTTGTCGGGAGCTGCATTTTTCTGTCTCGGTTGTTCTTCTAGGTCGTGGTTTTGTTTTGTGAGGCGCTCCACGGCGGCGGCGAGCGTCCTCACCGTCTTTCAAGTGCGATCGTAGGGGTCTCTTCTTCTAGGACGTCGTTGGTGGTCGCCATTGAGCGAGTGAGTACCATGTAACTCTTTTGTCTTGGAAGCGAGAACGTGTTAAAACGATTCCCATTTTGAAGCCAACCGATGATGCCGGAAATAGTCCCACATGAGTCACACGTTCCTCGTATGATCGCAAATGGCACCTACACAACAAGAAAGAATAACCTAGCGAGGGTACCGGTGTGGTACCAGCCAAGTACCCTCCGAAGGTCAAATTAGAACTATTCTCACCGCTCTAGAGTGCTAGAGAGGGTAAATTATGCGTACCTTGGTTTGTGAGAGTGCTCGGGTTTTTATAGTAGAGAGGGACCCTCTTTTTCTTGGAGCGGAAGTCTTTTCCTTATAGGAGTCTCCTTGGGCGTATTTTACGGGATTCTTTCCATATAGGAGTCCTTAGGTTCCATGAAACGTGGGGAGCAAGTTATTTACTTGTACACGTAAATGTGCACAATGGTAATTTCACAGATCGACGCCGTCGTTTTATGTTATCCCGTCACCCACGCTTATCCCGTAAGCTTTAGGAAGTTTGGCCCTATGTGGAGTTCTCTTAGCCTTAGGCTACCGTCGACCTAGAAAGCATCTTGACGGCGAGACCATCTCGTCATCCTTGCTAAATCGCCACCTCACCCTTGCCAGGTTCGCACCGTCGCCTCTTTGTCGGTGTGTATGCCGTCACCCTAGTCAGGTATGTGCCGTCACCCTTGTCAGGTATGTTTTTTATCCCCATCGGCGATCATACGAGGAACGTGTGACTCACTGGTGGGACTATTTCCGGCATCATCACCAATTATCCAATTGGAGTTTAGCAACGTGGAGACAACTTTCTCTCTCTAATCCTTGTTAACCTTATTATATTCTTTATTGCATCAAAGTTATTCTTTTTTTTTTTTTTTTTTTGAATCTCAAAAGAAAAAAGTTATTCTTTTTTTTTTTTTTTCCATAAAATAATTGGTTTTCATTGATTTGGCCGTATTACATTCTAAGATGTATGCTTCTAAAATAGGCTACATAGCTTTTCTATCCATACACAGGTTCTATATATGAAATGAGCATGTCTTGCTAAACCAAAAAATTGCAATTAATCATCACTCAACTCTGCCCTTACTCACTAACCCTTACAAGTAATCCTTCACATTACCTTCATTAAGTCTTGTGTTCCTTGGTTCCATATTTGTCATGCCATGATGAGAGAAACGACTCCAATGCAGTCCTAGAATTTTGATCCTCCATTTCCCAATTCCCATGTCATTGTACCCTGTTAAGAATTTGAATTATTGGAAAAGCAATATTCCACACCTTTGATGCATATTCACATTTGCACTTTCCACCAGAGCATGAGCTATGCTTTCATTTGCTTTCTTGCACATGTCACAAACTTTTTCTATGATTCTTCCCATTCTTTTCTACCTTTCTGTTTATAGCAAGAATTTCCTTGCATGCTCTCCAAGCAAACAATTTAATTTCATTGGGCGCTTTCTTATATATTAAGTGATCTCCAAGCAAAAAGAACAAAAAGAGAGTTTGTTTTATGCATAAATCTCCATCCTTATTTAATTATTTTGTTGACAGGGTAAGATTAATTAATTGAAAGCTTGGCTGTCTCAAACCCATTTGTCCATGTAGAGTTTGGATTCACATAACTTAACCCAAACTGTCAAATGGATTCTGTCTTTCATATATTTCCCTTTTGTCCCCACCAAAGTTTATTAATCATGAAATTTAATTCCATGCATCTAGAATCTGAAAACATCCAATGGCATATATTGGAATTGCTTAACCAACTGCTTGGATGGGGATTTGTCTTCCCCCATTTGAAAGTATCTTTTCTTTTCATCTTTGAAATTCTTTTCCATACCAATTTTTTTATTTTTTTTTTGAAAAGTCTTATCTTTTTTTAGTTCTTAGAGCATCCACAGCAATGGAGCTAAAAATTTAGCTATTTGGCACCACAAAAATTACTTTATTTATTTTACCTACACATATGCTACAGCAATGGATCTATTTTAGCTTTCAACATAATAAAATAGTATAAACATCACAATAAAATAATATATCAACTACAATAAAATAATATATTTACTACACACAACCATCACAACCACACACACAACAACAACCACAACCACCACCACCACCACCACCACCACCACCCAAACAAAAAAAAAAAAAACAAACAAACAAACCAAGCCCGGACCTACCAGGCAACACCCACACCCACCACCACGAACACATCGATCTACCCACAAACCCACCTATAGCCCACTAATGCCGATGAACCGATCTACTCACCGATCTTTGATCCACCCACACAACCACAACCACAACCACCACAACTCACAGCAGAAGAAAGAAAAAAAAAAAAAAAAAAAATAAAGCAACTAAGTAAGGGCGAGATTAGGAAGTGAGAATAAAAAATTATTTTATTTTTTAGCTCTCAACTACAAAGTGCATTACAACTACCGTGCACATCCATAGATAAATGTGCACTTTAACAATGAAGTTAAAAAAAATAGCTATAGCTCCATTGCTGTATGTTTATTTTTGTGTTTTGGTGGAGCTAAAATAGCTATATAGCTTTTTAGCTCCACTACTACAAGTGCTCTTACCTTCCCTACAAGCGATGGCAACTCTAAATACCTTTTCATTGTTGTTTTGCTGGCTTGCACATCTCAATTATCTTGTATGACTTCTTTCATTTCATGTTTTGTGCTTTGTTGAAAAATAGGGTAGTCATGTCATGTCTCGCGGTTTATATATATATATATGTATATATATTTTTTTTTCCCTGAAGCTTCTTCTTCATATGCCTTCTATATTTTTAATTTTCTGACACTCCTTTGATTGTTGCATGGCATGGCTATACATAAAAGGCTGCCATATACGAATAATACGTGTGTTAATTTTGGCCCTCCTTTGCATATGGCTTGTTGGCTACCCATTTATTCTATATATATATATATATATATATATATATTCTCCTCTAATTTTCCCAAAAGTACCATGAGTATGAGAACTTTTACAGGCAACCAAACAAAAAAAAGGAAGAAATAGAGGGGCCACTTGTCATAACCCCTTTATGAAAGAATATATATATTGTAGAGTTGATGGCCCAGTAGTGTATATTAGGCCAGGGGCCCAGTTCGAGAATGTCTATTGGTCAGAGGACAAGTAAACGTTATTTTGAAGATCAGTGTTCATAAATAAAGGAAGAGATATAGCCATGATGATCAGAGAGAATGGTTTGAGGAGGAATGTCTCATCGGTTAAGCAAAGCCGAGGATCGACAGTGTGGTTTGCCATCCAGGGTAACGTTCCGAGAAGTTCTATTGATAAGGACGAACACCCTAGAAGCATAGGACAGAGGAAAGCCATATAATATTTAAGAGAAAACTGCTACTACCACATTAAATGCTCTGTAGCTAATTTTCCGACCGTATTAATAAGGAAGTGATGCTCTCGAATAGTAACTTTCGGCCTTATAGCTATTCTCAAAGGCTTCAAGAAGGTGCTGATGGGATGAGTATCAAGACCAACGATCTAAATCTACATGTGGAAGATGGAAATGAGAGAGGGAAGAGAGTATAAAAAAAAGGGAGGTCCTTGAGGAAGGGGGATTGGGAAATTAAGAGAAAAATACTGTAGCAATCAAGAATTGAACTTGTAATCAAACTTGAGAGAAATATATAAGAACCGATCTCTTGATTTTGTCATGAGGACGATTTTCTTTAGATTAAACCAGACTATCTTCATTTTTTTTGTAATCTGAATCCACTTTACTTGTTGTCTAATTCATTAAAACCTAGTTTTCTAACTCACTCTCTACAAATTCATTGTATTGAGTTGTTTGGGCCTAAGTTCATTTATCCTTTGGACTAGAGACCTAAATCTGGTCCTTACATAGGTATTAGATTGTTAAATATTTCACAAATAGTGGTATATTGTTAAATATTTTGCCAAATTGTGATATATGGCCATTTTTGCATATATATATATATATATATATATATCTAGCCATATAAAAAAAAAAAAAAAAAAAAAAAAAGAGGAGAAGAAAATGGAACATGATATTGAAGTAACACATTCCATGATCAAAGAAACTCATTTATTATGAAATCTAGTTTGCTCAACTAGTAAAGTCTCTGATGGTTGAATAAGAGATTTAGGGTTCAATCCCCGCCTACACCAAAAACCAATTGGTGTCTTGGTTTAATGATAAAGAGTTATCATCGGGAGCGGACGCCATAGGTTGAAATTCTAAAAAAAAAAAAAAAAAAAACCCTATACAAAGGACAAAGAGATCAGTGGAGATAAAAGGGTGGTGTGATCATTGCTTGATTTGTGTGAGATGGAGGACAATGATTGATTTGTGTGATCAGCAATGGGTGATGGTACGATTTGGGTCTTTGATTGTTGGTTTGTTGGTATTGGGTTGATTTGGGTTATTAATGTTTGATTAGGGTTGACATGGATCTTTGGTTGAAATAGGGGAATGGATAGGGAGAAAAATTTTATTACAATTTGGAGAGAGAAAAAAATAAATATTTATATGAATTAGAGGTATAGTATTGAGGCTAGTGTATATTTATATTAAACAAGGGAAAGGTTTTGCTATATACTTGTACAAATATACAGCAATTGCTGCATATAGGGGTATGTGGCAGCAAAAACAAAGGGACAAGTGTTTAAGGTCCACCTATTTATGTGCATTGCACATGACCCTTGAACACATATCCCTTTCTTTTTGCTGTCACATACCTATGTATGTAATTGCTGCATATAACTGATATAAGTATGCAGCAAAATCTTTCCCATTAAAAAATGGGTTGGCCAAAATAGAAAATGTGGGGGTTTATTTATTAATTAATTTGGCTAAAACACTATTGAGCCTGGTGTGATTGCTCTAAAACTTTTAAAATAAATTTGTAAGTTATATTACCCAAACCTATTGTACTCGGTGATTTTCATTGGACTCTTTGTTTTTTTTATTAGGCTGTGTGGGTGAAATTTATTTTCTATAGCAAATTACCAGAATTTAACATGAGAGAACAACTTCAATAACACTATTTGGAAAGGGGTGGGAATTGGTAGTTGAAATAATTTTTTAAGAATGATTAAAGTTTCATAAATGTTAACCATATTAGTAGGTATAATTGTCAGTGACATGCTTTAAGGACAAGAGAACGGTTTAGAAGAAATTTGTGGGCTCCAAAATGCATCTCAGTCCCTCACTTTGAATCAGAAGTAGAGCAGATAAAGTAAATAATGTGATAATGACTTCATAGCTTTCTCAAAAATTCATGATGTGAATTGTGAAGTATCACCATCCTCACCAAATGGTTTCTCATCAATATCATGTTGTATCAGCAACTAAGATCACTCATGTTGCCCATATATGATATAATAGGAAGCCCACACTAATCTTAGAACATCACTAGTTCTATGGTAATTGGTAACCACTTTATTGCCTAGTGCCTTGAGGAATCAATGATTTTACCTCCCACAATGGCCCAAATACAATCATTGATTCCCAATGTGAGTGATTACAGCTCTCAACTCCTAAAATGATCCAACTTTTCAGGTCCCCATTGTGACACTCAACATGAAAAGGGTATGTCTTCCGTATCAGTCTTGAATGGTTACATATTGAATTACGAGTCTTGCTACTGCAGAGTACCTGATCCTGTGATCCATAGCAGTGTGCAACCACAATAGATTATATTATTATAAGCGTGCGTTTGGGAGAGGATGTTTGCGCATTTTGCGTTTGGGAGAGGCATTGTTCATGGATCAGCCATGAAGTGAAAAACGCAATAAGTTTTCAGCAACAATGTTTCACCTTTTTAAAATTATTTTGCTACAGTGTTTTCAGCAATAAATTTTCAATTTTCAGCAAAATAAACGGTAACCAAATAGATTCTAAGACTAATAAGAACTATGGAGAATGAAAGGATTAACTACAAGGCTCTTAAATGTTACAGACATATCGGGAGGTGTCAATCAGTTGAGCTACGAGACTCTTGTTGAATGTCAATGATTACTTGATTAGGCTTGTAGCAACTGCTACCATAGTTATAATGACCCTTTAATCTTGAAGTTGAAGCAAAAAACTGCATAGCCCTCATGATCTGAGAGCTCAAAAGAGAATTCCAACTTGTGCATCTCTAAGATTCCTTAGCTGGTGGTCCTGGAAGTGCAAATAAAAAAAACAAAGGTCATGGTCACCAACAGCCATACAATTTGTACAAATCAGTTTAGGCAAAAAGAACAAAATTTTAGAACAGTTGTATTTTTTGGCATTCCTTATGGTACTGGCGGATTTGCATGCTTTGCGCATCATACAGTAATCAATAATGTAATTTCCCCCACATCACCAACACTGTATTAATTTGTATTGTTGGGTTGGGACAAAGTAGTGCTGGTTGGAATTAGTTTAATTAATGCTAAACCATCATAGTTTGGTGTCATGGCTCATAGAATACTAGTAATATAAATGGAGTGGGACAGGGTTTAGTGTTTTTATTTATATTTTTTATAAGTATTTTATAATTCTTATGGTACTAAACAAATAAAAGAGATTCGAATCCTCAAGAAACACCAACCAATGACATAAAGCTGTAAGTATAAATTTAGTTTCTGATTTTTTTAAACCATGTTCCAGTTTTGTTCTTTTCGTCTCATTGGCAGAATTAACATACACCTCACATTAGTAGGCCACATAAAGTAACAAATTATTTAAAATATTCAGCTCACTTGTGTGGAGGTATTCATTGCCTTGAGGGCAATCCTTTTAACAATATTATTGATCTTTTTAAGAGTAATGCTATAATTACAAAAATTAAATAACCTGAGCCTTTAAAAAATTTTAAACAAAATAATTTTGCTTTTACTAGTAATGCATGCTACCAAAAAAAAAAAAAAAACTCGGCATTTAAGCAGCAACAGAGTAACCCGTAACTTCAAGTCTTGTCTTCATCCTCATAACTTAACTGACATTTTTCATATTATTCATTTTTTTTTCCTTTCTTTCTCCCTTTCTCTCTCTCTCTTCTTCTTCTTCTTCTCCACTTTCGTCTTCTTTCTCCACAATCTCTCCTTTCTCAATGCTATTGAGTGTCAACCTCAACGACCTATCATATATTTTTCTTCATTAGTGACACAAAAATCCCAACTCAATTACAGCACTATCCAGACTTGTCTAAACCAGTATTTACTTATGGTAGAATTTCAACCTATGACTTATGATATTCGTTTCATGATAATTGTTATTTATCATTAGGCAAAATACCAATTGATTTTTTATGTATGAGGGATTTGAACCATTGATATCTTGTTTGACGATAAAAAATTTTATTAGTTGAAATATCTAAAACTCAAAGAAAAAAAAAAAAAAAAAAAAAAAAAAAAGAAAGCAGCAAAAATGACAAGGAAAAAGAAAAGAAAAACCCAACTTTGAACCGCGCTCTCATTGCTACCTTTCCAAGTCTTGCCATATGAATGGGCTTGGCCTTTGAACCTGGATTCACTACTTAAACCAACACTTGTCAGTTATGTTTGTGTGGCTAGTGGTGTGCCTTAAAAGGATCCACACAAAGACAATTATTTTATTTTATTTTTTTTTTTTGAGAAATAAATAGACTCATGTACACAAGGGAGAAAGAAAAGAGTTATAATACAAATGCACACCACGAACTATACTCACCAATAAATGATAAACACTAAATTTTCTTGATATTAATTACAAATACTTTCATCATTAAAAACATGGGACAATTTAGAAAGAGGTGATAAAGAAGAGAAAGAGGCTCTACTTGTACTGCCAAAAAACACAAAGTAAACCTTCTTTTAAAAACCTAGTGCTTTAAAATAATGAACTAACTTTGGGTTGAGGGAATAAATGTGGCTAGATGAAGGTAGGTAAAATTTGATTAATGCTTGTATTTGTCATGACTTTTTAGAGGTTCAAGGGAAAGTCTAAGACCCATTTTTAGGCAATGAGGATGGGTTTTGGTTGCTGTATTTTCAAGAGGTTGACAACTCGTAACATTGAGTAGTTGGATTTATCGGACGCTGCAATAATTTGGTTAGATGTCAATTTGAGTAAGGTGGCAAACTACCCTTAGTCCCTCCTGAAGTTACTAACTAAATTTAAGGGATATGTCAATATGCATTAAATGATGATAGACAAACTTTTTCATGGTCAGAGGCAAATTGGTTGAAAATTAATGTAATATAGTAAATTTCTTGAGATGGTTTATCAAATATCATAGGTTTTGCAAGTGCTTCAAGTTCCCCTTTGCAAAAAAAAAGTTCACCTCTAAAATTAGTTTTAGAGAAAATTTCTCGAATCCATTATGTGATGATTGATAAATCAATTCATGTATATTTTTTTCACATGACTTAGTTAATGAGTTATGTGTCTTGATTAAATAATATATATGGATGATTTTATGAATTGGAAAAAGTTTACCCCTAAACCGGTTTGGAGAAAAATTATTTTAACCCCTTACATGACAATTGATAAAATTATTCATCTGTACTTTTAGTCACATGACCTAATTAATGAATCGTGTAATATGTTTAAATAATACACGTGTATAGTTTTATGAATTGTCAATGAATTAAAGGAGATTTATATAAACCAATTTGGAGGAAATTGTCTTTATGAGTTGTCATGTAATAGGTTAGAAGAGATTCCTTAATTTGGAGGAAACTTTATCTAAAGAAAAACCTCATTTTAGGTCTATGGGTAAGCTAAGAATAGACACTCTTTTGTCCTCCAAGCCACGTTCCTTCAAATTTTCAAATAGTTTTTAATCAGGGCTTCGGCCACATGGGTTCAAGAAAAGACAATACAATGGGCCCAATAATTCTTGGGCTGGGCAAAAAAGGAAAAGAAGGGCCTTAATACTATCCAATAAATAAATAAAAATAATCTGAAAACTCACCATACTAAGGCAAAATTGGAAGACCAAAGTCAATAAAAGTAGAGAGAACAACCGATAAAGAATTTGAGGAGAGAATGAAACAAAGTATTGCTTGAAATGGTACTATATTCTTCATGAACAGAGACCATACGTACAAAACAAAAAGAAAAACAAAAAAAAAAAAAAAATCATAAAACCAATGAAATCACTCCAACCAAATTAAACAAAACATACCCATTAACATAGAACAAAGTTACAAACCGAAAACAAATTTTTTTTTTTTTTTTAACACAACTATCCTAGAAATAAACAATCAAATCAAATCAAATCAAATCCAAAATATTGGTCTATCAAATTTATTGATGCGATTAGGGGTTTGCATGGATTGAGTTGAGATTTTTTTTATCCAACAACGTCAAGTTAAGAAAATCTCAACCCAACCCACATGGGTCGAGTCTAGTTGGCAAATTGGATCTTAATGTTTCATACCTAGTAAAGAATGAGTTTTCATTCACTATATAAGAAATATTTTTACAATAAATTATTTAAATTCATATAATATGTCTAAATCATATTCCAATATTTTCAAATTCTTCAAAACTCATTCTTATAATACCGATATAAATCAAACTAATATAATAAAATAACTTTATATATACACACATATATTGGGTATGGTTTAGTTAGATGGGTTGAAAAACTATCAATCCAAACTCGATCTAACCCTAAATTTTTTTTTTTTTTTTTTTTTTTTTCCAACTTTACACAACCCATCAATCCGCAGAAAAACTAATTTAAGGCGTTGAGTTTGATTTGATTGGACCAATCTCGTCTTGTTAGCAGGTCGGAAGCACATCCCTATGTGTACAATATGTAATATATCTTAGAGTTGCACAAAGAATAGCAAAGGGATGGGTCATCTCCTTAGGGGTTAACAAAGAATTAAAAATAAAAGTAAAAGGAAAAAGATATGTCAGCAAGTTGTTGAAGTGGTTCTTGATGCGACCTAAACTTAAACTATTAACTTGGACACAAACATTTAAGAAATACTAAAACTATTGTAAAAAAAAAAAAAAAAAAAAAAAAAAAAAAGCTAAAACTACAAATTAATATGACAATGAATGTGATTAATCGCCTTCAACTACCTAATAATAAGTGTTTGAAATTTTCAATTTTCCAATTTTCAACTATCTAATGAATGATTAATCACCTTCATCCCTAATATTATTCCAATTTTCAAACATTTAAGGCTCTGCTCGGGAAAAAAGAATGGAATGGAATGGAAATTAATAAAAAAAATAATTTTAGAATATTCTTCCCTTCTCTTGTTTGGAAGTTTTAATGAAGGAAATGGAAAGTCTATTTCATTGTTTGGGAGTTTAAGTGAGAGAGAATGGAATGGATAGGAGGGAACACTCATTCCTCTCTATTCCCTTAAAACCTCAAATTTTCATTCCCCTCGAAATTGGGAGGAATGGGAGGGAATGAAATTAAATTTAATGATTTTTTTACTAAAACTCCCAAAATACCCCTATATATTCAACTCTTTATTTTAAAATAGGGGTCTACTAGTAATATTGCCATAAAATGATTCCATTCCATTCTCTCATGTTTCTCCCAAACAGGATTACTTACATTCCATTCATTTCCATTCCTTTATTTTAAAACATCCAATTAAGGTTACTTAATTCTATTCCATTTCATTCTTTTCCATTCTTTTCTCTTACTTAAATACATTCCATTCATTTCCATTCCCTTATGACCATCTCATTTCATTCCATTTCATTCCCTTATGAACTCCCAAGCGGAGCCTTAATAGACACAAGCTAATAATTTAATTGTATGACATGTTAAGAATTCAATAGCTAAGTCAACATTTAAAAAAAAAAAAAAAAGTGAAATGGTGGTAAAAATAAGATTGGAACGAGGATAAAAAAATAACGAACCAAATTGACACAATTGAATTTTTGAGAATCAAAAAAATTGCCAGCAAAGCTGATTTTTTTCCCTTAAAATGAAACAATGAATGGAAATTAGATGAATTCTAAATACACAATAATAAATAATAATAGTTTTTTTAGTGACATAAATAATAATATAATAGTTGTAAAAAACAAAATTTCATGAGTTGGCTAATAAATTATAGAGACCCCAATGTAAAATTCTACACAAACCATGTCCTTGTCAATTTGAAAATTGAAAAAACATATTATATCCAAGTCAAGGGCTTTAAAGTCTTAAATAAATCATAATCTAGAGTCTAGGCCATGACTATATTTTCAAACCACATTATTTATCAAAAAACAAATATGCAAATCCTCATTCAAGATTTTAACTTTACAAAATTAAAAAATAGACTGTGAAATGGTGTAGAGAATGAGGTAAGATTGGACGAGGGAAAAAGCTTTGAGGGTTGAAAAAAACACCTTATCCCAAAAAAAAATGTTAATATAATCCAAACCTCTCTTGGTGCCCCTAAAGAGACCAACAGCCATTTTCCTCCATTCATACCACACCCCTATCTAGTTAGGAAAAGCCAAAATACCAACAGCTACTATAATTTATAAACACTCCTCACCCAAATACCCACTTGACTCTCTCTCTCTCTCTCTCTCTCTTCTCTCTTTTCCCTTCCTCTGAAGGCAATCCCTGCAAAACCCACCAGCCATTTGGCATTCCTGAGGTATGTTCATTACCCTTATCTTTGATAACCTTTTCTTTGTTCAAAGATTTAATTTTTAAAGTAATGAGATGATGGGTTTATCAGACTTCTAAGGAAAAAACTAACAATGTCAGTTTGGTCATATACTTGTCCAACTTTGCCACATGTCAAAATCCCAGTTTCTTCAAGCATATACATATATTTTTTTGGGTTTATACTTTATACATTTTGTATTTTCTTCAACTATAGAATTCAAGCCCAAATGCTTCAATAATTAGGCCTGTTTATGGAGTTTTTTGAGCATTGTCTTCATTTTCATTTTTGTAATATTCCATAGTTAATCCATAAGTAAAATTTTTATTGCAACTAAAAGTGAAAAAAAAAAAAAAGAAAAAGAAAGAAAGAAAAAGCACACAAGTTGAGGCCCTTTTGCTCAAAGTAGTTGGTGAGGTGACCTTTTTTTGAGGATGATTCCCATGCAGGTTGGTCCACATGAGGCACTACTGTGTAGGTGCCTTTTATTTTTTTATTTTTTCTCAATCAGTAGATGCCAATTCTTAGGATAGACTCGTAAAATAATTGGCCACAAAGTCAACTATGTTGAACTTCATATTTGTGGATTACAATTTTTTTCCAAATTGTCCTTCACAAATGTTAAATTTTCTTATATTCATTTTGTAGTTGTGTGTGACTTTTTTTTATAACCAATTCTACTGCTTAATTTTACTCCAGCTCAAGTGAGTCTGATTTTGTAACTTTAGATTTTTTTTTTTCCCTCCTCTCTAAAGGTCATGTAAGTTACTGGGTATTCATATCTCCACGATAATTATAAACGATGATTTACAACAAAACATATGATGAGAAAGAGAGATGCATACTTATCAGTTGTTTAGGCATTCATTTTACTTGACATGTCATCATATTCATAACACTGTGATGTGATGGTCTTGGTTAGAATTATTGAGTTTGCTTTAGTGAAAATTGATGAGAACCATATTGCATCACAGTTCATCATTCAACATCTTTCCAATCTATTAAACTTTTTAGTCTAAATCCAAAGCCTTTTTTTTTTTTTTTTTCCAGATTGGGGAGCAACTGAAACATGGCGCAGATTTTAGCACCCTCTACACAATGGCAGATGAGAATCACAAGGAACTCAGTGAGTTCAAGTCCCATGACAACAAAGATGTGGAGTTCTCTATTGTTGAAGCAGAATAAGAAATGGTCATCTAAAAGCTCAGCTAAGTTTCAAGTTTTTGCTGTGAAGTCTGAAAATGGTACTATCAACAGGATGGAAGATCTACTAAATTTGAACCTCACTCCATTTACTGACAAAATTATTGCTGAGTACATTTGGTACATGTTCTTTTTAATTTATATTTGTAACCAACTTCTGGTTCAGCTTACTCCATGTGAGCACTCCTTTAAATATAAAATAATCTGAGATAATTTTGAAACAGGATTGGAGGGACTGGGATTGATCTGCGTAGCAAGTCAAGGGTATGTTAATGTTAATGATATGATAAAGTGGAACATGTGTGTGCATTGTTTCTCAATGTTTGAGTTTTATCATAGTTCAACATGTTGAAAATTTGAGTTTGTTGTTATCTTATTTTCCAAATTTTCAGACTATTCCTAAACCTGTTGAACATCCATCTGAGCTTCCCAAGTGGAATTATGATGGATCGAGTACTGGTCAAGCACCGGGTGAAGATAGTGAAGTAATTCTATAGTAAGATCTTCATGGCAATATGATATGTATATTTTGTAAGTCTTTGTTTGTAGCATAAGTTGACCTAATACTTTCTCCAGCCCTCAAGCAATTTTTAAGGATCCTTTTCGTGGTGGTAACAATATCTTGGTAAGTAACTAGTTAGTTCAGAAGATATTGTATTAATAATAATATTTAATTTCCATTCTGAATTTGTTTGCATTTAATTGATATTATGTCTTGTGCTTAAAAAAAAAAGGTAATTTGTGATACATACACGCCAGCAGGCGAGCCTATCCCAACAAACAAACGTCACAGGGCTGCTGAGATCTTCAGTAACAAGAAGGTTGTGGATGAAGTTCCTTGGTGAGTCTGTTTATCTTGGTGTTCACTGCCGCATACTTCATAATCAAATCGTTGGCTTTCTCCATGTTTCCTGTGTGTGTGTGTGTGTGTGAGAGAGAGAGAGAGAGAGAGAGAGAGAGAGAGAGAGATTGCATCCATTCTACTATGTTTAAAAGGTGTGATATACTTGCAGACATATATTTTTAGTACATTGCATGTATTTTTAGTTGAACAATGATTATATATAGGGTTCCTGAAGTGAATATGTATATGCTAATACATGGTGATTAAGTACCATCCTCATATACATTTTAGTTATTGAAATGTATTTTAAGAGAAAACTTTGCTGATGATTTCTGACTAATTATCTCAGGTATGGGATAGAGCAAGAATACACCTTACTTCAAACAAATGTGAAATGGCCATTAGGTTGGCCCGTTGGAGGCTATCCTGGTCCTCAGGTACTATCAATTTGTATTCACAAATTATGATTATAGGGTTCTGCAAATTTGATTGTATGATTTTAGTATGTGACATGAATTCAATGTATATGATACTTTTAAGTTTGTCTCAGGGTCCTTACTACTGTAGTGCCGGGGCAGACAAGTCATTTGGCCGTGACATATCAGATGCTCATTACAAAGCTTGCTTATATGCTGGAATTAACGTCAGTGGCACCAATGGGGAGGTTATGCCCGGCCAGGTTCTCCTCTCACTCTCCTCTTTCATATCTTGCCTATGAACTCATGTAATGTTTGTCACTATTAATTTTTGTGATTGCCTTGCAGTGGGAGTATCAAGTAGGACCTAGTGTGGGAATTGAAGCTGGAGATCACATTTGGTGTTCAAGATACATTCTTGAGGTAATTCATTTCTAATTACTTTTGGGTCTATGAAACTGCAGAACCTTATGAAAAAGTATAAAGACTGCAGGTGCCACTGCAATGAAGAAAGACCTCTGTTTTTTTTTTGGATATCAATGAAGAAAAGACCTTAATGGCTACAAATAATCAGTTAGAAATATTCGATACGTAAAATTGTGTGTGACTATAAATCTAAAGAAGTTCCATTTTGCTTATCCTCATGCTAGACAAATTTGAAAGTGCTATGCTAGAGAAATATTAAGTCAAATGACTTATCAAAAAAAAAAATATTAAGTCAAATGGTATCTTATTGCTCTTAGCCAATGGGTATTGAGTTTGGATCCATGATAATGATATCATTGTATAAGAGACTTTCTATCAAGGATGTGATTAGCTTTTCTAATTGAATCCTCCCCTTCTCTAAATGAACCAAAAAAAGAGTTGAATATGATAGAGCAGCTAATAATAAGAAACTGTTTCTATGAAATTGTTCTTGATAGCGCCATGAAGAAGAAATTTTTCTCTTTGTTTTTTCTATTCTTTTTTGTATTTTATACTTTTGGTGCTTCTTTTTGAACCTGAAAGGTGGTTATTATTACAAATAAATAGTTCACAGCCATAAGTAACATATACTGGATCAGATATCAACCATGTTGCCAATGAGTTGTGGGACTAGTAGATGATAACTTGCCTATTTGTTCATATGATCGTGTGTTTTAAGAATCGTCTTGTGTGTCTTGGTAGGTGGGTCTGTTCTACCATTAAGTTACTCATATTTTGTTTCTCCTCTGTCTGACAGAGAATTACTGAACAAGCTGGTGTTGTTCTCTCACTTGATCCAAAACCAATAGAGGTAATAAACCTCTATTATACAACATTCCTATCTTCATATGAATTAATTAGATAAACTGATAAAGCTCTCTTTGAATTCTTTGTATTGACAGGGTGATTGGAATGGTGCAGGATGCCACACCAATTACAGGTTTTTGTTTTCCATCTCTTTCCATTTTTGCTTCATTTGGTATCTCCTCTCTTCAAATATAATCCTCTCTCCCACTTTGAGTGTTTCACTTTATGTTTTACCAATCACAATTTGTTACAAGTACCTTCCCCCCACCCCCCCCTTTTTTTAAAGTAACCAAGGTTTAAAATGAGCAAAAAAAAAAAAAAAAAAAAAACATGACATACCGCAATTGGTGAAGCATAAAGTGGAACACTAAGAGTGGGACAAAAGATTTTTATTGCCTCTCTTCAGGCTCAAAAAGGGGAATAGAGAGGGACATGGTTCTATTAATGAAATCACTAATATGCATATATGGAAATGGTGCTAATTCTATGAAATTTTGATTTTATCATTATTTCACAGTACAAAGAGCATGAGGGAGGATGGAGGCTTTGAGGTTATAAAGAAGGCAATTTTGAACCTGTCACTTCGCCACAAAGAGCATATTAGTGCCTATGGAGAAGGGAATGAAAGAAGGTTAACTGGAAAGCATGAAACAGCCAGCATTAACACATTTTCTTGGGTACGCTCTTCTCCAAACCCATTTCTAACTTAAGACAATTAGAGATGGACATATTTTCATACTTCTATTAAAAAAATCTCTTAAAAATTCTATATGCAGGGAGTGGCTAATCGTGGTTGCTCAATACGTGTGGGGCGTGAAACTGAGCAGAAAGGCAAAGGTACCACTTTAGCAGTACCACAACAATTCTCTTGAAGGCTCTAATTAATTGATAGGGAAAAAACAGAAGATGATTTCAAAATTCAAATATTATCATAATTTAAATCCAAAGAAGACCTGTGGTTTTTTGTCATCTAGCTTTATGATTCTCCAAAGGGTAGGAACATTTTCTTTACCCAAAAAAAGGGCAGGCAACTTCAGTCATGGACTGAAGTTGATGAAACAAACATATCAAAAGCGTACATGACTTAACAATTAACATTCTCAGAAGGAATTCTTTTTTAAACTAGAACAAATTTATATGAAAATGTAGGGAACCTTTTTAAAGAAGAGCCTTTTGGACTTTTCTTTAGCCAATAAAACCTATGGACAACTAACCCCACTCACCATAACTAGTTGCTAGGTAATTTAGGGGCATTCACCCTTGACTAGCTAAGCAATTTATACTCATGTCCAAGAGCAGCTATAACAAATATGTTATCAATTAATACTGCAAATCATGTCAGTCACTGTTAATAAATCTGGAATGACATAACTATATGTATAAATCTTTACAAAGTCAAATTGATTGCATTTGTTTCAAAATTCATAGTACTCTTTACCCTATGTTGCTATCTCTTGCTTTCTGACTATTCCATGGATTTCTTTTCCCCAACTTTTTAAGTTTTGAACTTTTGAATCCTAAAGTTGTCTCTGTTTTGATTGCTAAACCTTTTGATATTGCCTACTATTGTGTTAGGGTACTTGGAAGATCGGCGTCCAGCTTCAAACATGGACCCTTACACTGTGACCGCACTATTGGCAGAAACTACAATTTTATGGGAGCCAACACTGGAGGCTGAAGCTCTAGCTGCTCAGAAGCTGGCATTGAATGTTTAAAGTCTATTTGTTCAGCATAACCTGAAGACATTAAGAAAGAAATTACTGGGAATTAGTTAGCCCACATGCAGGGAAGCTTTTTCCCTTCTAGATTTGTTAGAGCAGATCTTTTGTAAATAAGGGTCATGAAAGTGAGTGATTGTTCATGCCCAAGCTTGTAGAATGGCTTATCAGGTGTAAGACATCCTGCATCATGAATACATTTGACAGCTGTTGGGCATATCACTTGGGATGTCTGCACCTTCAATGTTCTCAGACTTGGTTCTTCTATGATGTTCATACCATTGAATTGTGTTTTTTCTTGGCTGAATGAATTGTTGATTGTATCTTTAGCAATTTTCGTCTCTTTTTATATTTCAAAAAAGCATGTGAATATAAGTGGCACTCATCTATTGGGGTGCAAGGACATAGATTTGGCCATATCAGAATGTTGACAATGATGATAGAAACATGAAATGTGGACGTTATCTTGGAGCTTGAACCTAGCTATAACTAAAATTCTTTTATTCATATATCCTTTCTTGGCAGCCAAAAAAGCATCAGTATCCAGGAAATGTTAAACAGCTTATTGGGCATGATTGGTTATAACCGTCAATGATGGACTTGGAATGAGCCCTCATGATCTTATGACATCTGTTCCATGATTATTGCCTTTACTATCAGTTCAAGACACCCATGGATTTTCATGTATGAAGGGATTTGATGACAAGAGATAGTTGAGCTAATTGGGACCTGTATAAACTAATCAATTTCAATACAGGATACCTCAAACCAAGAAAAGGAATACAGGGGAAGTTTATTCTTTTCTTTTGTTTGATTGGTCAGGTAAAGATATTCCTGCCAAACTGATGTCCTGCAGATTTAATAATATAAATAAACCAGAGAATCTAAGTTTTACGACCAGGGAAATTGACAAAAATTCTTTTTCCTTCCATGAGGCAAGCCCCTCAATGGAAAGGAATTCAAGCAGTTTCTTTGAATTAAAGACACTCCATTTAAATAATGAAAAGCAAAGGAACACACCAAAAAAAAAAAAAAAAAATATATGACTGGACCACCCCCATCTGGCATTGTTTCCTTGTAAGATAAAGAACAAGTCCTTGCTTATATATTCCTCTCCTGATATCAAAAAGGGTAACCCAGTTCAAGTTTTTGCGTTTCTTAAATATAAACATCAAAATCCATGGCTGCTGGAGGTTCCAAATCAACAGCCACCATTCTCCTAATCCTCAATCTTGTTTTATATTTTGTCGTAACTGTGATTGCTTCATGGGCTATAAATCATGGGATTGAAAGAACTCATGAGACAGGTAACTAAATTTGTTTTGACATATTAAACTTACTCAGCCATTGTCATCCTCTCACAGTTATAACTTATGGTAGCATCTATATATGTGCATTGCAGCATCTGTTTTGTCAATTCCAGCTCGCATATTTCCAATTTACTTCCCAGTGGGAAATATGGCGACCGGTTTCTTTGTCATTTTAGCACTCCTTGCTGGTGTTGTGGGCATGGGCACCTCACTTACTGGCCTCAATAATGTTTCTCAATGGAATGAACCCAACCTATTTGCAGCAGCTGACTCTTCTCTTGTAACTTTGTCACTCACTATATTTGCCATGGGGTATATAAATTATTCTTCTCTTTTCTATTCCTCTTATATAACGTGACACAGAACATGACAATTCTTGAAAAATTAGGACATGATACAGTAGGATACGACAATTAATATGTAACTTTAGGTATATTTTCTTTACTTATAGGCAAATTTTGTGTTTATTTTAAGTTTTCAAAATAAATAATAACTATCAAGTATCAAAATCTTTAAAATCATATTTAAAATCAAAATATTTTTTTTTTTTAAACAGTTTTTTTGGGGAGTGTGTGTCAAACACGTCAGAGATTTCTTAGTCTCTTTATATTCCTTGTATTTCTTTCAATTTCTAATATTGAGCTGAATGTTACAGATTGGCATGCAAAGAGATTCAACATGGATGGACAGATTCATACCTGGTAAGAATTTTTTATTTTATAACCAGAGAAAAATAAAATTAAGGACAAGTATAATATTTTTGTGTTATAATATGCAGAGGACTCTAGAAGTCATCACCATAGTTGTGAGTGCAACACAACTGTTCTACACGGTTGCTATCCATGCTGGGGTTGGAAGTGTTTCAAGACCAAGACACTATGGTGGAAGAGTTTAAGCTACAGTGCTTATGTGTTGATTCTTTTTATAAAAGTGTATATCCATGATGATTGTGGAATAGTATTGTGAGTGATTTTTTTTTATATTTTTCTTTCTCTTTTTGGGTGAGGATTTCAAGTGCTGGTTGTAAAGTCCATTGTGTTGATCTTAATTATACAATGTAAAGTGTGTGATTTTATTTCATCCTGACAAATAAATCAAGGCTTTTCCTGTATGCATCTATATCTTTTCATTCACCGAACACTATTTAATTACAGGCCATAACAGGTTTATATATATACAAACACAAATACATATGATTGTGTTATAAAACTTGAGTGGAGAATTATTGTCACTTGTTAATGTTGATTAAAGTGGATTATTCGGAGTTTGATGTGTGAATCTAGGCTTGGTGCTAAATTATGTAGATCTGGAGTTTGAGACTCCACATTACATATCTTGTTAGCATATCCTTGGTCTTTGTTGTGGCTAACATTTATTACCTTTGTATTGGTACTTTTTTTGTTGTTGAGATATTTGTGTTGGTACTTGGTAACACTTGCTTTATCATATTGGTTGAGACTTTGCTCTTGCAAAATAATTTATAGATTGCTCACCCAAATACCCACTTGACTACCTCTTCTCTCTCTCTCTCTCTCTCTCTCTCTCTCTCCCTCCTGAAGGCAATTCCGGCAAAACCCACCAGCCATTTGGCATTCCAGAGGTATGTTCATTACCCTATCTTTGATAACTTTTTCTTTGTACAAATATTTGTTTTTTAAAGTAATGTGCTGATGGGTTTGTCAGACTTCTAAGGAAAAAGAGTAACAATGTCAAATTAGTCATATATTTGCTTAACTTTGCCACATGTCAAAATCCCACTTTGCCACATGTCATATATATATTTATTTGTTTATTTTGTTTTTTTGGGTTTATACTTTAGACAATAAATGCCATAAACTGCAAGTCCTGCAGTAGAGCCCAGGTCTAGAAAGGACATAGATTTGGCCATATCAGAATGTTGAGTCGTTGACAGTGATGATAGAAACATGAAATGCGGATGTTATCTTGGAGCTTGAACCTAGCTATAATTAAAGGGGATTTACTAATGTGTGCCCTTAGGACATGTTAAATGGCTTATTGGGCATGATTGGTTATAACCGTTAATGGTGGACTTGACTTGGAGTGAGCCCTCATGATCTTATGATCTTATGACATCCGTTCCATGATTATTGACTTTTACCATCGGGTCAAGATACCCATGAATTTTCATGTGTGAAGGGATTCGATGACAAAAGACATTAGTAGTTGAGCTAAGTGTGACCTATATAAACAAATCAATTTTAATATAGGATACCTCAACCAAGAAATGGTATAAAGGTGAAGTTTATTCTTTTCTTTTGTTTGATTGGTCAGGTAAAGATATTCTTGCTAAACTGATGTCCTGCAGATTTAGTGTGCGTTTGGGAAGCACGTTTGCATTTCCCAAACGCACGTTTTTTGTTTTCAGCTCTTTTTTTTTTTTTTTTTTTGCATGCATTTCTGGTCAATTTTTTTACTGTTCAAATCATCATTTGTTGCAGCAATTGTTCATGAATAGTAGTCGTAATATTTGACTTTTTTCGTGAACAATTGCACACCATGCATTGTTTACGGACCCACAAATTACACTTTTCAGTCATTTTTTCATTAAAAATGGGTTCCACGGTACTATTTACATATTTAAAAATTATTTTGCTAAAGTGTTTTTAGTTTTCAGTTTTAGTTTTCAGTTTTCAGCTGTATCCAAATGAACCCTTAATAATGTAAAATAAACAAAAGAATCTTAGTTTTACGACCAGGAAAATTGACAAAAATTCTTTTCCTTTCCATGAGGCAAGCCCCTCAATGGAAAGGAATTCAGGCTGTTTCTTTGAATTAAAGACACTTCATCCTAATTATGAAAAGCAAGGGAACACACCAAAAAAAAAAAAAAAAAAAAAAAAAAGAATATATGACAGGACCACCCTCATCTGGCAATGTTTCCTGCTAAGATAAAGAACAACTCCTTGCTTATATATTCCTCTCCTGATCTCAAAAAGGGAGACCCAGTTCAAGTTTATCCGTTTCTTAAATTTTAAACATCAAAATCTATGGCTTCTGAAGGTTCCAAATCAACAGCCACCATTCTCCTAATCCTCAATCTTGTTTTATATTTTGTTATAACTGTGATTGCTTCATGGGCTATAAATCACGAGATTGAAAGAACTCATAAGAAGGTAATTAATTTGTTTTGACATATTAAACTTAGTAAGGCATTGTCATCCTCTCACAGTTATAACTTATGGTAGCATCTATATGTGCATTGCAGTAGTAAATCATGAGATTGAAAGAACTCATAAGGAAGATAACTAAATTTGTTTTGACATATTAGACTTAGTAAGGCATTGTCATCCTCTCACAGTTATAACTTATGGTAGCATCTATATGTGCATTGCAGGAATAGATCATGAGATTGAAAGAACTCATAAGGAAGGTAACTAAATTTGTTTTGACATTTTAAACTTAGTGAGGCATTGTCATCCTCTCACAGTTATAACTTATGGTAGCATCTGTATGTGCATTGCAGAATCTGATTTTCGAGATTTTTACAATATTCTTCCCGCTAGGAAATAAGGCAACTGGTTTCTTTGTCCCTATATCCCTCCTTGCTGGTGTTGTGGGCGTGATCACCTCACTCACTGGCCTCAGTAATGTTTCTCAATGGAATGCACCCAACCTACTTGCTGCGGCTGACTCTTCTCTTGTAACTTTGTCACTCACTATATTTGCCATGGGGTATACAAATTATTCCTCTCTTTTCTATTTCTCTAACTCGACAATTCTTGAAAAATTAGGAAATGATACAATAAGAGGATACAACAATTAATTAATATGTAACTTTTGGTATATTTTATGTTTATTTTAAGTTTTCAAAATAAAAAACAACTATCAGAATCTTTAAAAACATATTTAAAATCAATACATAACTTTAGGTATATTTTATGTTTATTTTAAGTTTTCAAAATAAAAAAAATCTATCAGAATCTTTAAAAACATATTTAAAATCAAAAAATAATTTTTAAACTATTTTTTTTAGGGGAATGTGTGTCAAACACAGTCGGAGATTTTGGAGTGTCCGGACTTCTTAATTAGTCTCTTTATACTAAACTGAATGTTACAGATTGGCTTGTAATTGTAAAGAGATTCAACGTGGATGGGATGATTCAAACCTGGTAAGAATTTTTTATTTTATAACAGGAGAAAAATATCTCTTTTATATATATTATTATTCATCAGGTTTTCCTGTCAAACCATATATTCTGATCCCCTGTCAAACCATATATTCTGATTCCCCATAGGACTAGGAGGACTTGTCCTTTGTTTTTTTACACTTATTTGATAGCATCCCTTTTTCTTTGCCTTATTCTTCTTACACCAATGTAATCATTGAATATTTCTGTATATGATTTATACATTTCAAGAAACTTGTCGAAGTAGTTAACCCTCTCAGACAACAACTTGAGCAGCTGCAAGCCTAGCAATAGGAACCCTGTTGATAAAATTTAAATCAGGATTTTGTTCCAATCACGAAAGTGGCATAGGAAATTTCAAAGTGCCAAGACAGACCAACCTGAATGGAGAACATGAAACATAGTCCAGTCCAGCCTCTGCAAAGAAGGCAATGGAAGAAGGTTCCCCCCCATGCTCTCCACATATTCCAACCTGTTTTATCATGATCATTTATCAAGTGAAGAAAAATAATCAATCATACCAACCATTATTAAATAAAAAAAACTCGCCCCTACATAAGTACATAACAATAAGCTACTAGCAGAGCTGGTTGCATGGGATATTGAAATAGTTAGAGAATTGATATCAAGTTCAACCTGATTATAGATGATAGGCACATTTAAAACATTTATATTTTAAGAGTGATGGATGCTGCAAGATGCAGCCCCATCATCCCTGACAGCTTGACATGCCATCACAAAAGGCATGAAGCTGAAATATTGTCATCAATGGCTAATTGAAGCTATGTATTGCTTGGCATCATCACATTAAATGTGATTTGAGCATCATTTTTGCCGCACTCATGAAATGCTATCTTTGTCAGATAAACGCAAAATCCAAATGTCCTATCAACTCTCCATTAGAGAGGAACATTTCTACATATTTCAAGAGTGCATGCATATCTACAATGCAAAGTTTCCATTTACCTTTAAGCTAGGTCTAGCTGCACGACCCCTTTCTGTGGCAATCTTGATGAGCTGACCAACACCTCTTTGATCAAGTACCTGCAAGCAAAAATGTTGGAGTATGGCCGTCAAGATATCAGTTTCAATTTTTCTCCATTCCCTTAAATATGGAAACTTCTGTTAAAATCAAGACCCATGGAAAAACAAGACTAACCTCGAATGGATCATTTTGCAGAATGCCTTGGGCTAGGTAAGTTGGGAGAAACTTGCCAACATCATCTCTACTGTAACCAAAGGTCATCTGTGTGAGATCATTGGTTCCAAAGGAGAAGAAATCTGCTTCCTTTGCAATCTGTAACCATCCATTACAATATGTATGGCATTATGAGCAGTATTGAATATTACATTCCTTTTTATAGGTTGAAATTTATAATGTTTTGCCAAGCTTCAAAGAAAGAGGAAAAAATAATGTCTTTCCTCATAGAGACTTCCCTGTGACTTAAAAAGTACTTATAGAAACTTGGAAGGAACATTTCAACGTAGTATACCTCATCTGCAACAAGAGCAGCTCTGGGGATTTCAATCATGGTCCCCACCTTATAGCTCAAGGAGGAACCCATCTCAGAGAACACCTTCTTTGCGACACTTCGTATTAAACTCACTTGATGTCCAAGTTCCTGATATAAAAAAATGTCAATTTATCTCAGAAAAAAAAAATAATTTGAATGTTTTGATCCCCCATATACTAAACTGTAAGAATTCCCATCAGTTTTGACTTTATGACTATGAGTTCAAAATTGGTAGAATAGCATATCTAAAATTTCATGAAGTTTAATCACATTGAGGTTTCTTGTTTCAAGTTACATATACATATTCAAGATAAAGAAATAAAGAGACAAAACATGATTTAGAATGAGAAATGTAAATATTGCTGCATCTTTCTCTCTCATTTTAAGCATAATAAGGAACCTAATACTACACAAGAATAATAAGACAAAGGAATAAACAGAACCATGCCTGAGGTGTTCCAACAAGGGGAACCATTATCTCAGGAAAAACTTCAACACCTTGGTTGCTCATTGAGACAGCAGCCTGAAAGATTGCACGTGCCTGCATTTCAGTGAGTTCTGGATATGCTATCCCTAGCCTGTTGACACAGGAGAAAAACTCATTTGTGAACTATGAACAACAATAAGATGTCTTTTGAATATTTCTTGAAGTTGTGTTTTTTAAAGCAACTAGAGTGTTGAGAGTTCTTTCATACTCATCCTCACATGAGGATAGTCAATTGATTCTATATTGTCAGAAAAGGAATGAGGCAGTTGTGGATTGATCAGTATTATGAAATAGGGCCAAGATGAAGATGATGGCTGTTGGTGCTCAATCTATCTCGCACAATTTTTAGCTCAGTGTGATGAGATTTGGAGCCCAACATGATGTAAGAGACATCAAAGTAGGGTGATGTCTGTTCAATAACATCTTTATTGGATTTTAACAAAGAATCCTCTCATTGTATATTCAGAAAACTTTAGTTTTTAATATGGAAAGTAATTAAAGAAAGCTATAATTATACTAGCCGATAAATGCTATGAGAACAAATTTTGAGCAATCTTAGAAACAAAAGCTCATAAGAAGGGCCACCAAACCTGCAGCCTCTGAAACCAAGCATGGGATTTACTTCTGATAACTTTTCAATTGCTGAAAAAACTTCCTCTTCATTTATGCCAGTCTCTGCAGTTAGTTCGCTCACAATCTGTTGGTGGTCACCTTGCGGAAGAAATTCATGAAGTGGAGGATCTAACAGTCGGATTGTTACTGGAAGGCCTGAAATTCCATAATAAAATTGGATAACAAAAAATTGAACAAAAATGTACAATTATGATTAAATAAGAGTGAAGTGCCCGAGATAATGTGATACTATTACTAAGCTGTCCATCTCACCATTGGTATTGTGATTGCAGTTTACCAAACCTGTTGATCCACACGGTAGATCTTTCATAATTTTCAAAATTTCAAAACAAAAGAAGAGGAAAGTACCATCCATTGCATGAAAAATTCCCTCAAAGTCAGATCTTTGATAAGGTAACAAAGAGTTCAAAGCTTCCTTCCTTTGTTCTTGTGTAACTGCCATTATCATCTTCCTAACAGCCTTTAGCCTTTCATCTGAAGCAAAGAACTGAAACATCCCAAAGCATGAGAAAATGAAATTTGTAACCTTACTGGATCAGATAAAAGATGGTCTAGAAAGTAAATATAAGTTATTTTTTTTACTTAACACCAACATGTACGCTAACCTTCCTGCATATGAAACATGTTTGACGAAAATTATTAAAGTGGGTGTTTAAAGTAGAAAAAAATTTGATTAAGCTCCTTGAGCTCTACTGAACATTTGCAATTGACGAGAAATTGGGATAATTGCAGTGATACAACATTGTAATAACAAAAATTTAAAATATATTAAAATTTAAAATGTCCTTCCAACAATTGTTGAAAGAAAATTTGCGTGCACACACATGTACTCTACTACTGTAGTACAAGGCTATATAATCGACTCATATTAGATCCTCCTATCTGGATATCATAATGAACCATCCATATTCGAAAGGACTTATATACTCCCATTGATAACTAACTCTATATCTAGGAAATTTGTTTCTTTTATATGTTATGATAATGAGGAGGACAATGATGTAAGAGAAATAATTACCATGTGCTCTGTCCTGCAAAGGCCAATCCCACTGGCACCATTCTTTCTTGCTATTAATGCATCCTCAGGGGTGTCAGCATTTGCCATAACCTATTACAGCAACATACCACTAAATTAGCTAATAGAAGTTCCAACTACTGACAATGCAAGCCCTTACAGCACTTAACACAAATGTAGCACCTTGAGATGCCTTATCTTATCGGCCCAAGACATAAAGATCTCCAAGTCACCACTTAATGTTGGTGGAGAGAGTGGTTGTTTTCCCAATATCACTTCACCTGTGGAGCCATTGAGTGAGAGCCATTCTCCTTCCTTAATCACTATATGCCCAATCACAACTACCTGCATTGTTGATAAACAAAACCTATTATTACATTCCTTCTTTTAGGCAGCTATAATGTATAGGAGATAAACTTTTAAAACATCACCTTCTTGAGGTCATTTACATGGATTTCAAAACAGCCAGAAATACAACACTTTCCCCACCCACGTGCCACAACAGCTGCATGAGACGTCATGCCACCTCTAGCTGTCAAGATCCCAACAGCTGCATGCATACCACCAACATCCTCAGGTCTGGTCTCTGTCCTCACCTTCAATTATACAAAATCATGAAAAAACTTCAGTTCCAACAATGAAATGGGATTAAGAAGTTGAAACGCATATAGCATCTAATATCATAACATTCTATTATTTGACAAGCAGCCATACAAGAATATGGGTTTTAATACAAAGAGTGTGTAATGAGGAAAGTGCTAGTCACATATGCAATTACCCCCAAAAGGACTAGTCAAGTTACAATTGGGGCTCCTTGTAATCACTTATAAACCCTAGATCCACCTTGGAAACACCTGATGTGGTCTTGGCACATGCCCGCACAACGCACTCAAACAATCCAATCAAATCAAATCCGCATAATTTGGGGTATCACAAAGTGTGTTTTAGTCATTTTACAATGAATGGCATTAGAAAAAAAATTTGCAATCCCATTAGAATTATAGCTGAATCTATTCCATCAGTAATCTTAAACCATCACCATAGGCTGCAATTTTGAACATATCAAAATTCCTCTTTGTTTAGATCAAAACAAACTAACAGTTCTTGGAAAGAAAAAGAATTGTGAAAAAGGGTATTAATTTTAGCATACCAAGATGACACTCTTTCCTTCTGCATGCCATGCTTCAGCATCCTCAGCTCTGAACACAATCTGCCCCACTGCAGCTCCTGGAGATGCAGGCAAGCCCTTGGCGACCACTTTGTCTTTGTAAGCAGTCGGATCCTCAAACTAGTTCAGCAACATCCCAATGAAGTCAGAAGACCTTTATGATCACGTGAATGTGATCATATGTAGATAAATAATTACAAATGTCTACAGTGCATTATTAGGCAGATGTAGGGATCTTCACCATAGAACAGAATAGAAATGATAAGCAGGACAGTGTTCAGTACAAAGAGCAAAATAGGAACACCATATATAAAAGAATTAACAAGCTAACTTAATCAAATAAACTGATTGAAATATACTAAAGATGCAGGCTCATGGCAATTTTACTGCATATATAGACAGCCATAAGCTTCTACTTCACATTGAAGTTGACCTTTTAAGTTCCTTAAAATACAGTTAACCAATATCAAATTGCAGTTTGACCTATGATTTTTAATTTGCAGTTAAGTTGAAAATGTTGATCAATATGCAGATCAATTTGCTATTAGAGTGCTGTTGACATAAAAATATACCTGTGGATGAAGAAGTTGGTCAAGATGTTGTGGCTCCACCATCTTGATTGCGGAGCTCTTATCAACAAGCCCTTCGTTAACCATGTCTACAGCTATCGTTACTGCAGCTTTACCAGTACGCTTTCCAGGACGGCATTGCAACATCCACAACCTATCTTCTTGGACTGTGTATTCGATGTCCTGTATTTATCAGAGAAGACCCCATCTTAGTATTCTACTGAAATACAATAGAGATCATTTTATTGTTAAATTTAGGCAAAATATGACTGACATGCACTTCATACTTTGAGAAAGTGAAGACCATTATCCTCTCAGAAATCAAGAAGGTAATGAATGTAATGATGACAATTAGAATCATCTTCTACAAATGTGAACTTTTACCATCATATCTTTGTAATGTCGCTCTAGAATTTCACAGTTCTCTACAAGCTCCTTGTAAGCGTTAGGCATGCTACTTTTCATGGTGTTGAAGTCTTCTGGTGTCCTAATTCCAGCAACTACATCTTCTCCCTAATTAAAGCCATTCTTCAGCTACACTCATCAATACTAAGATAATCTCTACTGATATGTACATAAAAGGAGAAGTTCGAGTCTTAAAGCAAGCTCAAGATGGGACTGGCATAAGAACCTGAGCATTGGGTAGAAACTCCCCATAGAGCTTCTTCTCACCGGTGCTAGGATTCCTAGTAAATAGAACACCTGTCCCTGAAGTATTTCCCATGTTCCCAAACACCATGCATTGAATGCTTACTGCAGTTCCCTTTAACCCAGTTATTTGATTAATGCTCCGGTATTTGATGGCCCTTGGGCTATCCCAAGAATCAAAAACAGCTTTAATAGCCAACTGCAATTGTTGTTTTGGATCTGCAGATAGATACAGGCAAAAAGGGGTGAGTTTAAAGGGATAGAATATATAAACAGTTTTTGGCCATATTTTCCTATGGATTCTTTATCAGTCAATGTATAGATTTTTCTGAGAAAAGAGAGAAATAAAAATAAGTTTTCAGCGTCATACTAGGTACCTGAAGGAAACTTTTCACCCTTGGATTCAAGGTAAACATTCTTGTACTGCTTCACCAGCTCTTTGAGATCAGAGGCTGTTAGATCAGTGTCAAGTTTGACTCCTTTTTCATGCTTCAGCTTTTCTAACTTCTCCTCAAATAATTTGTGTGGAATTCCCAATACCTCCAATTAAAGACGATAAGTTTTCCAATAAATTAGCAACAAGAGAATACAACAATTTGATTCATTTATCCCCATTTAAAAAAAAAAAAAAAAAAAAAACACACTCAATTATCAACATATTGCATTGGTTTAGAGGGAGAATTTTAGTTGGGTAATTTTAAATGTTTCAGTGGCTCTGCATTGCCAAACAAATTGTGGAAGACAGGAAAATAAGCAGAGAATTGAGAAGCACTGGAACCGAACACAAGTTAGCATAGAGAGCGACATCTAGAAGAAGCACTTACAACATTTCCAAACATGTCAAGAAAACGTCTGTAACAGTCATAAGCGAAGCGCTCTTCACTTTTTGAGGCCAAACCAGTAACTACCTCATCATTAAGTCCAAGGTTTAGGACAGTGTCCATCATGCCAGGCATGGAAATCTACATATTATATAATTAGAAGGCTATTCAGTTTCTTTTATGTATCACTGAGATAGATGCAATTCAGTTAGTGCACATTATAAATTAATAATATGTAGCTACTCTATGGTCTCTAGCAAAAGCTTACCTCAGCACCAGAGCGGACAGAGATGAGGAGGGGCTTAGAAGGGTCACCAAGAGAAGCTTTAATGTCCTTCTCCATCGTCTCCAAGCCTTCCAATACTTTCTCCCATAAACCTTCTGGCAACTCCCTTCCATTCAGCTGATATTCTTGGCATGCTTCTGTTGATATAGTAATTCCTGGTGGTACAGATAACCCAATGCTTGCCATTTCTGCAAGGCTTCCCCCCTTTCCTCCCAACTGCAATCAAACACAAGTACAAAGTCATATAATGTATACATTCAAATCATTCTCACACGTCCAAATACACCATCAACTTGGATATATCATAACAGGTTCTAGAGAAGTAGCTAAAATAAAGCTTACCAAGGACTTCATGCCCTTGCTACCTTCACTCCTTCCTTTGCCAAAAGTAAAAACTCGCTGTGTAAATGCAGTGAAAGACAGACATTAATATGTGATGCAAACATTCCTAACACAATTAGCAACCTATTTGATTTGCTCACATAATTTGATGAAAGAAAGACACAATGTGAAGTACAAAAACGTAAAGAAACCATGCCTTAGTTTCACCGGTTACTCTAATCATATTTTCCATCACGAAACCGTTCTCTGTTAACAGTTCAAAAAAATGTTCTCTAGCTAGTCTTTCTTTGATAAACCAAGGACGGAACTACGTTGGAGCTGAGGAAAAAAAACACCATTAGTATATATACTAACGCAAATGAAAAATCTTTTGATCCTAGAATTTATATGTTAATGCACTGAACTCGTTAAAATGATAACATATAACTAAAAATGGATACATTTCACGTCATGACACGTTTAGAATAATTAAACACTGAAGCTAATCCTTCCCCTCTGCCTTAATATTTGGCTGACATAGTTAATATAGCTAGTCCTATGCAACAATAACCATTTAACAACTATATTTTTTCAAAAATAGCAATTAATGGAGATTTTTTCAAAAATATTTTGACAAAATCTCCATTAATTCAAAACAGTGTGCCACTTTTGGCATAGATAAAGAAAATTCAAAACAGTGTGCCACTTTTTGCATAGATAAAGAAAATTTAACAAGAAGTTAATTTTTTTTAGTAAGACAAATATGACATTGTCCCATTTCTCTCCCACTCAAAACAAATTCTTTGTTTTCTTCTAAAAGCCATACGTCAGCACTATACAGAGCACGTTTCTCTCTCTCTTTTTTGTTATTTATTTTACTTTTTTTACTTATATTTTATATTAAAACTAGTTTGGATTTTTATTTTATACTAACCGCAAACTCATGCGATACGTGAAAATAAATAAATATTATATAATAGGGTGTAATACATAAAAAGTAACAATTATTTCAAGTATTATTTATTTAAAAAAAGATTTTTATAAATATTTTTTTTTTTTTATCTCTACAAATATTTCATTCTATTTTTTTTTTTTTTTTTTGTGTTTGATTAATATTTTTTAAGGTGAATCATATTCTTCTAACTTTATGTTGTATTTGTCTAATATACAACTAAATTTTATAATTTTCAAATTTATTATTCAAATTTCTCAGCTCTTAAGGAATAAAGAGGTTGTCATAATAATCAAAACTCATCACAAAAATTATTATATTATCTTAACCAAAATTAAAATGAAATCAAAGAAAGAAAAAAATATATACTTATTTTATAATTATTTATTACTCAAACAATAGGTAAACATATTCAAATTCACAGCTATGTAGATTTTGTTTTGATATAAACTCAAATTCTTATTTCCAAAAAAAAGCTAAGTATTAACCCAAATCAAAATTCAACAAAAGCTATAAAAGAGAGAGAGGACGTTGTGATGGGAAATTAAAAAACACAATGCCAAAATACATCCTAAAAAAAGAAACCATCAATCTTAATTAGAGTTATAAGCAAGAACCCCATAAAAAAGAGTTATAAAAATGAACAAAAATACACCAAAAGAGAGAGAGAGAGAGAGAGAGAGAGAGAGAGAGAGTACTCACAGTTTTGTGTGAGAAAAATATAGATTGAATAGTAAAAATGATTTAAAATTTTATACAAATAAAATAGGGAGAAGAAGAGTCAAAATATAGGAAAAAGAAAATGATGAAGGAGGTATAACAAAAAAGTAGAAAGTAGTGAGGAGATAAAAAGACGAAAAGGAGAGAAAATGTTGGAAGAAGTGTAACACTAGGTGTGGATTAATGAGGGAAAGAAGAGTTTTTTTTTTTTTTTTTTTTTTTTTTTTTTTTTTTTTGAGAATATGGAGAAGAAAGGTTTAAAAAGAAAAAAGAAAATGTAGAAAATAAGTGGATGATGTGGCCATTGATATGACTCAACAAAAACGCAATAACAATAAACGTTACTCTTCGGCTTTTAAATATAATAGATTTGATATTAAATAAAATAATAATAGTGACTTATTACTAAACTAAGAACGATATTAAAATTTTCAGTAAAATTGAAAATAGTTTTAATCATCAAAATTTTGGTTTTAATTAAATAAACATGAATAATGCTAGAGAAACATCCAAATTCACTAGTGTCATTATTGATTAAGCATTTTAGTATTAAAAACTAAAAATTAATGCTATATTCATATCTAGAAGTCAAAACAATTCCTTAGAAGCTGAGTCTACTTGCAACTAAATTCCATTTTCAGTAAAATTGAAAATAGTTTTAATCATCAAAATTTTGGTTTTAATTAAATAAACATGAATAATGCTAGAGAAACATCCAAATTCACTAGTGTCATTATTGATTAAGCATTTTAGTATTAAAAAACTAAAAATTAATGCTATATTCATATCTAGAAGTCAAAACAATTCCTTAGAAGCTGAGTCTACTTGCAACTAAATTCTCATCCATTAATCTTAAAATATTGCAACATATATTAAAAATAAAAATTCATATCAATATTCTAATATATTATTAAAAATAAATATGAATTAAGTAAAATTAATATACCCTGTTTAAGAATTCTTTGATCCATCAATGAACTTTTCTTTCTCTTCTTCTGTTTGATATTGGTAAAATGGAAAATGGAAAAAAGGAGTAAGTTTAATATTCGTAAACTGAAAAAAAAATATTAATGTATAATTCTTTTTTTCCAAAACAAACACACATAAAGAAGAGGAAAATATGTTTAATAGGTTTAACATCATGCAATATTAATATGCATAATGTTGATTAACCATTATTTTAACAGTTTTATTAGGAAGAGGAAAGTAGCTAAGTTTAACAAGTTTAACATCATGAAATATTAATATGCATGATGTTGATTAACTATTATTTAACCATTATTTTAACAGTTTTATTAGTGCAATGCTTGACATGAATTTGAACTTTTAACTATAATTTTTGTAATTTTTTAAAATCTTTTAACCATAGTTATTTTATAGCATTATGAAGATTTTGTTCATTGTTCATTGTTTTTCTTTCATTACAACTCACATCTATACAGATAGATGTATAGATGACGATTACAAGCTATAGAAACAGAGACTAGAATTTGCTTCATTTCTCCTAGAATGACACTCGGCCATGAGGTGTCCATTTGCATGCTTGTTCAACATCATTTTGCTGCCACTTAGTTCTTCACTTAGCTAGATTGTTGACATCTAGTTTTTCAATTTGCTTCTTTCTTTGAGTCTTTGACACCTAGAGATCGATCAGCCACTTGGGATGAGGTAGGCCACTTATGGCTACTAACACCGATAGTTCGGCCATCCCCTATCTGCCACGCCAATACATACGAACGATTATTCCGCAACACTGCCTCCATGAATGAGCACGTAGGGAAATAGCGAGAGAATAGCGAGCGGGTAACATGAATCAGCCTCCAACCTTGCTTAGCTGTCATACCCAAGTAGTCAAGGTTTTTTTATTTTATTTTATTTTATTTTTTTTATTTATTTATTTTATTTAGAGAGTTTCAACTTATATCGTCCGCTGAGATTGAACCCTAAATCTCTTATACAATCATAAGAAACTTTATCAGTTAAGTTAACTAGAACTCACAAATAGTCAAGTTGAAGTTGTTAGGTATAGAATTATGTGAAAATAATAAATAAATTGATTTCTTTTATATATAAAAATTGTAATGGAAAAGAATAAAATTAGTCCAATTAAGCTACAAAAGAACAAATTTAAAAATTAATGCTAATTTGTCTCAAATCCTTACGATCATTTGTCCACCATTCCACTAAAAAACTTCCACTTGTTTAAAATTGCTGAATCAGTAATTAATTTCTGTTTTAAAAAATTTTCTAACTAACAATTTTAAACAAGTGGAAGTTTTTTAGTGGAATGGTGGACCACATCACTTGTTCACCATGTGGATCTTATAATTTCTCCACGATTGGGTAGAAAAGTTTGACAATTTGTTTTAAATGAAAAATTAAAATAGTAATTGAGACTTATAAGTGTTAGTCTCAAACCATTCTTAAAATGATCTGACTATTTTCTAACAAAATATAGTTAATACAAATTAAGCTATTTGTATTTATTATTATTTAAAAGTGTTCTAAATTTTTTTAAGTTTTTTTTTTTTTTTTTCATGAAAACACAATGCATATTACATTCAATTATTATATAAGACAATATATTTTGTTAATAATGTAATGTGTGGTTGGAATAATAATATAAGAAAAATATAATTTTATCAAGAACTTACCAACATTACGTTATGAAAGTGACATAATTGTCAATGAAGCTGTTTATTTTTCTACACAAACATCTCCTCTCAAAGTATTACTGAAGTAGACTAAAGTGGATTGAATTGGATCAAATGTTACGCTGATATAACTTAACAGAGTATAGTAATAATAAATGTCGCACTTCAACTTTTAGATATAGACAATACATCATTGTCAATCTATAGTATCGATGTTCCATTTTTTGAAAATACTTGAACAAAGAACTTTGACCTCCCCTAAATTTGAATCCTAATTCCATCCCTAGTAAAATACCTTTAACTCGCCCTATTACCGGCTTGCCTTCCTCTTGTCTCGAAGAAAGGATAGAATGGGGATGGAACATCCCTCATCCATCCTCATTCCATTCTGTTATCATCCTTTCATCCTATTATTTAAGAGTCATGATCGATACAAAAAAAAAAAAAAAAAAAAAAAAAACCCTCTTTCACTACTTATTAAAATAAAATAATTACTGAAATAGCTTCAATTTTATATGAGTATATTAGCAATGCCATTTTTTATTACATAATAATCACAACAAAGAATTAAAGAAAATCGCATCAAACAATATCAATCATTGTGGGGAAATTTTTTTTTACTAGATTTATTGATAGTCTAAAGGTAAAATTTTCAATGTAATCATATTAACAAGAAGTTAATTTTTTTTTTAGTAAGACAAATATTCCCTTGTCCCATTTCTCTCTCCCACTCAAAACAAATTCTTTGTTTTCTTCGAAAAGCCATACGTCAGCACTATACAGAGCACGTTTCTCTTCTTATTATTCTTTTTTTATTTTTAATATTAAAATAGTTTTGGTTTTTATTTTATACTAATCGCAAACCTACGTAATGCGTAAAAATAAATAAATATTATGTAATGGGGTGTGTAATACATAAAAAGTAACAATTATTTCAAATATTGTTTATTTTAAAAAAAAGATTTCTACATATATATATATATATATTTTTATATTTATCTCTACAAATATATCATTCTATTTTTTTTATTAATATTTTTTAAGGCGAATCATATTCTTCTAACTTCTATTGCTGTATGTTGTATTTGCGTAATATACCACTAAACTTTATAAGTTTCAAATTTATTATTCAAATTTCTCAACTCTTAAGGAATAAGGAGGTTATCATAATAATTAAAACTCATCACAAAATTATTATATTATCTTAACCAAAATTAAAATGAAATCAAAGGAATAAAATATATACTTTATAATTATTTATTACTCAAACAATAGGTAGACATATTCAAATTCTTAGCCATGTAGATTTTGTTTTGATATAAACTCAAATTCCTATTTACAAAAAAATAGCTAAGTATTAACCCAAATCAAAATTCAACAAAAACTATAAAAGAGAGAGTGGATGTTGCAATGGGAAATTAAAAAACACAATACCAAAATACATTCTTAAAAAAAAAAAAAAAAAAAAATCTTAATTAAAGTTATAAGAAAGAACCCCATAAAAAAAAGAGTTATAAAAATAAACAAAAATAAACCAAAAGAAAGTAGAGAGAGAGTACTCACAGTTTTGTGTGAGAAAAATATAGATTGAATAATAGAAATGATATCAAACTTTATACAAAATAAAATAGGGAGAAGAGGAGTCAAAATATTAAAAAGAGAAAAGAATGCAGGAGGTGTAACGGAAAAGTAGAGAATAGTGGGGAGATAAAAAGTCGAAAAGGAGGGAAAATGTTAGAAGAAGTATAACAGTAGGTGGGGATTAATGAGAAGAATATATATATATATATATATATATATATATATATATATATATATATATATTGTCATGGCAAAAATCCTTAGCTCCCACCCCTTCATGACAAAACCGTGAGGGACTGGCTCCCCAAAGTGGACAAATACCGATTGGTGTGAGTCGTGTACTCACATATATATATATATATATATATATATATATATATATATATTTTTGAGAATAGAGAGAAGAAAAGTTTAAAAAAAAAAAAGAAAATATAGAAAATAAGTGGATAATATGATCGCTGATATGGCTCCACAGAAGCACAATAATAATAAATGTTATGTTTCAATAATAAAGACTTATTACTAAACTAAGAAATATATTAAAATTTTCAGAAAAATTGAAAATAGTTTTAATTACCAAAAATTTGGTTTTAATTAAATAAACACAAATAATGCTAGAGAAACATCCAAATTTACTAGTGTCATTATTGACGAAGCATTTTAGTATTAAAAAACTAAAAATTAATGCTATATTCATATCTAGTAGTCAAAACAATTCCTTAGAAGATGAGTCTACTTGCAACTAAATTCTCATCCATTGATCTTATAATATTGCAACATGTATTAAAAATAAAAATTCATATCAATATTCTAATATATCTTTAAAAATAAATATGAATTAAATAAAACTAATATACCTTGTTTAAGAATTCTTTGATCCTTCAATGAACTTTTCTTTCTCTTCTTCTGTTTGATATTGGTAAAATGGAAAATGAAAAAAAAGAAAAAGAAAAAGAAAGAAGTGAGTTTAATATTGATAAAGTGAAAAAAAAAAAAAAAAAGAAGATAATAAAATATTAATGTATAATTTTTTTTTTTTTTTGAGAAACAAACACACACAAGAAAGAGGAAAACAGGTTTAACAGATTTAACAACATACAATATTAATATGCATGATGTTGATTAACCATGATTTTAATGGTTTTATTAGCGCAATGCTTGGCATGGATTTGAACTTTTAACTATAGTTTTTGTAATTTTTTTGGAATCTTTTAACCATAGTTATTTTATAGCATTATGAAGTTTTTGTTCATTGTTAATTGTTTTTCTTTCATTACATTTACAACTCACATCTATATATAGATGTGTAGATGTGTTAGAAAGATTACAAGCTATAGAAACAGACTCCAGAACATTGCTTCATTTCTCCTAGAATGACACTGGGCCATGAGGTGTCCATTTGCATGCTTGATCAACATCATTTTGCTGCCACTTAGTTCTTCATTTAGCTAGATTGTTGACATCTAGTTTTTCAATTTGCTTCTTTCTTTGAGTCTTTGACACCTAGAGATTGATCAGCCACTTGGGATGTGGTAGGCCACTTATGGCTACTAACACCAATAGTTCGGCAATCCCCTATCTGCCACGCCAATACATAGGAACGATTATTCCGCAACACTGCCTCCATGAACGGAGAAAGTATATCAACTCGACATTTGTTTTGCTATTTCCTATTCAATAAATGAGTGACACATGTTTTAAAAAATCACATTAGATTATTTCAATAAATTAATCACAATCTTCTATACTATCGAGAAGATAAATTAATCATTTATTGGAGTGATTTGATGTAGTTTTTGAAACAAATGTCACTCATTTATTGGGTAAGAAATACCAAAACAGATCTTTGATCGATTGGTATTACCGAAACATGATATACTTTCTCTCATGAATGAGCATGTAGGGAAATAATGGGAGAATAGCGAGCGAGTAACATGAATCAGTCTCCAACCTTGCTTAGCTATCATACCAAGAAAAGTTTGACAATTTGTTTTAAATGAAAAATTAAAATATTAATTGAGACTTATAAGTGTTAGTCTCAAACCATTCTTAAAATGATCTAACTATTTTCTAATAAAATATAGTTAATACAATATATTCGTTTTTCTAAATTAAGCTATTTATATTTATTATTATTTAAAAGTGTTTTAACTTTTTTAAGTTTTTTTTTTTTTCATGAAAACACAATGCATTTTTCAATTATTATATAAGACAATATATTTTGTTAATAATGTAATGTGTGGTTAGAATAATAACATAAGAAAAATATAATTTTATCAAGAACTTACCAACATTACATTATGAAAGTGACATAATTGTCAATGAAGTTGTTCATCTTTCTACACAAACATCTCCTCCCAAAGTATCACTGAAGTAGACTGAAGTGGATTGAATTGGATCTAATGGATTAGATGTTATGCTGATATGACTTAATAGAGTATAGCAATAATAAATGTCACGCTTCAACTTTTAAATGTAAACAATGCATCATTGTCAATCTATAGTATCAATGTTTCATTTTTTGAAAATACTTGAACAAAGAACTTTGGCCTCCCCTAAATTTGAATCCTAATTCCATCCCTAGTAAAATACCTCTAACTCGCCCTATTACTGGCTTGCCCTCCTCTTGTCTCGAAGAAAGGATAGACTGGGGATGGAACATCCCTCATCCAACCCCATTTCATTTCGTTATCATCCTTTCATCCTATTATTTAAGAGTCATGATCGATACAAAAAAAAAAATAAATAAAATAACCTCTTTCACTACTTATTAAAATAAAATAATTATTGAAATAGCTTCATTTTTATATGAGTATATTAGCAATGCCATTTTTTATTACATAATAATCACAACAAAGAATTAAAGAAAATGGCATCAAACAATATCAAACATGTTGGGAGTTTTTTTTTCACTAGATTTATTGATAGTCTAAAGGAAAAATTTTCAGTGTAATCATATTATAATAAAGGTTATCATCAATATAAAATGAATTAAAATACATATATAAATCGATCTCACTCTATATGCATAATATTATTTGTCACATCCTTGTCAGAGATCAAAGTCAAAGCAAAGTTAAGACATTCCTTGTCAGTTAATTGGATTCCTAGATGCTCTTCCCATGTCTCTCTCTACTCTCATTTTTTTTCCTCTTAAAAAAAAAAAAAAAAAAAAAAAAAAAAAAAAAATTCAAAAACATACATACCCTATCCAAAACATTTTTACCATCTGAGTAACAAAGAAGGTTGGCAACGGACAGAATCACATAACATTTAAAAAAATAGTTTTCAATTCGTAGATGTCTAAGTGTCAATTGTTTTCAATTAGTAGATATTTTTCACATGAGAGACAAGCTCCATATGAGAAGTAGAAACAATACTCTCAAAGTATATAATAATTTCTTATCTTACATTGAAATATCGAAGTATCAATTATTTTCAATAGGTAGATATCTTACATTTGAAGTAACAAACAATTATTTCTTTTCTCTCTACCAAAAATAATATCATCTCATAGATTACCAAGTGTCAATTATTTTCTATTGGTATTGACAAACAATTCTTACATTGAAGACATGAATTAACAATACAATCATTTCTTTTTCTGTTTTTCAGAAGCCAATATAGAGCATTGTAGTCAAATTGTCCGTCTTCATAATTTGATCCAGTCTCAAATGACAATAATTAACCTTTTAAAAATTAACTTTTTTTTTTGTTGTTTAGATTTTGTCATTTACCACCGTATTTATGGGTTGTTAAGGGATAAGGGCCGGGGTTCAGTCCCTAGGACATACACTTTTTTTTACCACCGTATTTGTAGGCGGAGATTGAACCCCAAATCTCTATTTAACTATCGAAAATTTTACTTTCTTTTCATTGCTTGAGTTAATTGGAACCCACCACACATATACATTTAGATTAGGTTAGAATAAAATTTAGACAAATTTTGACAAATAGCATGTTTTTAGAAAAAAATTAGAAAAGTAACACATGGAGAAAGTTAACTAATTAACTTCATTCTAATATGTTATTCACCAAAAAAATTTCTAAAATGGTTTTTGTGGGGCTCGGCCCAAAAATAATGGGCTATTCAAATTCCGAGGACATGTTATCCATCGGATGAATGGCCCGTCCGAGGAGCGTCCTTTGTCCAAAAAGAAACCACATATGAAGCATTACACAATTCCAATAACGCCTTGCAAAACCTGGGTTTTGTTTAGAAACCTGTCCGAGGAGTAACTCCTTCTCGGACATCACGAAGCCCCTTTAACTTGAGTCCGAGGATCAGGTTCTATCCAAGAGTACTTGGTTTCCCCTTTAACTTGAGAACTCTTCCCAGTACTTGGTTTCCCCTTAACTTGAGTCCGAGGATCGTGCAGTTCATCCTCCCAACATATAAAATGAATAAAATCCAAAATATCTCATGGAAAGCTACCACCACATTAATTGCGCCCCAACCACCCTCTTGGCCGGCCGTATTAATGAGGAAAAGACCTTGACGTTGGAAGTTGAGCCAAGACCACTTTGTGCGGTGCTCCTTGGGGCGCCGCGTGTGTTGACCGCCATTATCTTGTCTTTTCAATAGTACCACCTCTTTTTAGCCTTCTCCCAACTCACAAAGGGAGTGATGAGGGCGTTTGATGGGACAGGTGCTCAAGTAGATGCTTAGATGATCAACAGGTGTAAGGTTGAGATGAGAGGAGGAGAGCTATATAATGTAGTGGAGTCCCTCAAAGAAGGGGTGAAAAAACTGTATCATGAACTGAAGAAATAAAATCATACGTGAGAGATCCATTCTTGTGTTTTTATTTTTGGCAAACAATACATGTCCATGTATCGGATCTTGAATAGGTTCATCGATATTTAGAGGCTAAGTTCTTTGACCCATCCTCTACAAATATTTATTGTGGGTTGTGCTTTGGGCCAAGGCCTCGATCAAATAAATAATTCATTGGGCCGGAAAATCGTGCAACCACAATTGGCGCAAAACAAGAGAATCCATGTAATCCAGTGGCTTGAGAACTAAGGCATCGGCTAGTGCAACTTGGTCCGAAGCATGGCCTTGGTAAAAACTTTTAGGTCCGCACTTGGTTTCCCCACAGGAGGATCCTCAAAACCAAGCTAACTCCCAACGGACACAACCCGCCGAGTCCCCCCAGTCCTTGGGTCCGAGGCAAAATAACCCAACCAACCCATGCAAGGGGGGAATCGTGAGGGAAGTGTGCATACCATCCCCACGGACGAGTCCGAGGACCAGCCTTGGTTCTGTCCAGTCACACTCGGATAGGAAGTCACGTGTCTCGTCCAAAACGAAATAGTCACTAGGCCATGCAGTCGAGAGATAGATGACCTAAAAAAGAAGTTACGGTTTCCCCACGTGTTGCAAGACCAGACGATCTCCCTCTTTTAAGACTTTTTGTACTTGGTTTCCCCACAGACTTGAGTCCGAAGACCATGAATCTTCTAATGCGGAAGACGCGAGTTACGTACTCCAAAGGTCAAGGACCCCCAAGTGAAACCTTTTCTTCGAAAAGGAACCACGCCTTGGTTCTATAATTTCTTTTTGTACTTGGTTTCCCCACAGGCTTGAGTCGGAAGTATGAGAGCCCATCCAAGACCATGCAAAAAACTTTTAAGTTTCTTTTTGTACTTGGTTTCCCCACGGGAACGACGCCATGAAAAAGGCGCCCCACGGATCAGGTCTCAAGGTCACCCTTCACGAATAGAATCGAAGGGGCTAAGCTGAAAAGTTTGGGTGGAGCAGACGCGCTTCAACCAACCGGTGTTCGCCATCTATAACATTTGTAGCTTGAAAGGCCAGGCGTTGGGTCAGACATCATTTCGAGTCGAGAGCACGTGAGTCATTTTAACCAAAAGATGGCGATTTATTCGCAAAACGAAGCCCTAATGTGCAAAATCTTCCCATCCAGCTTGGGATCGATGGCAATGAGGTGGTTCAAAAGCCTAAGATCCCGGCTCTCCTAAGACAAACTCCGTATTTTCTGAGGCTCTTCCACAACCAGCTCACTCAGCTTTTTGCTCCCGTTTCATTACAAACACCGAGTCCCTCGACCTCTCGATTCAATTATTTTCTACTATCCCTTATCCATGCACGAAGGAGAAACCCAATAATTAACGTTAACTTTTTTTTTTTTGTTTAGATTTTGTCATTTACGGATAGGTATTGGGAGGTGTATAACGATTTAGATGACAACCATGATAATGTTGCTATCATGTTTTTAGAAAAAAATTAGAAAAGTAACACATGGAGAAAGTTAACTAATTAACAAAAAAATTTCTAAAATGGTTTTTCTCCCACCGAGCATGGCTTAAGGAAATCCCTCACCGGAAACCTCCCAATAAAATCGAAAATATCGGCGTCTAACTAATGGATAGGATCGACAAGTACAAAAGAGTAGAGGAAGATCACTCCATTCTTGCTTTATTTTTGGCAGGGAGGGGAAAGGAGAAGGTTATCCCCCAAAGCAAATGATTTCAGTCGGAACGTCACATCTTGGTCAACCACCCTCTTGGCCGAATTAATGAGGAGAGATTTTCCGCGACAGTGATGAGGGCGTTTGAGAGCAACCCACAAACAAAAGAAATGCCATATTCCCCTAAAAGAGAGCCAAATCGATAAAATCAGCCAGTCTTGTGTTTTTATTTTTTGGCAAACAATACTGTCCCATGAGAAAGTAAGGGATGAACCCTATTTCGTGTGGCCGGGAAAGATGGTGGAGACCCTTCTAAACGTAACAGAACTGTGTCCCGGCAATTGCCACTATCATCGGGACCATGGGCATACTCTCACGTGTCTCGGAGGGCGGTCACTATCCATGCAGGAATGACCTGAATCACCTAGATCAATTGGTCCGAGAAGGAAAGTTACGTCACCCATCCAGCTGCACCCATCGAGCGGCCATCCCGGCCAAGCAACACAAGAACCTCGAAGGGACGTGTCTTTAAGACCCCCCCACCGGGGACGATACATGTCATCCTCGCTGCACTCAGGAAAGAACCTGGGCCACCCATCCCTAGGGTATTAGGCTTTAAGATTGATCGGCTCCCCTCCGAGGGCAGGCAAAGGGAGCCCAAAAGGTCAAAAAAGGAAGCTCTTTGATACTTCAGGGATTCTAGGATGAGGATAAGAGAGGAACTGTTCAACCTCACGATGATGCCTTGGTGGTCACATTGCGGATTGGGGGCTTCGATGTGAAAAGGGTGTTAGTAGACTCGGGAAGTGCGGTGGAGATAATGTACCTCGACCTATATATAGGGGGGTCGAACTTGAAGCCAAAAAAAGGAAGAAGATTTGACAGCTTATGACTCCCCCTTCTCAACTTCGAGGAAGGATTGTTACGCCAAAGGGGTAAATCCATTGACCGCCTGTTGGGGCGGAAGTGGTGGAGGTGAATTTTATCGTGGTCGACACTTATTCACCCTACACCGCGATAGTTGCAAGGCCATGGATCCACGCCCTAGAGGCCGTGACCTCCACACTTCACCAAAAAATAAAATACCCATCCAGGGGATAAGTGGAAGAGATCCGAGGAGATCAGTGCCGTGGCCGGAAGTGTGTGGTGGCCGCCATTTTACATAGGCCCTTAGTCGAGTCCTCGATCCCAGAGAGCTTATAGAAACCAGCCTCCTTGGCAAGGCAAGACGATGGGCTGGCCAAGGAGATAAGGTGTGAAGGTTTAGATAAGATTGCTGTCAACGATGACCCGGAGAAGTTCTTTCAGTCGGCTCAATTGCCCTCTCAAGAAAAGGAGGAACTGGTCAGATTTCTCGGAGAAAATGTCGACGTATTCGCATGGGACGCCTATGACGCCCCGGGAGTTGATCCTAGCCTCATTTGTCACCACCGAACGTCAACCCCTCTTCCACTCCGAAGAAGCAGCCCACCCCGACGCCCTTCAAAGGAACACGCTAGTGCCGTAAGGGACGAAGTGGCAAAATTGAAAAGAGCAGGGGCTATCAAAGAGGTCTTTTATCCCGAATGGTTGGCAAACACAAAGGTGGTAAGGAAGAAAACAGGGAAGTGGAGGGTCTGCGTGGACTTCACGGACCTGAACAAGGCGTGCCCCAAGGACCCATTCCCCCTACCTCGAATCGATCGATTGGTGGATGCAACCGTGGGGCACCCTCAAATGAGCTTCCTGGATGCATTCCAGGGCTATCATCAGATACCCTTTGCGCTAGAGGACCAAGAGAAAACGGCTTTCATGACGCCCATCGGAAATTATCATTATAAGGTGATGCCGTTCGGGCTAAAGAACGCGGGCTCAACCTACCAAAGGATGATGACTCGGATGTTCGAGCCACAATCGGGCAAGATCATTGAGGTTTATATAGACGAAATGGTCGTGAAGAGTAAAAGGGTGTCCGAGCACGTGAAAGACCTCGGAATAGTCTTCGCTATCTTAAGGGAGCACCGGTTGCGGCCGAATGCCTCCAAATGTTCATTCGGGGTTGGGTCCGGGAAATTCCTAGGATACATGGTCACCCACAGGGGAATAGAAGTAAGTCCCGACCAAATCAAAGCCATTAACAGCCTACAGACTCCTTGGAATCCGAAGGAGGTGCAGAAGCTCACCGGCATGATTGCGGCATTAAACCGGTTCATATCGCGATCGGCGGATCGATGTCGGCGTTTTTACCTCCTGATAAACAAGTGGAAAGAGTTCGAATGGTCGGAGGATTGCGTTCAGGCTTTCCAGCGACTTAAGGACTACCTGTCCCGACCACCCATCATGTCCGATCCTGAGGCGGATGAGGTGCTGTTTGCCTACATCGCCGTAGCTCCCCACGCCGTAAGCCTGGTACTAATACAGGATGATAATGGGGTGCAGCGACCGGTGTACTATGTGAGCAAATCACTACACGAGGCCGAGGTGCAATACCTACCTTTAGAAAAGGCAATTCTGGCGATAGTGCATGCAACCCGGAAGCTTCCTCATTACTTTCAGGCGCATACGGTCATCGTTCTAACTCGACTTCCCCTTAGAGCCGTGCTTCAAAGCGCTGACTACACAGGAAGGATCGCCATGTGGAGTGCTCTTTTGGGGGCCTTTGATATTAAATATATGCCTGACCCTCCGTCAAAGGACAGGTCCTCGCAGACTTGGTAGCGGAGTTTGCTGAGCCCTCTATAGAAACGATGACCGAGAAGAAAGACCTGGGTGGAAAATTGGTTGGCGCAATTTCAGCAGGGGGGACCATGCATTGGAAGGTCTACGTGGATGGCGCGGCCAACCAGAGAGAGGATCGGGGAGTTGGGATAGTTTTAATATCGCCGGACGGCGTTGTCATTGAAAAATCGTTAAGACTTGGATTCTCGCTACGAACAATGAAGCCGAATACGAAGCCTTACTTCAAGGGATGACAATGGTTCAAAGATTGGGTGGAAGAATAATAGAAGCATTCTCGGACTCATTAGTGGTCGGACAAGTGATGGGAGAGCTTGAAGCTCGAGATACTAGGATGCAAGAGTATTTGGGACAAGTCAAACGGCTACAGACGAGTTTTGAATCCTTGATCGACGTACATTTCCGGGAGCGTAAACACCCATGCAGACTCGTTGGCCACTCTTGCCACGTCCTCGGCACATAATTTGCCACGAATGATCCTAGTCGAAGATTTAGTCAAGGCCGGTCCCATCAGCGGAAACCCGGCCCAAGTCCATCAGATTAGACAGAGTCCCAGCTGGATGGACTCCATAAGGAATTTCCTCCAAGACGATATCCTACCGGAAGAAAAACTAGAAGCCGAGAAGATACGTAGAAATGCTCCTCGTTTAAGCTATCGAGAACCGCAAACTCTATCGGTGCTCCTACTCGGACCGTACTTACTCTGCGTACATCCGGAAGAGTCCGAGTCTCTACTTGAGGAGTTGCATGAGGGAATATGTGAAAGTCACACCGGAGGAAGATCGGCGGCGCACAGGGCACTCACCCAAGGGTACTAGTGGCCGAACATGCGAGAGAGGCCCAGAATACGCTAAGAAGTGCGATCGTGCCAAAAATTTGCCCCGAATATCCACCAACCCGGAGGGGTTCTCAACCCACTCTCCGGGTCCATGGCCGTTCGCGCAATGGGGTCTTGATATTGTCGGGCCTTTCCCCAAGGTCATGGGGGAACAAGCGATACATAATAGTCGGAACCAATTACTTCACTAAATGGGTGGAGGCTGAACCTTTGGCCAACATCGTGGGGCGTGGATGCCCATAAATTCATCCGGAAGAACATTATTACCCACTTGAACTCCGAAACACTCATTTCCGACAATGGTCTTGATTTGTGAAGAAGAATTTTAGGGAGTATTGCCGTGAATTTGGGATCATTAATCGATATTCCACCCCCGCATACCCCCAAGGAAATGGGCAAGTCGAGGCCGTAAACAAGGTCATAGTGAACGGATTGAAGAAAAGACTGGATGAGTCAAAGGGAGATGGGTAGAAGAGTTACCGCACGTCTTGTGGACCTATCGGACAACGCCTGCGGCGTTCAACCGTGAAACCCCTTCTCAATGACTTATGGGGCTGAGGCTGTGCTTCCGATCGAGAACAACTTCCCCACGTTGAGGTTTAGCTCGTTTACCCGCGATAACGATGAGTTGCTAGAAAGAAGTCTGGACCTAGCCGAGGAAAGAAGGGAAAAGGCCACGATTCACATGGCCTATTATCACCGTGTCGAGACAAGGGTATGATGCTAACGTCAAATTGCGGCCTCTGGGTCCAGGTGATCTCGTGATGAGGAAGATTCTTGGAAGCGCAAAGAACCCCTCTTGGGGCAAGTTGGGGCCCAATTGGGAGGGACCATACCATGTCACATCCGTGGCCGGAATAGGCGCCTACTACCTGGAAGATTTGGATGAAAAAGCAGTACCTCGACCATGGAATGTAAATAACCTCGAAAGATATTGTTATTAATAAGAATGGCTTAGCATACGTTTTCTTTTATGACTATCCGCCGCTTGCTGGTCTACTGACAACTATTCACAAGTTTTAAATAGAACCTAAGTCCTGCATGGCTCTTCAGACCACAGACTTTGGGGAAATTATTACTCATGACAATTTATACAAGTTTTAAACAGAACCTAAATCCTGCATGGCTCCTCGGACCACGTACTTAGGGGAAATTAATACTTGAGGCAACTATCCATAAGTTTTAAACAGAACCTAAGTCCCGCATGACTCCTCGGACCACAGACTTAGGAGAAATTAATTCTTAAGGCAACTACTCACAAGTTTTAAATAGAACCTAAGTCCCGCATGGCTCCTCGGACCACGTACTTAGGGGAAATTAATTCTTAGGGCAACTACTCACAAGTTTTAAACAGAACCTAAGTCCCGCATGGCTCCTCGGACCACAGACTTAGGGGAAATTAATACTTGAGGCAACTATCCATAAGTTTTAAACAGAACCTAAGTCCCGCATGGCTCCTCGGACCACGATTTAGGGGAAATTAATACTTAAGGCAACTATTCACAAGTTTTAAACAGAACCTAAGTCCCGCATGGCTCATCGGACCCACGATTTAGGGGAAATTAATACTTAGGGTAACTATTCATAAGTTTTAAATGAACCTAAGTCCCGCATGACTCCTCGGACCACGTACTTAGGAGAAATTAATACTTGAGGCAACTATTCATAAGTTTTAAATGAACCTAAGTCCCGCATGGCTCCTCGGACCACGACTTAGGGGAAATTAATACTTAGGGCAACTATTCATAAGTTTTAAAAGAACCTAAGTCCCGCATGGCTCCTCGGACCACGTACTTAGGGGAAATTATTACTTATGGCGACTATTCATAGTTTTAAATGCAAACCAAAGTCCCGCATGGCTCTTCGCACCACGGACTTTGGGGAAATTATTACTCATGACAATTTATACAAGTTTTAAAATGTAACCTAAGTCCCGCATGGCTCCTCGGACCACGTACTTTAGGGGAAATTATTACTTATAATAGATTGGGAGATTATTACTTAAAGGAAATCATTTTAATGCGTGCGCGCAGTCTAGCACCATCGCAACCGTCAAATGCGCAGCCCAAAAACCCGTTTTATTTTGACCGTTTACCTGTATCTACATCGTTGCAAATGTTTAAAGAAGAGCGCTCTTGACATACATCCATAGTAAGCAAAACGAACATTTTATATTAATATTCCAAGTACATTAGAAAGAGAGGTCCTTACAAAAGAATGGAAAAATAAGACGACTCTCATTCAAAAAAAAAAAAAAAAAAGGGGAAAGAGTACAAAGATCGAAAGCCTAAATGGCTAAGCCTCGGCAGGAGGATCTTCTTTCTGCTCGGGCCGAGGAAGAGGAACCTCGATGGTAGAGTCTCGGCGGGATCCTTCGCCATATCATGCACGGGGACGGCATCGAGCACCGCCAGTCCTCGCTCTCAAGCCACTTGGGCGTCATCAGGATTCTCTCGGATCTCCCGAGGATAGAAGATGTTCTTGGGCGGTCTTAGTGTTGAATCCGCAGGGACTCCTGCAGCATCGAGAGCATGAGCCCATGAAATACTGCGGTACTCCCCGCACACCTCGGGGATCTGCTCGAATAGCCTGGCCTCCGTCTCTTCGGCCTCGAGCTGGCGAGCAGCATCCTTCTCGGCCTCTGTAGCCTCTCGGATCAGCTGGGCCTCCTCTTTGACCCGCCTCGGCTCATCCTCGACTTATCGCAGGCGCCTCTTGAGATCCTCGCACCGCCGCCTCTCGGTGGCGAGGTTAATCCGTGTCGAGTACAGCTCTTTGCGCTGGTCCTCCGCCTGGGTCTCGGCACTCTTCAAACCAGCCTCTACACTTTTACGCCGGTTCTCCGACTCCTTGAACTCGTCCGTGAGTTTAAGGTGATCGTGCTTGAGGGACCCCAAGGCTTTCTCCATCTCCGTCCGAGCACGGGTCTCAACCTCAACCCGATCACGCGGTTATCACGGCAAAACTCCTCACCCACGAACACTTGCTGAGTAATCTACGAACGAAACAAGAGTGTTTAAAAAAAAAAATCTAACAGGGGTAAGTAAATTAATAAAACAAGAAAAGGATTACTTACCATCGCGAGATCCCTTTTAAGGGATAGGAAGAGCTCGGGCCGAGAGAACCGCCTATAGGCCTCCATGTCCCGAGGAAGAAGTAGGGGTTGCTCTAAGGCATCCGCCACATACCCCGCCCGGCCTCGGTTATACTCTCGGACCGAAGCATTGAAAGGGATGGCAACCCCATCCAGCTCCAACTTGGGGTTCCATGCACGAGGGGTAGCGCGCACTTCAGCAAGGTTCTCCTCATCCCGGCTCTCCGAGGAGTTACCCTTTCTACTCCTTGGCGCTCGTGTGGTTTTTTGCTGCTTGGTCGGTTGGGCAATCACCTCACCTTCCTTAGGAGTGTCAACCGGCCTCTTCTTCTTCAGGTCCGGATTAACCTTAAGGCCGGGGTCCGAGACGCCCTGAGGGACCACGGGGGGAAGGGTTTTGACCGATGATGGAGTTGGTCCCTTCGATGACTGACCCTTCAATGACTGACCTTTCCCTCGGGAGGACATCGCCTCCTTTAGAGACTTTCCCTTTCCTGCCATGGGCTCTGCCTCTTCGTCAGAAGTATCGTCCGAGCGGATAACGATTGAGGGAACACCAACCTGCGGAATGTTGGTCCCGCTCCGCTTTGGGATTAGAAAGCTCCACCAAGGGGTTTTTTGAATTTCCTCCTCAAGTAAAACTCGTCTATCTCTTCCTCAAGGGAAAGACGAGATGATTCAGCTTCTTTTTCAACCAAAACAGCGGCGCCAGGCTCGTTTACCGGAGGTAGCTGCTCTGCTAAGTAGGGATTTTTGACACCGGGCAACACAACTGGTGGCAGATCGTGTTGAGCTAAGAACCCGTCCTTGGACACGTCAATCCTAGCCACCTCGGACTGCCAAACCTTATATAGCGTGACCAATTTCACTGGAAAGCGCCGCTCGAGGTTGATAGCCCCGTAACCAAATGGGCCGCACGCACTGTCCGTCCTGGAAATGTAAATCTCCGACCTAAGAAGATAGTTCAAATACCGCACGTTCACAAAGTTTATCCGAGGAGCGACGTGAACTTTGTCTGCAAACAACCAAGAAAAGTGGGGTTAGTCCATGAAATTTTCCAATTACATAGAAAGTAAGAAAAAATAATAACCCCTCAATACTAAATCCTTTCCCAAAAAGGACCGATCCTAAAAACGCCGCACTGGGTTTCCTGCCCGAGTTGGACAATGAATACCGTCGAACCACTCCCCGAAAGCAATAAGGAAGTCATTCTTCACGGTCTTATTGGATACCGGGAGACAAGAGATCAACCTAACGTCCTCGTTCCGGATTTAAGATAATACCCATCATCCCCGAGGCGGTGACATTCGCATGATAAGCCACATCGTGCCAAGTAAGGCCTAGATTCATCCGCTCGTCTAAGACATCTACACAACCTAGTATCTTGAACATATTCGGGGCACACTGATACGGCGTCAACCTATGGTTGAACAGTATTCCCTTGTAATCCTACGCATGGGAAGTGTCATCCCTCCCTCTATGAAAGCAATCATGGGGATAACGACTTCTCCCTCACCTCTATCTCACAATACTCCTTCGAGAGGACAAGATCATGCAGCCCAACCCCTGGGAATGTGGTATTTCGCCCTAAAGGCCTCCATAGCGGTTGGAGTTTTTACTAATTTTTCAAATCTACCCATCCGAATCGAACTGGGAAATGAAAGTAAAGACCAAAAAGAAAAGTAGAGTCCGAGGAGGGAATTGAAACGGCGAGAAGAACGAAATGTACTGGTATCTTCACAAAACGCTCAATGGGACGCCCGAAAATCTCTCTTGGACGAAACGCTTCACAAAAAACGGCTACGGTGGCGTAACGGACACAAGTGTTCGTATATCTCTGGGATTCGATGGAGTTTTCTGGAGTCCTCTGAGGTTTATGAAATGCAGATAAAAAGAAGGAATCAACCCCTTTGACATCTTATATAGCCGGGAGGAGAGAGAAAAGATCACTCCCGCCTAAGAATAAGAGAAAAAACGGTGGCCGTTCGATCCATGCCAAGCCGTTGGATGAAGGGAACATAACGCCTCCAGAAGTTAATGACCGCGCCTCGTAAATTGTAGCGCGTCAAAAGTAACGGTCCGCACGCGTGCCACACGATCTCCTTATTTCCGTCCTCTCACAAACATCAAAACCCCGCTTTTCTCCTCGGAAGGAGGTAAAAACCGGAGTTTTGAAGGGCTATTAGGGGGCTCGGCCCAAAAATAATGGGCTATTCCAAATTCAGCCCGTCCGAGGAGCGTCCCCAAAAAAAGAAACCACATATGAAGCATTACACAATTCCAATAACACCAAGGAAACCCCGTCCGAGGAGTAACTCCTCCTCGGACATCACGAAGCCTGCACGAGGAACTCTCCCCACCATTTCAGTTCATTCTCCCAACATATAAAATGAATAAAATCCAAAATATCTCATGGAAAGCTACCACCACATTAATTGCGCCCCAACCACCCTCTTGGCCGCATTAATGAGGAAAAGACCCCTAAACAGTACCACCTTGACCTCTGCAACTCACAAAGGAAGTGATGAGGGCGTCTGATGGGACATGTGCTCAAGTAGATGCTTAGATGATCAACAGGTGTAAGGTTGAGATGAGAGGAGGAGAGCTATATAATGTAGTGGAGTCCCTCAAAGAAGGGGCGAAAAAACAGATCGAACTCAAGAAATAAAATCATACGTGAGAGATCCATTCTTGTGTTTTTATTTTTGGCAAACAATACTGTCCATGTATCAGACCGAATAGGTTCACCGAGGCTAAGTTCTTTGACCCATCCTCTACAAATATTTATTGTGGGTTGTGCTTTGGGCTAAGGCCTGATCAATAAAAGTTGGGCCAGAAAAATCGTGCAACCACAGTTTTATTTACCAAATTTTGTTATAAAATTTCTACCTTATATCAAAAGATTTTGTCATTTGGTATTCCTTCTTTCTCTCATGTCTCCCTAATTTTTCATTAACGTATACAGAAAAGGTAATTGTTTATAATTAATAAATAAATAAATATATACACACGCGCGCATACACACACAGAAAAGGCTGACTGGATATAAAACTCAAAGTGGTGCAAAGTGCAAAGTGCAAAGTGCAGAGTGCAAAGTGCTATGATCTGTAATCTGACTGCAAAACCAAACTATACTACAAAGCCCTCTTCCTAGGCTAGGCTACATGATAATGAACTGTACCTTCCCAACGGTCACATTTCCTGCAATTCCCAATTTTACTACTACTTCTACTATTACTGCATGTCCTAAAACCCTGAATGTCACTTCCCTCAAAAACCCTATACCCTTTCTCAAACCACCAAACAAGATAAACCCAACAAAGCTAAAGCTAAAGATAAGTTTCAGAACGAGAGCCTCCGTGAGCGACAGCAATGGCGGAACTGGGAACTGGGTCAAGTGGATACCCACCGGAGCTTTCTCTATCTCCGCCGACAAAGTTTTCAGGCTGATTTCCGGTGCCACCGCCAGTCCCATTTACCAGTTCGTTTCGTCTCCAACCACTTTTCTTCATTCTGTGGACCCCAGAATCAAATTGGTGTGTTTTTGTTGTTCTGGGTACTTTAAAAAAAAAAAAAAATTATTTATTTTTTTATTTTCTGGGTTTGATTGAGATTGTCTTGTAGTGAAATAAATTTGGCTTATTGGGTTAGATTCAATTCATGGGTTTTGGGTGGTTTTCGGTTTTTGATGGAACTGATTACTGAATTGGTCAATTTGATTTTGAGTATTTAGTTTTTGTTTGTGTTCAATGTTTTAGTAACTTAGAAATGTGTAAATTTGTTGTTTTTTTTTTACTCCTAAGTGAGCAATGAGAGGGTATTGGAACATTTTATAATGTCTGAATTTTAATTTAGGCAGTCCAGTTGGAGATGATGTAGAGAGAACAACATTGTCATACTACAGATTGCAAAAGTTAGGAACTTGAGAGGAAGAGAGTGTTTCATAGTTCGTGAGTATGGTTTTTGTGTGTGTTTTTAGTTGAGCTGTGTTGTGTGTTTTGCTTTGGGTTTTTTATCTTCTTGTTGTTGTGATCGTTGTTGAAAAAGAATATATAGTTTGTTGGAGTGTATTTAAAATTTGGAGAAGCAATTGATGCTCTCAAGTATTAGCTTTTGAGTACTAGCATAGGAGATTTTTGTGAAAGCATTGGCTCGTTCTGGGCATTACTTGATTATTCTGAGCAGATTTTTTCTCCCCCGCTCCACCTTAAAGTACCCTGGTGAAAGCCATCTTGATTTTGGTAATTTTGCTTAATAAGCAAGTGAAGAAAAAGTAAAAATATTTGGTTCTAAGATTCTATTTTTGTTTATCCCCCCTGTTTTGATTTTGTTTATGAATTATGATATCAGGGCGTCTTGGTTTTGCAGGTATGGCTTTTGGCTTTAGTTGTTTTACCAGCAAGATCACATATAGCAATGCGTTTTGGATTAGTGATATTCCTGTCTTTTCTGTCTATATGGATTCTCCCAAGACATGTTTGGATGGTGAGTACCAGCCTTTGACTTAATTATATTTATATGTAAGGAACAGTTATCATTAGATAAATTTTTTGAGTGTATTTATACATATGTTGGTTAAGAAAATTGGTTTGATTTCTGTAACAATACAAATATTCTGATCTAAATAAATTAGAAGGGGGTTTGAATGAAATCATAAGAATATGAATGATGTTGTTCAATTGGTCAGAACACCACCTTTTCTAGGCTTGAAGCCATTAATTAGATTGCTTTCTAACTAACTACTTAAGCATGAGGAGGTGATTGCTTTCTAACTAACCATAGTGATCAATTTTTAGGACTCCTTGTACAATTTCTTCTGAATATTTTTTATAACTTATTAGCAAAATTGTCCATTTCTAGCCTTTTGAAACCTAAGTGGTTACTTTCTTGCAAATTTCTCTGCTCTTGTAAGGTTAAGTGATTTTGTCTTGTTTTGGAGAAGTTGAGTGTGGAGTAAATGCATGATGTGAGGTAACTAGTTTAAGTTGTTGACATTTGTTGAAGCGAGTAGAAGCATTGTCATCATCATATCTATTAGTTCAAACTAGTCTTATTCTTTCTTGTAATCATTTCATTTGGTGCATAGTGATGCGCAGAGTAGGACGTCATAATGTATATACTAGGGCTTCCAGTTTAAAACAATAACCAATGTCCTAATGCAGGGAATATCTTGCTAATTCTCCAACAACTCTTGTAGGACCAATTGGGAAGAGTGTCTTTGCTCTCTGGCATTTTATTCATTATGTTGGGGCTGGGTGCAGATGGTGTAACACCTCTTGTCCAGTTAAGAACTCCACCTCCTGCAATGATGGGATTGCCTAAACTTCCTGCATCTTTGGGTGGTTATTCGTATTTGATTATGAAGCTGGGACCATTACAATTTACAAGGAAGGGACTGTCAGTAGCAAGCATTGCTGCATGCTTAACTTTTACTGTAAGTCAATAATAAATTCTCTTGGTTTCAACCAACACCCCTCCCTCGGCAGCCCTTATAAGTACCTTGGTTACACTCTTTCCTTTTATTCATTCAGTATGTGTGTTGATTCACACGGAAATGTTTTTATGTTATAAGCCAACATAAGGTGTAACAATATTAATTATTTAAGACAAGTCATTGTGTCAGAAAAGAGAAAAATTCATTATGAAATTTCTATGAAAATTCATTTTATTTATTTTGATTTTAGGCTAGACTAATTATTAATGATCTCAAAGAAAAATAATATCCTGACTGTTCTGAGAACTGTCTCTATTTTTGTGAAAGGTCTTCCAAAGTGCGAGCCTTTGTCTAACAACAACAACCCCTGAACAACTTGCATTTGCCTTGCGGTGGTTTATGCTTCCTTTGACATATATTGGTGTTCCAGTTGCTGAGATTGTTCTTACCCTTATGCTTTCATTAAGGTTCATTACCCTAGTGTTTGATGAGGTAAGAAAAGTAATTTTTAATAACTATTATGTTGAAAGTAATGTCTTGTTCTGATTATTTAGTTACATGACTATTCACATCGATATTTATACTCTTGGAATATTGACATAATGTCTTGGCAGGTCCGTAATGTTGCACTGGGGATTGTTTCTCGTAGGATAAATTGGCAACATTTGACAATGATGGAGACGATTGATAGTAAGCATATATATTAGGGGCTCCCCTCTTTTCTTTTTCTCTTTTATCTACACATTATTACAATTTCATTGTCAAGTCCCAAAATGTAGACAGTAGAATTGTTCTAATGGCTAAATGCCAATTTAATATGTCATGCTAATTATATGGCACCCCTTCTGTTGGTGAGCATCATCCTAGGTATTTTCATCAAATCTCATTTTTGCATAGTAATCTTACTAACCTAATAGTTATATTCTTCTGGGATCTCCTTTTTTTGGAAACAGTATCCCTCAGTGTCTTGAAACTAGTAGTTTAGGTTTTTTTTGTTTGTTAGTTTAATTTTTAAATGTTAAAGCCTTTTCTGGCTTCTTGCCTCACACCAACTCGAGATCATTTAAATATCCAGGTTTCTCTCACCCCCCCCCCCCCCCCTCCTCCAAAAAAATAAAATAACATTGTGAAAATTTATGGAACAATTCTAAACTCTGCTTTACTTTGGCTGGTTTGAAAGTTAGACCTTCAAACTGAGGTAACTTGCAACACTCACTCGATACCAACTACAGCTTGTTGATGTTCCTTTCTCCTAGTATGGTCTTCATATTCCTCCCAGGCTTTCTGTTGTGGTCATTGTTTGTGCATCAAATGCAACCAGTCATCGTTCTTTCCTTAATATTTTGCTATAGTTTTAACCTTATTTTGGTCATTACTTGGAAAATTATGTCCCAATGAATGAGAAGGTTAGATCAACCATTCCCATCCTGTGTTACTATGGAAAATACACTTCATTTTTTGAAGCACTTTATGTAATAGAAACTTAGTCCTTAAGAAACAGTAGTTACATAGTTTTTTGAGATAGATATTGAATGATAATCTATGTGATTGTGTCTGTTTTAAGATACTTTCCCAATATGGTGCTTACTTTTTTCATATGGTTTGTCTTGGCAGTTTTTGTTATCTACTTTCGCCGGATCTTCAAAAATATTTTTATCCATGCAGATCAGATTTCACAGGTTTATGTTCAACTTGGCACTTAAATACTATGTCATACCCCTAATCAATCGTTTGTAACATATAAAGTTTGTGCCCTTTGAATAGCTTTGTTTTATCATATGTGCAACTCGTGCCAAGAGCTGTGTATCTCAATTGGCACCTCCTAGTGTTTCCAACAAAGATGTCTATGGTTCAAATCCCCACCCCCAACCAAACAATTAGGAAAAAAAATTCATATGTTGCAACTCATGGAGGCCTAGTCACTCTCTCATCCTTTAAATGATGCACAGAATTTAAGGACTTTTATTATTTGCTTATGTTTGTGTACTTCACACATAGTGAAAAGTCTGTTTAAAGTTAATTTTTTAGGATGAGTTCAGGAATTTTTCCCTAATGCATATTTTAGACTCCTGGAGCATTCATCCACAGTCCAAAAAATACTTATGAGGATTCTACATATGTTAAGAGACCTATCATGCTTTTGGGATATGCCTGGAGGAACCTCTTGTGGTCAATCTGCATTAGCATATTTAGCATGTCATGCTAACTTGAAAGAAAATGTTTTCTTCTAAAAGTTTTCAATTTTAACATTTTATCAAATCTATGGCTTTTACAGGCAATGATAGTCAGAGGCTTTAGAGGGGACAGCAAAACTCATAAGATTTACTTTCTGTCAGACTCATCCTTTGGGATGGCAGATATTGTTTCTTTGCTGTGCCTGGTTGGTGTTACAGGTGCTGCCCTTTTGTCTGATTACTTCCTTGTTTGATACTCATGCCCACTCTTGCCTTGGTAATTCTCTGATCCTTTAAAACCTTTATGGCAATTGGAATGAAAGTTTTGTTTCTTTTCTGCACATTTATCAACTTGATCGATTTGATTTGCAGGAAACAAAGCTTCTTGCAACTTCAATGCCATATATCATTATGGCTCCATCCCCTTATCTTTAGTGGGGATGCATGGGTATTATACAACTTGAAAGATTTGCAGTTTATTAATGAAAAGAAAAAATATAGTACCACAAACTATTACACAACTTCTATGCTACAACTAAGATATGACAGAGTGTGATTGGTGAAGAAAAAATTGTAGGTCCATATTTAAAGATAGGCAACCACGCACAGTCTACTTTGTCAGAGTTGTGGCAAAATGTTGTAGAATAGTTTGTGGTCTTAGAACCACTCTAGTGAAAATATATTCATGTTGAAAATACATTTACAATTCATAGATAGAAGCAATGGAGCTGCATCCTGGTGTCTATGTCAAGCATGCCTGGATGTTGCCCTTTACTGCACAAGTATCTTGTAATTGTCTAAATCTTAGCATAGGTTTAAGTAACCATTTCTCAATCTTGATTGTATCCATAGCAAGTTTCAAGTGCTGTAATTCTCATACATTGTTACATTATTTTATTGGGAAATGAGTTTCTGCTATTGAAAAATTTCACCTCTTAATTTTGTACGTCTCCAACTAAGATAAGTGCCAATAATAGTTTGTAGGTCCAACTCAAGTTTCTGTTGTACTGGCATATGAGGTTTGTTGTAATAGAGGTAGCCGAATTGGCAAGAAAAATGCATTTGGAGTAATTTCTTAGTGTTTCTATTTACTATCTAAAAATAGTTCTGCAATTTTCATTTTCATGATAATTTTAAGAAAAACAATTTCGGTAGTATGTCATGGAAATATTTATAATAGTAATGATGGTGCGTCATGGTGGTAGTAACAGCGAAAGGAAAAATGAGAGAATAATTACCAGCATGAGTGTCAGTAGTGGCGGTTGTAGTGCTAGTGATTGTGGTGGAGATGCCATGATGGAGGAAATGTCAAGGGTGGTGGGTTTTGTGGCAGTGCTCTGAATCTTGGTCAATTAGAGTAAATGCAGAGTCCATTGATTATATATGAATAATCAATATATTCAATATAATAAATATATAAGTAGAGACTTCATACATGAGTGCACGAGATCCTGTCATGTAACGCACTAAGTGATGGTGGTTTTAGATGGAGACTAACTCTCACAAATGCCAACTATAAGTATTGATTGTCTCTTCATGGTTAAAGATTGAACAGGAAGTATGATCTCATTTGCTCTTTAGAAGCAGATGCTACACAGATTAAGAAGACTAGATCAATAATTTACAGTCTCCTTTATTAAACTCTCACCAATATCTTTACATGAACACAAACAAGCCTGAAATGATGAAATCAAGTTTTATCTTTAAAAATTACTTCTTTGTTGTAAACCTTGGACTCCAATTTTGCCACACGGTGACAGTCCCCACACATTTTAAGCATCTGCACATGTATTACAAAGTGATAATATTGGGTTTAGACTGAAACCTCTCACTTTTAAGTTTTAACCAAGGACCAAGCTTTTCCTGCCACCGTCGAGTTAGACCGAGACCCACTTCTTTTGAAAAACCCAACTCATTTAAGCACTAAAACACCTCCACATACTTGCTTGATTTAGTATGTTTTGTTTATTTGCTGGTGAATTAGAGAGAAAAGGTGTAGAATATTAAAAAAATCAATAATAAAGTTGTGTATATTAATTGTGGAGGCAGTTAAGTAATTAAATTTAAGAATATTTATAACATGAATAGTAGTCTCAATCTTCTTTGTTATATCTTATAAAAATCAATGACTATAAAAATGTATAACTTTTTTGAATGTGTAATTCTTTTAAAGTTAAATTAGGTGTAACTTTAAAGTTACACTACCTAATATTTTAATTAGTCATGTTAATGGATGTCCTTAGAACAATTGTTAGTAAATCATAATAGGAACATTTTGACACCACTTTCTTGGGAAATATAAAAAACTATCAATAACATTTATTGTTTTATCACTTTCCCAATAAAATATTTTTAAAAATAGTTCATAAATTAGGGCAATGATTAGTGTGATAAGGGCCCAAAATTATATATTGGGCCTTGGGCCTTGAGCCTTAACTGAGAACATTGATTGGTTAGAGGAAGAATAAACAGTAGTAAGAGCATCCGTAGTAGCCGTTGTAAATATTATGTCATTTTGCCACACCAAAAGCCTACTTTATTATTTTACCACATCATTTTACAATATCTCATTTATCGGATGTTCTATATTTTTACCACTTCATTTAAATATTATTTTTTAATTCTTTTTAATTCTTATTTTATCCTTTCTTTATTATTTGTTCAACTGTAACATTTTCCATTTTCTTTCAAATCTCAACGATAACATTTCAAACAATACTCTTAATTTTTTTTTTTTTTTAGAAACCAAATGCTGGGCTTCAAACAATACTCTTAATTTTTTTTTTTTAGAAACCGGCTAGTCCGGGCTTTATTGAAAGAACCTCAATGGGCATCAAATGAAACTAGAGGCGCAATGTCACCTGGGATGTAATCCAGCCACACCTGCCGCCCTGTACAAAGTTTGGCCTACAGTGAGCATCAGCCACAGTATTACATGCATGACAAAATTCTGAAAACTGAAAATACTCTTAATTCAACTATCATATTTTTAACTCAAATACTTAGAAGTCATCATATCCAATAACTCAAATAACTCATATCCAATAACATTAACTCACACAAATAACTCATATCTAATAACATTAACTCACACAAAAAACTTACACAAATAACTCATATCCAATAACATTAACTCACACAAAACCCATTGAATTAAACATAGTTGAGCTTGCCACTTCCTTGATGACAAATAGTACTTAAATTTAACACAACAAAATAGTGAGTTATTCCTGTCGTGATTCTCATGCATAGATTTCACTAGGGCCTCTTTCATGAAACCTGAAGTCCACTCACAAAGTTCTTGCGCCAAGAATTGATTCAAAGAGCCTACTCTCTGATGAGACGAAAGGGCTCGGTCGGTTCAGCCGGGATATAGAACAGAGAGGAGAGACCCACAACCCAAAGGCCTACGCCCGCGCCAATCACTATCGGAAATCACAACCAGACCCACAACTAGACCCACAATCGGAAATCACAACCACAACCTGCACCCACGCCGATAGAACAGAGAGGACAGAGCGAACAAAAGGGGAAAAAAAAACCAGTGAAGGATATAGATCAATGATGGTAGAGACGAAATTGATGGTGGCTCATATTCATGAACGGGAAGACAATAGAGCAACAGGGAAGACCCACAACCTGACCCACGCCGATAGAACAGAGAGGACAGAGTGAACAAAAGGGGAAAAAAAAAAACGGTGAAGGATATAGATCAGTGATGGTAGAAACGAAATTGATGGTGGCTCATATTTACGAACGGGAAGACAATAGAGCAACGGGCAAGAGGGAAGAAGAAAGAGAATGGGAGAGTGGAGATGGAGATGGAGGCGGTGGTCAAGGAGAAATGAAAGAGATATGACGGTGAAAGAGAAATAAAAAATTAATAAACCAATATACCACACGACTTCATCATACAGTTGTATATTTGTGATTTTACTATAGCAAGTTGCAAAAAATATAACATTTACAACATCTGATAAATGGGCTCAAACTGGGTTTGGTGTGGGTATGTGCCAAATATTTAGCATTTGACACATATCCCACATCTACTGTGGGTGCTTTAAGGGTGTTAAGCTCAGAGTCTCATAAATAACATGCAGATAGAAATGTTGGGAAAGATAGTCCGAGGAGGAGTGTCTCCTCGGATAAACAAAGGACAGATTGAATGCATATCTTGTCACTCGAAGTGACCTCCCAGGAAACTCCACCGATAGGGACGTGCGGCTTTCTTACTGCATTTATGTGGAGAAGATCTCTGAATAGTGCTACATTGGCTATCCCAACTCACAAAGGGCCAGAGAGGGTGTTCGATGTGACAAGCACTCAAGTAGTGGACTAGACAATCAACAAATAGAGAGTCAAGATCATTGGAAGGGAAATATATAATGTAAGGGACCCCTGGTAAAGAAAAGATGGAAAAATAGAGAGAGGAATCTAAGGAGAAACACTGTAGCAATCAGAAAATAATCTTGTAACCATACTTAAGATAAATATACAAGAACCGATCTCCTCGGATCTATCTGAGGATGAATTTCTTTAGTTAGAATCTATCTACCTTTTTGCTCTTGTCACTTGAATCCATTTTGTTTGCCATCCAACTCATTATAGCCCAGTTTTCCAACCCACTCTCTACAAATTTATTTTTTTGAGCCTTTTGGGCCCAAGCCTATTCATTCTTTAGGTTTGGGATTCAAACTCGGTCCTTACAGTTAGCATTTCCCCTTTTTAATTACATGTAAATTTTAATAAATCCATCATTGGATTACATAATTTTCATATATTCTCCATGCTTACAAAATTTAAAGATGATTAAAGATAAATAGTCATGTCATCAATTAATTGTTTAAATTTAAGTTTTTGTAATTTAAAATAATGCATAAAAGATGAATTTATAGGTCAAATTGTAAATTACATCCGATTGGCATGAAACTCAATCTTAATCCAACATAAGTTCAAAAAACACAATCTTAATTAATATTTCATGTTTTGGTGTTCCCTCTCTTATATATTACAATAAATTATGAAATTCTATTGCTATATTTTAGTATTTTTCTCCATCTTACCTTGGTTCCAAAATAAACATATGATGAAGCAACAAATTAAAATAATGCAACACAAAATAACAAACATATGATCGAACTAAGCAATGCACTGGACATGGTCAATGAATTGCCGCTATTAGAGTGATTTTTATTAGGGGGATTGATTCCTACGACTCCACCACCGCCTGGGGGTTTGATTCCTACGGCTCCACCACTGCCTCCGCCTCTTCCAATTCCTCTTCCGATGCCTCTTCCAGCGCCTCCTCCAAATGGTCCACCCTCCACTAAAGATAACATGATTGAAAGAATTGTGAGAACCAACATAAGTTTCACTAGCTTGCGTGCATGGCGAATTGTCATGCTTTCAGTTGTGGTTTCAGACGTAGCAATACAGAACCTTGAAATACTTGGAACCTACAAGGTAGAGATCTGAAATCCATCAGAGAAATAGATTATAAATTACTGATAGTTTATTCATGGAAGAGACTAAATTTTCGTTTTAAAATTTAGGGATTAAGGATTAAACGAAACTTAATTTTAAAGTAGAAATATTAAAATAAAAATATAGACTAAATAAACATAAGCCAAATTTGATTTTAAAACCCCTAAAAATAGTTAGAACAAGAAAATAAAGCTATCCTCAACAAAATTCTGAAAACTATATAATAAAAAATAAAAGCCTTACGCCACTTCTATTTGTGTAATACATATAATCACCTCACCTTGCAAATTGCAGAATTGCACAATATCAACTAATTCTTTTTCTTCTTTTTTTAAGTCACGGATATGTGCGTGCTTGCATGTGTATGAGAGGATGTGAATCCTATATATATATATATATATATATATATATATATATCTCCGTTGGGAATGTTAAAAAATATCGGTTAAGTTATACAGTATGATTCTATCTTATTGTCATGGATATAATTAGTTGACCCTTAATATGCGAGCATGCTTATGATTAGTCACATCTCTTAATAATGTTGGGTTTGTGCAGATTGCAGACAGTGCACAAAATTTTTTTTTTTTTTTGAGAAAGAGACAATGCACAAATGATCCATAAATAATAACCCTAATATATTCTTATAAGTTGTAATTATGATGAAGAACTAGAATACATAAATGGTAAATGTTAGAATTACTCGAGTGTGTAAATCGGCACAAGACGATCTTAGTGGCACCTCATCGGAGGTTCAACGGTAAGAGGTTGCGGTGGTTGCTATGATGGTAGAAACGATGTTGAGAATGGAGTAACACTAATAAAGATAAGACAAGACTGCTAAAAAAAGGTCAGAGTAATGGCTCTGATACCATATTAGAAATATTGAATTCAATAGTATTGTATTTCTCAAAATAATAAAATATATATGAGTGCTTTTATATAGGAGGCAAAGTGTGTAATACAAGTAATTAAGTGTGATACACAAGTAAGCAAGGTGAACCTAAAGCCCACATACCTAATACACATTAACAGTAAATAAAATTATAAAATAGAGAAATCATAGCTGTTCACCTGCACTTTGAAATTTTGGGAGGCTTGTCCGTAATGGTATTGAGATAGGAAACCACCATATATGGAAAGGTTATTTATATAAAGGAATAGTATCAGGTTTAATTTGTGTATTTATTTTCTAATTAAGGCTTGCTCTCTCCCACTTAGAAACGTGATACTATTCCTTTATATAATTAACCTTCCTCATCTAATATTGCGCACGCCTGTATTAGATAAGGAAGGACGCATGTGTGTTTATACGTTTTGCAGATGAAAGACTTTGATTTTTAACGATCAAAATCAACAGATAACTAACCAAAATTATTCATCAACAGACAACTTTTGATATTTCTACCGTAGATATTCATTAACAAATATTATTTCCTTCCTTGGATCAAACTTTTTTTTTTTTTTGAAAAAGTTTTTTGAATCAAACTAATGGTAGGATATCATTTGACAGTACTCTCCCCAGTCTCCACATCAACATTTTTAGCCTTTCGTGTATTTTTAGCTTACACTATTAAGAAAGAAAATACTTGAATAATGCTTACTAATCCTTTTTTAAAAATTAAAAAATAAATTCAAAAAAAAGTTTTTGGAAGCACAACAGAAGAGAAGCCAACCAGTCCATGAAAATTCATGTATAAACAATGGGTTTTGATTCTTTCTTATCTAATGTGAGGCCATCATGGCCTAAGCAACAGACACACATGGTAAGCCATGACCTTGGCGGTGTGCCCACGCTGGGCTGCCATGACCTAGGAAGCGTGCACGTGGGCATGCCATAGCCTTGGCTGCGTGCACATGCTAGGCTGCCATAACCTAGCTAGGCAGCCTAAACACTGGGCTGCGAAGGGCATGCCAATATATACATTCTTTCACATCTTGTTTAAAGTGTGAATATTCTTAAAAAACACATGGATTTAGCATGAAAGTGTAAATATTGTTGTGGGGGTAAATTCCATCAATCAACGTTGGGCCCTAGCACATGCACTAAGCCCAACCGCGACAAGAAGAAAGGACATGGGCCTAGGAGATCCCAACCCAACCATGCTTGGGCGGGACACCTTAGGGCGTCCGAGGAGGAGTATCTCCTCGGACTCGCCAAGTGAGTAACCAACTCACACCCAATACCTGGTGAAAAGTCACCCTATAAGAAGGAGCGGCATGACGTTCGGGGAAGGGTACAACCACTCTTCGCCGCATTAAATGCCTAGGAACTACTTTTCCAGCCGCATTAATGTAGAAGAGACAGAGCACGCAGAATTGCCTTGGCCAAACGACTCACGAAAAAAGAGGGAGGATGTCCAATGGGACAGGCACTCAAGTGGAGACCCGGATGGTTAACAAGTGTAGGGTTGAGATCTTAGTAAGAATGCTATATAAGAGAAGGAAACCCCCATGGCCAAGGGATCGAGGGAGGGGGAAGAAAAAGAGATAGAGGAAGAGAAGAGAGACAGAGACAGAAAACGGAAGACTCGGTGCCAGGAACTGTCATCCCGAAAGCTTGGAGGAATATCTCTACGTCCAACTGGTTGCATGGCTTGTCCATAACCACGTCCCCGCTGTCAAAGACCTAGTTCTATAACCTACTCTCTACAAATTCATTGTTGTGGGACCTTTGGGCCAAAAATCGCCCGCTTTGTTGGGCCCGAGCCCCAAAAATACACCCTTACAATTGGCGCCGTCTGTGGGGAGAACTTGTGTCTCGATAAGTGAAACAATCAGGGATGGAAGGATCGGGTCCACGCCAAACTGGACATGCAGAATCTCAACGGCAAGACAACTTTGTAAACCTTGAACGAGCGAAGGACCAAGATAATCAACGAGAGGGCAGTGTGAGCACCTCTCACACAAGTAAAAGTCGCTCGAAAGGGAAGGGTCACGCGTCCCACTAGCACAACGAGCGGAAGGCTCTACAACAAGAGATTGATGATTTGAAGAAGAAGCTGCGTCGGGCCCAACAAAAACGTCCTTTGCCCGTTTCGGATACAAGCAGCGGTGAGGATGAGGAGTACAGACGAAGAACGAGAACCCCCCCGAGTGAAACGTTCTCGTATGATGAGGAGCGGCCTCACAAGCGCGGTCGCAAAAGCCCATCTTACCGAGGCCTGGTCAATGACGCCATGAGCAAGGCCCTAGACCGGATCTCCCAGTCGCCATTCACTCGTAGAATAGAAAGGGCAGTGCTTCCTCGGCGGTTTAATCAGCCAACATTCATCCCATACAATGGTCGGACTGACCCAGTAGAACATGTGAGCCAATTCAACCAAAGGATGGCCGTCCACTCCAAGGACGAGGCATTAATGTGTAAGGTGTTTCCATCCAGCTTGGGGCCACCGGCGATGAGATGGTTTGATGCCCTCCCACCGAATTCCATAGACTCCTTTAAACAGTTGACGCAAGCCTTCGGTTCCCGTTTCGTTACCAGCACCAGAGTCCCTCGGCCCCTCGATTCCCTCTTATCCTTATCCATGCGAGAAGGGGAAACGCTGAAGGCCTACTCGGACAGATATTGGGAGACCTACAACGAGATCGAAGGTAATTATAAGGACGTCGCCATCAGTACCTTCAAAAGGGGCCTGCCCACAGAGCATGGCTTGAGAAAGTCTCTCACTGGAAAACCAAATCACCAGGCGTGCGACAACTCATGGACAGGATAGACAAGTACAAGAGGGTCGAGGAGGACCAGCAGATTGGGAAAGGAAAGACGAAGTTTGTCCCTCAAGAGAGGAGAGACTTCAGGTCGGACCGTTTCAATGAGCATAACAAGCCGAGGAGAGATTATGTAGAACAATCTGGATCTACAGGGGCTCGTAGTCCACGCTGTGTTCCGAGAACCGCTGCACGAGATCTTGGAGAAGATAAAGCATGAGCCTTTCTTCCAATGGCCGAATAAGATGGCAAGCGATCCCTCAAAACGCAATCAGAATCTATACTGTGCGTATCACCAAGAGCCTGGTCACGTCACCGACGAATGTAGGAACCTAAAAAACTATTTGGATCGACTCGTCCGAGAGGGAAAGCTCAGGCATCTGCTGCACCGCCCCGAGCAGTCCAATGTCGATACTGCACAAAGTGCGTTGAGGCTGCCCATAGGCACAATAAATGTTATTCTTGCAGCACCTAGGAGAGCCGGTCTCGGCCCGTTCAGAGTGATGTCTGTGGGTAGGTTTCCGACGGAGCCAGGTGAAAGAGGATCAAAGAGATCCAGAGGGAGGGCCTCGCCATTGATTGGGTTCACGGATGAGGATAAGGAAGGAACCATTCAGCCCCATGAAGATGCCCTAGTCGTGACACTTAGAATAGGAGGTTATGACGTGAAGAGGGTTTTAGTTGATCGGGGTAGCGCTGTGGAGATAATGTATCCGGACTTGTACAAGGGGCTGAACTTGAAGTAGGAAGACCAGTCGCCATACGATTCACCTCTGCTTAGCTTTGAGGGAAAAATAGTCATCCCGAAGGGCATGATTAGGTTGCTGTGCGGATGGACACGAAGTCGTGGAGGTGAACTTCATCGTGGTGGACGCGTACTCCCCCTACACAGCCATTGTTGCACGGCCATGGCTTCACACGTTAGGGGCTGTATCGTCAACCCCGCACTGAGAAGGTGAAGTATCCGTCTGAGGGTCGAATCAAAGAGGTATTAGGGGACCAGGGAATGGCTTGGCAATGCATGGTGTCGGCGATTGCTCGACAATCAAGCGGTGAACCTTCCACTTCGGCCGGGAACAGCTTATAGCAATCAAGGACCCCGGTCCTAGCTACAAGAAATGAAGGACCGGCCATGGAGGTGAGCTGTGAGGAACTGGAGAAAGTGCTTGTTGGAGCGGACCCCGAGAGGTTTTTCCAAGTCGGTTCGGAATTGCCAGAACCAGAAAAGTCGGTGCTCATTAATTTTCTTCGACGAAATGAGGACGTATTCGCCTGGGATCCTTATGAAGCCCCCGGGGTTGATTCGGACCTGATACGTCATTACCTTAACGTTAATCCAGCTATTCCACCCAAGAAGCAGCCTCCCCGGCGCCCGTCGAAGGAGCATGCGGACGCTGTGAGAGAGGAAGTCGCAAAGTTAAAGAGAGCCGGGGCTATCAAGGAAGTGTTCTACCCCGAATGGTTGGCGAACACCGTCGTGGTGAAAAAGAAGAGTGGAAAATGGCGGGTCTGCGTGGACTTCACTGCACTTTAAACAAGGCCTGCCCAAAGGATCCTTTCGATGCCGCGGATAGACCGACCGGTAGATGCAACTCGGGCATCCCGAATGAGTTTTTTGGACGCTTTCCAGGGTTACCATCGAGATATCCTTGGCCACCAAGACCAGGAAAAAACGCTTTCGTCACCCCGATCGACAACTATCATTATAAGGTGATGCCTTTTGGTCCGAAGAATGCCGGGTCAACCTATCAAAGGATGATGACTAGGATGTTTGAGCAACAGATGGGAAGAACTATCGAGGTGTATATAGACGATATGGTGGTAAAGAGTAAATTGGTGGCCGACCACATCGGGGATCTCGGCGAAGTGTTTCAAATCCCGAGAAGATACAAGCTGCGACCGAAAGCATCCAAGTGCTCATTTGGGGTGGGATCAGGGAAATTCCTTGGTTACATGGTAACCCACCGGGGAATCGAGGTTAACCCCGACCAAATAAAGGCCATTCATGGTATGCAGCCCCCCTCGGAATCCCAAAGAAGTCCAAAAGCTTACCGGCATGATAGCGACTTTAAACCGTTTCATCTCCCGCTCAGCAGACCGGTGCAGACCTTTTTTCCTCCTATTGCACAAGTGGAAGGGTTTTGAGTGGACTAAAGAGTGTGATTTAGCATTCCGACAGCTCAAGGAATATCTCGCCCGACCACCGATAATGTCCATCCGAGAAGGCGATGAGGTGTTATATGCGTACATCGCGATCGCCGCTCATGCGGTGAGCCTAGTACTAATCCGGGAGGACAATGGCACGCAGCGGCCCATGTATTACGTTAGCAAGTCACTACAGGAGGCGGAGACCCGGTACCTTCCCCTCGAAAAGGTGATATTGGCGGTCGTGCAAGCTACAAAAAAGCTTCCTCATTATTTTCAGGCACATACGGTGGTTGTGTTAACTCAACTCCCATTGAAATCAGTCCTACGAAGTGCCGACTACACGGGAAGAATAGCTAAATGGGGAACCATCTTAAGCGCTTTTGACATTAGATACATGCCTCGCACAGCCATAAAGGGTCAAGTCCTCGCCGATCCGGTGGCTGAATTTGCAATGCCTATCTTAGAAGGGGTGGAAGTGTTGGGATTATCGAGTGACGATAAGAGATTGGTCGGTGCGGTTTCTCTGCAAGATCATGATAAGTGGAAAGCATACATTGATGGTGCAGCAAACCACAGGGGCTCCGGTGTGGGGCTCGTTCTAATCTCTCCCGATGGTATAAACTTGGAAAAGTCGTTAAGATCGGGATTCTCGACAACGAATAACGAAGCCGAATATGAAGCACTGCTGGAGGGGATGTCTATGATCCGGAAAATGGGAGGAAAATGCGCGAGCATTTTCTCGGATTCGAGACTCATAGTGGGGCAAATAAACGGAGAACTAGAGACGAAAGATGAAAGAATGCGACGATACCTTTCCCAAGCTAAACGCCTACAAGCCCACTTCAATGACTTCCATTTAACGCATATACCCAGAAGCGGGAACACTCACGCCGACTCTCTGGTGACACCGGCCACCTCCTCGGCTCGGCCTCTTCCGCGGGTAATTCTTGTCGAGGACCTCTGCCACCCGACGGAAGCGGAGGAAAGCGAGATTCGGATACACAACGTTGGGGAGGGACCAAGCTGGATAGACCCTCTTGTCCGGTTCTTGAAACACGACTCCTTACCGGATGATAGAGTCGAGGCCGATAAGATCGGGAGGAGAGCTCCCCGATTCTGGTTGTCCGAGGACTCCAAACTTTACAGACGTTCATTCTCGGGGCCGTACTTGCTATGTGTACACCCGGGAGCTACGGAGCTCATTCTGGAGGAGTTGCATGAGGGGATTTGCGGAAGCCATACGGGGGGCCGGTCCCTCTCCCACAGAGCCATGACCCGGGGTTACTGGTGGCCAAGCATGCATAAGGAGGCTCTAGAATATGTGAAAAAGTGCGACCAATGCCAAAGGTTTGCTCCGAATATACACCAACCAGGTGGGGTGCTTAACCCATTGTCCAGCCCTTGGCCATTCGCACAATGGGGCCTAGACATACTAGGGCCGTTCCCCAAAGCCGCCGGGAACAAGAAGTTTCTTCTCGTCGGCACCGATTACTTCACGAAGTGGGTTGAGGCTGAAGCCCTGGTAAACATTAGGGATGTCGACGTCAAGAGGTTTATTTGGAAAATTATCGTAACCCGCTTTGGAACCCCACACACCCTAATCTCGGACAATGGCCTCCAATTTGACAGAAGCTCTTTAGGAGATATTGCGGTGAACTGGGGATTACCAACCGATACTCCACACCAGCTTACCCGCAGAGTAATGGACAAGCGGAAGCCGTCAACAAAACCATAGTGAACGGATTGAAGAAAAGGCTGGACGACGCGAAAGGGAGGTGGGTTGAGGAACTCGCCATGTCTTGTGGACGTGCCGCACCACACCTCGCCGATCGACGGGAGAAACCCCCTTTTCCTTGACCTACGGGGCTGAGGCTGTCATCCCATTGGAGATAAATTTTCCCTCCCAGAGGATTACTACATTCAACCCCATTACTAACAACGGGCTTCTCGAAAAAAGCCTGGACCTCCTCGAAGAGAGAAGGGAAAGCGCGAGGGTGCACCTAGCTCGGTATAAACAAAAGCTCAAGCAAGGCTATGACGCCAAGGTGAAGTCGAGACCATTGGCGCCCGGGGACTTAGTGCTGAGGAAAGTCTTGGGCAATGCAAGGAACCCGTCATGGGGAAAGCTTGGACCGAATTGGGAGGGCCCATACCGCATCACATCGTTGGATCGGTGTTGGTGCGTAGTTTTTGGAAGACCTAGACGAGCGTGTAGTACCACGTCCGTGGAATGTAAACAATCGAAAAGATACTTTTATTAATGAGATACACTATGTTGATACGATTTTTATTGTGCAAATCGTCATCAATACGTGTTAAAAGCAAACCCAAGTCCGGATGGCTCCTCGGACCCACGAGACTTGGGGGAAATTAACCACGATTCAACGATTCTCAATACGTGTTAAAATGAACCCAAGTCCTGATGGCTCCTCGGACCCACGGACTTGGGGGAAATTAACCACGCAACGATTCTCAATACGTGTTAAAGCGAACCCAAGTCCTGGATGGCTCCTCGGACCACGGACTTGGGGAAATTAACCACGATTCTCAACGTGTTAAAAATCGAACCCAAGTCCGTTGTCAATACGTGTTAAACAATGCGATTCTCTCAACCCAAGTCCTGGATGGCTCCTCGGACCACGGACTTGGGGGAAATTAACCACGCAACGATTCTCAATACGTGTTAAATTGCAACCCAAGTCCTGGATGGCTCCTCGGACCACGGACTTGGGGGAAATTAACCACGCAACGATTCTCAATACGTGTTAAAAAAGCAAACCCAAGTCCTGGATGGCTCCTCGGACCCGCGACTTGGGGGAAATTAACCACGCAACGATTCTAAATACGTGTTAAACAGAACCCAAGTCCCGGATGGCTCCTCGGACCACGAGACTTGGGGAAATTAACCACGCAACGATTCTCAATACGTGTTAAAAGAGAACCCAAGTCCTGGATGGCTCCTCGGACCACGAGACTTGGGGGAAATTAACCACGCAACGTCAAATACGTCAAACCCAAGTCCTGGATGGCTCCTCGGACCACGACTTGGGGGAAATTAACCACGCAACGATTCTCAATACGTGTTAAACAGAGCCCAAGTCCTGGATGGCTCCTCGGACCACGACTTGGGGAAATTAACCACGCAACGATTCTCAATACGTGTTAAACAAACCCAAGTCCTGGATGGCTCCTCGGACCCACGGACTTGGGGGAAATTAACCACGCAACGATTCTCAATACGTGTTAAACAGAACCCAAGTCCTGGATGGCTCCTCGGACCACGAGACTTGGGGGAAATTAACCACGCAACGATTCTCAATACGTGTTAAACAGAACCCAAGTCCTGGATGGCTCCTCGGACCCGCGGACTTGGGGGAAATTAACCACGCAACGATTCTCAATACGTGTTAAACAGAACCCAAGTCCTGGATGGCTCCTCGGACCCACGGACTTAGAAATTAACCACGCAACGATTCTCAATACGTGTTATGGCTCCTCGGACCCGCAGACTTGGGGGAAATTAACCACGCAACGATTCTCAATACGTGTTAAACAGAACCCAAGTCCCGGATGGCTCCTCGGACCATAGACTTGGGGGAAATTAACCACGCAACGATTCTCAATACGTGTTAAACAGAACCCAAGTCCTGGATGGCTCCTCGGACCCACGACTTGGGGGAAATTAACCACGGCGATTCTCAATACGTGTTAAATGAACCCAAGTCCTGGATGGCTCCTCGGACCACGTAGACTTGGGGGAAATTAACCACGCAACGATTCTCAATACGTGTTAAATGAGCCCAAGTCCTGGATGGCTCCTCGGACCACAGACTTGGGGAAATTAACCACGCAACGATTCTCAATACGTGTTAAATTAACCCAAGTCCCGGATGGCTCCTCGGACCCACGACTTGGGGGAAATTAACCACGCAACGATTCTCAATACGTGTTAAACAGAACCCAAGTCCTGGATGGCTCCTCGGACCACGCAGACTTGGGGAAATTAACCACGCAACGATTCTCAATACGTGTTAAACAGAACCCAAGTCCTGGATGGCTCCTCGGACCCGGACTTGGGGGAAATTAACCACGCAACGATTCTCAATACGTGTTAAATGAACCCAAGTCCTGGATGGCTCCTCGGACCACGAGACTTGGGGGAAATTAACCACGAATCGTTGTCAATACGTGTTAAGCAACAGAACCCAAGTCCTGGATGGCTCCTCGGACCACGGACTTGGGGGAAATTAACCACGCAACGATTCTCAATACGTGTTAAACAGAACCCAAGTCCTGGATGGCTCCTCGGACCACGGACTTGGGGGAAATTAACCACGCAACGATTCTCAATACGTGTTAAAAACCCAAGTCCCGGATGGCTCCTCGGACCCACGAGACTTGGGGGAAATTAACCACGCAACGATTCTCAATACGTGTTAAAATGAACCCAAGTCCTGGATGGCTCCTCGGACCCACGACTTAGGGGAAATTAACCACGCAACGATTCTCAATACGTGTTAAACAGCCCAAGTCCTGGATGGCTCCTCGGACCCACGACTTGGGGAAATTAACCACGCAACGATTCTCAATAATACGTGTTAAACAGAACCCAAGTCCTGGATGGCTCCTCGGACCCGGACTTGGGGGAAATTAACCACGCAACTGTCGTCAATACGTGTTAAAAAACTGAACCCAAGTCCTGGATGGCTCCTCGGACCACGACTTGGGGGAAATTAACCACGCAACGATTCTCAATACGTGTTAAAATGAACCCAAGTCCTGGATGGCTCCTCGGACCACGGACTTGGGGGAAATTAACCACGCAACGATTCTCAATACGTGTTAAACAGAACCCAAGTCCTGGATGGCTCCTCGGACCACGTACTTGGGGGAAATTAACCACGCAACGATTCTCAATACGTGTTAAAAGAGCCCAAGTCCTGGATGGCTCCTCGGACCACGACTTGGGGAAATTAACCACGCAACGATTCTCAATACGTGTTAAATAACCCAAGTCCTGGATGGCTCCTCGGACCACGGACTTGGGGGAAATTAACCACGCAACGATTCTCAATACGTGTTAAAAGGAGAATCCAAGTCCTGGGAAATTAACCACGCAACTATTCTCAATAAGTGTTGTGTGGATTCTCAGCCACGGTTTTTGCCCAATCATAAATTGGTGCCATTCTAACGTATTCATTCGTTATTGCTTGACTTTCAGCAGAAAAGTGGCAAAACCAATATCCATTCATGATAAAAACAAAATAGAATAAAGCAACGATATGAGAAATAAAATAAACAAAAAAACCTTTGTCATTTAGTGTTCAAATTAACCCGGTTCACAAACATTAGTGAGGATTAAACAAAATGAGTCTCAAAAAGCAAAACAAACAAATCCCTACACTAAGTCTCTAAGAGCCTTGAGTCGGGGCAGGCCGATCGTCTATTGCTGGACTCTCAAGTGCGACTTCCTGGGCCTCGGCGAGGATCTCGCCGATGTGAAGACTGTCCTCGCTTGGTTGGCCCCGTAAGGCTGGCTCCATGCTCCCGGCCTCGAGAACAGAGGAGTCTGTTTGGGAGGCTCGATGGAGGCGACCTCACCAGAATCTCACGTATCTCCGCCGGGAAAAAGATGTTCTCGGCTTTCCTGAGATCAGAGTCTGCAGGGACGGATGCCCGATCCATGGCCACGCCCCAGGTCGAAGTAACGTATTCCCTGCAGACGGTGGCAACCTCCTCCGCCGATTTCTCCTCGGTGTCGTGGACTCCACGTTCATATGAGGCCGCCACAGCCTTCTCGGCAACCTCCCCGGACAAGGGAGCTTCCTCCTTGGTCCCGGCAAGCTCAGCCTTAAGCTCCGAAATTGCCTGTTGCTCCGCTGCTTTTTCCTCGTAGTGACGAAGGCTGCCGGCGCAGATCGTCGGCTTGCTTTTCAGCGTTTTTAAGGCCAGCATCCGCACTCGCTCTGGCCTTCTTCGCCTCCTTTAGTTCATTGCTCTGGCGATCAAGATCTCTTTTGAGATCGCCAGCGGCCCTCTCACCGTAGAACGGGACCGAGCTTCCCTATGCACCTCCTCACGGGCCTTCTTGGCCCACTCCTCAGCAATGTAAATTTGTTGAGTGACCTACACCCGGACAGAAATAAAGATGACATCAAAACAAGGCGATAAGAGGGCACTTAATATAAAGACGAGGTAGAAGAATATACTCACCATAGCCAGATCCCTCTTCAATGACATAAAAACTTCCTCGGGTGACGAGTCTTCCTAAGACCCTCCATGTCACGGGGCGAGAAAGGGCTGCTGTAGTGCCTCGGCCAAGAGGGAAGCTTGCTCTCGCTGGGTTTCCCATAGAGTCGCATCCCGCAGGATTGGGGCTCCATCTAACTCGATCCGAGGAGACCATGTTCGTGGCCCCCTCGGAATGGTCGCCTCATCTCGGCTTTCCGTGGACCTGGTCCTTTTCTCTCGGGGCTCTTTTGTCTCCTTACCCTTCTTTTTAGGCCCGGTCTTCTCACGGGCAACCTCTCCCTCCTCCGTCTCTTCTGCAAACCTCTTTCGCCTTAAATTAGGCATGGGCTGCAGCGTCGCATCCGATGAAGGAGGGGGAGGAACGGGAGCTTTGGGGACTATCTGTCCCTTCGGGACCGCCTTGGAGGTCTGCCCTTTGGACCTGTTAGATAGAAGCCCCTTGAGGCCAGATCCTCTACCGAGATCCATTCCTTCTTCTTCTTCGGTGTCTTCGCTGATATCAGGTCGCGCGACGACCAGACCAATACCGAGCCGCCGAGGTGCGGTCTAAATCGGCGTCAGAATCGGAGAGCTCTACTACCCTGACCGATGCCTCCCCTTCCTCGAGAAATTGAAACTGGTCTATCTGATCCTCTAAGGATGAATGTGAAGAACCAGCTTCCTCCTCCGGGATAACTACTGGGGGGAAGGCTCGTTGGGGAGGTAGCCGAACGGGAGGCAAGTCTCTATCGGCAAGAAAACCCGATATGGAGACGTCAATGCGTGCCAACCTCGGACCGCCAGCCCTTATAGCTTGTCCGGCTTCCACCAAGGCTCGAGTAAGTGGAATATAGTCCAAAATCAAAGGAGCCGACCGTAGTTGTCCGTCCGCGCTAACGAAGATCTCGGACCTCGGGAGGTAATTCAGGGCCGGGACGTTGACCAAGTTCAGCCGAGGTTGGGTTCGTTCTTTGTCTGCGAAGACCGTTAAAAAGTTTATGTTAGTCCGAGGAGACATATAACCATGCAAGCAAGTTTAAAATAAAAAAAAGAGGGAGGGGAGGTTGAAACTAAAGTCCTCCTCACGGAATCTAGTTCTATGGCACCCCACCTGGCTCTCCCGCCCTGGTCGGACAGTGAAGGCCGTCATACCATGGTCCGGAGACGATCAAATGGTCGTCCTTCAAGCCTTTGCCGGACTTCGGAAGGCGAGGATATCAACCTCACTTCGTCGAGTCCTGGACTTTAGATAGTATGTGTCACCGAGCTTATGGCATTCATAAAGATGAACCACGCCGTGCCATGAGAGGCCGAGGTTCATCTCGATCGTTCGTGGGTTTCACACACCCCAGGATCCGGAATGCAGTTAGCGGTGCATTGATGGGGGCCAATCTATGACCACGAAGGTAATCCCTAGTTATTCTCCCCATTGGAATAGTCATTCCTCCTTCCACGAAGGCTATCATTGGAATCGCGACTTCCCTGTTCTCCGCTTGAGCAGAATTTCATCCCGATGACAAGATTTCTCTAAACCTACCTCCGTGGAATACGATACTTCGCCCGAAGCCCGCCATACCGGCCGGAGAATCTACCATTTTCTCAAGCCTACCCATCCCCTCTAATCCTAAAGACGACTTGAAGGCAAGTATGATTAATGAAGAGTAATGGAGAAAAACACGCACTTACGGGTAAGAAGCGCGAAGAAGTCTTCAGGAGAATGGTCATGAAGTGAGAACGGATCAAGGAGAAAGCTCGAGACGTTTTGAATACTGAATACTACTCGTCAAAAATGAGGAACAAACGCCCCAAAACCCATTATACTCAGAAGAAGTTGAACAGACGCACTTGCGTCTAAAGCGGGTGAAACACTGTCCACCGTAGATCCAGCCTCCAACCATTGGATTGGGCGAGTGTAAGACCTCGAGAGTTGTGGTTACTTTTCCCTGGGTCATTAAATGCCCTCAGCGTTAATTGGGCACGTGAAGGCATGCTCCTCCCTACGCGTGTGCAGCATTGATTTGACGCAAATCTGCTCGATGGGTATCAAAATCCCGCCTTTTCTCCTCGGACGAAGAAGAAAGGCCGGAATTTTGAGGGGCTATTGTGGGGGTAAATTCCATCAATCAACGTTGGGCCCTAGCACATGCACTAAGCCCAACCGCGACAAGAAGAAAGGACATGGGCCTAGGAGATCCCAACCCAACCATGCTTTGGGCCGGACACCTTAGGGCGTCCGAGGAGGAGTATCTCCTCGGACTCGCCAAGTGAGTAACCAATTCACACCCAATACCTGGTGAAAAGTCACCCTATAAGAAGGAGCGGTGCATGACGTTCGGGGAAGGGTACAACCACTACTGCCGCATTAAATGCCTAGGAACTACTTTTCCAGCCGCATTAATGTAGAAGAGACAGGAGCACGACTTGCCTTGGCCAAAGGCGACTCACGAAAAGAGGGAGGATGTCCAATGGGACAGGCACTCAAGTGGAGACCCAAATGGTTAACAAGTGTAGGTTGAGATCTTAGTAAGAGTGCTATATAAGAGAAGGAAACCCCCATGGCCAAGGGATCGAGGGAGGGGGGAAGAAAAGAGATAGAGGAAGAGAAGAGAGACAGAGAGAGAAAACGGAAGACTCGGTGCCGGGAACTGTCATCCCGAAAGCTTGGAGGAATATCTCTACGTCCAACTGGTTGCATGGCTTGTCCATAACCACGTCCCCGCTGTCAAAGACCTAGTTCTATAACCTACTCTCTACAAATTCATTGTTGTGGGACCTTTGGGCCAAAACCGCCCGCTGTGTTGAGCCTGAGCCCCAAAAATACGCCCCTACAATTGTATATACAAAATATAAATCAAAGAATGAAAAACAATAATTTTCAATATATATACCAAATAGAGACATGTACAAGAGGGAGTTCTTCCTTACAACTCCTGGACATGTAATGAAGCAACAAAAATAATGCAAAACAAAATAAAAGACACTTGATCGAACTAATTAAATTATATATATTAGTTGGCCCTTATTATGCGAGCATGATTATGACTATTAATCACTTCTCTTAATATTGGGTTCGTGCAGATTGCAGACAATGCACGATTGATAATGTTCACCTGCACTTTGATAATGTGGGAGGCCTGTACGTAATGGTATTTGAGATATTGGAAAGCACAATATTTGGAAGGTCATTTTATATAGACGAAGGAAACCATGCACGACTCTCCTTTTCCCCTGCGAATTCCTCTTTATTGTTGAGTGCATGTCTATATTAATTAATTTGTGTAAGAAGGGCGCATGTATTGTTTTTACGTTTACAGCAATGTCTCTTGCGCATCAAAAACACTAATTCAAGTTCAAAAGTTAAAAAAAAATTATTTCTAACAATCAAATTGAATTAATATGGATGGGTTTCAGTTAACTCAACCGGTAAAGTCTCTTGATTTAATGATAAAGAGCTATCAAGAGTGGACGTTATAAGTTAAAACTCTCTAAAAAAAAAAAAAAAATTTGAATTAATATGGTCTAGTACATAGCATTTTTATTATTATGAATTTTAGAAGCAAAATCAATCTAAAAAATATTAATTATTATTAATAAGAGTAAGGAAATAAATATATAATAATGTAATCATCATACAAAAAATAATATAATGTAAACTATAATTTATTTTTCACACTACGTTAATTAATTATTAAAAATATGATGTATGGGTAGAAGATCTACCTGATGATTTGGACGATGTGTTCGGATCTGATTTTTATTAATAAAATTTCTTTACTGTTTTCTCAAAAAAAAAAAAAAAATATATATATATATATATATATAGCAATATATCTAGAAAGTTGAGAACTACTCACTGCCTTGGTTGCTTTTAGAAAATTATGTGGAATTCAAGTTTATTTTTTATTTTTATAATTATTTAAAATTTGAGTTGATAGCTAAAACTTGGGGTTTGAAATTTTGAAAGAATCAATAGATCTAAAAGAAAAAAAAAAAAAAAAAAAAAAGGATTGATGGAGGGGTTGGGGCATTAATAGAGATTTAATGTCATCAAAAAATAAGACATAAGTATTTTTTTTATTATAATTATTTTAAGTTTGACATGCTACTTTGAGTTTAGATGCATGAGAAAAATGAACTTGATTTTAACTTAAAAGCGACATGATATGGGAAATTAAATTTCACTTGCTCTAAAACCGATGTACTATTTTAGAATTATAGCAATTTATATATTTCCCTACATACATATATGATTTATTTATTTATATGTTTATAAACATATAATTTAAAGTCCACATATTTTATAAGTTCAAATATTAACCTAAATATAATAATCCAATTAATTAGCTTAAATAACATGTTTTATAACATTTTTTAATTTGTATTTTTAATTAATTTTTATTGTATCAGTCAAAACACTAAATTTTTTATACAATCGGTACAACTTGTTATTTTATCTTATACATAGGTTTCAAAGAAGAGTTTGTACTATTTTAATAGCTGATATAATATATATGGCCGATACCAACATAGTATTGACAACCTTGAATAAAAAAACTATACATATAATGAGGTGAGTTTCAAGCAAATATTATGTTGATTCTTCTTTTCTTTTTCTATTTTTTTCTTTTTAATAACATCCCATTTTTTTTTCTTTTTAATAACATCCCATGATAATTTTTTTGTCTTCATTTTTTATCTCTTTGTTAGGGTGACAAACAGATCTAAAAATTTTATTGGTATGCTAATTCAAAGGAATTGTGGAGTATGTCGGGTGCCTATGACCCTATGCATTAAAGTAGCTAATAAAACCATCTAATAATAAACAAAGTCCAAAAATTACATACCCCTAATATCAAAAGATATAATAGTAATAATATTCCAATGCAAGTTTTGATCTCTCTTTCTCACTCTAAAACATCAGAATTTGCATCTCTCTTGCTGATTTGCACCTCAGAGGCTATGGACTTGTCTTGCCGGCATTCATGATCTTAGCTTGTTGATGCTAGTCTGGGCTCTCCATGATGCTTTTCTGCATGTACAACGCTGCTCTTGAACTCTCTCACAAGGCATGAAGATGCTCCCACTCATTAAATAAATCACCAACATCTCAATCTCAATCTCAAGTTCTCTTTTTTGTTAAACCTTTATTAATTTGCTTTGGCGTGGGTATGCAATCTGTTTTTGTTTGTTTTGCTGAATGCGCGAGTATGCTTTCTATTCTCTATTAGCAGCCCTTTCTTCCTTAACTTTCACGCATTCAATACATTACCCATAGTTATTAGTATCATATGATGTGTATCAAATCTAGTGAAAAAAGTATTATATCATAGATATATATTGAACATGTTCATGAATTGTACAATACATAAACATGTGAGGTTAAAATATTTTTTTTTTTTGTTAAAATTTGTGCTATGACTTGAGACAACAAGTAGTTGGACTTGTTTTTAACACAAAAATTATTAGAATACTTAGTTAAATTCAATAATATAACTTGTTCACGAGGGTTTTTTTTTTTTTTTTTAACTAAAAAAATTGGACTATACAACTAACACTTTACTTTCACATTCATCAATTTCTTTCCTATATTATGAATAAAGTGTTAATTGAACATATAATTTTGTTTTATTTTTGTTATAATTGTCATAAACCAAAAAAAAAAAAAAAATCAAATACCAAGAAGAAGGGAAAAACTGAAATAGAATAACAATAAAAGATAGAAATTGTTGGAGATGAAGAATAAGAAGTTGTCAATGAAAAGTTTACATGCTCTTCCTCATGTTTTAACTATGGGAAATTGTCCTAAGTAGCTATATTATTTCTAGGAGATTTACTTATCAAAATAAACTATATATATCAACGAAGAAATGTTTTGCAAGAAGATGAAAATAATAATGATATTGAATGTTGATTTTATTTAATTTTTCATCACTTTTGAGTTGACCAATTTGAATGTGAATTTTATAAATATATTTTAAGTTGATTTATATAATAATCTTTGTTAAATATTAATACATAAGTGATTATTATATTAAATATACTATTTATATTTGTATAAATATAATTATTTTTATAAATTTTATTAATTTCTTATATATAGGAAAAAATTATTCATAATTCAATTCACGTTTTGAAAACTATACCAAACTTATGACTCAAAAAAATAAAAAAATAAATAAAAAATAATAATTGGCCAAACTCTTCTTTTCGGCCTAAAGATCAATATGGATGTTACTTATTTCCACAGGCCGATTACCCAAACAATAAGTCCATACTAATTTGTTAGTTGCTTCTCATAAAGCCGATTGATGGATGCTACTTATTTTTAAAACCTAAAATAAATATAAGGGATAATTACAAGAAACCCACGAGGTTTGGCCCGTTTACACTTTACCTACCCGTGGTTTAAAACTTATCACTTTGCCCACCTGAGGTACCTTCCGTTAGAGATTTGTTACCCACCTCTCCCTTTGCCGTTAGAAAAACACATTTTTAGAGAAAAACAAACATAACAAAGATCAAAAAGTTAGGGTTTTTTTTTTTTTGCTTAAGAACTTCGCCTTAAAACCGCATAACTCAAACCCTCTCTCTAACTTGTTCTTCCTCAATCTCCGTTTCAGATTTTTTGCCTTCTCTCAGTTCCTCTTTTCTCTCTTCCTCTCTCACTTTTAAGCCAAAGAAAACGATTTTATTATTCCACTCTGTCACTTTCTTCATCCAAAATTTTTATTTTCCATCAAAGAATGCCTCGCAATGAGATAATCAAGGTTCATTTAAATCGAATCGAGATCCGTCGAAACCAAGTGGTTTCGATGGATGGTAACCATGAACAAGAGCTGGAGGACCTCGAGCTTTTTCAAAAACATGTGGCGGATAGGTTCGCCGATCTGTTGTCTCAATCCGAGGACACTTTAGGCGATGGGCTCCTATCCACTCGTGGCTACGCAAACTCCTCGACGTGTTTCTGTGCTGCGATTTATTATTCCACTCTGTCACTTTCTTCATCCAAAATTTTTATTTTCCATCAAAGAAATGCCTCGCAATGATAATCAAGGTTCATTTCTGAATCGAATCAATATCCGTCGAAACCAAGTGGTTTCGATGGATGGTAACCATGAACAAGAGCCGGAGGACCTCGAGCTTTTTCGAAACATGTGGCGGATAGGTTCGCCGATCTGTTGTCTCAATCCGAGGACACTTTAGGCGATGGGCTCCTATCCATCTCGTGGCTACGCAAACTCCTCGACGTGTTTCTATGTTTGCGAGGCTAAGTACAAGGCCATTTTGTTATTGGGTTGGGACCCTTCTCGATTTCAAGCCCCCACTTGATAAACTCGTCCCCGAGTTCCACGATCGAGTGGTGAAAGCTCTCGATGTTTGTAATCTTTGTGTCTCATCTTTGTCGAGACCGTGAGGAATTACCGTGTTGGCCGAGATTGCTGTGGGCCGCGTTGGAGCAGAGGCCAATTGGAGATGGACAGTTCGTCGAGCGAAGAAGGCTTTGAATTCTTTGATGATATTGCTCAAGAAAAAAAGGGCAGCAACCATAAATGGACGAAGTTCTTAAGCAATAAAAAACCCTAACTTTTTTATCTTTGTTATGTTTGTTTTTCTCTAAAAATGTGTTTTTCTAACGGCAAAGGGAGAGGTGGGTAACAGATCTCTAACGGAAGACACCTCGGGTGGGCAAAGTGATAAGTTTTAAACCACGGGTAGGTAAAGTGTAAACGGGCCAAATCTCAGGTGGGTTTGCTGTAATTATCCCTAAATATAATATATGTTTTAAAATTTTGTTTTGGTAAAAAGTTTTAAAATATATAAGATATATCTAAAAAATATATTTATTGATTATTCAATTGCCCTGTCTCTGTCAATCATGTCCTTTTTTTTTTTAAGAATTCTCATCTCGTTTTGCTTTTTTTTTTATTGTTACACGGATAGCAATACAAAAATATGAGAAAATGCTATGTGTTATCCTAATGGAACATATTTCATCCTTAGAAATTAAATTAAATTAAAAAAAAAATCGAGTATAAGAATCTTTCTATTGCGTGAGAACCTTAAAAGCAAGAAAATAAGATAAATCTTTCTCCATTATTCCTTTCGGAATACAAGTGATCCAATTGAGAAAGGACATGGTATTTGTTCTTTTGAATAGTGTAAGATCTATATGTGACTAGTAAACCATAAACAATAAAGGAAAATAGATCCCTATAGTACCTCCAAAATGTCGTGTTGTTAACTAAGCTCGACTAGATGAAACATATGTACCATAAGAAAAAAGAACTCACAGACAAAAACAGTATCGAATGGAACCATGAATCTGATAAGTTGGATGCATCATTGCTATTATGAGGACGAGAATTCCCATGAACAGGAATAATTTTTGGTTTGCCAGCAATGTCACCGTTTCCATCTTGGTGTGATCCTGAACCTTGTTCTGCTCTGCCACCTTCATGTCCGCCGCTACCTCCGTGTCCACCACCTCCATGCCCACCTCCACTGCCACCTTTGGCAGCAGCAGATGTAATCATAAGGGTCAGAATCAGGAGCAAAATTACAAGTTTCATGACCATGTTAGGTGCCAACTTAGGCCTCATCTCTTCAACTGCATGCACACACATGAAAAGGGCATAAAATGATGATCCTCTTCAAATCTTAACAGATGCAATTCATACAGATGCGACTCACTTCAGAAAACATAAAATCCTAAAATAGAAGTGATTTTGTATGGCAGTATTTTCAGTCGGGATTTAAGAAAAGTGATATCAAACTGAGAGTTCTTTTTCTATTACAACAAAGGAGGAATCTCAAATTATATTCATAGGACTCAAGTTATTCTCGTTTTATAATCACATAAGAGAATTTTAGATTTTTTTTTTTGGGAAACTTTTATTCCACGCAAGAATAGTTATAGACCAGGTAATTAGAGAATATAGACAATTCATGAATGATGAATCACGACAACTCCACGCACGCTGTATCTATGGCACCTTGTACCATTTAACATCTGTCCTACATTCTATCGTCTTAATGTATTATATTTAACCAAAATTTTCCCCCCAAACCAATTTAGAAGAATCTCGGTCTAACCCACTATATAGTGATTTATTAAACAATCTGCATGTATTGTTTAAATAAGTTACATAATTTCTTATATTAGTTATATGACTCAAAGTATATAAAAATGACTCTTTCAACCATCATGTGGTGGGTTAGAAAAATTCACTTCCAAATTGATTTAAAGGTAATAAATTTTTTTTTAATTATATTTGTTTTCTCGTGAGTGAGAGAGGGGATCAAACCCAGGTTTTCTTTTATAGGAGAATGGGGCTATATTACTATTTCGACCACCTGGCTAGTGCCATAACAATTTTAGTAAAGCAATAGATAATGGTTTCAATTTGAGAAAAAACTAGATAATATTTCAAAAAACTAACCTTTGTGATAATTTTTCTGATTCATATTATTTGCTGAGCGATCAGTCATGTATAGACTTATAGATTCCAAAACGAAAGAAACAACTAATCAACCTAATCAACATATATCATATATGTGCTTATCAACATCTACTCAGAAGGCTTACTAACTGATAAGGATAATTTCCCACATAATTCAAAGACTCAAAAAAATAATAATAGATCATAAAATTATATCATGTGTTATGTAATAAAAATTATGTTGAAAGTCATTGTTGTGCCAAGTCACTATCAACTTGCAACAACAATTGTGTGGACATAAAACACTTACACCCCCTCCCTTTTTTTGCTATGATATTAGTGTATCCCATGTGCACAACAAAAGCAAGACAATTCACAATTTTTTTTCACATTTTCCAAGCACCACTGCAAGTTCTATGTGTTGGGTCACAATTTTATTAGTTTTTGTTTTTTATTTTTACTCTAGCCCAATTTATGTGTGTATGTAAAGTTATTTCTTGGAAACTTGGACCCATTCTTTACCCCCAACAAGCGTCAATATTTATGGAATGACCATCACATTAAGAGTGTGCGATGATACAATTTAATTAGTTTTAGTCTTGTATGAAATAAGAAAATAAATTAATAATTTTAGCCAATTACTAAGCCAAAAAAAAATCATATATAAGAACATAAAAATTTACATAAAAAACCTTTTCTCATTAAAGGGAAAAAACTTATGACAAATTTCAAATAAATCCACTCTTATATAAAATTAAAACCCTTTCTTATTAAAGGAAATAAACATATGACAAATTTCAAATAAATCCACTATTATAAAATTAATTACAATATCAAATTTAAAAATAATACATTCTCTAAGAATTAATAAAAACTCACCTGTGATGGTCACTTACCTTGGATCTTTCTTTCTTTCTCCTCTTTTTTTTTTTTTTTTTCCTCGCAGAGATCCTTTGTTGTGACTCTATATATAGCTCTCTCTCTCTCTCTCTCTCTCTTTCACCACCGCACACCATTTAAAACCACAAAAACCATTACTTTTATATAAAATACCTAACCGACTCAAAGCTTTTTTTTTTTTTTTTAATTTTTAATTTTTGAGAAGAACCGACTCAAAGCTTCTAATCCTTAATTATTGAACAACGATTCTCACAATCATAACTATTTAATACAATTCCTATTAGAATGGGTAACGCTGCGGCTTGAGTTCTTTGACCGCTACACTTGCTCATTAGAGCCATGATCATATGTGGGCTGGACTAAAGGTATAATTATATTATATATACACCTCAGCACTACGTACTCCAAAGGTTTGCCAATATGTAGGAACCACATGCAATACTAGGGATGACAATTTTGCCTCGCCCCTCCTTATTTCGCCCCGCACGGATTTTTCCCGCCTCGTAATGGTGGTGGAGTGGGAATGGGACAAGATTTTAACCCCGCACCACGGGGCGGGGTGGGGATGGGTCTAGACTATTTAAATCCATCCCGCCCCCACCCCCCCCATCCCCGCCCCACTTTTCGTTACTAAGGGTTATAATTATAAATTTTTATACCTTAAAACCTTTTTATTTAAATAAACATGTCAATATTAGCTTATTTTATTCTACCCAATGTGATTCTCTGCCTTTATTTTGTTATGTGTTATACTATGAGATTTTTTTTTTTTTTTTTGATTGTCTTGTTAAACACTTGGATATATTATTCAATTTTTTCTAAAAATTGATTTGATTTTATGGGATAAATTTAGTTGTAATTTCAAGTATATTTTTATTAATGAAATAAGTTTCATTAAAAAAAAAATTATACTAGTTGTAGGGCAAATTAACAAAAAAGTAGAGTTTTAGGGGGTGAGGTGGGGCTTCGCAGGCCCCCAAGGGACAAGGATGGGGTGAGAAAGTTTTCCCCGTCATGCGAGGTGGGGTAGGGATGGGGCAAGACAAAACCATATAAGACAGGAACGTAGACCCCATCCTTCGGCCCCGCCCCGCCCCATTGCCATACCAATGCAATATGTTCATATACCAAGTTTTTCTTTAATGGAGGATAGAGTTTTGGTGTGTGGTTTATATGCTTTACCTAGTAAGCCTTACCCTAATGAGTCCAACATCTACTAGACAAACAATATTTTAATGAGAGTTAGAGAAATTTTCAGTTGAGCTTTCCGTCAAATTACTCCAAGTTCTTTTGCCTTTTGATTTTCTATTCCACAAGATTTATGATCAACCGCTATTTTCTTATTACAATTAATTTTCAAAATCATGTATTAGAAAGTATGATTTACTTTCCACAAATTAGAGACGAAAATCAAGGAATTGACTGTTATAAGTAAATCAAAAGATTGGAGCAATCAATATAACTTATTTTCAAATCTTGTAAATCCTATTGCAAATATGTAATTTATTGTAATATGTTACCATTAATCAAGTCAAATACAAGATGTAGCAAATCGGCCTTTAATTTGTTAACGTGGACATAGGTCTTAGTAATATCTTTTGTTCTTTCTTTCTTGTATTTATGTTGCATGCTATTTCAAACTCTTACATCATGATCCATTTCATCAATATATACTCATCTACCAATAGATGTAGTAGATCCTCTATCACCCCTATGGCCCTATGCATTTTTTGATTGGATGAGTCGCTACTCGCTAAGATAACCTTAAATCAATTAAAAACTCCCCAAATGGCAGCCCTCACAAAAGTTGGTCAAAACCATTTTTAATTCAGACCCACTATTAAGCAAAAACTCATTGAAACAAATCCTATAGCCAAACCCAGTTTTCAATTTCATAAAGGTACCTAAAGGCTAAAGCTCAACCTTGGTTTGCATCTCTATCCCAAAAAAAAACTTATAAACTTGGTTTACATCAACCTATGGACAGGTCCAATCATTTCATATTTTATCTCAAAAACTACGGCACACAGTTACTGATTTACATATTCGATCAGTGAAAAAATGTAGCAGCAAAAAGGCAAAGATATGTTTTTATTTCTTTATTTATTTTGGTGGGATATTTCTTTTTATTTCTATTTCATAATATTTTTTTAAAAAAAATAATAATTTTAATACAATTTAATCATTTTTTTATTGAAAAGAGAAATTTTAAATCTAGATTATCAGTCACTATCCCGAAAAATAAAAAACAAACAAACAAGCTTTTGACTATCATCACTAATTAATGTCTTTAGTGAAAGTAAGAATATATCTCAAAATTAAATATGCTTAATAAACTCAAATTTCAAAAGTTCAACACCACTAAAAGGAATAAAAATTACCTGTCTCCAAAAATATTTCTTAGATTCTTGACTCCTCTCCTATTCATTCAGAAAAAAGAAAGTCCTCGAATGAATCTCCAAATTGCTTCCCTTGATACGTTTTCTTCAATTTCCGGATCAAACAAAGGGGCTAGAGTTGGCTTGATAATAAGAATCGAAAATTTGAGACCACTAAATATAATAAAGTGGGTCTATATTTTTCACACACCACGTTGATGATATCCTATAACTCCTAAGTAAGTAATCATGCACGTAGAAAAAGATTCCGGGTTGAAGCCTAAGGAAGCTATAGACAACATTGAGAAGAGTAAGCTAAGTAAAGAAAGGTTTGCTTTGGTGTCTAACTCTGAATCTGAACTCTCAAGTCTCGTGAAATGAGTTAGGGCAGATGGAAGTATTCAACATTTGATTCCTTATGTTTTGTGTTTTTTGTGGTCTAATCTTCTACGGTTCTACCCTTCCTTAACCGGTGGAGAGGATCCTTTTGTGAACGTTCTAGTCCTGGATTGCAGCCTTCTCTTTCTCACTTTTATTTATTCTTTCTCTTTTACTTTTTCAGACCCCGAAATTGTGCCCCCCTTTTTTTTTTTTTTTGAATAGTTTGATATGCCTTTGAAAGAACTTATTTTTATTATTCTATTTTGTTATCTTGAAAAATATGATCCTTTGAAAATTTTCATATTCTTTCTTTTGGGGAAAATAAGCTACTAGAGTCTTGTAGTTTTGAAATATATGTGTTCACACTTCTTCTCACTTCAGACATTTTGCATTTGATTTGGAGGTATAATTAAGGGTTTAAATTGATATGATTTTAAAATTGTATGGTTTGGTCTAAAACTAATAAAACCATATACATTCAATTTGTAACAATTTAGGATTTGATTTGAAAGTTTTGAACGCTACAAGAGTTTTGTAGTTTCCTATTATATATTCTCTTCATAAGCATGGTTTTAAAAACCAAACCGGACTAGTTGGTCCGACCGATTGAACTGGAAACTAGCCACTAGTTTGATCCTGGAAAACACTAAAAACTGGTCAATAATAGGTCAAAACCTGTTTTTTTTTTTTTTTTTTTTTTTTTTTTTAAAAAAAAACTGGGAATCGGAGGCAAATTCAGTTTTGCCCCCAGATCGGTTTTTAAAACCATGCTCATAGGTTCAAGTCCTATCCATTTAAACCTTAGTCATTTTGAGTTATATTGTAAGTTTTTTTTTTTTTTTTTTTTTTTATTGAGAAAACATTTTGGAAGTTTAATTAAGGGTTTAAATTGATATGATTTTAAAATTGAATGATTTGTTCTAAAACTAATAAAACCTTTTGTAATAGTTTAATTTTAATTTAAAATTTTTAAAATTATTGAGTTACCACATACCACCCTTAAAGTGTAAGATTCAAAATATAATTTGCCCTAGGGTTTATTTGAAACAAAAGGGTCATTGCATTAATTCAATTGTGAGAAATTTTAAAGATCCTCCTTAAGAATAATATCAGCGATATGATCCAGAATTTATTTCTGGTTGGGTCCACCTCAAGTGTCTGACCGTTATTCCTTTTTTCTTTATTGGGCTACAAAATAAGGAGCATCAACCTGTTTCTCTTGATTTTTCGAAGGTGCTTCCCCTATGGCCCACGGCCGGCTCCCGGATCATCTATTCATTATTGTGGGAAAAAATTTTTAGGGGTGTTATATTCATAATATTTTCATAATAAATTATAAGTCAATTATTTGTTTAAATTTGAACCTAACAAAAGATTCAAACTTACCCTAAAATAACAATTGAATAACGCGCCACTTAGGATTTATTGTAAAAAGGTTTTTTCCCGTCATCTCTCAATTTTTTAGGGTCGTTTGTATAAATTGAAAAACGGCATTTTGAGTTTGAAATAAACATTTGTAAAAAAAAGTTATGAGAAATTGTGGTTGTAAAATGCCTAATTTGCCCTAGAGTTTATTTGAAAGTTGTGGTTTGATTTTGATTCAAATTAAAACTTTTTTAAGAATTAAGTAGTGCAAGCTTCCTACAATACATCCAAAGGTAAACAAGGATATTTAAAATAAATCAAAACACAAAAAAAATACTCATGAATAATAACAAAAACAAAATAACGTTAAAGTCTATAAATAGTAAGTAAAAATTATTATGTTAAAGATGAAAAAATAAATTGACAAAAATAATGTTATTCCAAACACAAACTTGCAAAATATTCTTTTTGAAAAAAAAAAAAAAAAAAAAAGGATACCGAGAAGTAGTGTTAAAATTTTCCCCGAGTTTTCTGCTTTAGAGAATTTTATCAATAGTTCTTTTACTCTTCAACCCTCTCCCTTCTCCCACCTTTCCCCAAAAAAAAAAAAAATATCCTAGAGTCCCAAGGGAACCATTGGTTCCCCTTTTTGTCCTTTAGAAACAAAAGGGTCATTGCATTAATTCAGTTGTGAGAAATTTTTTTCAAGATTCTTCCTTTAGAATTGATTTCTTTGAAAGTCTATACGATCCAGAATTTATTTCATGTTGAGGTCCACCTTTCTCAATCCCTGACCGTTATTCTTTTTTCTTTTTTCAAAGTAAGGAGTATCAACCTGTTTCTCTTGATTTTTCCCCGAGGTGCTTCCCCTTGGCCATGAGAGGTCGGCCGATTCTTTCTTCTTTTCATTATTGTTGGAAAAATTTTTTTTCTCGGGTTTCTTTTTTGTCCTTTTCTTTCGAACGTGTCTCAATCTTTCGTTGATTGTATTTATACGCCTAGGAGGATCCGATTTTGGTGGTCGCCGAGGATCCCGACTCAGATTTTGTTTCTTCATTTGAACATGGGCTTCTCTTTCTTTTTTTTCTTCCTTTTCTCAATAAGCAATAACCTCCCCACTTTTCCTTCTTTTTGTTTCAAATATCTTGGGCCTATATCATTTCTTCTCTTTTTGGCCCCCTTGTATAATTTCTTTGAAAAACTTGGCTCATTTTTGAGTTTAAAATAAACATTTGTAAAAAAAGACCTCAAAATTGTAAAATAGAGTTTTGAGTTTTAAAAATGTCATGTTGAGCTCATAGTACACCTAACCAAAAGGATCCTAGTATCTGATCATTTATGATGATATTGATACTTACAAATCATATAATAAAGAGAAGGATAATATTCCCACCAAAAAAAAAAAAAAAAAAAAAAAAAAAAAGGGAGAAGGATAATATACTCGCAGCCTTTACACAAGACAATTTCTTCCATAAATTTATATCTATTACCTAATTAATAATTTTACATTATTTATGATATTGTAAGATGTTAGGAGATTGGTACTTTAGATTTTAGCAACTCAAAAAACTTATTTTATCTATTTTAACACATCATTTACAATATACCCAACAACAAAGGTTCTATTTTTTAACTACTTTATTTAATTATTTTTTCTTTATTTATTTTTTATCACTTTGTGCTAACTCCCACAAAATAAAAATAATTTTTTAATCATTTTATGGCAATTTACAATAGCTAATTTGTATAAATTTTTAATTTTACCACTACCAATTTTACATTTTTTTAAAAAAACCAATGTGAATGCTCTACACATGACTGTCATTCTAAAATGCTATAAGTGCACTTCTTTATAAGGAGAACCAGGATTTAAATCTTTTCTCCTACATTGATGTAACTTAAAAAAATACTATTTATTCCAATTTTTTTTTTTAAAAAAATTTGCCTAAATATATATAGAAACAAACACACACACTAAGAGAATGTGATAATTTTGGACATGTAGACACATACAATTGTTTGGACATGTAAGACTGTTCACCTCTGACAAGACTTGACGTTGACATGGTGTCCAAGACCTAAGGTGACAGGAACTTCTTCCTCAAAATGATTACTATTTTTTATTTTAAAGAATAAGTTATATTATTAATCATCATTTTTTTCTTTATTGAAAATGTGATATTATTAATCAACAAACAAAAAAAGTATAGACAACAATCCTCAGCAGGAACACTTGCTACTCAAACAGCATGGGGGAAAGAAGAACACCATCCCTAACAAGTCCTAGCCTATTCTAAACATTTTTCAAAACAAAGAAATAAATGTTCCACTTACTAATTAAAAGATAAAACATTATTACAAAGAAATCTCCCACCTCTTATAAGACTCTTCCATTAAACACTCTTGCATTTCTCATCATATAGGGATACTTATACTTAACGTTATCTACAACACTAAACATCACAAAGGCATCCTTCTCTTTCAAAATGATTCACAGCATGTCAACTCCAAGTAAAGTTCTTCATTTTACATTGAATTAGATTCATCACATGAATAATTATAATTAGACCCTCTATATTCTATTATTTATTGGCATAAAAGTCTTTATGACATAATCGTTAATTCAATTCATTTCAAACTATTTAATCAATCTAATAATATAATGAATACATTGAATATAATACTGTGTCTCTTTAAAGTGGAATTCATCCTTCTTCTTTTTTTTTTCTTAATGATATGCCAATGAAACAAGTTCTTGTTAATGGAAAAAGAGGCTTTGAATGTGGGGGCTATTCTTAATAAAATTTCTAGTGGAACATCTAAGAATAAGTACCATTTCCAAGGTCTCAAAACCAATCATTTGTGATTGTAACTAGGGATATTATGTAATTAATTAGTATCAAATATATATATAGTCAACTAGCAAGCCAACAAAGAGTTGAACAATGGTTTTTTGTGCTGTTGAGCCCCTCTAGTAGTGGCTTGCCGAAACCTCAAAGCCTTTACTTGATCCAAAATGTGTGAGCAGTGCGAAGAGCTTTGCGCAAAGAAATAGAAGGAACATTATTAGAAATATATTCCAATCACTATTTTTAAAACTACTGGATAGGATTAATTAGCTAATGTTTCAAACTTCATGTTAAGAGCCTCCACTCGTGTCCTAGCTCATCTGAGAGCCTGAAAGGGCTTTCTTTGCCATCCATCACTGCAGTAGAATTTAACCACCAAGTTTGGGATGGATTGGTGTGGAATAAAAAAATAAAATAAAATAATTAAGAAACAATATGTCAAAATAGAGAAATCAAAACCAAGTCAAGATGATACAGATCAACCCCTTCTTCTTGCATCCAAACTAATACCAATCAACCCATTACAATCCATTTTTGTTGCCGCAAGATATATTGGCAGCTGCAAATTTTTGATTCGATTAGCTAAAATGTTGGTTAACCGTATTATGAAACACGGAAAAAGAACTAGATCATGAATTAGTAATTGCATCTAAAACATAACTAAAAATGACTAAAAATAAATTTATTAATATATCCAAATTAAGATATGAAACTTTATTATCTGAAAAAAAAAAAAAAAAAAAAAAAAAAGCCAAATACCATCAATATCCAACAAAGTGTCATGGAGTGCAAAAAAAGTCTACAGACCGCCTCATCAATATCTACCTAAGTGTCATGGAGAGCTACAAAAGTCCACAGACTGCCTAATTGACACCAACGAGCCTGGGTAGGGAATATATGATGCACTAATGCAATCCAAACCAATTTGCACAGAGAGGGTTTGAAACTTGGGTTTTGCAAATTGTTTAAGCCCCATTGAAGAACTTCGAACCAGGTGAAGCCAAACTGGTTCACACCACACAAATGCAAAAGCCAAGACCAAATTCTGCGACCAAATGAACATTTGAAAAACAAATAATCTCAACTCTCCAAATTGTTTATGCAATACACACATAGGCATAATCTCCATCATAATTCCTTTTGACAAGCCTTCCCAAGCTGGCAACTTATTTTGAATAGTATATAAAAATCAGTCTCCACAATTCTACCACCTCATTTTCCTAAAATGGTTTTTCAGCTGACACTAATATATATAAATCCAATTGAGAAAATGTGCGGCAAAGTTGTTCCCATGGAAGTACCTTGTCTATTGTCTATTGTTAATTTGTCACAGGATTCATGTTTGATCAAATTGCTACACAGTTGGAGCTACAAAGTTGTAGTGATTCCTATAGACATTAGGGGACAAGATGTCTGAAACTAAAATGGAGTTCAGCATGTTTCATCCACAAGGTGGCCAAACATGGTATAGCCCAGATTCAAGAACAAAATAATTGCACAAGAGAAGGAACCTAAATCAAACTATTACCCTAGTAACTAGTGAGATACAACTGGAATAACAAAGCAATACATACGTAGCAAAAAACAAAACAAAAGTAATACACGATGACTGAACAGATACAGAACCCCAAAGTTTATGAGCTCACTACTGCAGAGAGACATCAACTATGATAGAATTAGAGCTCAAGCATTCATATTCGTGGTGTATCCAGTAACATTTTTTCACACAAAGACACAATGTATTAATTTTTGTTATTTTTCCTTTTACACCATGTATATTGATCCTCAACCTAGTTCATAGAGTAGATTTCCTCAAGTCCCTCGCCACTGCTTCTCCTGCTGCATTACCACAGTCTTCACCTGCTGCTAACCTAACCTAAATACCCTTTAAATAACCTAATGTACCAATCTCAGGAACTTTTCTGCCTTGTATATGTTTGATTCATTTTCTGTATACAATATTATATGCCACAGAAAATGTGTTCTTTCTGTTCATCACCATGTTCACAAACAAATGCAGAAAATAGTAACAAGACACCAAAACATATACTCAACACCTGTTCCAGGAGAATTCCAAGACCAGAAATGGAACTGTCGAGTTTTGACTCATTACAGTCATAATTGATAAAGAAGGTTGTTGCTGCATCTCCATGGCACCAACAAACATAATCTCGGGCCCTAAAGGATTGGCAATTCATAAGGGTAAACTTCAAGTATTGACCAGGTCAATATGAACAATAAAGCTGCATTTGGTAATTCTACTGGGTGAATGTATCCACTGGAATGCATTCTTTTTTCTTAAAAATATGGGTATAGTATCATGCTAAAAATTTTACTAAAACGTAATTATGCAAAATGATATTGCGTTTGATTATGTCATTGGAAAATGCATTTTCTCTATTAAATAATTATTTGTTATGACAATATTATCCAATTAATTAATTTTTAAAAAATAATAACTCTAACATAAAGATAGCCTTATTCCAAACATATATCTAATATAATTACCATGTCAATATAATATTTTTTTTTTTTTTTAAGTTTACCCAAAATAAAATATATAACCAAAAAAAAAAAAAAACTCTCATTATCAAGAACAACAAAAAGTTCTCATTCTCAACAATAAACCCAACACAAAGCCAAGATGCATCCACTACCAACTGAAGACATTTTGTTCTCATTCTCAGTACTGAATATCTTCAAATATTAAAATGTGACTTTTATCAATGAGTGATATCGTTCTTACTCAGGCTTAAAAGCAGGTCATGTTCATAAAGCAGGTGAATTGGAAACGTGAAAATATCCATGAAAACTTAAGTATAAAGTATAAACAAAATGAAATAACACTCACTTCTCAAAAATAAAGAAAGTTAACAATCGAATTCTGAATTGCCAATGTGCTACAGCGGAAGAAAGTTAACAATCAAATTAATTTCACTGTCAGCCCAGAAGGTGAGATAAGAAACTGATGCAATTCGTAGGCTCAAAAGGAAGATATACTAATACAACCTCTTCATTACAAACCAAATATTCACAAATGAACAGAAGCAGCTGCAGATTCCGTATCTGGTATAATATAAAAGTTCAAGCATAAAGACAACATTTTAAAATAAAAATTAATAAAATGAGAGAGAGAGAGAGAGAACATGAACATGAACATGATCCAAAATTTGTGATGAGATCAAGAAAGAGAAAGATACCTTATCAAGAAATGGGTAATCTGGATTTGCCACTACAATCATATGCATTTTTTAAATAAAAAAAACATATGGTTGAACACCCATGCTGATCAGTCAAAGATGACCCACTGCGAGAAGAGAAACCGAAGAGAAGAGAAGAAAGGGAGGGGAAGGGAAAAATGAAAAAGAAAGGGCTAGATTTTTACCATTGGGCCTCATTTGGTGTAATTGCCTAATTGGTGGTTCCTAACTACTTTAGCAGAAATTGTAAAGAGAATGGAAAATGAGAAATGCAGATGGAACCTAACAATGTTATTGAACTAAGTCTATTTTTTGCAAAATGCATTTCACTTTATTGAAAACTGTGAAATGGATTTGAGTATAGATGCCAAACACAGAATCTTAAGCCATACAGAGATTCAATTTTTATAAACAAAATAAAAAAGGAAACAGGAAAAGAAGAAGGCAGTCCACACCAATGCATCAATCACATAGCTTTGAATTGAACAAGAAGAAGTGCTATTTTCCATGGAAGCCGATGCTCTATATCAGATAACTGAGTTACACCAGGAAAACCTAGCTGCCCATGCAGTTCAAACTACAAAATTTAGTGCTAGAGGTATGTCCTGCCTTTTCTCAGTTATCTACCTTTGCCAAGAAAGCTTTCTTCCACCCTCTCGCATAATCTCATAGGCAAGTTTATATTTTTCAAGAGATGCTGAACCAGCCTCTATGTATTTACATGCTGTTTCTCTTAAACTCCATAGCATCAAAGCTTTAAGTTCTTGGGAGGTTCCCACTGATTCAGCATCACCAACAGTACCATACTCGGCATTTCTTGTCCATCGATGTAAGATGTAGTGAGATGGTACCTCTCTTATTTCTAATATTTGGAAAACTCTCAAAGCATGTCTACACAACACGCCTTCAAATTCAAACATTTGACAGCTACAGCTCACATTGAGATTGGATGCACAAAATGTAACTATATTTTTCTCATTATCGTTCCCACACTTACGCAGCAAATATCTACTGTTTGCCCCTTCTTCATAAATCCTAAATCCAAGATAACTATAGCTTTGTAAAAGCTCCTTTTGAAATATCTTAAACACCGTAAGTGTATATAACCTTCTACATTGTTCTTCAACTGGTTCCTTTGTTTGCAAAAAAGCCTGCAAGTTATAAGTGTCAAAGTCCTCTTTTCTCTCTTCTTCACGACGTTGCTCAAGACCTCTTTCATATCGTGAAACAAACTCTACAATCGGTGTTTGGGCATTCAAAAGTGTGCCAAAGAATGAATCAATGCTTTCATTCATGGAGATGCCAGCAAAAAATGTGGCCCGTAAGTATAGCGGTACCCAACTTGCACGGCTTTCAAACATTTCTTTCAGCCATACATTCTCCTTCAAACCATATCTGCTGAGAAGGGCATTCCATGCTATATCAAATTCATCAGCTGTCTGACTATGAAGAGTGCACTTTTCATATTCACATTTAAAACCATTATCCATTGAACTGAGAAACTCCCGTTCTTTTGCCTTAATTTGCCACAATGAAAAACGGTGATGAGTCCCAGGGAAGACTTCGGCTATTGCTTGTCGGATGGCCTTGTCTTCATCAGCTATTATTGACAATGGATGCCGCCCAGACATTGCCCTAAGCCAAGTTTTAAATAACCAAGTGTAAGACTCCTGAGATTCATCAGCAATAAGAGCACACCCAAGAAGCACTGGTTGCTTATGGTGGTTCACTCCAACAAAAGTAGCAAAAGGAACCAAATACACACTATTTTTGTAAGAAGTATCTAGAACAATCGCATCACCAAACTGACTGCAAGAATATCTAGATCTCCCATCGGCCCAGAAAATACTCATGCAATTTCCATCATTAACCTCTACTGCATGAAAGAATCCTGTATCTTCTGCCTGTTTGCTTTGAAAATACTCAAAAAGCACATGATACCAATCACTCCGATTGTGTTTTTCTCGCCATCTTTTTACAAGGTTTTTGTTATATTTGGTAACTAAATCTTTATTTTGCAAACCACCATTTACCTCCTCTATGAATCTATTTGAAGCATTCAAACTGCCTTTATGAGTTTCCATTTGAGTCCCAAGACCATGATTATGATCTTCCCGAAGACGGTCCACTACCCATGTTCCAGATTCTTGTCTCTTGATCCGCATATATGCCCCACAACCTACTCTTGATGGGTGCTGAAACCCTTCCTTTGAGCAAACAAATCGCCTGGATGAAATTGACCCATCATGCCTCGAGCGAAACAGTTGACCAATTCGAACTCTAAAACCTTTATTTGCTCCATACGAATGATACAATTGGTATGCTTCATTAGCTGAATTAAACACTAGACCCAAAAAAGGTTGAACTTTGGATTGCCCATCATCTCCATCCCTTTTAACACGTTTAACATTAATAACACCAGATGGGCATGGCCGTCTATCCTCTACATCCTCAAGCAATTTGACTTTTGACCTCTGGGTTACATCAGCCAATGAATTCTTAACTATAGGTGGCTTTGACTGCATAACAGGAGTGGGGTTTTCGCCCGTAGATTCAAGATCATGATTGTGATCCTTGAAAAAGTGGTCAATGACCCACTTCCCAGAAGCATTTCTTTGTACCCTTATGAATGCCGGACAACCAGTTCGCGAATTGGTCTGAAACCCCTCCTTTGAGCAAACAAATCTTCGAGAGGAAACTGACCCATCAGTTCTTGATCGATAGAGCTGACCTGTCCGAATCTTAAAGCCCATACGCTTTGCATAAAGACTGTAACACTCACGTGCATCATCCGACGAATCAAACTCTAACCCCACTTGGGGTTCAAGTCTAGACCCTCCATCCTCCCCATTGACATTATCTATTGCGCGTATCATACCTACTGGCTTTGCCTTTATGACCATGTTCCCACACTCTTTGCTATTCGGATCAGTATTTGAACTGCATTGGTATGAAAATAAACATCATGTGCTGTAAATTTACACATCGAACAATTAGCAAACTGATAATACTTTCACATTGCCTTCTATTTTTTATAGGGAAAAAAATTTAAACCAATACCACAATTAATTTGCAACTTAATAATTGACTTTCACGTGCATCATCCACCAAATCAAATCGAACGCTAACTTTCACATTGCTATTCAAATTTAAAAATCTACTTGTATTCTACTATACAAAGGAAGGAAAAACAATTTCACTATGACCTCACACCACAATCAATTTGCAGCTTAATAACTAATATAGTTAAAAGATGGAGGAGAGCTTTATAGAACAAGATACTCAGAAAATTGATCAAATTTACTTGATTGTAAACACTGAAATGGAAATAAAATAAAATTTAAACCCATTCCTCAGCTGAACACAGAAGAAATTTTCACAGGGAGGAACAAAAAAGTACAGACACAGTGCTTCAATTTACTTTCTTCCTTTCTTTCTTTCTTGGCTAAAATTCAATGTACTCCCTTGACTTTTACCTCAATCGTCCAATTAGTTCCTGAGGACTAATTTTTTGTTAATTTAATTAGTCCCTCACTTTGTCCAAATGAGTCAATTTGGTCAAATGGCACCAGTTACTAATTTTAAAATTGAAGTAAAAGTCAATTTCATTCTTTCTTTTTCTCATTTTTTATTTTACTGTGTGTGTGTTAGAAGGGTCTTAAATCGAGAAAAATTACAATTTTCAATCTACATTTTCTCGGCAGCCAAACAGAGGATTATATAACCAAACTCCCAAAAAAAAAAAAAAAAAGGACAATACCCAATACAGAAAAATAGCTACCCAACAACAAAGATACTATGACATTCAATCAGAAACAACAAAATGAGAAGTCAACGCAATATAATCGGATTGGATTAGATAACAAAAAAATCGAAGTTAGGGTTTTTATCACTATCATTATTATCAAAATTGAAACTTTTTTATTGGTTTACCTTTGTAAGTTGGTGAAGTGGCTGGAGCTCGATTACCTGCTCATAAACAAGGCCAGGTGATCAAATCCCAGAAGATATTTTTTGGGATTTAGGGTGTTAGATTGACATTTTGGCGGGAATTTGCTGGTAAGGTTTATGGATTTGAGAAATGAGAGAAAAACTGAGAGAGAGAGAGAGCGGCTGGGGTGGCTTGGTTTTGTGATATGTAATCTGAGTAGAGAAAAAGGGTTTTCTTTTGTCTTGATGAGTACAAATTAGGAAGTGAAAGAGAGGGTTGAAGTTTGGATCTCTTGTCACGGTTAGATTAGCTGTTGGTTGACCTTAAATTGGACCCACGTGGGTCCAATGTTAGTGACATCATTCTATATTTTATGTTGGTGACATCATTTTTGTTTTATGAGATTATGGAATTCTTAAAATTTGGTCATACGATGGAAAAATGAATGGATGACAAAGATAAAAATGATGGGGTAAAAAAATGAAAGGAAGGACAAGGTACTTTTTTTCATCTTATGTGTTTTTTAAGAAAACATAGAAAGGTGAGAGGACATAAAAGTACTTATGTATCTTTCCTTCATTTGGTCAAAAAAAAAAAATAGGAGTTTTTTTTTTTTTTTTTTTTAATGAGAAAAAAAAAAGTGGAAAAGCTGGAAAGGAATATATAACAATTCACTATGTATAAATCTAATTATCTATCATACGCCCGAGAGGGGTGGCTTAGTGGTTGGGATCCGTGAATTGGATTTGTGATCCCTAGTTTAAGCCCAAGAGAGTACGTTGGGAGGAATTTGGGTATCCCTGTTGATGAGCCCTTGATTATCAACTCTTTCAAGATGCTAGGGTGAGGTCTGTGGTCACCCTAGATCACAATAAATATCTCTCAATCCAACATTCCCTAATAGGGGTGCCCTTATGGTCACACCTAAGGAGGTGAGTCACAATGGTTGCTCCCACTCCCCTCTTAATTCATCAAAAAAAAAAAAAAAAAAATTATCTATCATACAATAAATAATTTTTTAACATTTTTCAAAATGGAAAAAAAGTTTTATCCCGTGGTGTAGGTGATTTATAAAATCATCAAGGTGTATTTTTAATTGACTCTCAAAATATTTATATGTGATCTTAATATAAATCATATAATTTATTTAAACAATATATGTATATGCTTTTATGAGTCATTATATCTTATCTTAATTCTTCTCAAAGAATAATAATAATAATAATAATCTTATTTCAATTCGGCAAATATTTCTCTAAATTAGTTCAGAGAAAACTTTGTCTTTCAAAATATAAGTAAAATAATCATCTTTATCTCCCATATTTTTCTCTCTTTTTCACACAATTTAGGGGGACTAAATTTCATGTGTTAGGGGAGAAAACAACTTTCACCCCCATTTTCTATCATCTTTCTTTTCTCTCCTACCAAACAAGATAAAATACTTGTGGGTTCCTCGGATGTACTAATTTATAGCCTTTGACTTTTACACAGCATCTTTTGGAGTCCCACATCGAAAGAATCTTCCCTCACTTTATGCCTTATAAGCTCTAAAACGAAGGAGTAATGTACCATCAGTTATTATTGTGAATACTTTTTTGGAGTTACTTGGTAGCCTTTTGGCTTTCTGTACTCTCCTTTTTGGTATCCCACATCGAAGAAAATTCTCTCCCCCCTCTGCCTTATAAGCATGAGCTCAAGAGAAAAGAGTACCATCAATTATTACAAATGGGTCGAACCCGAGGTCGAACTAGAGGTTAAGTACCCACAATACTATTATTTCTTTTCTTTTCCACCCTTCATAAATTAGTCCAACTAAATATATCTTTGAACATATCATATGATTAAAAATACACATGATAATTACTTTGATAAAATTTCATTGAAATCAATTTTGAATAGAAATGTGAAAGTATGTCCATTTTATAATTAAGTATTTTATTTTTATTCAAATTAATTAACAACAAAATTTATAGAACAATTCCTCTTATAGATCTCCCACATTATTTATGAAAGAGTTCAACTAATAAATTTATAAGTGTTTTGGGTTATTTTAAAAATAGTGGATGTGGGACTTACACTTCACATACTCTTCTCATTTTTCAAATGGTTTCTTTTTTTTTTTTTTTTTTTTTTTTTTTTTTTTTGCTAGGGGGAAAACAAATAAACAAATAAATAACTTCTTGAGATGTTTATGGCCAAACCACTTCTTAAGCCAATGTTTGCAACCGATAAATAAATAAATAAAGTATCTACTCCATTACTACTAGGATAATTTTTTTTTTTTTTTTTTAGAATTACTACCAAGAATAACATAAATGAATAATAGAGATGAACAAAGTTTTCAAACTAAAACAATTTTATAAGTTTGGGACTTTAATTAACAATATAAAAATTTTGGTACCAAATAAACATGGTATAAACTGTAGGCCAAAACATGGCATAAATTTGGGACAAAATTTTATGTAATTTAGTTTTTTATTACAGTTGGAGCTCAAAATACAGCATTTATACAAGTTTTATATAAAACAACAACATAAACAGTATTTTATTCATCATGAGGGAAGAAATGAATTTAAAAAATAAATTCATTACTTCAAGAAAATAAACACTATTTCAATTTTCAAAAGCCTTTTCTTCTCATATGACTCAAATCGAGGATCCCACGCAAGATTGATAAGGCTCAAGTTGATTATATTAAAAATTGTAAAATTTTATTTATAACTCCATAAGTTCAAAAACATTACTATAATTCATAACCTTTAACTAATAATCAAAAGAAATTAAATTTTGTGTCCTATATGTAATATTAAAAGCATTATTAACATCAAATTTTGTGTTGCATTTTTTTAATTAAAAAAGATAGAAATTTTGTGTTGTATTGTTATTTTCTTCATATTATGCTAGTAAAAAAGAACTTAAGCTTTAAAAAATTGAAACTATAACGGCAATTTGCATTTGCAAACAACGCCGTATCCTTGCCTCTACTCTCTGGTCTCCTTCATCTTCTGCAACATCTTGTGCTTGTCCTAGACTTTCCAAAATTTTGAGCTTTGATGTGTTTTTTTTTAAGCTTCAATGGTTTTAAAAGACTTATTTTCAGTTCTGCAAATCTGCGCTAAGCATCAAAGTCCATGAATCCAGTAAGTACAATTTGAATTTTTTTCTTGTACTTGATTCAATCATTTTCAACACTATTAATTATATGCAAATACTTCAATTTTAGTGAAAACCCATTAATGAGAATCACAAAGATTGATACCTGATGATGGCTAGAGCTTCATCATCTATCTTAATTTTCATTCGCCAAAACCCTCGTACCTGCCAAAACCCTAACACCCAGATCCGAAATCTCACTTTTGAAACCAAAGATGGTGACTTTAAGCCGAACCCAATTCAGGAACCATCACAAAAAGCACAAAATGACTTCATAGAGATTGCCAAAGAGGTTTCTAGGATTACTCGAACAAAACCCAGATGGGAGCAGACCTTGCTCTCTGATTTTCCTTCATTCAACTTCACTGATCCACAGTTTTTCAATGAGTTGATAAGGAACCAAAACAATGTGCTTCTGTCACTCCGTTTCTTTCACTGGCTATGCTCTTGGAATGGTTTTTCGCCTGACCCGTTGTCGTTGAATGCGCTTTTTGATGCGCTTGTGGAGGCTAAGGCCTGCAATGCTGCCAAAAGTTTTATTGATTATACAGGGTTTAAGCCCGAGCCGGCTTCTTTGGAGCTGTACATTCAGTGTCTTTTTGAGGGTGGATTGGTTGAGGAAGCATTTGATGTGTTTGATAGATTGAGAGGGGTTGGAGTTTGCCCATCAATTGCAACTTGGAATTCGGCTTTGTTGGGTTGTCTTAAGGTTGGGAGGACTGATCTTGTTTGGAAATTGTATAAAGAGATGGTGGAATCCAGTGTTGTGGCAAAAGTTGATGTCGAGACTGTTGGGTATCTTATTCAAGCTTTTTGTGAAGATAACAAAGTTTCAAAAGGTTATGAACTTCTTCGGCAGGTTTTGGAAGACGGGTTAGACCCTGGGAATGCTGCTTTTAATGATTTGATATCTGGGTTTTGTAAGGAGAGGCAATATAGTAAGGTATCTGAGCTACTTCACACAATGATTGCAAAGAACAGAGATCTGGATATTTTTACATATCAGGAAGTTATCAATGGGCTTTGCAAGCAACGGAAGCAGCTTGAGGCATTTCGGGTTTTCAATGATCTTAAGGACAGAGGATATGCCCCAGATAGGGTCATGTATACGACAATGATTCATGGTCTTTGCAAGATGGGATGGCTTGGGGACGCTAGGAAGCTGTGGTTTGAGATGATTCAGAAGGGGTTTATTCCAAATGAATACACATACAGTGCACTGATTCATGGGTATTTTAAGGTTGGTAATCTTGAAGAGGCAAGGAATCTGCACAAGGAGATGTTTAATAGAGGTTATAGAGAAACGACGGTGAGTTACAACACAATGATTGCAGGGTTGTGTTTGAATGGAAGGATAAATGAAGCTCATGAGTTGTTTGAAGAAATGCCTCGAAAGGGTGTTTTTTGTGATGTGATCACATACAACACTCTGATTCAAGGCTTTTGTAAGGAAGGGAAGATTGTTGAGAGTACAAACCTATTGAAAGAACTCCTTATGCAGGGTTTGCAGCCATCAACTTCCTCATTTTCCCCCCTTATTGAAAAGCTTTGTGAGGTGGGAGACATTCAAGAAGCAAAAAAGTTGTGGGATGATATGCAAAGTAGGGGTCTGCAACCAATCGTCTGTACTCATGAGCATATCATCACTGGCTTATGCAACCAAGGTTATGCTGCAGAGGGAATGGATTGGTTATTAGCAATGCTGAAGTGTAAGCTTAAACCAAAGAAAGAAACTTTTGAGAGATTGATCCAATGTCTCTCACAAAGTGATAAGTGGGACGACATTTTACTTGTATTAGATGTTATGTTTAGGACAGGTTATACACTTAGAGAAGGCATATGCCATTCTTTGGTTAATAAACTTTGCAAAGAGAATTCCCAGTTTGTTAAAACACATCTAGGGGAGATTGTAGAATAAAACTAATGCATCAGAGCTCCTTTGGATACATTGTTTGTAATGTACTACCTCATTCATGATTGAATATATGGAGAGGATCAGCTGGAGCTTTAGTAATGTTGGTAAACATCAACTTGAAGCATTGTATTTCATGGTAATTTGGTATATCATAAAGAATTGATGACTATGATGAAGTTTAAGACTGAAGTGCTGGTCTATATGTCAGATACTAGGGCCCAACTGATTTTTAAATTTGAATCATGCAAATAAGTGATTTCTTTTTGAATTTCAATAATTTATTTATTTTATGTGCCTTTTGGTTCTATGAAAGATTTAAGCGAACCCTAACCAATAGTTGGGAAGTTAGTCGCTGCTATACCAACAGTGATGATACCAACAGGGGCTAGTCATCTCCTTAAGTTAGTTGACCATGAATTTCTAGACACATGCGATACTATCATGGTAAAAAGTTAGTTAGGCAGCTAGCTGCAAGATGGAGACTAGACCTCTTGAGTCCTTGTCATTGGATTCAGAGTAAATGAATAACAAATGGCTGCTTGCTGTGACCAAAGGATGTCCTCTTTTAAAGTTCTGAAGATACAATGTATTGATGTTACCAATGAGGCTTTGAATCGATAGGCACTTGTTGTCTGTCACTGGAGTTACTGGTTTTATACAATTTGCAGAGATTTACTGATAGGTCAGTTACTCTCCATCTTATGGGAATCTTCTATTAGTTTTACTTGTTGATTTCATCCTCAGTAGTTTCCTTTTGTCATGAGCACAAGAGCCTCTTGAGATTCATCAATTATTTCTTTACTTTCTCTATCTTTCATTCATATAAATACTTTATAAGCTTATGATGGAAAACTCAGTTCTGCCAATTCTTGTTTGTGGTTTATTTATTTATTTATTTATTTTGTGGGGCCCTTCATCTGAGTTATCATAAGACTTTGATGTGCGTTTTCTATTATTCTTGGAAACATTTATCTTCTAAAGTTGTTGGAATTATTAATGAAGTTGAGCGAGTCTTTGTTTTATCATCGGTTCTAATCGGCCTCATTGTGCTGTCTATTCCTTTATTCCCACTTAGAATCTCTTTGCCTATTTTCTTCGACGTACACATTTGAGGGGTCTAGGTGCTATTGGCAATGGTTGTAAGAAGTTAAAAAATCTTAGTCTTAGTGATTGCGATTTCCTGAATGACAAGGGTTTGGAAGCAATTGCAACTGGTTGCAAGGAGCTTACACATCTCAAAGTTAGTGGGTGCCATAATATCAGAACTTTGGGACTGGAATCTATTGGAAAATATTGCCAGTACCTTTCTCTCCCAACTTAATAACTTCGGTCTGTAGTTATGATAATGTGTGCATTGATTAAAGTCATGTTTGGGTCACAGCATCACACAAGCTGCAAGCCTCCTTGCTCTTGGGCTGTTCAAGGATTCTATTAAGCAACCTGCTTTTACTAACCTGCTAAAAGTATTTAATATTGTTGCATTGATATTTTTGAAAAGTTACATTTCAAAGTTCAGGCACTTTCTTTTTGATATTTATGCTTCCAAGTTCTTTCAAGAGATGGATATTCATCTGTCTTCTGCAGTAGTAGCCTTTGTAAAATGTTTTCCACTTAACTTAGTGAGCAAGGAAAATATTAAATTCATCAATTTGAATGTTATCGAATATGCATAAAAGTATCGTGCCTTCCTCTCAGTCAAGTTTTTGGATGGATTTTGTCACATGTTCCTTGAATTCTGCTTAATTTGAAGTTTATTTCTTGCATTTTAGATGGATCAAAGCTAGTTACCTTTTCTTGGCTTGTGGCTAAATATGTAACATATGTTTGATACCATCTGTAGATACTTTTGCGATTACATTAATCTTAGCTCTGAAAATGTGGAGGCAACTCACTGAGTTAGCACCTGTTATTTTGCCAAAGGATAGGTAACAATGCCCTTCCCCAAGTTGGAAGGAGCTGTAACTTTGCAAGCTCCTCACTTGATAGATTTTTCTGGTGTAGGAGATGAAAGCATTTGTGGTATAGCTGTCATGATTAGTTCTTGTGTTGATTATTTTGCCAAATAAATTCTGACTAATTTGCCAAAACTTTCATTATTATTGAAATTATTACTTGCATTTATTATACTTTCAAATTTATAATTTGTTCCTGATTCATTGGATGGTTGTTCTTACAAAAAATATTTGGATTTAAACGTTTAATGAAGGTATGAACTTTGAGTTTAGTAAGTCAATTTTGTGTGCATAAAACTTCTAGCTTGAAGGCGGCCGTGTTACTCATGTAGGCTCTAAAGTTGAGTGCCTCACTGAAGGCACCTTGCCTTAGGTGTTTAAGGCACCTTGCTTGGGCAGCTAGGTGAGTGCCTGGCTCTCCGTTGACTACCATGGGCTGTGATATGTCCTCTTTATTATCTAGAAAAATGTCTATCTAGAGTTGGGGGCAAAACAATAGTCTGTGCTTTGCTTCTTTTAATATCAGTCTGAAATTTTGCAGTGCCCTGCTTTTACACTATCTTGATTGAGTTTTTAAAATCTTCTTTTTTGGATTTCAAAGAGTTAGAAATGTTATAAAAAGTAGGAAACAAGGGGCTTTTCCTTTTTTTTAACACTAGGGTTGGAGCTGAGGCCCATATTGCCATTGGTCAGGGCTGCTGACTACATCATCTAAAAATGTCAGTGGCTGCCACGAAATTGGAGATGTGTGAATAATAGCCATTGCAAGAGGCTGCCCCAACTCTGTTCCTTAGATGTGCTCCTGGTGCGTTTACTCTCTCCATTCTCGGTTTATGTTTTCGCTATGTGTTATGTGCCCTGCTCCAAATATACTGTTATATTATATTGATGTGCTCATATGGTAGTGGTACCAACTAGGATGGAAAACTTTGAATGAGGTTTCAAACATTCGATTCTGCAATATGATTGCATACATGGGCAAATTATAAAATCACTTGATTTTTTATCAGGTCATTGCCCTCTGTACTTTAAGTAGGGATATAACTTTTATGTACATATTGGTGCAATTATAAAGTCTTTGGCTGCCAAAGGGCATGTGTGCAGCTGGCAGAGGCCCCCCAAAACAAAAATTAAAAAAAAAAAAAACTTATGTATAAATAATATAGAAAATCTTAAATATGTATACTTATTAAAAAATCGACCCGTTGGTGATGAAAATCTAATAGGACAGCCCCTCTTCTCCATCAACCTTGGCAATCCATTCCCTTGCATCCACATCACATTCCATAACCATTAATTTAATCTTTCATTTGATTGTTGTTTGCAAGTGTTTTTATAGGAAAAATGGTAATGGTTTGTTAACAATGAACTTTATAGTTGAGAGAGTTATGAGCAAGCTGGCTGGTTGGAAGACTAGATTCCTATCATTTGCAGGCAATCGGTTTTAGTGAAATCAGCCATGTCTACTATTCCGAATTATGTTATGCAGGCCGCTGCCCTTCCTGCTCACCTTTGTGACAAATTGGATAAAATTAATAGGGGCTTCTTGTGGGGTTCAACTAGTGAAAAGAGAAGACTTCATTTGGTAGGGTGGAGTAAGATTATTAGGCCAAAGGAAGAGGGAGGACTTGGAATTCAAGCTGCGAAATTCAAGAACTTGGCATTATTAGCAAAGCTAAATTGGAGGCTGAATCAGGAAAAAGAAAGTCTATGGGCGAAGGTTATTTTGAAGAAGTATTGTTCAACGGATAGAAGGAGAGCTAGAGACCCGGATAAGTTGCCATGTTCTCCAAATTGGAGAGCCATAAAAGCTGGGTTTCAGACTTTCGTTGAGGGTATTTGTTGGGGGGTGGGGAATGGGGAAAGAATTAAGATTTGGGCGGATAGTTGGATAAGGGGATGCTCATTGAGAGAACTGATTGAAGGCCCTTTGACTCCAAGGGAGATGGATATGAAGTTGTCGAGTTATTTCTTGATTCGGAGCAGGGGTGGAAGTGGGATGCTATATCCTTTGAGTTGCCGGTTTGTATTAAAGAAAGGATTAAAGCTATTCCAAGGCAAATGGTTGGAAGAGGAGAAGATATGATTATGTGGAAGCATACTAAGGATGGAGAGTTTACTACTAATTCTGCCTATGCTTGGCTGAATGGATCACAAAAAGAGGAGACTAATTTCCAAGGGCAGTGGATATGGAAGATAGATATGTTGCCAAGGATTATTAATTTTCTTTGGTTGTGTATGCATAAAAGTCTGCCTGTTAGATCGGTTTTGGCTATGAGGGGAATAACAAGGGAGAGTTGCTGCCCTTTATGTAACAATTTTCCAGAAACTATTAGCCATTTATTGAAAGAGTGTGTGGTGGCAAAAGATTTCTGGTTTAAACTTAGAGTCCCCCATGATATGGTTAGTTCTTTTGCTGATTTGGACTTGCTTGAATGGCTAAAAGTTAATTGCCAAAGTAAGACGTTACATTACTCTTCCTCATGGCTTTGTGGTCTTATGTTTTTTCTTTTGCTATTTGGAATTTGTGGAAACATAGAAATGGTATGGCATTTAATAATAGCATTGTCAATGGAAGCTTGCATAGTGTTAGTAAAAATCAAGCCTTGGAATATTACTACTGTGTGGGTAAGGCTAGGTGTCAGAAGAATATGGTGATTTGTAATGTCAGGTGGGAAAAACCTCCCTTAGGATGGTGTAAATTAAATACTGATGGGGCTTCCTTTGGCAATCCGGGAAGGGCGGGAGGTGGGGGCGTGATTAGAGATAGTGAGGGTAGATAGTTGAGAGGCTTTGCTTGGTCTATTGGCTTCACAACCAAAGATTACAAAGAGAATTTTGGGCTCTAAGGGATGGTTTATTGCTGGTTGTCCGATGGGAGTGCAAAAGCTTGTGATTGAATTAGATGCCAAGGTGGTAGTTGAGCTGGTGCAGTCTTACTCTCCCTCTAATGCATTTTATTCTTCCTTGTTGGCTGATTGTAGGTCGCTTCTGGGCAAGTTTCAGCACTACAGGGTGCAACACGCGTTCGGGGAAGCGAATAGAGTTGCTGATGCTATGGCTAAGCTAGGAGGAGTGATGCAAGATCATTTTGTAGTTTGGGATATTCCCCCATCCGATGTAATATCAAATTTTGTGTATTTTGATACTAATGGGGAAAGTGTATGTAGGCTTGTCAGCTCTAACTTAGCCATTTTGGCTTAGTTGTTTAATAATATTTCCTTTTAACCAAAAAAAAAAAAAAAAAAAATTTTTGAAAAATTAGTAATGCTACAAACCGAATAAATTTCACAATATTTCAAATTGATATATTATGATTAATGTAACATTATTTACGCATTGTGTATAGTACACAATGGAAATTATATTTTGAAAACACGATTTTTATACTGAAAATGTACGACAATGTATAACTCAATGTGTCAACACTAATTAGCATTTCTAACTTTTTATTACTATATATCAATTAGTCAATCACATCATGCCATCTAATAATTGATGTAGGACAAATTAGGGATTTGTCTACTGTTAGTTGTGGTGGGTTTAGGGTTAGGGAAGAAGAAGAATTAGAGAGAGGTTGGGGCTGTTTAGGGGCTGTGTGAATAGTATCCATGAACAATAACCTTAGAAAGAAGAAGACAAAGAGAGAAGAAGAAAAAAACAACAAAGGCTAACGTTGCTCAGAACACTCAATTTTATTAATCAAGTCATTCTATTCTCTTTGAATACATTGAGCACAATATATATTAAGAGACTGTTACTTGTACTAGCAGTAATAGGATTAGGACTGCCAATAAGACCTAGTAAATACTAACTTGGAACCAAAGTAAATAAACCTAAGATACTTAAAACCCTAGAAGATTCTAGACTCAACTAAATTACCAAAATACCCCTAATTCGCAGGAATTGCAAAGATCACAGATTTGCCTCTCAATATAAAACTGACTATAACTAATAAAATAAAAACCCAAATTAAAAATTGTTTTAACCCTAAAAGACTCATACTTAGACCATTAATAGGGCATGACTTTCACTTCAATTGGACTTCACACAAGGACCTAATAAAACAATTCTTGAATATGCAAGTTTGCAAAGTAATAGCATTTAATCTTCCATGACTCCATCAATAATCTATTAACTATATAAAAAGAGTGAATAGCCTTAGGATTAGTGTTTTTGGTTTGTTCAAGTTATACTATTTTAGCAAGTCTAGACGGTGCGTTTCATTTTCAACTTAAAGAGACAAACTCACAAACGCACTATTTGTTTGAAGAAGTGAGGGAGTCTTGAAAGGAGAGGGGAGAGTAGATAAGAAGATTTCTATGCATAGTAAGTAAGGGAGAGAAACACAGGAAAGAGCGAGAACATTATAGTCGTCAATGATGAGGGGTGAAAGAGGATGGAGTGACATGTATGGTCAGGTCAAGAAAAGAGGTGCAGAAACAGATCAAAAGGTGAGAGAGAGAGGGGGACGGACTAAGATTTAGAGGAACTCTAAATTCAGGTATTTATCTTGATTTTTTTTAGAATATGTTAGAATTATTATTTGGGTTTTGAGATTTTGATTTTCCATATTTTTTCATGGAAAATCATATAATCTAGGCTTTTAATTGAGAGGAATTAATTACTTCCTTCATCAACAAAAGCACTCTCTATCTCTCTCTGTTGCCAATTGGGATTTTTCTCATCTCTTTCTCTCTCCCTTACCATGTGTTTGGGTTTAAGTGGGGGAGCTAGAATTTTAGAGACAGAAATTCTAGGTCTCTTCCACACTTACTCTATCAAAATTCACTGTTTCACACCCACCCAATCACACTTACTTTATCAAAACTCACATTTTCAAGGAGGCAAAGGGCCAAGTTTTCAAAGAGAAATCTGCAATGTCCACAATTATCAACCCAAAGATATTGAATTCTAATATTTCATGAACACCTTGTATTTGTGTTCTACTCTTTTTCAGCATGATTAATTATATTCTTATTACCTATCCAAAAAAAAAAAAAAAAAAAGAATTATAATATGAATGTAGAGATTTGACACATGAGAATACGTTTGTGCACTACAAATTTGATGCAGCTCATGTCCATGCATATGAAATTATAGGTTTTCTTGTCTTCTTCACTTAATTTGGGTGGTTGGTTAGAGATTCAAGTATAGTAAATTATGTGGGTGATAAAATCATGTCTAATATAGTGTTTTTTATTATTGAGTTTATGACATTATGCTGAGATCGTTGTATTATTGCAGAATTTGAGCAGCAAAAAACCTATAAAATGCAATTGGCTAGGGGTGCTCAAGGTAACTTTTTCATATATATATATATATATATATATATACATATCTTCTGATAAATTTCACTTTTGATGATGGGAGAAATTTTATTAAGAATGATACCATATCCAGTTTAACAGAAATTTTGTTTAGTCGGTTTCCATCTTGTTTTGGCTTCAGAGTTTTGCAACTAAGAATTTGGCAAAGTAACTTTTGGATTAAGAATTTATAAATTGAATATAACAGGCTGACCACACTAATAAAGCTTATACTATATGCCAGTAATTCAGCTAGAAGTTGCTCCTTGATGCAATTACTTTAGCATGTATTATAAATAACTTTAATTTTGTTACACTTGCTAGCTGTTCCCTGTATACAATTTCATGTATTATAAATAAGGGTTGGATATAAAGATTAATTATAATTTCTCTGTGATCGGAGAAAGAAACATTATTTCTAATGTATGCATTTGCAGGTTGCTTTCTTTGGGCATGGGTGCATGTATCATAAATAATAATGGTTAGAGCATCCACATCAGTGGGTGTAAAACTTTGCAAATACAAAAAACAACAAAGTTTACACATTTTGCCCCCAAAATCTTTCACGTTAGTCAAGCTAAAGTTGTCTAAATATTCAAAATTGCTATAGTAATTGTGCATATTTACACGGATACTGTAGTTTTTCTTCTTTTTCTCTTTCTCTCTCTCTCTCTCTCATCTGATTATCTCTCCTCTCTCCTCTCTCATTCGATCTTTCTCTTCCTCTGCCCTCTTTCTCCTTTTTTCTTCTCTTAAATCCAACCAGAAATCATAAAATTCTTTAAACTTAATCTAAAGGCATAAATGCACTTTTAGTCCCTACGTTTCGACCCGATTTCTATTTTGGTCTCTACATTTTATTTTTACCACTCTTAGTCCCTAAACCAGTTAACGCATGACATTTAAGTCCTTACCGTCACCCAACTAACGAAAAATGCTGACGTGGCAAACGGCACAAGAAAAAATAATAATTAAAAAAATCTATTTTAGCATTAAAAAATTGCCAAATTTAAAATAAAAACAACGGTGCTTGTGTTCTTGATACGGTGCTTGGGTTCTTGGGTTCATCAAATACACGAGCACCGTACTCTTTTTCTTTTTCTTCCCCATATCGTTCTCTACCTCCATTCTTTCCTTTTCTTCTTTCTTTCTTCTTTTTCTTCTTTCTCCCTCAATCTTGGTGAGCCTTCTTGAACTCCCTTTAGCTCTTGATTTTGCTCAAACCCAAACCCAAACTCAAACCCAAACCCATATGCCTCAAGCTCCTCTCTCAAATCAATGGGTCTCTCTCTTTGGCATTTTTTTTTTGTGGGTTTCTGTGCATATGGTGTTGCCGACTTGCCGTGGTGAGGTGGAGGGCGTGGGTTTGTGGGGATCGACGTGGTGGAGGTTTGAGTTTGTGGATTGGCGTGGTGGAGGGTGTGGGTTTGTGGTGATCGGTGTTTGTGGTGGAGTTTTGGTGATGGCACGGATCAGAGTTTGGGTCGGTCGGTGATGGATTGCATGATTGTTCGGTGGCTAGATCGGTAATGGTTGGTGGCTGGATTGAAGTTTGGTGGTGGGTTTTAGTGGCTAAGATTGTAGTTTGGTGGTGGGTTTCTGTGATGGCACGGATCGGAGTTTGGTGGTGGGATTCGTTCACAGATTGGAGTTTGGTGATGGGTTTCGTTCTTAGATCAAAGAGGAATGGCGCTTGGACTAGTTGAGTTTTTTTTTTTTTTTTTAGATTTGGGTGGGGTAGTTTGCTCTGATGGGATTGTGTAGGTAGTGGATGGGTTTATTGTTTTGGATTTGTGGTGGATAGTTGATGGTTTTGTGGCAGATTCCGATGGATTTGTGGTTGTGATTTAAGGGCAGTCATGGGTTAGGAAAGAAAATTTTGTGTTTAGGTTTGTGTTATTGACTTCTTTGATCCGGGTTGGAGTTTTTGTTTTCATCATGTTCTTCTCGAGTTTTTTTTTTTTTTTTAATAATTTTTCATTTAATTAAAATTAATAAATTAATTTTTTTAATTTAGACGCTGGTGTGGCAATTTTTTAATGCCAAAATAGATTTTTTTTAATTATTATTTTACTGTGCCATCACCCACATCAGCATTTTTTGTTAGTTGGGTGACGGTAAGGACTTAAATGTCACACATTAATTGGTTTAGGGACTAAAAGTGGTAAAAATAAAATGTAGGGACCAAAATAGAAATCGGGTCAAAACGTAGGGACTAAAAGTGCATTTACGCCTAATCTAAATCAAGATCCCAAATTCATCAAAACCTCTCCTCAAAAAAAAAAAAAAAAAAAAAAAAAAAATCATCTAACTCATATAAATAATCAAACCCAAATTGTAAAAAAAGAAAAGAAGAAAATGCAGAAATAGTAGAAGAACAAGCGTCACTAATGGTGGCATCGGTGTTCCTTAGCAGCAACTCAAAGCTTCTGAGTACTTCATCACAGCCTCTTCAATGTACCTAGACCAAAACGTTAAATTTCTATTCTTTTTAAGCTTACCCACCATCTTCACCAAAAAAAAAAAAAAAAAAAAAGGAAGGAAGATAGAAAGAAGCTTACCCACCAAGAGTTTTCTCTCTTTAACTTCTTGTTTTAGCATTAGCAGAGGAAGAAAGGAAAAGAAAAAAAAGAAGAAATAGAGATAGAGATTAGATATATTATTGGAGTTGGCGTGTGTGTTAAAGTTGGTAGGGCCATGGGTAGCTGTGAAAGAATAATAAAAATGTGAGAAAAATATTATTTAAATAAAAGAAGGTGTAGAATAGACAAATTGATGTGGGTGTTTTGTAAAAATGAGTGTGTAAAAAAAAAAGTAAGATATTTTTGCAAAATAGACAAAAATTTTACATCCATTAATGCAGATGCTAAGTGTAGATACTACAAATTTTGCACTTGCAGGCTATTCCTTCAAAAGACTTGTATACTAAATTAATTAGTGTAGACATAAACGCTAGAGCTTGGTTAGGACCTGAGTGATAAATTCTGGTTAAAAGATGATAAACTTTTTTCACATGATTAATTTTAGTTTGTTAAGTTTAGATATTCCAAACTGTTGTTTTGCTTTTGTTGCTGTTTTAGTTTTCGTGTTCACTGTCCTTGGATATACTCATTTTGTTATGTTGTTCTTTTTTTTATCCCTTTTCTTGCTTAAAATGGTGTTTATTAAAAACTAAGTAAGCTCAACATTGTAGCTAAATGCATAAAATGTTACATGAAAAAGGAAGTATAACAAAATCTCTATTGTGAATGGTTGCAAGTATTTGATAAAGAACATTAATTGTAGCATATGGCATCATTAGTTTCAAAATTTTAATTCAACAACGTCTTAGTAAAACTCAATTGCTTATCATTGGAATATAATGTTTGTTATTATTTTTAGAACTTATTGGCCTTAAGTAAATAAGTTCTAAGTAACTATTACTAATCATAGAAATATAGATATTCATATGTTCAATAGCTATTTTAAGTTTGTGCAATCTAAATTGTTATATTAATGAGATTAACACTGTATAAATTTTTTTTTTTTTAGTAATTGGTTTTATGTTTCTTCAAATAGAACCTCTACTTTATTTTTATTTTTTTATTTTTTTTTATTTTTCGCTAAAGGGGCAGCACATGCCTTCTCAACTAGTCAACTAGTGTTGATAAAATTGTGAAATTTACCAAACCCGCCTGTCACGGTATCCTCCAACCACAAGCTCTCTCCAAGATATCCAAACAACAAATTTGGATTTGGGCTCTTTAATCCAAATTCACTCGCCCAAGTCCAAACATACTATAAATAATTTGATAGAAAAAAAAAAAAAAAAAAAAAAAAAAAACCAAAATCCCCTTTGAAAGTCAAAAAGTCAAAAAATTCCAAAGAACCAAAATCCTCTTTGAAAGTCAAAAAGTAAAAAAAAATCAAAAGTCAAAAAGTCAAAAGTCGTGGTTCTATTTCATTTGTGTGGTAGGCGTTACTTATGCCCGACTGGATGTCATTGATGTCACCGAACCACTAAACAGAGTTGGATTGAAGCTATACCTTCTTTTCTGTGAGTCTAAATTTTTTGTCTCATTTTTTTCTATTTCACTCTATATTTTACAAATAAAAACTTACTATATGTTCATCTAATTAATTAAATACTATTATATTGACTTATTAATGCTACTGTTATTAATTAATGGTAGTATTTAATTAATTAGGTGAACATGTGGCAAGTTTTTGTTGATGGAGTATAGAGTGGAGTAGAAAAGCGGGATAGAAGATTTGGATTCCTTTTATGTGACCATGTCATATGGGAGTCCAAATCTTCTGTCCCACTTTTCATGCTCCACTCTATACCTCACCAAGAAAAATTTGTCACGTGTTCACCTAATTAATTAAATACTATCATTATTAACTTTTTAATAATACCATTATTAATTAATAGTAGTATTTAATTAATTAGGTGAACATGTGGCAAGTATTTATTGGTGAAGTATAACGTGGAGCATGAAAAGTGGGATAGAAGATTTGAACTCGCCATATGGTAGTGGATGTAGAGCATTAGCTATAACATAAATAGTTACTAAAACATAAAAATGCACGCTGCAATAGTAGTGTCATAGGTAAAATTTTTTAGTTTTTTGCTATAGTGCTAAGCTATTCATGGTTGTGCACTGTAGCAAGAAGATAAAAAAAAAAATATTTTATTAACTTTTCTCTCTTCTCTCATTAAACAAATATTCTCTCTCTCTCTCTCTCTCTCTCTCTCTCTCTCTCTCTTCTTCTCTTCTTTCTTCTTTTTTTCTCTTCAATTTTTTTTTCTCTCTAGCCATCTAATGCCTCCCTCATCTCCCTCACCCCTTAGCTCTGTTGGAGCTTGATTTTTAGGTTTCCGCCGACCCAGTTGTTGGTTGTGCACTGTAGCAAAAAGCTAAAAAATAAAAAATTATTAACTTCTCTCTCTTCTCCCATTAAACAAATATTTTCTCTTTTTTTTTTTTCTCTCTTTCTCCGGCTTCTCTTCTTTCTTCTTTCTTCTTTTTTCCTCCTCATTTTTTTTCTCTCTCTAGTCGTCTAGTGCCTCCCTCATCTCCCTCATCCCTCGGCTTTGTTGGAGCTTGATTTACTGGTTTTCGGTCAACCTAGTTGTTGGGTTTCTCCCAATCTTCATCTTCATCTGTGCTGGGTTTCCGCCAATCTTCATCTTCATCTATGCCCCATCGCCGATCTTCATCTTCATCTATTCTGGGTTCCCACTGACCCAACTTGCTGACCACCCCTTCCGCTGACCTAGCTCGCACGAACCACACTGTGTTTGTGTTGTGTTGGTGATTTTTGATTTTGTTTGTGATTGATGATTTTTGATTTTGTTTGGTCTAGGTTAAGGAAAAAGATTGAAGATTTGGGTTGGTGGATTTTTTTTTTTTTTTTTTTTTCAGTGTGGGATGTTTTTATTATTATTCTAATGAGTTATTTGTATTATTTTAATCAAATAGCTAAAAATATAGATCCATTGATGTTGGATGCGAAGAGGTAAAATAAATAAAGTGACTTTTGTAGGTGATAAATAGCTATATTTTTAGCTCCACTGTTGTGGATGCTCTCAATGCCTACTAAATAAATACTCTCTCCGTCCCAAATTGTTTGGCTTAGTTAGAAAAACCCAATTATTTAAGGAAACATCATTAATTGTCTTATCTTTTTTTTTTTAAAAAAAATTAAAATTAAAATTTTCCTAAATTACCCTTAAAAAAAATTTATCAAGAAATTATTTTAAAACATATATTTTTTTAAAATTTGAATATAGATGGCATGTATAGTGGATTTCAAAATTTATGTTTTTAATTTTTTTTAAATTAAAAAAATACTCTCACAAATAAATTAAGGTCATAAAGGGAATGTTAATAAATTAATGGTATTTGATTTTTCAAATAAGATATAATTTTGGGACATCTTAAAATAGAATACAGGCCAAACAATTTGGGACTAAAGGAGTATAAAAATGATATCAATATATCTTCATTTTTATTGGTTTATAAATAATAATAATAATAAGACATACATTTACAGGTTTATTAAAAAAAAGACATTTTCTGAATAAAATTAATATATAACAACCGGGGATGAAATCTAGGCGGATGAAAAAAAATCATTATAAAATTTTAAATAAAAATCTATTTGGTATTAACAAATCAGACTTTTTTTTTTTTTTTTTTTTTGAGAAGGATTTTGGTAATTTTTGTTGTTAGGTTAATTTTGTTGGGCTTGTTAGTTTATTTTTTTCCCCTAAATTTTATATTTATAAATTTTTTAATAACCTTTAAAAAGATCAATGATATTAATAAGAGAGGTAATTGTAATTTTATCAAACCAAATTATTAAAAGGGTTTAGTGCCCGTTTGGTTCAACATTTGAAGCCCAAAAAGCGCTTTTTCAAAATAGCTCAACCCAGTTTTGCGTTTGGTAAGCTCAAAACACAACTTTTTTATAAAAGTTGCGTTTTGAGCATTGAGAAAAAATTAAGGGAAAACGCGGAATGGCTTATGGACCCCTGAGGGTCCATAAATGAAAACGCGCTCTGCGCGTTTTGTATTATTACCGTTGCAATATTGAAAATACCGAAATACCCATCACCAATAAACTTTGCCCTTTTCTCTTC